>JBAJFG010000006.1:837500-1564190 GCA_037903475.1 Ancylostoma caninum
TCATCAGACGTCAGAGGGACGTAGGAACCATTAGTACGGAAAGAGTACGGGTTCTGCCCGGTGAGTGAACAGAAGGAGGATTCCTGTCATCATGAAGAAGAGGATTATTGGAAACGGTGGGTTATTTTGAACAAGATGGCATTAATTCCTGCATTTGCGCGGCAATACAACCAGCTTGTTGCCAAGGAAGGGTTGGAGCTGCGTAGCTGTCGGCTGTTTGGGATTGAGAAATGCCAAATAATGCATCGATTTCGAAGAATGTAAAAATGCTGCATACCATCCAGGTGTGCCGCGTTGAGATGTTATGAAGAGTGAAATTAATTATAAACTATAAATTAATTAAATTAATGAAAAAGTTTCCATGATTGAAATTGTCTATTATCGACGCTGAGATTTATCAAGATGAGACCCTTAGGAAAATGCACGTCCCATGAAAGCAAAAGACAAAGGACTCAACATGACTCTTGCGCAGGATCACGCTCGCACCTATAGGATCGATACAACCATCGCATGTCTGGAGTCAGAGTTTCCCGGATTCCGCAACAATAATCAATGATTCCCCGGAGTTTAAATTTGAATCGAGTGAATTTCTTGAATTGAGGACTTGTAAAGGAGTAGCTTGCGAATTCTCACTGTTGCGGCCAAAATCATGTCAATGTTCGAAGATAAGGCATCCTACTTCCAGTAAACATAGCACCATGCGGTTCCTCATTCTTACAACATTTCGGTCTGAAGAAGTCTGTTGCTTTTTCGGCCTTGCCACTCACTGAAGAATCTGTATAGCAAGTCAAATCAGAAATTCTTCCCGAATGGACGCTCAGAGGAAAGAAAACGGATCACAGGACAATGGACACGATGTCCTTGGTGCTACGTTCGATAAAGGAAATGAAGGTGCCAGGAATATGGGTACTCCAGCTGATGCCAACGACATTGCGGACGGTGGAGCAGAAAAAGATGAAGCTGACCAGAGCAAGCCCTTGATACCGCCATCTGACGATAGCAAAAAGAAAATCCTTGGAAGTGAAAATGAAGAAAAAGTATGTCTTGCTTTCGCAATGAGAATACGCTCATTTACATTTTTGCCTTCTCAGCACCCCCAAAGGATTAGTTTGTACGACGAATGAAGTCTACTAAACATAAAAATGTATTATATGGCAGCGTCTGCATTATAGAGAAAAGTTCAGGATACAGGAAAGGGACTCGGGAGAACACTCACATTAACCAAATGCGTCACTATGATTGTCGGTAGCATCATTGGAGCAGGCATATTTGTTACGCCAACAGGAGTGCAGGAAGGTAACACAATATTCCAGCAGCCTATTCCAGGTCCGCCTACTGTCTAAAATCGCAAGACCATTGTAGCTGCTGGTTCTGTCGGCTCCTCACTACTGATCTGGACTTCATGTGGCATTTGGTGTGGACTCGGCGCCTACGTTTATGCTGAACTTGGCACGTTAATTACGAAGTCGGGTGGAGAGTACGTGTATATAATGGAGGCATTCGGTCCATTTCTCGCTTTCCTTCGACTTTGGGTGGAAAGCATAGTTGTCAGGTGAGTATAACTTTATTGCATTTTTTTTTTTCTAAGAATAGACTCTGCAGAATCTAAAATATGCAGCGAACAATTCCGAGTGACAGCAAAGTCTTTGGCCAAACTTTGACAGCCATGTGCCATAAAAGACATAAACACCTGTCAAATACTGTTGCTTTGTGCCAAAAATTAAGCACGTGCTGGTAGCAACGTATGCAACAAAAGCAACACCACTGCTACCAAATGTCTACGGAAATTTCCTGTGCAAAAATCTGTGGAACCTCTGGACAAAGATTTTGTTGTCCTCCACAATGTAGCTAATATAAATAAAAGCAAAAGTGATGGCTCTTGTCTGGACCGCAAATATACAGTGTGGAGCCCGAGCAAAGTGAAGTGGCTGCGTGACAAGAAGTACGCTGCTGGTCTGTAACTGGTCGACTCATGTGCGCGTCGCGGCTGCAGCCTTCGATGGTACCAGCAGTTCTGCGTTGATATGGTCAACTTTTCCGAGCTTGAGTGGGACAGATTAGTGTTATCGGAACCTCCAAATTGTTAAGAGGTGGCCACCGACGACATTTAGTGCGTAGAATTTGAACAAACAACCCGAATTTGAAAAGCGTACGCGCGCGGCGCACGTCTTGACCGCCACCCAAGTGAAGTTGAGGGGGGGGGGGGGCACCTAACAAAAGGCAACGAAGGCACCTATGAGCTGTCCTACACGTTTTGACTTGCTAACTGACGCGTCCAGAACGCTCTGACTTGTTAGCTCTCCTAACGTATAGTAGTTATGTACCTAAAATGCAAACACGTCAAAAAGTGTAGGACCAGGTCATATTATCAACCAGTACCAAATGCCCCCACCCCCAACTCCATTTTACCCTGTAGTCCGAAAGCCACTCAGAAGTGAAATAAATATTCTGGAAAAAAGCAACGGGTTCAACCAGTCAATTCGTTTACAATAACTCGTTAGCAAACGTGCTGTTCCAGGCCATGTACCATCACTATAGTTTGCCTATCGTTTGCTCTCTACATGTTACGTCCAATCTACCGAGATTGTGATCCGCCATCCTGGAGCACCGAGCTTCTTGCAATATCAATGATAGGTACTCTCTATAAATTCTATCTAATTTTTTCTGTCTTAATCAGTGCTTTTATTGCCCCAATCCATCATCAGGCACACTGTGGCCAATGTGTTCATCAACCACTCATTTACTCATTTCCAACGCTATTGCTTTGCTACTTTCATCGCTTTCTTTTAGCAAAACCCTGCTCTTATTCGAGAGAGTAGCCCCAGCCTTGTCAACTGCAACAACAGGAATATTTCATTTTGAAGGAGCACCTAGAACAAATTGCGTCTATGGACGTTCGTCACCCGCCGCGCCGCCAGGCGCAAATTCGCGCGCGGCACTATATTTTTTCCCTAGCGCAGACGCCGGGAGGGTGGGTATGGAGCGTTATACCTGGAGTGGGATGCGCGGTCGAGCTCTGACTAATCGCAGAGCTGGGCCGCACCGCCCTCTCTAGGTATGACACCCCACACCCCGGGAGGGTTCGTCGCGCACTCCGCCCTTTTCGCCGCGTTCGCGAAAGGACGGGTGACGAACGTCACGTAATCAACAAAATGATCCTATAGCTACATTTGTAGTGCATCGGAGTCCAATCCGGTCGGATAAAAAAAGATATGTATTGATCCCCGTCGGATAGGTATACTTATCCGGCCGGATCGGACTCCGATGCAGTATAAATGTGGCTTATGGCGAATAAAGGTACATAGTGAGCCATGTCAGAAGCGACAAATGATGGGAAAAAAAGATATTTGACAGGGGGTAGCACACGTAATGAGGCGACATGGCCTAGCACAAATGAGCAACAAGTGAGAAAAAAGATATTTGACAAGGCCTAGCACTCGTGTTAGAGAAGACAAGTGAGGATACGGATATTTGCTGGGGTCTAGCACATAGGTAACCGTAGATGCATGGGTGGGAATCAGCGGCAGCACTCACAACAGTTTTAATCTCCAGTATTTTGAGTGTTTTAAATCCTGAACAAGGGTCCCAACAGTTCTGATTAGGTCACAGTGACGTTGCCTATGTAGGAGGACTCGTCACTATTGGGAGAAATCTAACAAAATTACGATGTTGAGCGTGCCTACTTATGTACGGGAGAAGCGTAATGTTCCATTTTTGCCCTGATTGACGGATGTTCCGATCATACATTAGCCTGCAAACTTGCTTGGAAGACCTGCAGTTGTTTCTACCGCAGGGAAAATGAATAGGATTGGCCTGCGATTATAAGGTTATACAGAAGGAAAGGTATAGCTACGATGTTGTAAACCCTATCGCATGACCCGGATGTCCGGCTTAGGCCGGACGGTTAGGCTGGTATATGAAGTCTCAGTTACCGTCGCTTTCTACATTACCCTGTTTTCCAGAAATTAATTCTCTTTCTTTTTACGAACCGATTTTCCTAGTTGTTGTGGGTGTTATCAATTGCTGGTCAGTAAGATTAGTGACAATCGTGCAAGACTGGTTTACTTACGCTAAATTAGTTGTGCTTATCTCAATAATTCTAACTAGTGCATGGTATCTAATCACAGGTGAGTTTCACTGAAAATAAGCCAATAAGCTTTTATCAGAAACTATACAAGAAGTTTCAGGTGGGCCGCAATACAGAGAATCGTTTGAAAACATCTTCGAAAGCAACTTTCGGAATCCATACCAAGCATCAGTGGGATTCTATTCGGGGCTATATGCCTATCAGGGATGGACTTACCTAAACTATATCACCGATGAGCTTATTAATCCTAAAAGGTTGGCTTTAAAGAATGTCGTTAGCGAGTTTAGAGTGCACATTCAAATGCAAGAGAACTAAATGGATCTCTCGGTCGAATGTGGTCTCCGAAGTTTCCTACGCCATCGCCAGAAATAGAAGAGGAACGATATGGCGTTCGATATATGTACATCTTCTCCAACTTTTTACTATTATATTCAATTACCAGTCCATTTTAAGTAATTTTGAATTAGCGGACTCAGGAGGTACTCTTACTAACATGCTTAGTGGTGGTCATTAGAAAAACAGAAGTAAGCTTCCATGCTTCTACCGCCTATTGCTTGGATGTGAAAAGTGCAAAATGTGGCCTTCACCACGCATCTCGCTGCCTGGATTACAAGTGCTCTCGGGCCGCGACTCGCAATTCGAAGTGATAGGCTGGGCGGCTAGGATTTGAATGTCTAGTCAACCATGACGAGAGGGGTGCAATTCCAGATCACCGGCAGGTTAGCGCGAATCAATACATATGGTTTGTGAATTAATACACATGGTAGTAATAAAGGACTGGATCCAGTGAGGAATATCACGTGCTCCGGCATTAAAGGGTATAGCCAGTGGGCACAGTGATGGTTTAGGAGCACAGTGGAGGGCGGGAATAACGTCACACAACGTACCGGATGATATGTAAATGTAAGTGTAATTGTGACCGCGATGTACGGAAGTGAGTATAGCGTTACGCGATGAATTCTTGAGTGTAAAGTGTTTGCTGCCGTCGAACGGTGCGAAGACGTTGCTGGAAGGATGTGTGGGGAAAGGCAGCGCTGATCTGATAGATCTTGCAGTGGTGCGCCATCCACCATCCAAGAGTATCCCAGACTTCGCCAGTTCAAAATGAATAAAAATGAATCGGCGATATAAGAGATAAGGATCGTGGAAGTGATACGTATCGATTGCCACATTACATCGCCATGGATCGCTGCCAAACGGAGCTCATCGCCCGTACTCTCGAGGATGTGCCCAAAATGAACTGGCGATATGAGTGATAGCGATGGTGGAAACGATGTCTATCGATCGCCACGTCCGACTCATTATCATCCTTCTGATGTCTGGGGTCTCCTCATTTACCTTATCCATGCGGCGATCGCAACGATTGCTAGCAAAGTCTGGGGATACTCCAACTGCTGCATCTCCATCATTTCCTGGATATGTGCTACATGATGCGGCCATGTGTGGAACGGCGAACTTGACGAATCCATGATTGAGACACTAATAGTTCAAAAACTTCACAGCAGTTCCGATGAAAGAGTACAACATTCAGCCTCATGTGTATACAGTGTAGTTTCCTGTGAATTCTGATTTTGGAGACCCAGAAGTTGCTAGAATGGCATACCCTGCCATAGAGCGAGTCAAAAATCAAGGACTCGTCCACACCGAAAGTAAACCATAACATGTCCATGGTGAATTGGTAGCACACGCACTGCATGCAACTTCTCGCTTCCATCATGTTAAATTCCACTAATCTCTCATAGGCTCAGGGTGTGGCCGAGAAGGCCTCAAAAGCAGTGGACTGATCGGAAATATAGGCATTAGCAGAACAACAGAGTCCGTGCATAAAAACGGTTGGCTGACGAGTGAAATAATCAACTACCAATCATTGCTGAACAATTTTCAATCTACATAGGGAAGAACGCTGGATCGAAATAGACATAGATGTGGTCATTGGGATGTTCAAATTTGTTCCTGTTGAGATATCACCACAAACCCCTTTCCAGATTCGCCTCTATTTCAACGATGCTGCTGACTGACCACCGCTAACCACTCGAATTGCTTGAGTGATCTTGTGACCTCATAAGGGTGCGATTTAACACGTTGACGACAATGGGACCCACCGGTGGGTCCCACTCTGGCGGCCACCAGGGACCAAGGGACCCACCGGTGGGTCCCACGTCAAAAATGGGGTTCTCCAAATCCGAATCCCGTGAAAGTTTGCGTAGGTGGGTAATTTCACGTGATGAACTTGAATATGACCACCGTTTTGTACCGTAGCCCTTGTTCCGCAGGTTACGGTAGGTATACTGTAGAAAAACGAATCTTTCAGAAACTGCTGAAACTTTGCACAGGTAGCTTATTTTACATGCTGATTACGAAAATAATAACCATTTTGTACCGTAACCCTTGTTCCGCAGGTTACGGTAGGTATACTGTAGGAAAACGAATGAAAAACGCGTAGGGTATTGAGATGCCCCATTAGACATGTCCTCATCGACCCTTGAGCAAAAATGTTGAAAATTCAATAAAGTCGATAAATCGATAAACCAATCTATAGTTTTAGACAAAAGCAGCAAAACATCCGCCGGCTCACGGGAAATACGTCTGCAAAGTCTGGTCTTGATCGATAAATCTTCTGCGATTTCTACGCACAGAGTAAACCTGCGTGATATGCGGATCATGATAACAGATGATAAGGCTCAGATTACCGCCTGGTAATCAACTGCTCATCATCATGCGACGTACGACGACGACGACCACTACGGAAGGATCACCGGCTTCGGAGACCACCCAAGGAAGGCTGCCGAATGTTCTGATGCCAGGAAGAGCGGAATCTGGAGTGAAGTGCTTCCAGAAGGAACACAAAAGGTGTGGGATGTAATCACGCTGTCAATTTCCTTAATAAATTGTCACTGTGAATCCAGTGTAGGACGTTCAAAAGCAAAACAGCTGCATCACTCACACTCTGCGCTGGAAATGAATGTCACATTCGTGATCTGCACACGAAATAATCCCCGTGTGCAAAATTTCAAAGAATTCTGAGAGATTTGGTTTTCTACAGTATACCTACCGTAGCCCTACAAATATGGGTTACGGTAGAAAATGTATGTCATATTCGTGATCTGCGTCTCATGTTACTATGTTCCGGTAAGACAAATTCAGAAATAAAGGTAGAATTAGTCTTGGTCCCACGTGGCACCCACAGCGAAAACGTTAATTGTCGTCAATGTGTTAAATCGTGGAAAAGCCTTGAAATAAATGGAATAGAATCTTTCTGAACCCAACAGATCCATCGTTGTTTAAAACATTCTAGTGGAAAAGCAGCTGATTTCCATCCGAGAAGATCATACGTTACTGAATTATGCAGTCCAAACGCGGCTGCTTAAATAGCTTCTCCGTCGGTATGAGCGCCTGAGAGTCTCTGATGAACACGGTGCGGCTTGTGCTCTTAGAGCACCGAATCTCGCGTTAACAGTTCTGCCCAGTCGGTGTTTCACAATGACGAGGGGTAGTCGCAGTCTGCTCTTTTGACGATTGCCCTTCTTACAGCTAACCCCCTTGCGAGATGCGACTCTCCATCTGCCAGATTTCTCGGAACTTGAGCGAAATTACCACCAAATTTCCTAACAAACATTAGTTCTTGTCCGAGGATCACTCTTCAACCACTCATAGCAGATTATGAGTAATTTGGAGGTGCTTTTTTCACCTCTGTCCGCTATTGTCAGGAACAAAGAAAAAAGGAAGTAGCAGGGAAAAAGGGCTACGATGGAAGAAATCTCTAGATATTCACATTTCAGAACGAGGAGAAAGCTTGAATAATCACTTTTTCGTTGCCTATGTAGGAGCAGAAGAGTAGGAGATCGAGAACATCGAGCTACTGCAGCACAAATGCAGAAATTTCGTAGTGCAAACTAGTAATTGTGAACAAGAGAAATAGAATCAATTTTTCCGCTTATGAGCAAAAATAATGAAGCGCACAATTTGCGCGTGGTTTAAGTCTGCAGTGACCATTGAAGTTGAGGGTGGACAACGCAAAGAAAATGAAGTATAGTTTTTTGAACTTAGTATATGTATATATATTTAATTGAATGTAATACAAGATCGCGCACGTCGTTTCAACCATGTGTTTAAATAATACGTATGAACAGTGAGTGATATTTGAGGAATTTAATTATATATTACTCATTAATACTTATTATATGTATATAATTATATATTTAATTGTATATAATACAAGATCACACACATCGTTTCAATCATGTGTTTAAGTAATACATATGAACAGTGATATTTGAGGAATTTAATTATATATTACTCGTTAATACTTATTATATGTACATAATTATATATAATTATATATATATATTTAATTGTATATAATACAAGATCATGTCGTTCCAATCATGTGCTTAAGCAATACATACAAATAGTGATATTTATTTGAGGAATTTACCTCTGGCTGTTATGTACTCATGTGTTATCGTCACTACAGTTTATACTCTTTTCAACGTGGCATTATATGTGGTTATCTCACCCGATGAACTGCAAATCAGCCCTGCAGTTGGTGTAGTAAGTTGCATAATCAGCTTTACACTATACATAGTGCCACTGCCATTAATAGCTCTATTTTTTGTTCCGAAATTCTCCCTAGCTTTGTTCGATCATAGTTCACTATTAATAGTTATCAAATTGCTCATATCACGTCATTCTGTTCACGTTGCCCAAATTTTTATGGAGATTATCAAAACCACAAGAACATTTCACAAGAGATGCGTGTACAGTCGCACGTTTGGATTCCAAAGAGCAGCTAACGTGGAAAGTACATCCCGAATGAAAGTATCGCGAGCTCGCAAAAGTGTGCGCCCCACTTGCACTTTAGCTACATCAAGTATAAGACAGGGACAATCCTTCATTCAATAGTGTCGTGATTTCCCGGGGTCGCTCGCGCGTGGATTAGCAGACCCAGAACTAATGCATCGGTTGAGCGACTACCAGGAAACCCGCAACCTGCAGACGGGACATGTAACCCGCCAAGGTTGATAGCACGTTGGCTTGCATCAGAATGCATGTATTCACCCGCCACGTAACTCAAAGCACCACTGCAGTGGAGGCCCCTAAGCTACCAACCATATCAAACACCGCTATTGCACAACTAGCACCCGGGCATCCGAGGATGCACCAACACTGACTCATGTGACACAACAGTACGACACATGTGGTATCGCAAGAGAGCTGCCACCATCTCCTGCCAGCGCTGCACGTATGCAAGATGTTAACTGTACTGTCTATACAACCGCCTCTCTGCGGCACGCGTCTGTAGTTCTTGCTACACAACACGAACACATAAAACTGCCCAAATTCATAGCCCGCATAATACTATACACAAATATACAATATAAACACTAAAGGAAGAATCCAACTAACCCAGTCACTAGGGGTCATAGCAAGCACAAATCCTCGGCCGTTCGGACAAGCGGGCAGTGTGAGCCTGTGCTCAACGCCTCCACGCGGACCTTACTGACACCGAGTTACCTCAGACTTAGAGATGCTCCCTTCCTGTTCCCGTGGCCTGTGTACTGGTGGAATCGACACTGTGACCATCATCTAACCATCTTCAACCATCATCCGCTGACTGTAGGCAACCGCTCCCTTTGGTGGACTGACGACGAAAGAACTTGCAGTACTGGCGCGTCGGCCATTTATGCGTTTTCGGCAGAAGGGGCGGAGCCTAATTTGGAGGAGCGTGGGGACCATGCGTGCGCGACCTGGCTTTCACAACGATGACGCAAAAGAGTTGCACGAAGTCGCAACAAATAGACTCACATGCGTCAAAGCTACACATCTGTTAGGGTGTGAAACTACATATATGTAGGTGTGGGCTGCTTTTTTTCACTTTTATCAACGTGTTATTGAATACCTATGCGCAGGTACGTGAGATACCTGAAGAATAATTCATTGCGGTCCCATATATATACATGTTAGATGGACGAGTTGTTTAGCGAGCTTTGATTTTTTTTATTCTAAAGGTTACCGACCGAAGATGGAATTGTAGAGAAACCACCAAATTCGTCTGTCTCGTACTAAGAATGCTAATTTTCTTGGAGCAAATCTAATGCCGAATGAGAGAAGAGTGCATTGCGGCAGCACATGCGAAAAGCTGCGGCTCAGCAGCGAAGCGCTATGTAATCCGTCTCTAAATACGGTTACTCCGGAAAAGGAAGATGTTGCGTTTGTAGTAAAATATCAAGGGAGTTATCTGATTATCTGAAGCTGCTGAACTTCTAACAGATAAGTACGGAAATCTCTGTCTATGACAAATGGGTGTGGTAGATCGGCGACTGCACCATCACCTTGTCATAACAACTACTACAAAGGATTTTCCGTGATCGGGCAGAGCCTAGTGTGCGGAAAAACACCCTTCGAAAAATTTACGAAAAAATATTAGAAGTATTGCCTCATGTGCCACGTAGCCCAGAACTGCCGCTGTTAGGCTACAACCTATTTCTGGCTAGGAAACTTCCCTCGCGGAGAACAAGTGCAAAAATCACGAAGAAGTCGCAGCTCTGGCAAGCACGAGCACGTACCAGTGACCTCTCCCAGGAGAAACCTCGTAAAACCTTATGTGAGAAGGATAAAGAGTAGTAATTGAGAGCAACTATTGATACAGATTTGGTTGAGAAGTTCTGCTATGGTTTTGAGAATAAACGTTGTTTTTGCGTAAAAACGCGCATCCATAATTTTAGAACCTGATACTAGATATCACTTGCCCCTTTACAGTTTTCCCGTAGAATTTTTCTTTTCGCATCTCATCTTATCCATGAGTAGTTAGATGATCTTTTGCTCGTTGTTGTGTGATCTTTCAAATTTAGTTGTATGCTGAGAAAATGTATGGTAGATTTGCCTTCATAATGCCGATATGTGTGGCTATGTCAGCTTTCGGAGCTGCGAACGGTACTGTCATGACGAGTTCCAGGTGCCCTGCAGCAATTTTTGTGAGGTATCATACATATCTTGCAAGATCTCTTTTCAGATTATTCTGTAGTGGTGCTCGTGAGGGTCAGATGCCAGTGTTGTTGACTATGATAAATAAAAGATTACGAACGCCAATACCGGCTGTAGTTTTTACGGTGAGTCAACCAATTCTAGGATTCATGACCGCATTACCAAGCGGAACCTGACTAACAAAGCAACTTTAGCTGTCCGCATCTTGAAGCACTACGTAGTCTTTAGGGTAGCCGGTCACGCTCACCATTGCTGATTTGCTTAGCTAACGTTTCATGAATACCAGCCAAATTATCAACCACAACTAAGCCAAACTAGCACAAAAACGACTATTCCACCATGTTGCAAAAAGTTGAACATTTACAGCGCTTAGATATCCTACCTAATGTTTTTTCTGAACCCTAGTGGCGGAGACAAGAGGGGGCAGCATCCCTCCCAGTTGAGAATAGGTCGCTGTATTTTCGGAAATACTTTACAAAATAAGTAAAGACTTGTTAATAGTTTGTTTCACTTGTTTATCTTCAATATTATTTTTCAAATTAATTATTCCTATTAATTATATGATATTTCGATTATTATTTTTATTGCTTTCGTTTTCCATTCGAGTCCGTAAAGTGGCGGAGGCTTTACTTTTTCCCCACTTCGCCCTCTTTCCCGCCCACTTTCTCCTTTCACTGAACGCGGATGCCCACTGAAAGAATGAGTAATTTCATACAAATGCGTATGATTACACATGGGCTTGCTACAGATAACCTCACACATGAATAAACGCGTTGATGCATGCCATGTAAAGGGTAAATTTGTGCACGTTCACCCGTTTACCTTGGGTAACCTCAATGATGCTCCGATTGCAAAGAATATCACATGCGCCAATACACATCTTCAATTCAAGAGCCTTATATCCTGTTCTTTTCCTTACGTTTTCTTGCGCTGATGTGGTTATACGGAACGGGTCCAGAAAATTTGGGATCCTCAAATCCTTCTTTTTTGGGAAATTATACTTCATTCTCACTGTTTGAACATTTACTTTCCAAAAAATCTTTCAAAGAGACCTCCATTAATCACAACTTCTCAAAATCTCGTTGATTCAGTGCCTCCTATCCATTATTTACTTATTCCTATCCAACAATCTGTATGTGCTTATCACTGCAAGTCAAGTAACGGCTTGGCTTGCAATCGCCGTGGTGACGCTAACACTATTCAGACTTCGATGTAAATATCCAGACGCTCCACGACCTATAAAGGTAAGTGACTGGTGTATTTCCAATATCCGTTATTTTCGCCAGTTCATCTTCTCTGTCAGGTTCGTCATTCATTTACCCTCTTTGTAGGTGAATCTGGTATTCCCAATTATATTTGCGATTGGTTCATTTGCTCTCGTTTTCCTGTCTATCATTGGTTCACCATTCGATACAGGTACGGAATCCTTCGCGTATCTTCTAGCGCGGGTGGCTCCTCGTTGGTTTCAAGGAACTGACCAGTGATTTAATTTTAGCTCAAAACTTTAATTAGGTCTTTATTATCTTTATTATCTTTTTAGGTTGCTCTTTGACAGAACTGTACCCGATTAGTATAGCGTGCACTCAAAATTGAGGTGGCCAATTTCGCTAATTCCAGAATGATTGCTCAGTGTATTATGGGTTGCAACATGACTTTATTATGACCCCCCCCCCCCTTCCCGTACATTTTGTCTTACCGCATTCCTTTCCTGAGATCGGGTAGACATGTTTCTGAACGTTCCCCAAATATATTGGTGATGAAATATTTCATTTTCACAATGATACTGAAAATGAAATATTTAGGTGTTCAAACGCAATCACTAAATCAGCCGTGTTGGGTAAGTGTGAACATCAAACTAATGTGGAAATTTTCAGCCATTGGTCTTGCTCTTCTTTTCTCAGCCGTTCCTATATACGTCATATTCATTGGATTTGGTAAACTGCCCAGTATCGTCAAAAATTGGATGGGTAGGGTTTCATCTGTTTGCTTGTCTGTGAACCGTAGCGGTGTCACTTCTTGGAGCGAATCCACACTGATGCCACAAAATATTAGTGGTTAACCAATCACAATAGAGAAGCAGATGAAAACTCACTCTTGACGTACGAAATACACATTTAGTAGTTGGTACGAACGAAATCAGGCTCCTTACTATTACTCGTCCTTTTCCAGATAGGTTCACTGTCTTTTGGCAAAAATTATTCATGGTGGTGGACGACAATGAGTATAGCTGATATTCAGTTCACTGCGATTTTCTGAAGATTAGAATAATTTTTCGAATGTTCATCATCAACTACCAATTCTTTTAAATCACCGTTGTAATTAACTCTATGCGTTTTGTAATTATTTCTATAACGCGAACAGGAAACCTCAATAGTAAGAGTTTTTTCCTACTGTTGACTGGTCCCTTATCTTAGACGAACAAACAAAGTACAATAAAAAATTCTGAGAAGATTAAAGAAAAAAGAAGAATAAAGACTGGAAGTTCAGTTGTTGAAGTGCAATCGGCACACAATGAAACAAGAAGCAGCACTCTGCGCAGGGTAGATGACAGCGGGGTACTAAGCCCACAGGAAAATAGCTACCAACCCTGTACGTAAAATACCTCCATAAGGAAACCTAGTGCCATCATTACCTTTTAAAAATGATCTCTCTTAACTGAAGAAAAAATTGGCTCATCAAGAAATTCAAAAAACCGAATTCATTTCGAATGCATGCCTCGGTTTGCGAAGCAGCGCAAAAAAGAACACCGTATGCTTGCATCTGCAACAGTCGATTATCCCCTTGAGTGCAGCTACATTTCATTTCCCCTCATGAATTGAGAGCAAGCAAAGAAGCGGTTTCCACAAGTCATCGTACAATCCGGGAACTAAGGCTGTACTAATCGCTTTGAATTGCCATTTTGGGGTAGGAGTTGAAACAGCAGTTCCCTTCGAGCTGGATAATCCGATAATCTGTCGAAGGACGTGCCGGAGCAAGAATGATTCTCTTCACAGCTTGGGAAACATTTTGGAAATGAATAACAAGAACGAGTGTTTTCTCATAACAAATGACTTTCTGCTGTTCGTATGGTTATGCGAGCTGCAGACTGTATCCAAAGACGACGATTAAGTCGAGACGTCAGACATCAGATAAATGGATCTGTCCACCTAACAAACCTGGTTGGCACAAGAGTAATAATATAGAAGATCAGTACACAATGCCGGGGTTTAAAGGAGGAAGAACGTGGAAATTACATTGGGGACCCTTCCAAGGAGTTCATTTATTTTAGGGGAATGTGATAGTGGCCTGATCTGAAATTTCAACACTGCGGCTAGGGAGGTACATACAACGTTTGCACCAGATAGCACCCTTATTGAGTCCGCCCTTAATTTTGAAAGAAAAAACACAACAACAGAGAACCACTCATTTTCCAGTACCCATATTCATGAAAATTGGCAATAAGCCGTTAACCTACCCATCGTAGAGATGGTAGATGAGCTTCTTGAGCGAAAATCTCTGTGCGTTTTGTGGTTTCCATTATAATGGCATAATTGTTTGGCGGGCCCTCAATGCGACATGCAGTAGCGAATGAAAAATTGCAACTTTTGTGTAAAAAAATCAATAGTTAAGTTGACTAAAGAAGGCATTTTTCACACAAAATTGTACAGATAATATATATTGTGGAAACTCTGGCGCATCTTCACACTTGACGAAGTCTTGCCTTCAAACTGTTGTATGTACTGGATTTAAATCCAACTTACGACTATGGTGTTGCCTTTCGCGTCATTCAGAAGTCGAATACTGGCGCGTCGAATTTTAGGGTTAGCAAAGAATGTAAAGTATCCAGTCTTTCGCAGTCACAGGTAAGGATTAAGTCTGGCCGTGTTACGAAAAGTGTCGGCGTTGTGATTTAAAATATTTTCAATATTTCAAAATGCTACACTCTACTACTCTTCATTATTTGACATAGTAATGTCTTCATTTCAAAAGATTTGTTCTGTATGCTTGCTCCAAAATTCTCCAACGTGCTCATTCCAGCAGCAATAAACACGTCCTCGATAGTTGCTTCCATTAGATACAAACTCAGAAAAACTAGTTTCAAAGGTCATTTCCTTCGCTAGTTGCCAAATCATACAATCAGTATGATTTGGCACGCCTTTGTCATTACCTTTCTTTCTCTTCAGTGGATCTTCATCTATGTATGAACCGGTTCTACATAACTGACTGAACTTGTAAACAAAACATGTGAATTCACGTGGAATTTCCCACTTAGAAACATTCTACTTCGTGAATGTTTCTCATTCACACTCTATCCATCTTCGAAGCAGTCTGGTGACTATCAACAGCTGCAACTGTATGACTTTCCGGAAGCTCTTGATGGAGACTATGGAAGATAGCGCCTCAATGCAGGACTTTTCCAGATGGCCGAGTCAGACAAAGAGAAGGATTCGTCACAAAAACCAGATGGAAATGCTAATCCCAGATCTGATAAAGGAGAGGGAGAAACTGGCGCCAAACCGGAAAGATCTGATAAAGATGCCAAAGAAGATGCTCCACCTGACGACGGCGCAGCGGAAGATAAGGGTGATGCTGACGAGAAATCTCCAATGATGCCGGATGCAAAGAAGAAAGGTCTTGGCCTTGGAGACGATGAGGAGAAGGTGAGTTACACATGCTCTTTACATGTCGCACCACTTTGCTACGCGTAAGGGAACCTATGGGAAGCGCTTTGATCACATGTTCTGACATTTGCTAACACAAAGATGCAACACGTTAGGATACACATGCGCGTGGCCCTGAGGACGTGTCAAACTATTGGGTTGAGCAATAAGTTCGTGCGGTTTTTTTTTACTCAAATTTTTACAAGCATTTGATCTAACTCTGACAGCCTATCATGCGTCATCTTGTACAATAGCAGCGGTATCTTCTTTAAAAACCACGCGATTTCGGAGGATTCGCGTTTTTTGCGTCGCCCTCGCATAACTTCGTTCATTGAGGAGTACTAGAAACGAGACATACACTATTTGAATCAGCGCGACCTCTACTTTCCGAATTCACCAATCTCTCTCGAAAATTTCAAAAATCGTAGTCCAGATTCAGCAATTATCCTAATTACGCATCCGTAGGGCACATAGAGTGCGAGATGGTGGGTCATGACCATTAACGTTCTCTTCCCTTGCCACTCACACATTCAGACTAAAGAGTTTGGTGTAGATCTCATTTTCATCCGCTATTTCAAAGATATTTAAGTGTAGCAGATCACACCGAGGCAAATGATACCCAACTTGAATGGTGGATGTCTCCTAATTCAATTCCCGTTATTTTAGGTTTTCTATATATTTTAGGTTTTCTATATTTTCTCATATTTATATGAGCTTGTACCTTCGTTTTCAGTAGCACATATTCGCGAAGATACTACCACTTTGCTGAATTTTTCCGATTTTTGCCGAAAAGTGAAATACTTTTAATTTCCGACTGAGTATTCAAGCGGAAGAAAAACTGCATAGAATTCATCAATAGTAGTTGCGCAAAAGAAGGAAAGACACAGATTAGCATGCACTAGGCACTAGTCAGATGTATAATCAGTAATTGGGACGTTCGAATCCTCCTCTTCCAGGCATACTTGATGACCCCAAATACCCCGTGGCATCCGCACACCCTCAGGGATTGCCGTCAGCACAGGTGTGAATGAAGTGTTCTAGATCGTGGTACTGCCAGAATCATGAAGAGGTCACTATTCCTAGCTAGGTATATGAGAATATTTTGGCGTTTCCTTATGCAGTCATTTCATTATGCTTAGATGAAAACAGCTTGCACTGGTTTATCTGAACATATGGTCCTATAAACCTGTGAAATCCTATTAAAACCATCCCTTCTCGTAGTTTTTACTTTTGTTCAAAGTACACCAGTCAATATAGATATTTCGGCGGTACTTTTGTGGAACATAGAAGTGGCCACTTCTGACGTTGAACTAAGCGAAAAAGTTACCATTCAAGTTGGGTATCATTTGCTTCGATATGATCTGCTAGACTTAAATATCTTTGAAATAGCGGATGAAAATGAGATTTACACCAAACTCCTTGGTCTGAATGTGTGAGTGGCAACGGAAGAGAACGTCAATTGTCATGACCTACCATCTCGCACCCCATGTGCCCTACGGATGCGTAATTAGGATAATTGCTGAATCTGGACTATGATTTTTGAAATTTTCGAAGAGATTGGTGAATTCGGAAAGTAGAGGTCGTGCTGATTCAAATGGTGTATGTCTCGTTTCTCGTACTCCTCAATGAACGAAGTTATGCGAGGGCGACGCAAAAAACGTGAATCCTCCGAAATCGCGTGGTTTTTAAAGAAGATACCGCTTGTATTGTAGCTCTAGTTTTGCTCTTTACAAATACCAGTATAGGTGTCTGGCTAACGCCGGGACTTCCAGACTTTTCTAATGCTCGCTTCGTTCGCATGACTTTATCCCTTTTTCATCCGGACAAATTCACAGCAAAGGCCATTTTTTGCCACAATGCGTGCCTTATCCTTTCCATTGTTTCCCTCATGTAAAACTGGGCCTATGAAATGAGATTAGCAGCAATCCTCAGGGCAATTTTATCTTTCGCTCAACTGAGTTAGCTATTAGTAACTAGATGTAACCGATCCAAGCCGAAATGATTGTAGGAAATGGTTCACCATTCCTTGTTTAACCGGTCAAATGATAAGAGCCAGTTGGAACATATGAAGGAGGAGGGTGCGGTGTGTTCAGAAACAAATGAGAAATGAAAAACGCGGAAGGAGATGTGGAACCACACGGATTCCATACTACTCAGTGCTGAGCTCTGACATTTACTGTTTTACGAATGATGTTAAGCCGCCAGCGGACCGATCGCGCAAAGATGGACCCTACTCATGGCATTTTCTCCATAGTGAACACATGCGCATCCCTAATCCGTCGGTGTTCACATTTTCAGGCGTTTCTTCACTTTTCGACGTCACACCCCTATCACACCGCTGGACCCGACTTCAGGCGTTCCCCCACACTTGGACGCCTGCTCATCCTTACCACACCGTTGGACCCGACTCCAGGCGTTTCCCCACCTCTGGACGCCGCCGCACCCCTACAGCAATAGTGGGCCCGTTGTAGAGCATTTTCTTCGCTCCAGGCCACGCCCCACGAACTTCGCTACACACTGACAAATGCACACACGCACGTACAGAGTAAGCCGTTATTATAAGTCATGATTATAACTAATTTCCCCAATTCCCGCTACTTCTCATTTTCTGTCGCATGAAATGTGACACTCCAATTCCAAAGAAGCGTACATTTCGGAGACCTCCATCTGTTCCACTACAATAGTAGAACAAATACACCCCAAGCTGCTGGGGAGGTTAACAGCGTCTAAGTGGAAGCCATCACTGTTGAATGGACAGCACAGAAGTGGATGGCTGCTCCAGAGAGGTCGCGTTTGGGCTGATAGGTGCATTTTGTTCTGTAGTTTCGTACAGTTCAGTTTTTTTTAGTCGCACAGTTCGTAGAGTTATGAGAGGAATTTTCGCAACGCCTTGCTCTAGATGTGGAGAAGAAGTACTGTGGATATTAACTTTCAAAAAAAAAACCTAGGTTCAACTGCTCCAATTCGTGAAAATATAGTGAATGCTTGGAAAAAACCGCACGAACTTATTGCCCAACCTAATATAACTTATCGTGTCGCAACGACTTGTTTAGCGGTTGCGAAGCTATGCAAGCGAATGAGTGCATGAATAAATGGAGCTGACCTCTTGTGTTTCTAGAAGATAGAAAAGTTTCAGCAGTGCAATGTGATATCTGGTATAAGAAGGGTTCCAGCAGTGTAATATGATATTCAGGATACGGGAAAGGGGCTAGAAAGGACGTTAACGTTGACCAACTGCGTGACAATGATCGTTGGCTGCATTATCGGTTCAGGGATATTTGTTAGTCCAACAGGCATTCAAGCAGGTTGCGCAGCCTTTCAGTGGTTAATTCGATCCGGGAATATTCTCGAAACCCAGCAAAGTAACGGATCATTTCAGCAGCTGGATCGGTTGGTTCGTCACTTATCATTTGGGTTTTGTGTGGAATATGGTGTGGTTTGGGCGCCTATATCTATGCTGAACTTGGAACGTTGATCACAAAATCTGGTGGCGATTACGCTTACATGATGGAAGCGTTTGGCCCATTTCTTGCTTTTCTTCGACTCTGGATCGAAAGTATAGTTGTGAGGTATGCGATCATTCCGCTGAAACTCAACATGTGAGTCTCCGTTGGAAAGCAGTGGTTGGGCCGCCTCACTGATTAGACCTAGCGTGCAATCGCAGTGATTCTGATTGAAAGCTTCATTTATAGCATATCTGAATCCGCTCCACTCTGATAAGAAAAGATGCGTGTCGATTCTCGTCGAATAAATACGGATGAGGATCGACACGTACCTTTTCTTATCCGACCGGATCGTACTCCGATGCACTATAAATTTAGCTAAAGCTGTTTTCTTTCCGACCGTATCACCATATCTTTACATCCCGCTAGCGCGAGCCGGTGCAAAAGAGGATGCGTAGCGCTGCTGCAATATAACAGCTTCATCCATGCTCTGAACGAAATCTCTGCAAGCCGGTAACAGTTCCATACACTGATGAACGAAACTATTCCAGGATCGGGCCTATGGGATGCAACGACGTCGCTGTGAAGTATGCCGTGGGCCTTAACCGCTACGCTCCAACCTCCGCATCGGCTCACGCTAGCAATGAGTGATGATATAAAGATAAGGCAAAGGAATTAGTACTGAATCAGAATGACCATGTTATGCTTATTGAGCTAAATGGTAGTGACGTGGCATTCACAATAACGTTGTCGTCACGACCATTTAGCCTCAATCATTTTCATACAAATGCTTCTATGCCAGTATGTTATTCAGTGCAAATTTTGTGAAAAGATATGAGAACTTGTAACAATTTGTTTTTACTATTCCACTGCTAAGTATTTCATAGACTTTAAGGAGTTGAAAGATACCACAGACTTCATCCCAATCGATAGGCTACGTGGTGCGACTTCGGGTGGCGGATAGGAGATTTACCTCGGACCACAAGCAGCCATGCGCTTGCCCTGCGACGCGGATAGATCTAGGGAATGGATCCCTTAGTTCGACAGTGCTGGATTCGACTCACATGGCCGGCATGTGGGTGTGAAAGCGCACTCGCGCATGTGGGTGTGTGCTAATGCTTTATGTGGGCTGTATCCTGCAGTTCGGATTTGGACAAAAGCTCGCATTCTAACGGCTGGGGAGCGCATGAGTTGCGATCTGGGACCGCCTCTAACAAATAAGTTGAGGAAGACCCACGTCACGTCGTGTGGGTATGACGTCAATTGTGCCTAGAAAGAATGCTACATCGTACACGGGCGAACACTTCCGCGGCCCGGTTAGAGTGAAAAAAATGCGAGGGTCCCGATGCTTCGCAAACGGCGGCATCAGGGGGCAAGCATGCAACTCGTTAAGGAGCACAACGTAGCCAAGACGCGCATTGCGACTTCGAACGTCTGCACCTTGACAGGCCGCTTGTGCTAGCTAGCAGCTATACTGAAGCGCAGAAGAATCGACATATGCGCGGTCCAAGAGACGAGGTGGTCAGGCAGGACATAGGACATAGGATGTGGCTACAAACTAGTTCACCGTAACAGTACAGGTACCAGAAGTGGCATGGGAGTCATAGTCTCAGAACGCTACTGAGACGCAATAGCAGAAGTCCAGCGTCCCGATAATCGGCTTATGAAAATTGTCATCGCCACTGTTAGACTACGGCTCCACCTCTCCTCGGCATACGCCCCGCAAACTGGCTGTTTTGAGCGAATCAAGGACCTCTTTTAAGCGTCGTTTGACGAGAAGACCGCAGGGCACCCAAGGAGAATACGGTTGTCGTTGAGGGAGATCTTAATGGTCACGTGGGAGCAACGGAAAGTGACTACTACAATTATCATGGTGGGGGGGGGGGGGGTCGGCGGCTACGGGACTTGGAACGAGGATGGTGAACGCATTCTCGAATACGCCGTGTCTAACAATGTCGAATACATGGTTTCAAACACGCACGTCCCGTCTTGTTTCCTTCTATAGCGGCGATACGAATACACAGATCGACTACATACTTTTGCGTCGCCAACATCGAAAGCTGGTTGCGGACGTGAAAGTTGTGCCATATGAGACGCTGAAAACCACTGCACCAAAGAGGAAGTACGAGGAGAGATGCGGACCAGCTCGAATCAGTTGGGTGATAATGAAACAGAAGAAGGCTGCAGTCATATCCCGCTCACAGCCACCGCCAATGAAGTGTTGAGGAAACTTGGCGGAATGCAGATTGAGTGGTCATAGAGGCAGCGCGGTCTGAACTTGGTGCGACTAAACCGGGTCGAAGGAAGACCGACAAACAATCTTGGTCGTGAACGGGCGAAGTGAAGTCAAAGGTTCGTTAGAAGAAGCGCATGTACCATGCCTTCCCTGACAGCAAGACAGCTGACCGTTGGAACAAAGCAGCGAACAGAACAGAGAAGAAGGCTGTGGCGGTGGCGAACGCGGCACATAAAGCGGACGTCGGAAAGAGGCTGGATACGAAAAAGGGCAGACGGCTCACATATCGGCTTGCGAAATCTCATGGATCTCATGGATCTGTGGAGGTCACAATGCTGGAGATCTGCTGACTGGATAGCGAGGTTCTTTACTCAGATAGTGGCGGAAGAGAGAGTGCCCTCGGATTGGCTGCGGAGCACAACTATTCCGATATGAAAGTGCAAAGGTAGTCCCACTGACTAAGCTAACTATCGACCTACTCGCCTCCTGTCCCATACCATGAAGCTGTTTGAGCATGTCATCGACCGCAGAATTCGCGACATCGTGAGTCTCTCCACTAACCAGTGCTGATCTGTAGCACCACTGTTGCCATACTTGGTGCACGTCCCTTGAACGAGAAGCACCGTGAGAAACGAAAGCCGCTGCATCTTGCCTTCCTTGATCTGGAAAACCATTTGATACTCTCTTCGGCAGCATGGCGTTCCTGAAGAACTTATTGAATGGGTTTGGATTCTTTACTCCAGTCCTAGAAGTCATGTGCAGGCGGCTGCCGGCACGTCGACGGATTTCCTTATTTCTGTTGGTGTGCACCAAAGCTCTCCTCTATCTCCGCTCCTCTTCATTGTGGTGATGGAAGTTCTAACACGGGATCTGCGGAAACCTACGCCGTGGTCACTGCAGTACGCAGACGCCGTCATGCTCGCGTCTGAAGGAAGGTGAGAACTCGAGCGGCTGACACAAGCTTGGGGTGAGCGGCTTGCATGATTTGATCTACGTCTTAACATCAAGAAGACGGAGTATCTAACAATCAGCGTGGACCAACCCGGTGCATAAGCTTAGATGGCGTAGACTTACCGAGAACGGAAGTGTTCATGTACCTTGAGTCAGGCATTTCATCTGACGGTAGCCTCTGTCATGAGGTTGTAGCCCGAGTTAATTCCGCATGGGGGAAGTGGCGCTCGTTGACCGGTGTTCTGCGTGACAAGAAGATCCCGGACCGACTCAAATCAAAGATACGTCCCGTTGTCCGTCTCGTTGCTCTGTATAGCGAATGTTGGCCTGCCCAAGGAAGTAGAGTGTCGCCTCAGCGAAATGGAGATGAAGATGCTGCTTTGGATGGCTGGAGTAACGCGGCTCGATCGGATCTTGAACGAGGACATCAGCAATCGGTTTGGCATAGTGGCGATATCTGATAAACTTCGCGAATCTCGTCTGCGAAGGTGCGGCCACGTTCTGCGTGCCGAAGAGGGAACAGTCTGCAAAGTCGGCCTTGGTATCGAAGTCCTCGGCAAACCCCCAAAAGGTCGACCAAAGCAACGCTGGCTTGACATGCTTCACGCCGATCTTAAAGGCAGGGGTCCACCTCATTTTCGTAGTTCAGCTAACAGCAGATTCTGCATCTACTCGGCGCGATGGTTCCAACGGTATACATAAATCGTCTCAGAATGGTCTATAAACCCGTCTTCCAGGACGGGGTCTGTAACAGTTTGCCAACCCGAGTTGACATGTGAAGCCGCTGAACTTATCGATTGGACACGCCAAGACTCGTTGACCGACGCGGCAGCCGTGGCAGGCAGCCAGCACAGCTTGGAGCGATCCGCCTCCGGGCTCCAAATTTTGATCCAGTTCGAGCCTTTCAAAAATGGGGATTTCGTCGCTTCTGTGCCTGTTGATGTACATCCCAGGGATCAACATGATGAGAAGGTCTAGGATATGTTGGTAAATCCAACAGGCAGAACGAGGTGACCCTCTGCCTATAAGCTACCTGAAATCCACCCGGACCAAGCGCGCAACAAGGCTAAATTGCGTCAACGGACCACCAAAGCGGACCCCGCTACCGAATGGGACAAACGCTGAAGAAGAAGGAGTTGGAGTACACATTCTTGTGCGCCTGTTCTGATATTCAAACGCGATGCGAATGTAATTGTGTTTGAATGTGCGTTCCTCGGAATAAAATTTTACTTTGCGATACAATTTTCTGAATAACTGATAAAGTTGCCATCCAAAACAAAAGAACGGAGAAAATTGTTGGCGAGACAGATTTGTGCTGTTTGTTATTGTATGTCTCTTTGGTTGTACATCACCGAAAGGTTATTGTGTGTCTCTTTGGTTGTACATCACCGAAAGATTCCCCATTCTAGTTGAAATGTGTGAGAATGTTTGAGAGGATGAACTGAAATTCTGTGAAAGCAGAGAAATAGACAGGAAACGTAGAAAGAAACGTAGAAAGAAGAGGAGGGGACTGATAGTAGTAGCGGCGGATGATTAGGGATTGCAGATCATGAAGATGTTAACAAGCGGGTAGCTATGTATTGAGAGAGACGCTGAAACGAGTCCACTGCTCCAAGACAGACAGCGTCCACTTCAAAGAATGATGTGAGTTGGCCTAAGTGAAGAAGCGTCTAAAGAATTCACTATCGCTGTAAAGATACGAAGTTCGAGAACAGGTGAAGATATGTGAGGTCAATTGTGAGGCGAGCGAAGCAAGCTCTAAAAGAAGTTTGAAGCTCTTTTTTGCTGGATGACTAAACCATAAGCAGAGTGCAGGGAAATGTGAGGATGCAATTGTGAGGCGAGCAAAGTAGCTCCAAACAGGGTATACATATTTCCATGCATCCGCTCTATGGCTTATTCATCCAGCCAAAGAAGCCTGAATCTTCTCTTAGCTGGATGAATGAGTTATAGACCGGATGCACGGAAATAGGTAGACCCTCCTGAATTTGTTCACTTGTCTTCTTGTGGGCGAATCAAACGCCGCCATTTTCTGGTTTATTTTTGAAGAGCATTTTAATTGCAGGCCATGTGCCATAACAGTGGTGGCTATGACGTTTGCCCTCTACATGTTGCGTCCGCTCTATCCAACTTGTGAACCTCCGGCCTGGAGTGCGGAGCTTCTCGCTATCGTATTGATAGGTATGTTTTGACAATACATATTAGTTGGACCTCCAGTAAAGGCAAGTAGGGTGTTCAATAATCCTTTACTACAAGTCTTTTTATGATAAATGCTTGCTTCAGACTCCCATTCATGTGATAAAGCTAGACAAAAACGCACTTCAGCGAGAAATTCCGCACACAACATTTAAGGCATTGAATACAGCAGGAGTAGGAAGTAATATAATCAAAATTACCTGTAACTCCATGAACACTAAAGAATTCTATCCCGTTGGTCTCCTTTCCTATAGCCTTGCATCTTAGACGTGAGCCCAAAAGGAAACATTCTGAGCTCAAATTTTGACGTTGAACTTTTCAGTCATTCTGGGAGCAATTAATTGTTGGTCTGTAAAACTAGCGACAATTGTACAGGACTGGTTCACATACGCTAAAGTGGTTGCACTTCTCTTGGTTATTTTCACTGGTGCTTATCTGTTGATTACTGGTTAGTTTCTACGGATTTTTGTTGTGGCCGCCATTCAGTGACTGGCAAGAGGAGACAAACGGGTGAAACGGATGCTTGTGTCCAACAATTGTGTCGTTTTCCTAGTTATGAGTTCCCTCATCGGTGTTGGAAAGCTTAACGCGTGACGAAGATACAAATAAATTTGTCTTACCCTGTAACCTCTCCGTCATCTTCTTCTGAATTCTGTGCGATGCCTGATGAATTTTCTGTAAAACTGGTCAAATGCTTCCAAAAGCATTGAAAACACAGCTTCATTTCAGGTGGGCCTCAATACAGAGAATCTTTTGAGAATATCTTTGAAGGCAATTTCCGAAACTTCTACCAAGCATCTGTTGGATTCTATTCTGGACTGTTCGCATATCAGGGATGGACCTATCTAAACTTCATCACAGAAGAACTTATAAATCCTAAAAGGTTTGTAAGAGGCTGGGAGGTCTTGAAGGTAACACTGAGCAGCAGCGATTTATTTTCCCCATGAAGATTATGAAGACAGCCTATGTACTAGGCTGTCTGAAAAGTTTCCCGCCATCTTTGGAGCACGTTTTCAAAATGAATTTTGTTCTTTTTTCCAGCAATAAAGCGAGACATAGGCTATCATCAGTGGTAGAAACTTCAGGTAGCAATAGATTCGTTCTTGGCAGCTCGAACAGATCCTGACTTGCATATTAGTAAAGTAGATGAACAAAGGATTAAACAGGATGGCGATTTCGAGAAGAAGACTGAAAACATTAAATTGTGTTATACATCTTTCCCGATATTTGGTCGTTTCCACCATCTTATTAATTTTCAACATTAGCGAAGGTTACACATTACCGTGCTACAAAAATAAGCGTAGATCGCTGCAGATACATTCACCTTGTTCACCTTGATTCCCGTCGATCTTCGGATGTACCGAGCGGCTGCCACCAATCCTTCCACTTGTCCCTCCCGCGTGCCAGAGTCGTTCAATGGATTCTGTCCGTTCAAGGGACACGAAGAGCATTGTATCTTCCCTTGAAGGACTTCGTGAAGATGTCTGACCAGCGGGTTGACGGTCTTCCCGTGCGCTTAACGTTCCGTGGAAACCAGTAGATGACGGCTTTTTTCCAACGGTTGTCGTTAGGATGTATCCGGCTCACCTGATATTCTGTCCGCTCAAGGGACACGAAGAGCATTGTATCTGGAACGTACTTCAGAGCATAAAAAACCATTGTGTTGAAGAGGTGGGTACAGAGCGTGGTGTTCTTCGTCTTTGTCACTACGTCCTCGATGCTCTTATGAGCTCCTCAAGCCGCTCCCTTCCTCCTGCTTCGCTCTGGAGCAAGGTCTTTCATCATCTTGACTTCTAGATATACGTAGCTGGAACATTCGGATATGGTCGTTCCGTCAAGCGAGAATGGGGCAGTCGGGACCCATCCCTTCCTCATGAACATCGGCTTCGTCGGATTCAGTTGGAGGCCAATCTTTTCACACGCGTCCTCGAAGTCGGCCAGCATCTGTTCCGCTTCGCTGATGGTTGGTGTTATAAGAACGATGTCGTCAGCGAAGCGAAGATGGTTAAGTCGCCGGCCATCAACTTTCACTCCCATGCAGTCCCATTCCAGTTTCCGCATGATGTCTTCGAGAGTGGCGCTGGATAGTTTTGGCGACACGGTGTCGCCTTACCGAACCCCTCTGTCGATGGTGATGTCGTCATAGGATTGAGAAATCCTGGTCGTGAAGTTGCTGTAGAGCTCACGAAATACCTTGATGTTCTGACTAGAGAAGGATACTCGGCGAGCCCAGCATTGCGTAAAGAGATGTAAACTGTCAAGTACAGTTTTGACGCTGATCTCAAACCCGTTTAGCTTATCTGCTGCGGAGCACTCTGTGAAGAATTACATGGCATTGTTAGAGTTTGCCCAAGACAGCCTAAATTTGGCTTCTAAGATGTATTTCGCTAAACGATCGCTGGAAATCACCCGAATTTAATCACGTTTCTGAATCATGAGTCAGTTTCAATTTATCTAAATGTATGGGGTGGGTTTAGAGCATATCCTGAGCAGAATATAATTCGGAAGTCAAATTTGGCCTATTTAGATAGGCCGCAATTATGCCAACTTAACTCTTCACTGAAGACACCGCAGCACGGAAAACAGATTTGAGATCAGCGTCACAAACTGCATATGACATATCTTATACTCTTGCGATAGCTCGATGAGTCTCGTGACTGTGTGTATGTGGTCGACCGTACTGAATCCTTTTTAATGCTGTTTGCTCGCACGGCTGTCCTTCACCTAGTGTACTTTCTATCCTGTTTAGGATCACTCGCGCGAAACGCTTGTAGGCGACGGACAGTAGTCAGATGGGACGATAATTGCCGATGTCCTGCGGGTCTCCCTTCTTGTACAGCAGCACGGTCCTGCTGGTCTTCCACTGGTTAGGTACTCCGATAGATATTTCGACATACTTGCATTTCGACAGGTACAGCGTGAAAAGCCTAGCCAAGGTGGTGATAAAAGCTGGCGGTAGGTTCTTCAGATGTTCCGATCGAATCCTGTCGAGGCCCGGTGCTGCACGATTCTTCACCGACTTGATAGCATGTCGTACTTCGGAAAGGAGAACTGATAGGGGACAACACATACATCCTCCCCAAAATGACATTGAGGAAGGTGGACGTGGCTATCGAAGAGATCCGAGTAGAAGTCGTAGATGACCTTCTCCATTACCCGTATTTATGAAGAAATTGATCCATCGGGCGTCGGAGGGCGGAGGTCTTGGTCTTGCAATTGACGATATCTCGTCGGGCGCTGCGAATGCTTTTCCCCACCTCTGCGGCTTCTTCCAATACTGCTGCCGGTCTTCTTTCATCACTTCTCTGCACCGTTTTGCGCGCTCGGACCTTAACTGATAATTGCCTCTGGCTCTCACGGCTTCACGCTGACGTATAAGCTCGAGGGTCTCGTAGGACCTCTACTGTCGCAGGATCCAAAGAATAGTTCTCCTGTGTCCAAGGTGGCATTCAGTGACCAGTGTCTCCTCGTTCTGGCCTGTCCGATGACGTCATACCTGATCTTCCTGGCCTGCATCATCAAACCCTCGGTGGAAGCCTCCGATGCAAGCGTTCGTGCTTTGAAGGCACAAACCGTCATCACAGTCCTTCTGGTTTTAGGCAGCCTAGATAAACCCTCAGACCTCGTCCTCACTAGCGCTGCCGTATCAGTGACACTTCCGAGATCAGCAGAACACTATTACTACAGTGTGGCTTGACGAAGATGTAAACAATCAGGAAATAGTTTGCTGGGCTCTATTCACCCGTGGGAGCACACCCACACACGCATGCATGAGCATACCCAAGCGCTGACAGAATCTATGAATCGTTCCAACACCGCAGAGACATGGAGTCCATCCCCTGAATCTACCCACGTCTCAGGGCAAGCACAAGGTCGCGTTTGGTCCGCGATTAACCCCTTATCCGCCACCTGGGGATGCGCCACGTAGGCTCGCGACTAACCGGCTGGGATCAATCGTATGAGGGAGATCCGTAGTACATATAGCAGATACATCACAGCACGATAAAAATTATAATTTATGTTACTTTATGCAATGTGCTTGAGTGGTAATTTTCCACTTCTCTATTTCTTCAATTGAGGTAATCAATTTTGCTGAAGATGCTGCCATTATCTAACACAGCAAAATATTGAATTGAACTAGAAGTGTCTGATTCAGAAATCTACCCCTTGCTGTCATGTTTTCATGTGTTATTTGTACTGTGATCTACACGCTTTTCAACGTTGCTCTGTACGTTGTCCTTTCACCGGATGAACTACTTATCACTCCTGCTGCTGCTGTGGTTAGTTTTTCGTAAGCCTAAAACATATCTCTTGCGCTGCGCCAACATCCCTTGAGATTAGGTGGATACGAAGAGCAGTTTCCTTCTAAAGTAGATATCATGTATCATACACATCACGATTAGTCCGCCAATTTGATTCTGCTGAATTAATGCCCTCCGTTCGAGTAGAAAGGGGGCTAGTGTTCAATACGACGCAGTCATTGGTGATACTTGGACAATTATGTGTGTATCTGGTTAGATAGGTAAGACATAGAGTATCTGTTCAACAAGTTTAAATGGGAAGTATATGAAACATCGGACATATTTTTCGAATGACGTTTTTGGTGCGCTATGACATCTTTCGTGGGCGCTGACAGCGCACCGAAACCTAATCGTAGTTGTTCATCAGGCCAGACTGAAAATAGGATGCCTGTGAGTTAATCACTGGTTCAAATTGTCTGGAAGATTGTCCTAGTAGTCTCGCCAAATACTCCGACCTCAATAACGCTCCATGAGCATGATTGTTATCGAAACGTTTTGTGCTAGGGGTGAGATGTGTGACTGGTGGAAACAGGGAGGAGATGGGGAGTAGCAGTAGCTTCACAACTTTCTATATAATCATATTATTGGAATAAACTTGGAAAATTGCGTGCTTGAGGACAAGGAATGAGAAAAAGTTTTCGGAGCTTTTTCATTCCTTATTGCTGATGATTCGGTTCGGCATGGCTGACATATTAAGGGATTCCCGAAAGTATTACATTGTGACCATTGAATGACCAAAGAGTGTTTGTTGCTGCTACTCTTTTTAGTGACCCCACCGCCTTCAATTGTGAAAGGGTGCTTTTGCTCCATTCTCTGTTGTCAGCTACTCGCGACACTTTAGCAAGAAGTGGGGTCACTAAAAAGAGTAGTGTATTCAGGGGAGGGATCATGACTTATAATAACGGGCTTATTCTGAATGTGTGTGTACGTTTCTTTCTTCTCCCTTGATTGGTCAGTGATGGTGATTGCGAGGTCAACAAGACGATAGCGACGGGTATGGTGAGGTTCAAAGAATGAGGAGAAGCTTTGAAGGATGGAGAAGTGGAGAGCGGTGGGTGCGCCGACCCCACAAGGTGGAGAACACCTTCAGACGTGTCCAACGATGGGGTAAGGGTGCGCCGGCGTCCAAAAGTGGAGAAACGCCGGGGGACGGATCCAACGGTGTGATGAGAGAGCGCCGGCATCCAAAAGTGGGGTACACCTGGAGTCGTGTTCAACGGCGTGATAAGGGTGCGCCGGCGGCCATAAGTGGAAAGCGCCTCAACGAGGTCCAGCGGTGTGGTCCAACGGTGTGATAAGGGTGCGCCAGCGTCCATAAATGGGGAATCGTGGGGATACATATCCACTGGAGAGTACACCGGTGTCTGTGATGTGAAACACTCTAAATAATAGGACAGCAGATAATCTCAGCTATTCTAAAGAGTTGTGTGATAAGCGCTGCTGAGCACAGTGCATCAATTGGTAGATGATTTGTCACCTGAAATTCCTTACTGACTTCACCCCTCCTTCGAGTGCTACTCCTCTCATCTCTGTTTGGGAAGATCGAACCTTTCCATACCTATTTTACACATAAGCACCCTTATCACGTGATCTATCAAAACAGACAGAAAGGATAAACAATTTTCATCGGTCAGCCCAAGTCATGTTAGTTATTTCCAGTCTCACTCAACTATACTAAAGATAGAACCGTGCAACAGCGCGGATGAGCAAGGTCACTGCCATATAGCAGGCCCGGAGTTGGCTGAAGGGAAAGCACGAAAAGGAAGAAAAGGTGGAAAGGCAGAAGCAGGGAAAACGTGGAATATCTCATTATTTTCTTTTAATAGCCTTGCCATAATGTTTGGGGATGGCTATAATTTAATTTAGGCAGGAGTTTCTGCGAGCGAAGCGAGTATGAGGAGAAGTCTGGAAGTCCGGCGTTAGCCGGACGGCCAAACTGGTAACCTAATATTTTATAATACATGACCGCTTGTTTCGAATCTGAAGATATGGGCTATAAACGTTCGAGCTACGCCTCGAACGATCCCATATCACAACACGAAGTGATTGCTGTGATTCGAGTTGCTCCCGCAAGGCAAGACAGTTACGGCTACCCATAGGTAGGGCAAGTCTGAAAACCGAGGAGAACCTTTGAAGAAAAACATTAAAAATGAAAACGAAAAACCCTGCTCAACGGCACATATTTTACATGCCCATTATTCCATTTTTTCGATGAAACGTCCTGCCCTAAATTATCGACACTTCTCTGCATTCTGGTAACCTACTATTCTCACTCGCCTTCTAGGCTCGTCACTTTTTGATCACTATCTAGTCCTAACCCTCAGCTTTTTCATGGGCAAGAAAGTCTCTTTGTATGTCAAGCCACACCTTGTGCACCTCTAAGAAGAGAGAGTCGGCGTTTTACCCATGCGCTGAAATAATGTACTGGATTTGAAAGGTCTACATTCAGTTTCCTTGATAAACCCTTTGCGAAAGTTAGAGATGAAAATTTGACTTGGACTAGCTAATGTTTCCCCTTCTGTCAATGGCTCATTGGACGCTGCGATGCAACCCAATGTGCTTTCAGGTATTCGCTGAGAAAGTCTATGGCAGATATGCATTTATAATGCCGCTGTGTGTGGCTATTTCAACTGTTGGCTCAGCAAACGGTGTAATTATGACGAGCTCTAGGTAAATTTGTTCACATCTTCTTTAGATGGTATCTCGTTTAGCAAAAAACCACATTCTCTCAGGTTGTTCTACTGTGGTGCTCGTGAAGGTCAGATGCCAGTATTGCTAACCATGATCAACAAGAGGCTGCGCACACCAATACCAGCTGTGGTTTTCACGGTTGGTTAATTTTAGGATGCATAAATGGCCGTTTTTATTTTTGTTTGCCTCAATCTCGATGACCAAATCTAAGACAGAATAGAATGTGAGTTATATCGCCAGTTACTATCGAGAAACCATAGAAATATAGTAATCAACCAATTACTGGTTCATCCTTATTGCAGAGTCATTGGCAGATAATTGCATTACGCAGTTGGGCGACGGACGATTGGCGCAGTGGCGGCGTGTGTCAAATGCGTGAGGTTTCACCTCTCTCGACGTCGGTTCCTCGAAGGCTCTTCTGTTACCGTCCTCGATCGCGCGCTCCGCTATTCTTTCGCCTCCTGTCAATCAACAGCTTACGTCTCGGCCAACGATCGTTGTTCAAGCTATTAAACTTATTCCCTTGCAGGCATAAGAGCCAATCCCTGCCCCACAGCAGAGACCAGGCGGAGCCAAAATTTTCATACTATGCACGTCACATTCACCGCTAATTGCTGAAAAGCTTCCACTAATGATTTGTGCTTAGTTTTCAGGATGAAGCGAAGACCGCACAACACATTTTTTCAGGAAGGGATCGCTAGTCAATGTATCTGGTGTTGGAATATTGGAGGCGAATAGTAGAAAAAACAAAGCGAAAAGAGAAACCACCGTTTTGTACTGCGACCTTATACTGACGCTCACCATAAAGCATAGAACTCCCCCAGCAGTCATCAATAGGGAGTGGAAGTTCTAAGCAAACCTAACCCACAAAACGAAAGTTAAGGGCCTACCAATACATTCTTTGCTCTTCTAAGGGGGTTCATGACGGAACAGGAATAACAGAGTAATAGAAATAAAAGAAGATTACAGAACCTGAAACTTGGCTGATTGAACCTTACCTTGTTTGCGTTTTGTTTTCTGAGGCCCTGCCAAATTCACAAACGCTAAGTCTTTGACTTCTTCAAACGGTAAAACACAAATGTGGGGACTTCGCCTCAAAATTACATCAACAGTTTAGTCGCGTCTTTCAAGGCCTTATTAACAAAACCAAGAAATAAGGAATTTTGTTTGTCATCAATCCATTGCATACTGTAAACTTCGAACTATGGAACAAATTTTTCCGCCTCTAGCCTATTTGTTTCTCTAACCCTTGAGTAGCTTTACTCATATGAGATTCTTACTAATAATCTTGTTATTTAGTGCCTCATATCGATAGGCTATCTATTCCTTGCCGATAGTCTTTTTGTGCTCATTAATGCAAGTCAGATAACAGCCTGGCTTGCTATCACTGTGGTAACTATAGCACTGTTCAGACTTCGTTGTAAATATCCTGATGCACCGCGGCCGGTGAAGGTATGTGCACATCGGAACGAAATGTAGGTCCTGCATGGGTCAGTGAGCTAACCTCACCAATCACTAGATAGTCCATTTGCCCAGGCAAAGCCTACATCCTAAACGTTCTAAAGTTCCAACCTAAATGGTATCTCATTAATCTCACACGTGACAACCTTGACCATGTCCTATCCAATTCCACTGGTCATGACGTGCTTTTATCCGTTAATCCGCACTTTTTCATTGCCAGTAATTCAGGTAAATTTGGTTTTCCCAATTATTTTTGTGATTGGTTCGTCTGCCATTGTGATAATGCCTATCTTTGGTTCACCGTTCGACTCAGGTATTATACTTATTCATAAGCTACTCTTCGCTTTTGAATTCTGTGGGACAGAGAAACATGTATAGAGAACTCCAAACAGATGCAGTCAAGAGTCAGGACTGCGGCGCGGCTCTCTTGGGCAGAGTCACGGGAGCTCAGCATAGTGGGCGCCTGCGTCTCTGCCCATGAGAGCCGCGCTGCGATCTCGACTCTTGTCTACGTACGTTTGGAGTTTCCCATACTTTGTTGTCGGTTTCTTTGTTTTTCTTCGCTGTATGTCCATAAAATCTGCATCGATAATTAAATAAGAAGTGGAATAATTACATTCTTAACGTTGTTATAACGAGACACCAGTGATAGTCAAGCTTTTATTATTGCCAGTATCAATACGATGATTGTGGAGTAGAGAAAAAGGGCTTGTCTACATCACAACGAAAACGTGTATAATGCATGAACACAGTAGATCTTGTATGTTACGTGGTGACTCTCCATCTGATTACATGAAATAACTCCCAAGCTGTCCCGCGAGGAATTTGAATGTAAGCGGAGAGAGGGAGAGAAAGTAGGGGGGACAGGTCAGAAAACAAGTTGATCCGTAACGCGCGGTAGGATGTGGTCGGCGATAGGGGAGGTATACGTCTCCAGTTCGGCATTTTGCTTTATAATGTATAGAGAAATTTCTATGGCTATCAATTCCGGGTTGGGGATCGGTGGTATGCGACGAGATGACATATGACATGATATGACAGTCAAGCGATGGCGATATGTGGTGCTATACTTCAAGTGCAGTGTAGCGTTAGTCGTACGAATCAACTCTGATGTGCGGGAAAAACGCTGTAGTGCACTAACCTCTCTGCTCTGGGATTCTCTGTTTTCGTTGATAATGATACACACCTTAAAGGCAGCAGGAGCTGAAATCCTCGACTCCGAGCTGAGCTGTGGGTGATGAAGCACAGACTCAGCACATCATAAATGTGAAACGAACACAAACAATTATGGCTTACCTGCAGAGAAAATGGAACATTCATCGCGAACACGCCTGGTCGTGTTCGCGCGCGGACGAGTTTTCCCCGGCGCAAAAGCCGTTGCGGTGCGTGGTTTGGCGCAAAGGGAAACGAAATGCATTCAATTCACATGGTTTCATGGCGGGACTCGGCCAAAACCACGCGCCGCAATGGCTTTAGCGCCGGGGAAAACTCGTCCGCGCGCGAACACGGCCAGGCGTGTTCGCGACGAATGTTCCATTTTCTCTGCAGGTAAGCCATCATTGTCTGTGTTCGTTTCACATCTATGATGTGCCGCGTCTGTACTTCACCACCCGCAGCTCAGCTCAGAGTCGAGAATTTTAGCTCCTGCTGCCTTTAAAAAGCATTGCAGACGGACGAAAGTAATCTCACCGCAAGATAAATCCTAGGTTTTCAGCTCTGGGTCTAGCTGTGCTCTTCACAGCCGTTCCTATCTACGTCATATTTATTGGATGCTGCAAACTGCCGGAATGCTGCAGAAGTTGTATGAGTGAGTTTTTGTATTGGGTTATAGATTACAAGGTGAGTCTGCAGAATGTTGTCCACGGAACTTTAGAAGACAGCGTTAATGCGTTTCTACTTTGCCGAATCACGAGTTCTTTCTCGTCAGTGTTTAGAAAATGAATCGCCAAAGTTATTGTGTGAGAGCACTTCGTAACACTCGCGGACGGGGCACAGTGTGCAATTTCGCGTATCTGGGCTCCCAAAATCTATCTTCCACCTATAGTAGTAGGTCCAATCACTTTACCAAAACCTTCAATGATGGTCCGGGCACATAATGCAAGTGTTTTTTTTTTCACGGCTGATCACCAAGTATGAAATGATTAGATACCGAAAAGGTGGAAGCACTTCAGTTAAGCACTATATAAGTAAGAAATATGTGTCCTTTTTCAAATTACCTCTGCTATCATCTGAATTTTCTATTTAAGAATCGGACACAAAAAGGAAGAGTCAAAGTTGTTTGAGAAATGAGCTGCTTCGCGCATGGCCTATTTAAGATTGCAGCTAAGCCTCAAAAAATTCCACGTGTCTCCGCCGATAAAGTATGTATGATGGGTATAATTGATCTTTCTGCAAAAGAGCATTGTGCCACTCTTGTCTGCAAATCTTTTCAGGAACCCCTTTCACATAGTGCAAAGCCGTTACTCTCTGCTCGCAACACTAATCAGACTAGAACGGATTTTCCAAACTATCACTGTGGGGTAATGAGCAGCGGCGGGCGCAGGGGGGGGGGGAGGGGCGAGAATGGGTCGGCAAATTTTCGAAATTACTTTAGAATACGTATAAAAATCTTGTATTAGTTTGTTTTACTTGTTTATTTTTAATACTATCATGACTTATAATAACGGGCTTAGTCTGTCTGTCACGTGTGTGTGTGTCAGTGTGTGTGAAACGAAATTCGAGGGCGTGGCCTAGAGCGAAGAAAGTGTTCTACACCAGGTCCACTGTTGCTGTAGGAGTGCGCCGGCGTCCAAAAGTGGGGAAACGCCTGGAGTCGGGTCCAACGGTGTGATAAAGGTGCGCCGGCGTCCAAAAGTGGGGAAACTCCTGGAGTCGGGTCCAACGGTGTGATAAGGGTGCGCCGGCGTTCAAAAGTGGGGAAACGCCTGGAGTCGGGTCCAACGGTGTGATAAGGGTGCGCCGGCGTCCAAAAGTGGGGAAACGCCTGGAGTCGGGTCCAACGGTGTGATAAGGGTGCGCCGGCGTTCAAAAGTGGGGAAACGCCTGGAGTCGGGTCCAACGGTGTGATAAGGGTGCGCCGGCGTCCAAAAGTGGGGAAACGCCTGGAGTCGGGTCCAACGGTGTGATAAGGGTGCGCCGGCGTCCGAAAGTGGGGAAACGCCTGGAGTCGGGTCCAACGGTGTGATAAGGGTGCGCCGGCGTCCAAAAGTGGGGAGACGCCTGGAGTCGGGTCCAACGGTGTGATAAGGGTGCGCCGGCGTCCAAAAGTGGGGAAACGTTTGGAGTCGGGTCCAACGGTGTGATATGAGTGCGCCGGCGTCCACAAGTAATAGGAATTTGCTAGGTGGGTCTATTTCTGCATGAGGGGCACGCTTATCCTGTTTCGGCGGACCTTCCTACATAAATCACCTAGATGTACATTGTTTCCTTTCGTATCCGTGTTCTCTTCCCATTCCGTTTGTGTCTGAATGAACCACTCCTTCTTTTCCGTTGATATACACCGGTGGAACCTTATCACTTGAATGACCACAACGACCAGCTGAACCTAAATCATTTCAAGATAACATTTGCACTGAATTGGCTACACTCAGTTCTTCACGGCCACTAACTTCGCTCATATGGAAGAGTATAACCTCGTTCCTATGGGGGAAAGCTACCACCTACGGGCTCAAGGGTTTCTCAGGAGAGCGATAGAACTGCGTGGAAGGATGCAGATTTTATCAATCCATTTACACTTTTGTGTTTTCGTACAACATGCAGTATGCGAGCGAAGCGAGCATCAATAGAAGTCTGGAAGTCCGGCGTTAGCCGGACGGCCAGACTGGTTCTTAATCTGATTTTTATTAATTATTTATTATTATATTTAATATTTTTATTAATTTTATCTTCCGTCTGGGTCCCTAAAACGGCGGAGACCCCACTTTTTTCCCCACGACCCCCCCCCCCTCTCGCCCACTTTCTCCGTCCCCCACTGGTAATGATATAGAAGACCGTTGTGGACCACGAGATTTGTCTGGATTGTATCTGAATTTTACTACACTCATGGCGGCACATCATGAAAAGAATGAAGAAAAGCAAAACGTGATTGTTGGGGTCATAGTTCTTCTAAGATTAATCAAAGCGACTGATTACAGACTTTTCATGCAGAAGTTAACGTTGAAAGTATTTTTTTGTAACAAAAAATCCTAGTCAGGAATAAAACATTGTCGCCTCACCGACTTCTTGTACTAGTCTCTCCTTCCTGTTGCATATTTTCGTAGCCAAAAGAGTTTTATGTGAACTAACATTCAGACATAGTAAGATGGTGACGACACAAAGAAACTTGAACTAACATTTTTTTCATAGGTAAAGTTTCACTTAAAGGAAAGCAATTGGAAGGATGTGGAGCGCATTATAAGTGGCATGGCTGAGTTCATCAGAATAAAAAAATGGTCTGGAAGTCCGGCGTTAGCCGGACGGCCAGACTGGTAAGTAAAATAAGAGTGGTAGGATCTTGGCTTTCGTGGGCATTGTCTAGTGTGTGAGTGCAGCAGTTCATGTAGAACAACACACTAAAAAGCAAGAAAAAAAAGTGGTTCTGAGGGTCCAATGATTCTCCAGAAAATGATTTCCGTCGGCTAGATGTTCAAAATTGCACACTGTACGGGAAGGTGGAGGAGGGGTGAAACCCCGCTGTTCGTTTTGCAAACTTTACGCCTTCAGCTTTTGCCACATTTGAGACGTTTCAGAGGTTCAACGAACCCTGGCTATGCGCATTACTTCACATATGATAGGTGGAATGCTGGTGCAGTGTTAGCGCAAAACCACTAAAGAGTTCAACTATTTCACCTGTATTGTGTTCGTTATCACCTCCTGGTCGTTATCACTTCCTGTTTCTTCTACTACTCAGACACTTGGAGCGGCCGGCCGATCGACTAGTAGGTGCCGACCGGCCAGGCAGCAGCCCATCCCCGGCTGGCCCAGTCTACCATACCTACGACCGGCCGGGCAGCAGCCCATCCCCGGCTGGCTCAGTCTCAGTCTACCGACAGACCGGGCGGCTGTTGATTACCGGCCGGCGCCCGGCTCATCACCATCTACCGCTTAGGCAACAGCCCATCACCGGCTGGCAGGTCGACCAATCCAGCCTTCCGGCGGAGCCCAGTCAGAATGGTCGGATGATGATGGTAGAGAACTGATACAGGATGAAGGCACCTGCCGATTGAAGCAGATTAGAAGCACGAATGGCCGAGTGGATAAAGCAGCGAACGCTCAAACGTTCATGAGCAGTGGTCAGATTGATTCGAATCCACTCGATGGCAGAATAAAATTAGCACTCCGGAAACACGCATGGACTTTGCAAAGAGCCACATTTTCCTATTGGTGATGACAAATTGCCTATTTTTGTTACCCTTATATCACTGCGGGTCACAGCGGCGTCAAACCCGGAACTCTCCTGTGCGATGGACTGCGCAAACAATAGCCGAGCTGTCGTCACACTGCCTGCGACCAATTGAAGGGTAATCTTGGACAACGCTACCCTGGACACTCGATTTGGAGCAGTAGCTCTTGTACCCATCCAATTTCGGGCAGTTCCGGCTCAACGGAAGCTCAGCATCGGTTGGTCCACTCTACCATTGCCGAACGGGCTCCGACCCGGTGATTCTCCGGCCGGTAGTGGTAGGACAGGCCGTCCACATCACGTTTTTGAGTACTTAGAGTGCTTCGCTGCTCAAACGTGGACGGTTTTGTCACACAAACTTGGTCGGGGTTACGGCAGTAAAGCAACCTGGAGATGGCAGGGAGTGATATGAATAGAGGGCATTTTTAGCAGTCTGGTTTAGTTTAGTTTCGATCTGCTGGCTTACATCGGTCACTTCCTGTTACTTGTGTTTTTGTTTAAAGCTTTTTGTTTGAATTTCACTTATGTTTTGTTTTTTAGGAAGTTTCACTGAATTCTGGCAAAAGCTTTTCATGGTTTTCGACGATAACGATTACACCAAATAGCCCGTGATCTTCTTCTTGAGATATTTGTGAATGATTATGAGAACACTCATTTCAACTGTTTAGCATTGGTTACCAATGGCAGTTTCTTTCTTTTTAAATACTGCTCTGTTCTCGTTCCTTTCGTTTTGTAGAACAATTTGTAGAAAATGTAATATGACTGTCCAATAAACGTATATTTTCTCTCAGGACAAAGCTGCTGTTATATCCTTCAACAGAACGTTAACTAGCACATATGCAGTCTCAACTGATGTGGGTACTTTGTCTTTTAGACTGTAGTGGAGCGAACAACGGATATCTTCCATCCGACTACGTGGTATCGAATAACTAACTAGTACTGGACCAACACGAGCGATTTTTTAATGCACCCAGGGGCAGACGTGTGACAGAGCTGCATGAAATCAGCCGCGACCTGCGATAATATTGCTGCTAAAATTGTGAACCGTAGCCGAATGGACGAGTGGTCGTGAGTAGAAGATGTGGAAGAAGAAATAGAACGTAGAAGAGCTACACAGTCACTACGCTGATTGACAATTGCTGCCGCTATTTGAGCCGTAAACATGCTGACATGCAATTTTCATTTTGGCTCATCCATCGAAGTTTAAGGTCCACCAAACCTTTTTAACGCTTGTTTGTGGTTGAAACAACCGTCAGCGATGTACGAGTGCCTGGGGGGTCATGACAATCGACCCAAGGCCCCGATGAAAAACTGCCCTTATCATCAACTTCCTGTGTCAAAACTTCGGCAAAGCAGTAACATAAGCCTCAGTTAAGTTGTGACTTGGACGAGGAATTGCAAAAGATCAACCGTTCGACCACGCATAAGATGCAAATGTTTTTGTTTCATACATCGACCAAACATGGATGCGAGAGGCCGCCAATAATTCGGCCACGTGAAGAAGGAGCAAGCAACGACATGTCGAAACAATATGATATCGTTCGATAAATAAATGAATTGATAAGATGTGACTGGATTTTCATTCCCAGAGAGCACAACATCCAACGTTATAAGTGAAATCCTGCATTTTATTATCGTACAAGTTGCTCAGTAAGCTCTGGCACACTGAATGTACTACAGTCACTGCAGCTGAATTTAACATACATGATCTAAACGAACAGAGAAAGCTGGCAAAATCTAGCTAGATCAGGGATATGTCTTCATCTGCTTGTACAGCGGCTCAACATTGAGTACGGAGTGCTCATCTCGAGACCTGGTACCTCTCACTTATATCCTCCCACAGCTTATCTGGAACGCGATGGTAGAGTGATGGGTATTTTAACTTGTTATTTGTTCTTGAGTCCTACCTACAATTAGAAGACAGGGGGTAAACGAGATGTTGCCGACAAACTTTCTAATGTTTTTCACGGTTTCGCCACTTCTTTGGTGAGAAAGGAGAATTTCTGAGAAGTGGTTCCTCTTCGAAGATGGCATTCGTGAACCGTAGGCTTTAATGAAGCCTTACAAATTTGGACGCGTGGTCATCCTCACATCAATTGTGTACAGTTGTGACTTCACCACTAATTATAAGCAAAATTCTCGTACATTTTTTAGATATGAGTTGGAGGATATTTCAAGACGTGGTGCCATACCTATGGAAATTCGCATGAACTTTGGATAATCTTCTTTCATATCCTTTGCACAATTAGGCCAAAATAATGAATGACCGCATCGCAGTGGTCCCAACCGAAAAAAAAACTAAAATTGGATTGAAATGACCAAGGCAATGCAGTGGACGTCGATGGCGGTGCCCGATCCGCGGCCTCGAGAAGAACACTGCGCAACTGCGCTGCGCGCCGGGATCGTTGTCATCTAACGCCGGAATGCAATTTCTAGGTGGTTTTTTCCCAATTCGATCGAAAGTCCCTACAATGTGGTAGAAAAGCTGCAAGAAATAGCACAGTAGAAGCAGGAGACACCGGTTGCTTGGCATCTTTCACGCTCAGGCTCTCTCAGGGGACCAGCCACCTTCCTAGATCTGAAGGGCCGCGTAAGTGATGAAAACTGGCCAGCAATTGGGTACGCGGGCGGTCAGTTTCTGAATGAAAGCGAACCAGCCGCGCACCCAATAGCTGACGGGCAGCGCGCTTTCTGGAATGCTCCGGAGAGCCCCCGTACTCGCTGCTTTCCACTCCACTAATTCCTACGCCTAAACACATTATAGATTCACACATACACATTTAGACTCAGATTTATTCCATTCCGGCAGATTTTCATCCAAATGAGCAGTCCTGATACGGAAATTTCGCCTTCTGAGTGTAGAATTGAATCGATGAGTTTCCTTTCTTCATATTTCGACTTCAAGCTGGAAAAGGCTCACATTGTTGGTCTAACGATCCATCTAGGCCATACACTGGTATGCGTGCCTCAAATAGAAATTGTCAAAAAGGGCGGATGCTTCCGTGCAAGGTACTGGTAATATAATGAGCCTCAAAGGAAGTGTCTCATTCCAGAAATCGTTCTCGAGATTTGTACAGCAGTGCAATCTTCTTGGGCTGCTAAGAATTTCTCCTTTTTTGAGCAACTTTTATTGTTTGAATTTCTGGGCAGACTGTAGGAAAAAATTACAGCTCAAAAATTAGCTGTAATTACTGTGTAGTTTTGTTCATGGTGAAACGCATTTAATTTATACATTAAATTGGCCATGATCGAAGTGTCTTTAAATTTAACACCCATAATTCATCGGAGCTTGGCTTATGAACAAGTCAAGAGGTAGGAGGTTTGGGAACTTTAGCAATTACTTCCCCAACGGACCTGAGGAGAAGAGAAGTTGAAATACTTCTTCATCAATTTTAGAACGCAGAACCTCACCTATGTACAAAGCTTTGGGACGAGCACAACATTTTTAAAGCTGGCGTAGCGAAAATGAATTTCGTGACTACGTTTGTAGACTGCATAGTCTTCAGCATTTCATACGGCAGTAATGAAACACCACCATCATCTTTGAATGAATGACAATTATTATCACAGCTGTTTCGCCCACAAAATAGAGGGCGTCGCCGGTCCACCAAGATGTTCAGAGATTCCGTGTCGGCGAATACAGGCCAAACTCGTTTTAACAGCAGTTACACCTCGAGATCAAAGCTTATTTTGTCGCTCCACGAGCTGCATTCGTTCCAGAAAGGATGCGATTCGGGGGTGATGAGCTGGTTTGCATGACGCAGACCTAGGATGGCGGCTCAATCTGGGCACATAGCTGTCTTTCTCCTGAAGAATGGGGTAAGCGCATGCTTACCCAAGCTCATCCAAAAATATTCCCTAACGCGTTTCCATGTTCCGCGGCATCTTGCACTCGTCCGCAGCACACGCATCTCGTCTGACCGATTATTGCATTGAGCCACGGTTTTACCCGGGCCTCAGCCGGCCTGACGAGTCTCGCAGGGCTCGCCTCGTCTCTGCCGAAGCGGAAACACAACTGAGCTCTGACGCCCAGCTACCGGCTTATATACGCCTCCCAGGTGGCGGGGCGCCATGTGGCAAAGAGCATGTAGAACGCAGGTTGAACGACAACACAGTTACTCCGGCAGCGACTAGCCCTCTCAACGCGGCCGAAACATGGGATGTGCTTCTCGCAGAAGTCGGAATGCAGCAGTTTTTCTTCATGCAGCAATGTCTGCCTTCCATTTCTTGGGGGTGTGGCTTAACAGGTTTTGCTGCGTTTGCCTTATCGAGCTATGAGAGTAAGGAGGAGTGCGCGGCTTGTCAGCTGATATAAAAAGGGACAAGCGGCTGGTCCGTTAGGATAGCAAGAAGTGAGCGGGCGGTCCGCTAAGATAATAAGGGATGCGCGGGCGGTCCTCTGAAATAAGGAAGGGTGCGGGTATGGTCCTCTAAAAGTGGAGGCCGTGGATGGGCCACCACCTCTGATGTCCACTGTGCTCATTTCTTGATACCAAAATATGCCACTGCTATTGTGTGTGAACAAGCTTCAAAAATTAAAAGATTTATAATCGTACAACACGTCGCCAACATAAGTGATCTCTTATTAAAAATCAATAGTGAAAATCTTTTATCATACGATTACATTTGAAACGTTGTTAAAACGATGTTTGCTGATCGATTTTCATTATGTAAGTACATTCGTTTTAATTCCGAGCAGATATAGTCTAAAAATCAATAAACATCAACGAGAAAGTCAAGAGATGGCATGAATGTATTGAAAATTTCATACCGGTACATTTTCCATAGTGTTACGTATAAAACCACTCGCCACCTTATCTTTTTTTGTCTTTGGATGTAAAGAACTTAGTTTACCTGCTGGGACTGCAACCTGGAAATACACCTCCAACCTGATGCAAAAAATAAATAAGAGAATCACAGCATCATTTCCAGGGAAAGAGCGAAACAAAAGACATTTTCGCATAACTGAAACCTTTTGCGCAGCATCGCCTTGATCGTCGGCCTCTCCTAGCGCATTCAAATAATCGTCGAAATCTTGCTTGCCAACAGGATCAAGTGAATTCTCTGATAACATTTTACTCTGCAAGACTATTTTCTCGAAAAGTTCTTCTGCAGTGATTAAGCCAAAGCAATCATACCTGTGTTTTGGTGGTTGTACGAGGTTTATGATCTGCTGGAGATGTAGGTAGTTCTTGAACTTTTCTCTCGCTATCTTGAGTTTTCGCAGCGGGTAGTGGCTAGAAAGGATATGTGAACACGTCCATCTTCAAAGCAAACAGGAGATCAAAACAACTGAAATATCCATTCTGTTGGATGTAGGTTGATGAGTTAGTGCACAGGCTTGGATAGCTCTGGAGAGGCATGCAAGAAAATCACATAGGGTCGGCCCTTCCTGATGAGGTGATTGCACATTCATGTGTACGCGCCGGCGCATGCGATGCAGATGCATGTCCGCGTGATCGTGTATTTACCCTATCACACCCTGTCGCGTGCCAGCTTGTGGTTACTGGTGCGTCGCTGCTGCGCTGGCGCATAACCAGTATGACTCTCGCCTATTTCCAAATATTTCTTTTTTTTTTCACCTTTTCGCGGCTCTTCAATCATTCACTTCAACCGTGCTTCCTCTCCATGGGGCGGATGAGGCCGGTGGGCCTTTCGAGGGAGTGCGGCTCCGACGTGGCGACTGCGATATGCGCCGAGACCATCAGATGATGGTGCGGCTTCCATCCAGCTTCGAGATAAGTTCTTCGAGCTTTTTCTAATCGTTTTGAAGATGCTAATGTTTGTCTGTTTGTCTGTTATGGTAGAAGTGCTCACGTTTTATCATTGTGTGTTTCTTAATCGCTTTTTTAAAGACTCATTCCCTTACCTGCATTACTCTTGTTGCAGTGCGCTTTATACAGAGGAGAAGTATCGTGGGACAACCGGCGAAAAAAGAGCAAGCGAAACAAATAATAAAACTATTGCAAAACTAGCGTTCCAACTGCTTTCAAAAAGAGGCAATAGTGAAAAAAACATGCCCAAAATGACCTTGCGTGGACAGCGGCTATCTACCATGACAGACAAACATGAACACCTTCAAAACAACAAGCAAAAGATGTGAAGAACTCACCTAGAAGCTGGAAGGAAACCGCGCCATCATCTGATGGTCTCGGCATATGCTGCAAAGTCGTCCGCAGCGCATCTGCGCCATCCTTAGCAGCCCCGCCGCCCTCATCCGCCCCAACGTTTCGGAGCAATCATACAATCAAATCTCGGAAAAAGACCAAACGAAGGATGAAAAGAGCGACGCAGCAAAAGATAAGACAACGAATAAAAACAAGAACAAGAATTATTACGAAATTTTGCTGTAGATACTAAGCCGTAATTGTAACCCACCAATATTACTTAACGTCACTTTTTACATCACTGGAGGGCTTCGCCTGATGTCTTCACATCATGCGAAACTGCCCGATCATGTGAGTAAGCGCAAGCGTTGTTGCGTTCACTGCGGTTGGACGAGGCCGCCTGATCATGTGCATACCTTCCATTATAAAATCGGTACACGGTCATGATCAAGATCTTCTTGTATACCCCTTCCGGTCTCAAAACTTTTATGAGTGCGATGACTTATTACCAGCGGCTCACACGGAAGGAACGTGGTAGAAAAACCACACAGTTCATGTCCTAGGTCCATGAAAATTGCCAAGGACAGATTCAGCTTGAACCAAAAGGGAAGGACGGGTAAAATGTTGGTAATCTTTCGAACAGTTTTAATTTTCGAACAACCCCGCGTAATTCCGTTATTTCATTGCATTCGAAGGCAGTGTCTCACGTCATTCTCGTGTTAGATCTGTTGGCAGGTTCTGGACCTTGTCGACAACTGAATTCCAACGATGTACATAAACTATCAAAGCGTCCTCTCAACCAATTGTTCATCGCGGGGCTTGTACCAGTCGTTAGTCCAAATCGACGTGGCAAGCCAATGGTGTTGATTGATATTATTGTTAACCTTATCGACCAGAGGCGAAGACTTGTTGGCCACCAATAGAGTCGTGGCTGGCAATCAGCATACTATATCGTTTCGTTCGGATGGTTCACGAAATCTGCAATTTGTACCCTCTCAAATCTCCACCCCTTGTTCTAGCAGGGAACTGTCCCAAAGCTGAGTGGTGCAGATCACTGGTTCATCGCCACCAAGAAGTATATAGATTCAAAGATTTCGAAAATACTTCGTGTCTCAAAGCTGCCAAACACATTTTATTATTTTCTAATATTTCTACCACTAACATCAAATTGTATTCAGTAGGATCGCTCATCATACGAAGTAAACTCCATAGCCTTGGCGTCCAAATCAATAGTTCAAGGTAATATTTAAACCAGGGTGTCAGCTTCAGATCAAGAAAGACAAAGAGTACCTGCGGCGATTTATGTGACGACGATGCCTTCGGCTTCAGTGGGCTCTTCTTTCTATCACCTTTTGCACGATGCTGCTTATATAAGACATTGAATCAGTATAAAATAAGTGTGAATATTACCATCATGTGAGCTCTTACTTTAGGAGAATGATGTTTTCTCTTTTTAGAGTGCGTTTTGGAAAGGGTCTGAAATAGAATTTCGCACTTAAAAGAACTGAATAGCGGAAACATTACCACGAAATCGCCAATGTCTTTTTTGAAAGTTTCGCGTAAAATTTATTTATTTATTCATCTATTTATTTATTTACTTATTTATTCATTTATTTATTTGCACTCAGTGTGTGCTACAGTATAAGATTTCTGCAGTATTAAGACAAATCATTGCAATCAATTCGACTAGCATTTGCGTGCAGGAGCATATGAGCCCTCGCTTGACAAACACCATATATGACGCTGCCAACTAATTTGTCTTAGTAAAAATGCAAAATAGAGAATGATTAGCCACAATCCGAACCGTTCGGGGTATGGCAGAGTGAAAATGAAATGATGGCATAACTCGAACCGTTCGGATTGTGGCACTCATTCTCTACTTTGCATTTTTACTAGGATAAATTAGTTGGCAATGTCATATATTACGATGTTCGAGCCTACTTTTAAATTGTCCCGAAAGTTAGAGTGAAGAGCGTATCAACACAGGGCACAGCACAACCAGATGTTGGGGACTACTAAACCCAGTCAGCCTCAGAAATGCGCTACTCCCTACATATCAGGAGTATAGATTGTATTTATCATAATCATCGTCGTGTTGGATTATTTGGATCATTTTAAACTATTAAAACTTTTAAAACATTCTGGAAATTTCCCAGACCGCTCACATTCCTGCGAGCGCTCCGGATCCGCGACCGACCGACCGAGCGCTGTGCCTAAATTTGTGGGCGCAACCTCCCACCATGCGAGCGCTTCACCCGAATTCCTAGAAATTATAATGGATCAAGTGGAGTGAACTACAGTAAGCGTCGATGGTAGGGCCTTTCCGCGGCATCGGAAAGGACGCAGCGCGGCCGCGCTGCGCGTAGGGATCGGCGACGGAATTCTACTCCTAGGGTCTTTTCCCCCGATTTGCTCGAAAACCCTTAAAATTGGGTAGAAATCCCACTCATCTAGTCCAGACAAGATGCGTGGGATGTAGTCGTGTACCGACGCGGCAAGGACGGGAAAATCGCCACAGATGCCCGGCTCGTCGAGCGCTGGCGCAGGGAGCACACATGCGTGCTCGGCGAACTCATTTCTGTACTATCTCTGTAGACACCGGGTATTTTTAGTATTTTTGGGGTAAAATAGAGTTGGGGAAAGGGGGGGGGGACTTGGTATTAGTCGATAATATGACCTGTCCTACACGTTCTGACTTGTTTGCATTTCAGGTAACTACTGTACATTAAGAGAGCTAACAAGTCAGAGCGTTCTGGACGTGTCAGCTAACAAGTCTGAACGTGCAGGACAGGTCATATTATCGACTTATACCAAGTGCCCCCCCCCCAACTCCATTTTCCCCTATTTTTGCTATCCCCCTAGCAGGGTCACGGCAGGTCAAGTATAGGAAAAGGCGCGAATAACGGCGGAATAGGCGCGCCAACTCCGCCCACTTTAATTAATCGCGTTAATCCCGGAGGGTTGCGGGTGATCTAATACCCAACTTGTCGTGGGGCGGGGCTGGCCTCATACAATCAGCATCCAATGCGAATAAGTGATGATTACAAAACATTTGATCACAGAAGTCCATTCCGACACGCGTGAAACTTTCAGAAGGGCCGTCAAGATATACCAGAAGACCTGCAGAAGAAAGAGTTCGGTTGAGATCGTCTATGGACTCTCTGATGCTGAGCTGCTGCATCGCTAGCTTGCTTGCTGAAGGCCTAGCGGTCCTTCAGCAAGTTGATCGGCATAAGATTAAAAGTCCTTTACACATTCAGGATATGCATATAACTCTTTTGAGACTCTGCCAGGACCGTTCATTTGAGCAAACAGAGTGCCTTTCAACGTTGTTGCCATACAGAACATCCTAGGAAGGACCACTCCGCGCGCCCGCCGCGATTGGCCAGGGACGAGGTTGGGTATTAGATGTCCGTAAACGATCCCGGAGGTGTCATGCCGCGAGAAAAGGTGTGGGCCGGGGCTCCAAACGCTTTCGTCGTACGGAATCGCCGATCGACTCGAGGAATATAGCGACAGCCTGACCGAGCCTGGCTTAGTTTGCGCACCGTTCATCCTTCTTCCCATATCGTGGTGGGAACGTGGCATTCAATGAGGAAGAAGATCCTATGAGGAGAAATGGTAGGAATAAGGAAAAGAATGAGAAACATTCTGTTGGGATACGCACTGTTCGAGTGCTCGCCGCCAGCGTGGGCCACGCGATGGAGAGGGTCTGTTCGCAGCGCAGTGGGAGAGCGCTCGTATGATTTGTCATGTTTCTCGAGTCGTAAACGGTTCTCCTCCCAAATACACCGATTAAGTGCGGCGAGTGACAAAACGTGCGAGCGTTTACCATCTCTCAGCAAGCGGTCATCCTCCAGGCGCTCTGCAGTGCCGTAGCATCCGCGCTGGTGGCGAGCACTCGGACATTCATTGGAGAGCCCCCGCACGGTTCGAGTGCCTGAGCGAAAGGTAGCCAAATTTAGGTTGCGATTAACAAGCAGTTCCTTGGCATAGAATGTCTAAAATACCGCAATGGATCAACGATTGCACAATTCTGGGGACCCACCGGCTTATTCGTACGCTTTTTTGAGTTACATGCTGAGGCAACCGAGAACATCGTAATGTGAAGTAGCACGAAATACATGGTGGCACCAATGACATACCGGAAACAAGGACTTATTAATTGGATAATCCAGAAAACGGAGTTGAATTATATAAAAGGGTTTCTTTGTGCTCAGCTTCAAGACTCTTCTGAAAGTATTGTTGCCCATTGGGCTTCACCAGAGCTGAAGAGCTCGAGCTAATGCGATTAACCTGAATGGTAGCGAATTGTCCCTCAGTGCTTACCACATCGAGACAGCTCGGCATGAATACTTCGATGTGAATGCTTCGAACCGAACAGGCACCTGCTACTATATCAACGAATAAGTTGTTATGGTGGTGATCTGAGGAGAACTTGGAGGATTTTCGTGGGGAAACTGGCGGAATTCCAGGGATTTTCCAGGGGCTAACCGGTGTCTTCCGTGGATCAATCGTGGTAATTTCAGAGGTTAATCGGAGTACTTCCGTGGACTAATTGGAGTACTTCCGCGGGTTAATAGGCGTACTTTCATGGATTAATTGCGATACTTTCGTGGATCAATCGGGTGCTTCCGTGGATTGATCGGGGTCTTCGGGGTTCTCTGCTACACTTTCTCGTTGTCTCCTGATCACTTCTTTCTAGATAAACTCATTCTAACAGCATGCACATTTATTTCGAGCAGACTGACACTTAAGAAACAATACAATCATATGAGCAACAGAGCAACAATGCTTCGTCTTGTATTTATTCCGTTGCATTTTTTATGGCCTAAACATAGGCAGGATCTTCGTTCACTTACAACGGACAGTCCGGAAGTTATTGACTCACGTGCTTGGACGAGTCCCCTTCTTTGTGAGAAAATGAAAAAGAATGTCCGATATGTGAGCATTCGTGATGGCTGAAGCTACTTTTGCTTTTCAAACGATTAGCTGCGATATGTGTCACCTGATTATTGGAAAGATTAATTAAAAGATATGTGTTAGCATCACCTGCGTCACCATCAACAGTATGAGTTGACTGAGAAAACACTAGTTTCCCAAAGAGGAACAAAAGAGAAGCTACCACTAGTTTGGCAGGGTGAACCGAACCTGCTCCAGGTGCAGCAACCCCGCTGTGGCGCTGAGATGTGCCCACAGTTGTCTTGGTTTCAGAGCTACGAGCTTCCTTTGCCGGAGCGCCCAAGAACCGTTCCATAGCTGTGATGCCTGTCGTCAGCAAGTACAGCTTGGCGTCGCAATAACCAGAACGATAGCACATCCTGAAACAGGCAAAATTGCAAGTACCCGGAGGTTCTCTTAACCCCATATGACGGAAACAAATGCAAATATAATGGATACGGGAAAGGGTTGAGAGGTATGTAGATGAAGTAAAGGTGGGCAAATAGGTGGGTCTTTGGTGGTTATAACGGGGGCTGAGGAGGAATGGTGATAGGTGGGATAACGATGTGCAAATGGTGGGCAAAAGCTGGTTCAACCGAGGAAAATGAGGAAGTGTGGGCTAACAGTGGGAAAAAGGGAGGGCAAACGGAGGTTCTACCGTGGGTTCTCCAGGCACGGCAGGCCCATCGTGAGGAAATGGCGGGCCCGCCGTGGGACTAATAACAATGGTGGGCTAAAGTGGGTTAAGTGGGGGCGGATACCATAGTCGAGAGATAACAGGGGAATAACCGGGGGTAACGGTGGGCCCACCGTGAGATAATGGTGGAAACACATGGTACGAAAGTTCAGAGTAAGAGGAAAGGTAATCATTCGATACCAGACTGGTCATTCGATATTGCGTGACGATCTCGATCGAGAGGCATCGTCTCCACCATCGGCAGTTCATTTTGGGCACATGGCGATTAGAAGCGACGAGCTCCATTTGGAGGCGATCCAAGCGATGCAACATGACAATTCATAAGTATCGTTCCCACAGGCCTTATCTCTTATTTCCCCTTTTCGTTTTGAGTCATTTTTGAAATGACGAAGTCTGAAGATACTCTCATTCCAATCTTTTGAACATTTTCAAGTGGTCGGAGAGAAGCTGCCATCGTAAAGTTCCATTAGAAACATTATGTGAGTGGAATATTTGGTTATTTATCCATGATTATGTTGGAACCACAGAGAAAAGCGCTTTTGCTTTGTAACAACAGTAGAAACCCATGTTCCCACATAGACACACATGCAGACACTCTTTACATTCGTGCCACGGGGCCCCAACCGACGGTGGGACCACCGTTACTCCCTAATTATCCCCCGCTCAGAGAATTTGAGGGGGCCAGCCGACTACGTAAATCTGACGGGCCGCGTAAGGGATGAAAACTGGTCAGCAAGTGTGTGGCGGTCAGCTTCTGAATAAAAACGGACCAGCAGCGCATCCAATTCCTGACGGGCTGCGCGCTTTTCGGAATGCTCTGGACAGCTCTCGTACTCGCTGCTCTCTACTACTCTAGGTTTCTACGCTTACAACCACATAATACACATCACATTTGAATTCAGATCTATTCTATTCTAGCAGGACTTCTTATACAAATGAGCAGTCCTAATACAGAAATTTTGCATCCGAGTGTAGAACTGAATCAATGTAGGCTCTTCCTTCTTCATATTTCCCCTTTTAGCTGGAAAAAAAAGCATTCACTGCGTAATGAACTGCACGCACGTGACACAAATTTTAAATTGTGAATTTATAGGGAACTGAAAACGGCTGTGTAGGGGGCGGGCAAAGCAGCACGGCGTGGCACTGGGGTTCTCTGCTGCTGGCAAAAGCAGACAACCAGAGCTGAATGCAGAGCCCCCGTGTCTCTGTCCAAAACAGCTGCGCCGCGGTCACGCCCCTTGCACACGGCCGTTTGCAATTTCCTGTAAGATGCTCCCCTACAAGGTACTGGTCTTATAGTGAGCCGCGAAGGCAATGTCTCACATCAGAACTCGTTCTCAAGACTTGTATGGTGATGAAATCTTTATAAGCTGCAGAGAACGACTTTTTTTGAAAACTTTTAATTTTTGGATTTCTGGACGGAGTGAAGGGCAATTTATATTAGCTGCGTGCGTCAGTCTTCCATTTGAGAGGGATTTTCCACGAAGACCGGTCAACGCGGCATGTACATCTCAATGAAAACAACACGCCGCCACCGCGAGGACGTAAACGCGTGCGTCTGAGCTGCGACTGCGATGCGACTGAGCCCTATTCTTCATCATATAGACGCGCGCGCGTCAGTCGCACGCACCCAGTATAAATTGCACTTGAGGGAAATGAAATGATAGCTCATCAAAAATGAACTGTGATTACTGTGTTGTTTTTATTCGGCGAAACGCCATTGATTTTATACATTAAACACGTACTGCTGGTAGAAGCTACAATTGGTTGCGCCCCATGGAAAGGTTTTTTGGCTAGTTTGGAGCATTTCACGCATATCACTGGAGTCAGCGGGTCCAGAATCTGTTAACTTCTTAGGATTGAAACGAGATGAGACACTGCCTTTAAATCAAATACTCACCATTCACTGAGCTTGGTTCATGAATAAGCTCATAAAGATCTGAGGTTTGAGAGCTTTAGCAATTGCTTTCCCATCGCGCCTGAGAAAAAATGGAGTGTGAACTAATTCTTCATGATGTTATAGAAAGCAAAACTTTACCTACGAAGATGTGGAACAAACACAACTCTTGGGAACCCTGCGTAGCGGAAAAGAAATTCGGGAGTACACTGCACAGACTTTAGCAATTCACATGGCAAGAATCACAACTATCTTCGAAAGAATGATAATTATTGTCATAGCAGCTCCGCCCACAAAATAGGGAGCGCGGCTGGTCCACTTAAGATAATAAGGGGTGCGCGGGTGGTCCTCTAAAAGTACCTGAGGGGTTCTGGTATCCGCCCCACTTATCCCACCGTTGCCCCCCATTGTTATCAAACCCACGATGCGCCCACCATTTCCCCACGGTGGGCCCATCGTGCTTGGAGAACCACGGTGGGACCTCCGTTCGCCCGCCAATCGCCCACTGTCAGCCCACCGTCTCTCCATCCATATGGTGACACCACCGTTTGCCTACAAATTGCCCACCGTTATCTCATCTCTTTCCCTTCCCTTCTTTGCCCTCTGTTTGCCTATTGATGACCGACGTTTTGCCCACCTTCAGTCCACCATCACTCCATTGCCACGGTGGGACTACTGTTAGCCCATGGTTGACGTCCCGGAAATCAACCATGGGATAACGGTGGCCCATCGTGGTAAGAAAGTTCATAGGGGAAACGGACTTCTTGCACCCGCTATAATTAGGGGCGGGGCCGCAGGCAGGATGACGAGCGCTGCGATTGGTTAACTGCGACCAGCTCGTTAATGACGGGTCACGCTGCATTGCGAAAGATGTGGCGAAGGCGCAAGATTTGGACGAGTTGCGCGTAACACACCTCCTCGACTATCACATCCCCCTCGAACAAAGTGAAACTGTCCAAACAAGTCTACCTCTTCAAAAGTTTTGAGCAAAACTTATGCCAGAAAATCATTCTGGAAACGAAAAAGCAAGCTTTAAGAGCATCTATATTCATTACCAGATGGCATTCCTGGCTTTGCCTGGGTGTCTTCACCGACTCATTAGCGAGAAAGTCGACAAAGTCACTTCTGATGATAATTTGAATCAAACAGAAAGTGGCATGAATTCTTCAGTCAAGAAAAAACATGTTTGTCCTTCTTATAACCACATATGAAATGGGCCAGACAGGCCTGAAAGGGTGACCCTTCCTCATATATGCAGATTATCTATACTAGGACAAATTCACCACATAAATCCGCATGGATAATGGTTTTTTTTGCCCTTGTTATCACTTCAAAAAAGACGCTTGAACCTTCACGTTGTATTACTACCAACCAGCACATAAATAAACAAATTGAAGTAAAACACGTTGATGGAAAAGTAAATAGAAGCAGGAAATTCCAGCATGCCCTTAAAGTACTGATGTAGAAGCGTCATTTCTTCTGCTCTAAATAAGTTGTTGTTAAACGGATTTGCAATGGTTCACACCATGTAGTTCTAAAAATAGATCAAGGTAGATCAGAGCCCTGAAACCTGCGCCCTGATCTGAGTGCATTCTTGAGACAGAGGCGACTACTCGGACAAGATTTGTCGCGCTGCCCACCCTTGGCGGCGGCGCGCACGCAGCGCATCGCGCGCGTCCCCGCCTGCTAAGTAGCGGTGGGTACAAATGGTCACGCATGTGTCTGTGGGAACATGGGTTTTTGCTGTGGCTACATAGCGTGGACGTTGATGAGAGAGAACAAAGCATGCCAAGTTTGTACAATTAGTTGATTGAACCCCTCCCCCTCCTCTTTGAACATCATAGTGGACTCGTTGGGGTGTGAATCGTTGCACTCCAAAGGTGCGATGCAATCAAATCCAAACGCAGGTACAATATCTCACGCTTCCACTACAGGGCAATTTATATTAGATGCGTCCGTTCGACGCACGTATTTGTAGCCTCGTGACGACCGGGGGGGTATTTCCATTTGAGATGTACATGCTGCGTTGATCGGTTTTCACGAAAACTCATTTGTAAACAGATGCCTGCAACTGGTGCGCGAGTGACGCACGCTTTTGGTCACTAGTTTCATCGATACAAGCATGTGCAAGGTTTGAACGTGAATGAAGACCAGGGGCACTAGGTGGTCAGTGTCGGTTGGGGAGTACTAAGTCCAGTCGGATTCCGAAATGAGCTACTAAGCACCTACACGCTAGGGTTCTTTCAGGAAAAGCAGATAGCACTAAAAAATGACTTAAATAAGCATTAGTGAGACGACGAATGATGTTTCAGCAAGAAATGCGGGCACTATTCCACTTGTTCTGCCCCAAAATCTCAAAATCAAAAATCTCCCTAAAACTTCGTCTAGGGGGGGTTATTTGACATGCTGATCACGAATATCACATTGGTGTTGCACGGTAACCCCATTTGGGTAGGGTTAGGTAGGTATACTTACCCTTACCCCACCGTAACCCTACCCAAATGGGGTCACGGTGCAAAATGAGCATGATTTTCGTGCTCAGCATGTCAAAAAACCCTCGTGGACAAAAATTCAGGTGTTTTTGTGAGATACCATACTTACCCTTACCCTACCGTAACCCTACCCAAATGGGGTTGCCGTGCAAAATCAATGTGATATTCGTGATCAGCATGTCAAATAACCCCCCTAGACGAAGTTTTGGGGAAATTTTTGATTTTGAGATTTTGGGGCAGAACAAGTGGAATAGTGCCCGGTACGCAACTGTTTGATCCCGCTAAAACTCGTTGAAACTTGTTATAGGACCTGTCAGATACAAGAAATTGTCATTGGAGCGTGTTTTTTTTTCTCGAACCGGGAACTTTCCCAGGAAATTTCTCCTTTTTGAAGAAGGGTTCCGATACGCTGTCAACTCCAAGAAATGCGCCTAGGTGGTATCAACTCTCCCCCAAAGTGGCATCTTTCGTTTTTGAGAAACCGTCTTCGTTTTTGGAAAAAACTGTCATTAATGGTCAAAAAAATGGTCAAAAACCATTTTTTGACCATTAATGATGGTTTTTTTTCCAAAAACGAAGACGGTTTCTCAAAAACGAAGTATGCCACTTTGGGGGGATACTTGTGGGTATAGTGCGCATCTACATTCAGAATTCCAACATGACACGTCTCCTACAGGTTGAGCAACACCTGATTATCACTGGAGCGCACCAGAGTGCAGGGTAGGGATGTAACAAATGGTTGAACGACAGTGATCTTCAGCCACGATTTTGATGATCCTCCAGACGTGCCTCTCTGAAATCTGTTTGTGCTTAACATCAGTAGACGGTTAGCGGTGGGCTACGCCCCGGACATTGGTACCAAGCCGCCTGAATCTACAGGACGCTACTAAGTCCTGGTGGTCAATGACCACCTGGTGCTGCGCCCTGATGAAGACGACACTGAAGGGCAGGACAACATCGCTCCGTTTCGTACTGTGCAGCAATTTATACTAGATATGCGTGTCAGACGCACAAATACATTTCCTCAGAATTTTCCATGAAGACGGTTAACATGTCATGTATGGTATGTTAGCTCGGAGAAAGCCGATGAAGTGACTTTGTCTGCAATTACAACCGCGTTGGTTCCACGGTAGAGGCGAGGACGGCGCGGAATGCGTCTTCAAGGAGATTTCACAAAATGACAGTAGGGAAACACCAAAATGGAAGGAATCACGCCACAAATATATCAAAAGAGTATAAAACTTGGATCAGCTGGCCTATACTTTTATGAGGTCGTAATCGCAGACAAAGCCACTTCATCGGCCGTTCGTGAGCTTGAGATACAGTTCTTGTCAAAAAGATAGGCGGATTGCGCGTGCGGTTTCATATATTTGCGACCGCAGAATTATGGCTGGACCTACTCCAGCCCCTCAGTTGGGGCATGCTCTCTCCGTATCTATCGCTCAGGTCCTACAGTGTTTCGGATAGGCCTATCATTCTGAGAAGGACTGAAAGACTATACACCCTATATGAAAAAGACGCGCAGCCACCGCGAAGTCGCAGAAGCATGTGTCTGAGCTACATCAGGGCTACAACTAGTTCATCATATACATAGATGCATGCGAGTCAAACCCATGCATCTAGAGGGCGTGTGCAAAGGGTGTGACTGCGGCACGGCGTGGCAATTTGGTTGTCTGCTACTGGCAGAAACAGACAACCAGAGTCGCGTGCAGAACCTGTCTGTCTCTGCCCAAGAGAGCAGCTCAGCGGTCCCGCCCCTTGCACACGGTTGTTTGGACCTCCCTGTGGCATAAATTGTCCTTATTACGTCCAACATCAGCTTAAACACCCAACTGAATTAATTCTTCTCTTGGACTGACAGCACTACTCTTACGTGTTCAAGTTCCACTACCTATTATTCTCTAAGCATTACCACCACGCCGTAACATCACAAACAGATTCTTGTTTTTGAACTCGTGCGATAACCGAGTATTCGATTTCAGGGTATTACTACAGTTTGTAGCTGTTATGTTAACAGCTGTAGTTCTGATGGAATGTAAATGTTGTTTCAAGAAAAAACGAAAAGAAATGACTCCATCAATGCGAACTATTGTGTTCGAGGACCCCGGCGGAGCCAATAAACCTCCTGATACGCTAAAACAAGGACAGCGACCAAACAAGTAATTCGTCGATACCATTGTAAAATACAAAATGACTCAATGCTTAACATATTTCAAACCTTACATCTTCCGAATGCCAATCAGCTTTCAAGCAATCATTACATGTGATCTGCATAAATGTGATGTGTTTATAAAGAAGCAGTATGTGAATTGTATAAATAAACAGTTGTAAGTGTGTGCAACTGCGAAGAGTTAACGGACCGAGTCGACAAGCCTTAAGCCAACTCTTCAACTTGTTCTACCATACAATTGCAAAGGTAATTTCGAGGCGTTAATGTCAAGATGACCTATTTAAATTCATAAGTTAATGTCAAGCTCACCCATTTAAATTCATAATGTCGTTACTAAGTCACCTTTTGCTTTGTTGCTTATCAGCGTTGGTAATACCAACTGTTTCCACCTATCACTCACATTTGGAACCATGGAAAAAAGTTCCAGGGAGTGATAGGGAGTTACGCAACAACCCAATGTTCAGGGAAATCTTCCCTAATTGCAATGCTAGCTTGAAAATACGCGTTTATTATAAATGATATGCAGAAAGATCTCAGCACCCACAGAAGAAGCAGGTTTCAAAATAGAAGAATACTGTACAACAAATGAAATCTTATTACCTACAACTTTTTGCAATCGGTATGATCACGAAGGAGGCTCTAGACTCTCCCGTAACAATTTTAACTCCTTTCGTTGTATTTGAGCGATTCGTATGTAAGGATTATCGTAAGCCTGAAACAAGTACTGACGTGTTAGAATCATGCATGAAAAAAAGACACATCTCGGACAGTCACCTGGGAGCGAAGATCGTGTCCATCAATGAATAAAGTGCCAGAAAAACATTACTCACGTGACCATGACCATCTCCATCCTCTGCTCCACCACTTGTGCTGTTCCTCGTTCTACCCATATTCGTCTCATCACCATTTTCCTTCTTTTCGCTGTCCTGGAACAACAGCTTTGACAACTATATATCTTTGAGAGCTTTAATACAATGAATTGCTTGAACAGACTATACAAAGTGCAGTTACTGAAAGGCTGAAGCACACTACAGCGAAACACGTCGATTTTGTACGACAGTTACATATGGAATGTACCTCTTCTTCATCCTCGTCATCGCATCCTCTTTCTTTCATCTCATCTGACCTCATACACGACATAAACGGTCGCGCCTCTGGCATTGGATTGATCACTAAAACAGGTGCTAATGCTTAACTTCAACACCACTAGTAATGAACATGTGAAGAAGTGCAAAGATATTTCCACTCGTAACCATCGCAAAATATTTTACACCGATTCATCGAAAGAAATATTCAATTTATAGAGAATTATTCACGTAACACCTCCTATACATAGAATACCCATAATCACGAGAAGTGTGTAGACAAGCCTAGAACCTTGAGTAAAATGTGTAAAATGGCCAAACTTCACATCGCTTAGCCTCCAGGACCTATTCGTTTTAGAGAGAAACTATTGGGTTGTTCGGAAAGTAATTGGGCTTTTCGAAAACAATTTTTTCAAACGCTAGCTTTGGAAGGTTTTTGCTGTTATTATTTGTTTTCATTCGATATATATTAGGAGGTCTGTTTGGAGAAAGTGCGCAGATTTCATTTCCATTTGCATTTTTATGATCAATTTGAACATGGAGTGTCAGAAGGAGCATTTTCGGCACATTTTGCTTTTTTACTTCCATAGTGGCAAAAGAGCTGCTGATGCTTTCCACGATATATGTAAAACATACGGTGTTAATGCCTTATCACAGAGCACATGTGACAATTGGTTCGCAAAATTCCGTTCCGGCAATTTTTCACTTCAAGATGAACAACGTTCTGGTCGGCCAGTAGGCGTTGATGATGATCAGTTGATGGCATTAATCGAAGCCAACCGTCATGTAACCGTACGAGAGCTTGCTGAGAAGACCAACGCATCCATTGGAACAGTTCACGAGCATGTCAAAAAACTTGGACTAGTAAAAAAGCTAGATGTTTGGGTGCCACATGAGTTGAAGGAAATTCACTTGACGCAGCGAGTTAGTATCTGTGATTTGCACTTGAAACGCAATGAAGACGACCCATTTTTAAAGCGAATAGTAACTGGTGATGAAAAATGGATTGTCTACAATAATGCTACTCGCAAACGATCATGGTCAAAACCGGATGAACCTGCTCAAACGATGTCCAAAGCTCATCTCCATCAAAAGAAGGTTATGCTGTCAGTTTGGTGGGACTACAAAGGTGTAATATATTTTGAGGTGCTCCCAAGAAACCAGAACGTCAATTCGGACCTCTACTGTCAGCAACTGATGAAATTAGGTGAGGCAATTTAAAAAAATCGGCCAGAATTAGCGAATCGCAAAGGAGTAGCTTTCCACCAAGACAATGCAAGACCTCATACATCTTTGGCGTCTCGGCAAAAATTATTGGAGCTTGGTTGGGAATTGATGTTGCATCCACCATATAGCCCTGATCTCGCGCCATCCGACTACCATTTGTTTAGATCGTTGCAGAACTATTTGAATGGGAAAACATTTAGCGATGATCAGGATATCAAATCTCATCTAGCCCAGTTTTTGCCGAAAAAGACCAGAAGTTCTATGAGAGGGGAATTATGAAATTGCCAGAAAGATGGCGAAAGACAATCGAACAAAACGGAGAATATATCATTGACTAATGTTTTTTCATTGTGAGAAAATAAACTTTTTTCTGAAACCCCTAAAAATCCCAATTACTTTCCGAACAACCCAATATTTGTGATATACTTGGAAAAACAAAGAAGTTTTGTTATTTCGATCAATGTATGTATAAAAAGTAGGCTAAACTCAACTGTGCATGTAGCTGGTATTCGTTGTAACATCATATTCATTTCTGTTTCGGCAACTTCCTCAAGATCACCATCAGAAACCATTTCGTCTTTGTCACTCTCGGAATCCTATAATTTATCCTATTTCTTCTGCAAAGCCAAGATTAAAACTACTCAGAAAACGAAGATGTATTAAAAGTTGTGAATGTCATGACGTTTAAAAGAGTCAAAAACACGCCTCATCGCTATCCACCCCTGCCCTGTCAGAATACTTGTCTTCGATGATTCCTGCTTTTATCGCTTCAGCCCGCTGCTTTCGAAAGTCTCGCTCACGTTCTACGTCACGCAGCTGGAAAAAATTCTATAATTGAAGTATTCTTGAAAGCTCAAAGAAATAATCGATAGAAGGCAGACTCACATATTGCTTGGCTTCATTCCGAACTTTTGATTCAAACTGAGGAAACAAAGTGGTGTGTGCATGCATGCACATCATGTAATTGATAAGTGATCGTTCCATTTCCCTTCGACGTTGGGCTGCTGTCTTTCTCACTGCTTCATAAGTGAGATCAGGCTCTCCCGAAATCTGCAAATGTAATAAAAATGTAATAATCGCCGAAAGCCATCAATTGGCTACAACATCGGTGAGTCCCTAGTGCATCCTCCCAAAGGAAACCAAAAACTGCGAAAAAAAGGAATCGAAATCTAAGGAGTGTACAACAATTGGCGTCGAAGATCATGACTTTGCGGACTTGAATGCATAGCTTGGCCTTGACGTGGGGCTGGATTCGCTATCCTACCCTGTCGTAATGGCTAATCGTAGCTATGTATAGTGTTATTCATGATATTTACGACGAAGAACAGTAAGAATCGCTTCGACAAGCCTTTACAACAGTGTAAGATAGAACATTCAAGCGCGCGGTGCGGTCGCGCTGCTGCGCATGGTCAAGCCGTCAGTCCCACTGATCACCAAACAATGAATTTCACCTCGCCTTCGACAGTGACAAGGTAAACTAACACTCCAAAATTCAATTAAACTTTATATGGCAGAAATACGCTCACCTCTGTATGAATATAGGTGTGTGGTTCCGGGAATGCAGGAAAGAACTCGTGCACATACGGGGGATGAGGTCGTGATTGACCGACTAGCATTGGAGGAAGAATTGGTGGCTCTTGCCGTTCGCGTGCTGAAACAAACTCCTCTTCACATGCTTCAGAGAATGAAAAACGCTTTGTATTTGTGGAGAAGGCTACAACTCACGTGGTGCAATAGCTATTGTTCCAGTTACACGCAGATGACGTAAGTATCCAGGAAGCTGATCCATCTTATGACCTAAGTCGGCCAACGCTAACCATACATCACTAGCTATCGCTATGTTTCGACCGGCAGCTTCGCAGTTCAACTTAGCGCCAAGGCATATGGAGCACAGGTCTGAAGATAACATCAGCCGCGTCGACAGAAAGAGGCAAGTATAAGTCAAATACAAAGATCAAGATGAAGGTGAGTTGAAGGACGGAAAGAAGGAAAAATCCTCAGTTTCAGCGAATCATTAATGAATGCTATAACTATAGTGCAGCTACCCTAACAAGTAAACACCTACGGCTTTACTTCGATACAGTGCTAGCTCCCCAAAATCGTAGACGGTGTTTAAAAAACCCTAGATCGCTTAATCGCTGGGTTTTACAAAAAAAAATCCTATATAGTGCGAATCCCTTCTCAGTCATAAAATTCTCTATTAATCTCAACACATGAATGACGAACGGGAGAAAACAAGCCAAGAACTGACAATTTTTCAACCGTTGGGCCAGCACTTCAAGCATATTCGCATCGATAGCGTCGAATCCAACTGATGAACAAATTGCAGCAACAGATTGCTTGATCACCTGATCGTACGGATCATCTTCCGGCCAAAGCTCGGGTGGGATGTCGCCATCACCTCTGCAATTAAAGCACTTTCGTGAAGAAAAAATGCTATAGAAAATCGAGTGAAAGTGAGTGTTCCAAGAGTTTAATTATTAAGCAGATGTAATATCAAATAGGAAATAAAAAGTTTCCTGGGCTCAAAAAAGGACGTCGAACAAAGAAAGAGAAAAGAAACAAGTACAAAACGAGATCCTTTTACTTTCTTGAATATACAGTTTTACAACCAATCCCTTTGAACTCAATAGTTTAAGTTTGCTGCAAAGCTGATTGGCTACCTCGAAGAATAGTTGTTATGCTTGGTAATATGAGGAAGTTCTCCTTAATTCAAAGAGTAATTGATTATTATAGAACAGGATTTTAAAAATATCGACGAAAATCACACTCATATTGTACTGTGAAGATTTTGACGATTTTTTGTATAACTACACTGGAGGAAGTGAGAAAACCCCAACTTTGCCTCGAAAATTACAGTAAGCTGCGAAATAACTCGTGTTCAGGATAACAAACTGTGTAAAGCCCACAGTGTAAAGCTGTAAAGACTGAGTGAAGTATCTTTTCTAGATCTTACTATAACTTTGAAAATTCTGGGGCAAGAGCAGCCGAACAGTGCCCAAACCTACTTCACTTCAACTCCAAGTGGAACAGGCCGCACTGGAGCAGCAGGTGACAGGCCTACGGCTTCATCCTCCAGTAAGTTCGCATATGCGTCGATTTCTTCATTGAACTCAGACTCCGGTGTATCCAGCTTGCTTAAAACAATCTAAATAGACATTAACTAAACTCATTTTGCATTCGTAAGACAAGAATAATGCTGGAAATGGAATCACATAGGGCAAAACAGAGAATTTGACAAGAGTAGATTCGGCTGAATTTGAAAGGCTATAATATTTGCCCTCAGACATTTGCGACAACTCCAATTAGTGTTCTGATTTCAGCAGCAGCAAAAAAAACTACGGTTGGATTGCCAAAATGAAGTTCAAAAGCTCAAAAAAAGCACTAAAAATGATTTCTCATATAGAAAACAGCTTCCATACTCATAGGTGGTACAAGGAAGACAGTAAGAAGGATTGCAAATACTTAATGCATAGAAACTAAGACATAAACGTATGAAAACATGGAGACAAGAGTATTTTGAAAACTTCAGAGCAAAATTGAGCACGAAAATTTAATGCGACGCAATTCTGCAGACGAAACTTTTCTACTACGCCTACTATTGTCTGAACGCATTTGCGCGGGGGTTGGAGGTGGAAAATTCGTAGCCTCAAAAAGTTATTCATGCTCGCGGCGCGACAAAGTTCACGCGCCTGTCCAAAACTTTACAAAGTTTTGGCGCCGGCCCGAAGCGGCGAAAATGAAAACGCGGTTTGTTCGCGCGACAGTCGCAACGGCAAAACTATGTACGGTATCTTCGATCCGCCGTGTCCTCCCGCCGCACCGCCTGAGATCACACATGGCGATCTACTGGCGATCGATACTCACCCGGTTGACTGCGAGAATGCTGCCAGCAGGACGCCACGTGTGATCTCAGGCGGTGCTGCGGGAGGACACGTCGGATCGAAGAAACTGTAGGAACATTGCTGACCTGCCAAGATTTCTCTTCTATCTCCCTCTTTTGCACTGTGTATCGACGCGCAAACTTTGACACGCCGCAAGCATGAATAACTTTAACGTCCACATCTGTAGAGCAACCAATTGAATGGCAAAAGCAATCAACTGCCGATATGCCGACAAAATGCCTCCGAAAACTCCATAGTAACGTTGACGTCTTTGCGCTTCCCATCTAACGACAGCACCTTGATAATCAAACTAGATTACATGTCTTGTGCAGGTAAAATGTTGTAGCTGTTACATCTCGGAGTGAGCAACAGTTGTGCGCTTTGACACTAGTGCACAGAACCCTTGCGGATTGACTAATTTGACGAGTAAGAAAACTACATCGAAACGGACAATTTTCCGTTCTCTTTTTCAACACTTTTTTTTATCGATTTTTCATTTATTGATTAACTACCGTTCTGTTGTGTTCACATGGAGGCAGAGAAATTTCATGAATGCTTCATTGAGAGTAGCCGGATTTCATGATCGCGGCATTGATCATACTCGTCAACCGAAAAATTTGATGTTGACGTTCCTAAAGAATCTCCCATAGGTTCCTCTGGCCAACTCGTTCTTCACTTCCGTCATTAGCTGCAACCACTTTTCTCTCTCGATCTGAGAAAGTTGGAGGTTTCCAACCTGAAATCACCTACTATTAAAAAAAAAGAAATTGGTCCGGATTAACAGGAATTGCCTGGTGACTTTTTCAGTTGAACGGCTTACCAAGCGTCTGTTCATATGAGTACGAACTATAGTTAGAAATTATTTGCCTATGTTGAAATCTGAAAAGAAATGGAGTAAAGAGTGAGACTTACAGTAAGGTCAACATAGAAAAGCAGATAATTTGGTACTATAGGGAATGCTTGAGTACTCGTGAGGAATGCGACTTTTTGGACAGCGTCAGTCGCCACCAGACAGGTGTTATCAACTAAATGGTGTTCATAAATAATCAATGCCACTGTGGAGGCGTGTTTCTAACGAATGAGTTCACCAGTTATTGGGGTTGTTGCTGTAAGATCCATGGCATCCATGCATTCCATCGGCTGGTATTCAAATATAGATACATTGACTTGTTTGGCTACCGTGTCTTGGTCTTGCGGCGAATGACCAGCTTGTTGGACAGCCTTCCTAATGGCGTTCCTCACCTAGGATTACGGTTGTAGATGCTCTTCGTTCAACCTTACCCAAATGAGTCAAAAATTCCTCACCGATTTTCTTACATACGCCCGAATGTTTTGCAACGCCTGTTGGGGTGTTCTTGCAATTCTTGGGTAGTTGTTCAAGGCTTTAGTAGAGTAAACGAACTCCAACGGCAACTCTGTTAATCCTTGCACCGAAAACATCTTCTGCGCCTCTGAAATGCCTTTTTCAGCCCAACAACACATTTCACTTGTGCTCAACTTTTAATGATTCTATTTCTCTTCCAAACATCTATCACAGAATTTAGCTGAGGACCTATTCCCCGTCTTGGATTTGGCCATGCTTATAAATTCTAAATTTATTCATATAACTGATGCGGAATATGTTCTGATTTCTTCGTTTTCTTTTGTGGTCCCCACTGAGTGTAGCAAATAAATAAATAAATGAACAAATAAATAAGATTCCGAAAAAATGAAAGTCTGGATCAGATTTTTTTTCGAACAACTTCATGCCCATTTACAATGTTTAAAATGCTGCTGGGTGCAGTGCATTGCTTTCCTTTGAATTGTTGGAAGATTTACTGAGCTTTTCGACAAATAGATACCCAACAATACCTAGCGATACCAACATAATACATATTTTACCACTTTAAACGTGCTCATTACACAGGAGCCCTATCTTTCATCTCACGTCCAGTCAAATTGCGTGAATTCTACTGGAATTTGCACCAGAGCTGCATGAGATTTTGTGGGGTTAGACCAAGAAGCCCTACTCTACCAGAAAAAATATCACGTACATTCCACTCAGAACTTGCTGTGCAACAATTTTGAGTGGAACATGACTTGCTTATAGGTAAGTTTGTCAACCTGAGCAGGGATATACGTAAATAGTATAGAATCAAGGAGGCAACCAGATACAACCATTGATACCCAGCTGCTGCATGCACAATTAAGATTAAGCAGGTATGTATGCGTTTTTGTATACGTTTTCACAGCGCACAAATTTGCCTATCGTTGACAGCAGCGTCAACGCTTTACCCTGGGTAACCGCAGCGACGCACCCGGACCCTGGTGAACGTGTTGAAACCAGCGATAACAGTAGGTAAATTGGGGGCAGGAGTGCGGTTACCCTGGGTAGTACCAGTGAAGCGACCCAGGGGTTTTCACATGGAACGTACATACCTTGTCCTGGCGGGAGAGGAGTGCAGGCTAGAAGAACCGCAGGAAGCGATAGAAGAATAACTGCACGTAGCATTGGAATTCCTCTGGAATTAAGCACTGAAATTTACAGGATTTCGTATCAATCCTTCCCTTGGAGAATGTGCGAGAAATATCGTCAATTTTTGAATACTTCGCAGCACTTTGAAATATCAAGTTGTTAAATAATCGGATTAGCTTTTTGCGTTGCCTCTTAGGTTGCCAAAGTACGCGTTTCTTCTTAATTCAAACTGCGAGCAAAGATGCGAATCGGACCGAGTTCAGTTTTTGTAACCTATGGTGCTTAAATATCGATTTCATGCTGTTCTTTGCCAAAATATTACACCGAAAATAGTAAAAGTTCTGCAATAGATGTTCCACCGGGTTTTCTTTGACCCACTGAAAAACCTTGAACTGAATTTCGACAGTTGATGTTGGATGGGTAGTATAAGGAATAAGAACGCTGAGAAGGAAACTCAGAAGGCATCACTCCCAGATTGAGATGCTCAATGCTGTGCTCTGAACTCTGTGCTTAAATAACCACCAAACTGCCGTTGGCGCGTGCAAAGACTCATTTTTGTTATATAGAAGAAAAACATTCTGACCAGCCAGAATAAAGACTAGAAGTTCAGAAGTTCGATGGAAAGATGAATAATTCTTATGAAGTTATGATTCATGTTACATGTACGCTTAACATTTAATTTTGCCGTGATATAGGAAATTCCTCATGACTACTGTAATTCTGTATCATCGTTCTATGTTGTTGTTGAAAAAGTTGCAGATTTGAACGTTCTCCAATATCCCAGCAACAGCCAGTTGCGAATCGACTCGAATTGCCGTGCGAACCGCAAATTTTACATTGCTGACATCTTCAATTTTGAACTATCTTCCTGACCTAACAAAAATCGTAACAAAATTTGTACTGTCAAATGCAGTTTTCGATGGTGAACTCAAATCCGTTTTCCTTATCTGCTACGGAACTCTCTTAAGAGTTACGAGGCCTCACTCCAACTTGTGCTAGGCAACCGAAATTTGGCTTTTTGGATATATTCTGAAGAAAGATAGCGGCGATTTGTATGGATATAATCAGATTTTGGAGGCATTATTCAACTCCAAACAGTAGACAATTTTGAAATAATTTTCGCGCATGTTTTTTAGCAGAATATGACTCAAAAGACAGAACTGGCCAGTCTAGACAAGCCGAAATCATGCCACGTAACTCTTCACAGAAAGCTCAGCAGCAGATGAGGAGAGCAGATTTGAAATCAGCATCAAAATCTGGATTCGACACTATACATTTCATAAAGTGTTGTCAGACAGGACACCCCTAGTATCCTTCGCTGATAAGCTTTATTTACTCGAAGACTCTTGGCTTCGGAGACTGTGTAAGGGGTTGTGCATTTTCTTACAGACAAGTGGACCTAACGCTGCTGAAGAACGCGTATACGAATCCGCTCCATTCAGTAATGTTAATAAGTAATTACAAGAAATTCCTTCATAAATTAATCACACATGTAATAAGATAACTCGCTAGATTATGTGCTTTTTTGTGTCAACTACTTGTTGTTCCCCACCACCCTAAACCTACCTCTCTTCTCACTCACCAACCCTATCCCTTCTCTTTGATATTTATACCCCGCCCCTTTTATATTTTGGTTTTAGTTCTCTTTTCTACCGTAGCTACCATTCATATCCTACCGACCTGCCTCGAGAGTGCATTGGGATAATTCCAGAATAATGCTTACCTAGAGATAAGAGGCTTAGACCCTAGGTGCCCATTGATTCTTGGAGCCTTTCCCATCTGCGAGGGAGCTATGTTTTTATGTCGTCACCGTCTGTCCATAAAGCATGTTGAAATTTAGCGGAGTTGAAATTCAAAAATATAATTGGAGCTGATTTGTTTAATTAGTCGTCGTCACTCACCCTTGGTCCCTTCCGAAAGACTTTCTCACAATGAAGTTGAAAAATTCAAACCACATACAGAAGAAGGGTTTCCGCTAAAACCACGCACTCACAAACCGAAGGTTGTGTCTGTTTGATATCTCAGTGGTACTATCATCTTCCTGTGGATCTCATCATCGTCTCCTCCGTTCGAAAATCTGATCCAGCTGCAAGATGGAAAAGAACAAGTGCTGTTGTAGAGGAATAAAAGAGGTCGTATATGACGATACTATTTTTCATTAGTCTTCATCCTAACATGACTGGCACGTTGTGGAAAATCCAACAGAAGGCTACGACATGATTCTTGAAAAGCTACGAGTTTCTACTGAACGCATTTAAATTTAAATTTAAATCCTACAATCTTTGCTAGTGATAAGCCACCTCAAATTCTTCCTTCGGAAGTCCACATTGTGAACCATTGGAACCGCCAACGCTCTTAAACCGGACCGTATATCGGCTGACCTGCTGTGAGCGGGAAGTGATCGTCTACACCTTATTCTCGCAGCACGTTTTACGTCGTATCTTCAGAAGGAAACAATTGCGAAACAATGGATAATCTCGTGACCATGCTTTTTCACAGTAGGAATGACAGAGAGGACCTTCGAAACCATTGTTCAGTATGCTTGCTGGGTTTCTTTACCAGCCTTTCACAAAGATGATTCTCACAGGCACATCGAAGACCTTGGGTGATGCTCATTTCCAAAAACAAACTGGTCTTTGCAAGATATTCAGTGGTATGAACAACACTCAGCGTTTCGAAAGTCATACAGGTTTGCCAAAAAGATTGCCAACCTCACTTTTTCAATTACGAAAAGCGTTCGACAGCATCAGTCGACTAAGGAATGGATGGACGCGTCATACGTGAGGAAATTAGCCGATTCCTACCTTTAAAGGTTTTCGGCGGTGCAGCGCTGCTTCACCATTCCATTTGGTACGACAGGACTGCAGTTTATCGCCGAAGCTGTTATACTTGTAATTGGCAATGAAAACAATAGACTGCGAGAAAGGAAGGGTTTCGGTTGATGAAAGATTTCTCTCGTATATTCATTTTTGCTAAGGCATTGTCGTTTTCTCGGGAAGTATCGACGAAGCGGAAGCTATGTTCAGGTTAGAGAACGAATGAAAGGAAATGAAAGTGGAAGGATCTCATATAACGGAGATATCGTCTTACTTGTACCATTGCTATAGAGAACAACACAACCTGCGCTGGTCTTATATTCTACGACAAATGTCCCCTCTTCGGGACCCAGCGGAATAGGTATCGAAGGCCTAGCGCATGCACTGGTCATGTATTAAGAAGAGAAGGTCCCAAGAGAAACGAAACGACCTATTAGGTTGTTGCGAAAATGATTGCCGAAATGGACCCTTCAGTTCAAAGTGTTGTAACTCGACTAAAGCACCACCTTTTTCATGAGTTTAGCAACCGTTCAATTTGGTAGATCCTCCCCGACAATTTTGTGAGGATTTCACTCCTCTACGGCATTAAATGGGATCACAAAAATTCGTAAACTTTTGAAAGCCGATTTCAGCATGTTGTAGATCAGCAATCTGCTGCTGTCGCAGGAGCTTATCTGGAGCATGGAAAAATGAAACACAGTAGGGTAATGGTCTGAGGAATAAGGGCATTGAGTGAGAACCTCGATGCTTCACTGCATCAGTTTTGCCCAGTGAGTTTTGGAATGTGTGGTTTAACACTACCCTGGAGCAAGGAAATCCAGCTTTTGTTCACCACTGCCGACCACATCTACAGCAGATATGCGGATCTCAATTCGGAATTACAATACTAGGAATCTGCTTTCAGTGAATGACTAGAATGTGGAAGTGTGCAGTCAATCACACCTTTACAGCACCACCAAACTTCTGACACAACTTCCCTGGCGAGAAGATCTGGCTTGGGAAATCTTAGAAGCGAGAAATCGTTTCCACCCATACCCATTCGCATTTCTTGTTATCGTACAGAAACTGAGCTTCATGCACAGTAATTGTATGGTCTAGAAATTAGTCATTTGCGGGATGAAAAAATTAGGTTAGAAAAGATGTCACACAGGGTAAGACGTTGTTCATCAGTCAGATCGTATGGTGTTCACGTCCGCACTTTTCGTATCCTGTTGATTGAAGTCAGATGTATTGAAACTGCAGTGTAGTGAGCTTTTACCCCTGCTCTCATCATCCGGGTGGTAAAATCCGGTTTAAGTTTCACGGCTGTCCTTAACGCCTGATCGTCTAGCGACCACGACCATACTTGTATTTGAGTTTGAAATCGTAGGGAGAAAACTTCGCGAACCCCTATCTCACTGTCCATTGGGAAGATGATTCTAAATAAAACAAATGCAAGATTACCGGACGTCTCCGAACCGGATTGCTTAAGTTTGAGGTCATTAACCATAATCACCCAAAAATCGCTTCGGCTCATCATTTGTTGGCCACTTCATAAAAATCCTCAGGAAGTAGCTAGGCAGAATGTTTGAGCAGCGTTTGAACTAGGAGGAAAACCTCTACAAGAATGCTACATAAGCTGGGCTGAATTTGCTCAATTTGGACAGAAGAAATAATTTTAGTTAAGCATACCCCGAAACGGCAATTATCCTCGCAACAACTTGATAGAAGGAGACCACCAAAGAAACAGGCTGGGCTAGGATTGAACATAGAACAGAACACATAACCAAGCCAACCCATACAGTGCACAAATTCTTGCGTTCTGTGTCTCCTAACATTATGTAGTTCATACGACAAAAAAGTATACGAAGACCAATCACGCTAACCACGTTGGTTTGCTTGGTTATCGGTTCATGACTACCAGTCCTGATGAGTTCATTGTAAAAATTGTCTAGCTAGACTCTCATCTAAAAACGAACGAAAAAAAAGTTCTGGCCAACGTCCCCAGCCATGCTCCTGGATGATGGTAGAGACAGATTGAGTCGGATGAAGGCAATGTTGAGTCCGGCACAACAAAGTGACAACGTGCCATCTAAATATCTAATTTTCGTGCTCTTTTCAACCTGCTTCAAGTCGCAAAACGATGGACTATAGTTTCAAATTGTGATCGGCACGGCTCGAACAGGGGCAGTTTCATTATATCTTCTTACGATGAAGTGCTGGCGTGCGCAGTCTTCCTCTGTATGTGGTCTTGCTTTCCTCGGTCCATTCAACAGAAATCCGAGAATTTATACCTAGAGCGTATGACGCTTGTATTGAATTGGAACCCTGCTTTCATAGCCTTTATATTTGGGACACTATGACATTTTCATCACCATTCGATCAGATGTGACGGTACCTGAAGTGTGCTAGAAAGACTTATCCCACCATTGATGGGATCATAATGACGTTCTTTCTATGGACAATGAAGATTACCTTTTTAATCGAGAGTAGGAGCCCTCCCAGCTCTGATTGATTTGTAGTTACGAGGCACTAATTTAGTAAAGTTATCAAAGTTTATCGATTGAAGGAACAGTGATAAAACTTTGTTCTGCTGTTATCTGCTCAACAGTACTTATGATATTTTATAGATATCGGGTCAAAACCTTTATTTTTGCGTCGTCTTTTTTCGTCTTCAGTAAAATTCAGGGCGCTGTGGCACTCAGGGTACAAGCTCACACACATTCAAAATCCACTGTAGCACCGCTCTTTGTTTCTCGAGGTGCTGATTGCAAAAATGTGAAAATGTATATGAGCGTTTCTGCTCTAAACCTATCTTTAAACAAAGGCTTTGCATCTTTTTCTTCTTCCGTACCAAGATTACCGACAATATTCTACACCTTGAAGTGAACAACAGTTGTGCGTCTTCTTACTAATGTGTCAGACTCTTGTAGTTTCGCCACTGTGGTCTTTTGAGTGTATGTAAAACTAAGAACATTTCATGAATGCTTCATTAACAATAGCCGGATTCATGATCGCAGCATGGAACGGAAAACTCATCCGAGGAATTTAATAGAGGCGTTTTGGAAGAATCTTCTGTAGGTTCCTGTGGCCAACTCCGTCTTCACTCTCGCCAATAGCCGCACCCATTGATCTCTGCTCAACTGAGAAATTTGAAGGTTTCTGATCTGAAATTTTCCGCACTTAATCTATTGAGGGTATTGGATGGCGTTCGGACTTCAGAACGCTTAAAAATATGACCATTCGAAGAAATCTAAGAGTTTCTTTGAATATTCGAATCTTTGGGTATGCACTACGTATTCGCCATTCACTCCTGTCAGCATTTTTTTTAAACTTGAAATTTGAAATATAATGGTGTGAAGTGTGAGACTCACGGCTAGATCAACAAAGAAAAGCCGATAGTTCGGTGCTATGGGGAGTTTTTGGTTCGGGAGGAACGCGACTTGCTGGATAGCATCAGTATTCACGAGACAGGTGTTGTCAGCTAAATAGTGTACATAAATAACCATTACTACTGTGAAATCATGTTTCTATGTAACGAGTTCACCATTGGGGGCTCCTGCGGTAGATTCCACTGCATCCACGCAATTCAGCGGCTGGTACTCAAATATAGTCGGTGTGACCTGTTGGGCCACTGTTTGTTGGTCTGCTTCTGGATGACCAGCTTCCTGGACAACTTTTCTAATGACTTTCCTCACCTAGAATTTGTTGATATATATGCGGTTCAACGTAATTGAAACGAGTGAAGAGGTTCTCACCGATTTCCTTACATACGCCCGAATGGTTTTCATCGCCTCTTGGGGTGTTCTTGCGAATTTTGGGTAATTAGCTAATGGTTTAGTGGAGTAGGCGAACTCCAATGGTAGCTCTGTTACTCCTTGCACTAAGAACATCTTCTGCACCGCTGTAATAGCATTTTCAGGCGAATGACATGACTCACACATAGAAAGCTCATAAATGATTTTATCTCTTCCAAATATTCTTCACAGAATTTTCCTGGAAAGGCTGGGAAAAGGTAAGGGTCTACATCGATTTTTCAAACATTTTCATGCCTATTACAGGCCTTGCAATATTTAGACTAATTTTGTATTTTAACATTTTATATATGCATGTATATGTCTAACAAATATATCACTATAAGTTTCCTCTACCTTACTGATGAGTGCAGGAGGAAACTTATAGCACAATTTAGTTTTCGTATAAGGATAGTGCACGAAACGAAAACTAAAGTCAAAAACTGTAATTGAAATCCGATAAAATAAAATCATAATTAGACTAACTGCTGCTGTTTATAATGACATTGCTTGCGTCTCTAAATTGTCAGAAGATACAGTGAATGTTGACGGAAGCACGTTTTTCGCCATGTGGAAAAGTAAGCGAAGCGACCGCGCCGCTCGCGCCGGAATTGTCGCAGTGGTGGCAAACCATAGAAATTTGATTTTTTATCACGGCGGCAATTCCAGCGCGAGCGGCGCGGTCGTGCCGCGTGCTCGCCGGGTCCGCTAAAGACGCATTTCTATCTAATGAAAAAATTTCCATGCTTCAACGTTACCAATTCGAATCAGAGGCCAGAACCTGAGTAGGAACAGACCTATTATAGAACCAAAGAGGCAGTCAGGAATTTTCCTTGGGGTGTTTTTCCATGTCAACTTACGTTGTCCTCCTGGGGTAGGAGTGCAGGCGAGTAGAGCTGCAGGAATCGACAGAAGAACAACTGCACGCAGCATTGAAATTCTGAACGCTGGAATTTTTAGGATTTCACTTGTATCGTTTTTTTTCTGGAGCAAATGCAGGAAATCTCGGGCAACTTTCAAAGAATTCGCAGCACTATGAAATCCTTAGTTTTCTAAAGGGAAAATCAAATTTTTCCTGCTTCTCAGTTCGCCAAATGGAGTATTTCCTCTTGGTCCAAGTTATCAGGAAACAAGTGGTTAATCTCGATTTGAGGGATCTTCAATGTATAGAGCTCAAATGGTGAATTCGTGCCAAGAAAATAAAAATATCACACAAAATTATTTTGATTTTTGCGAGGGATATTCCACCGGGGTTTTCTTTAACTCACTGAAACACCTTGGACTGAAGTGAACAGCAGGTGTTTGGTGTGAAGGGAAAGTAATGAGTAAAATAAGGGGAGAGCTTAGATGGCACCACTTTCAGAATGAGATGTTTGCTAGTGAGCTCTGAACTCTGCTTAAATAACCACCAAACTGCCCTTGGCGCGTGCAAAGACTCATTTTTGGTTATATGGAAGAATAACATTATAACCAGCAAGTATAAAGACTAGAAGTTCAGAAGTTCGATGGGAAGATGAGCAATACTTATTAGGCTGTGATTCATGTTATAGAAGCGCTTAACATTTAATATTTGTGATGATGTACAAAATTCCCCACGGCTACCGTAATACTGTGTCATCGTTCCAGGCTTACTTGAAAAGATTGCATTTTTAAATGCTCCTCAATATCCTAACAACAGTCATGGCAATAAGCTAACTGAAATAGTTGGTTTTGAAATTTTAATTTCGAACTCTGCTTGTTTTAGCAGCCATGCTGCTTGCCAAAATCATAAATTTTAAGCATAGTTCCTTATGTTCCCACCTTCGTTTTTTCTAATCTCCTTTGTTTCGGTTCACCATATGAACTTGCAGAGACTGTAAACAAACAGACAGAATAATTTTAGGAGTTAAAAGTCATAAAATTTGGAAGAGGTGTGGGGATTCTACTATCATCGCAAAACTTCCTGCAATATCAGGGTCCGTAGTCAAGTGTCATGGCAACTCCAAAGTTCATCACCACGCTTTAGGTGATGATTGCATGCCAGCTCACATACACGGAGTATAGGATAGCAGATCATTGCCACGCACGTCATCTCTAGAGCACGTATGTGTGAACAGAGGAGACCATCGCCCGTTAAAAGCTGATAGACTTTTCATTCTGTGGAAATAGTGGGCGAGTAGAGCGGACGCAGAATTAGCTACCCCGAGCGTCTCGTTCAGAGACAACATATCAGTTGAAAATGGTGCCCACACAGGTAATGTACACTTTATGGGTGGTTTTGTGCATTCTCCAAGAAGAACATCGGTGAAGTGAACGCGTACATGCGTTGCTGTTCTTCTTCTTCCTAGCCTGTTTCCCAGCGTTTATGGTTGACGTTTCTCGTGCGATTGCGCCACTTTCTCCGGTCGTACATCATCGTACATCATCCACAGTAAGCTTGAGGAACCGCATATCATCTTCAGTCCTGTCTAGCCACCGAGTCTTGGATCTTCCTCTCGGTCTACGCACTTATACAGTGATGTTCATTGCTGATTTGGCGATTGAGCTGTCGTCACTTCTCAGTACGTACCAACCAGGGATGAGCGGATACGAGATTTTCCACTACCCGGATAACGGTGCGGATAACGGATAGGCCAAAAATGACCGGATAACGGATACCGGATAACGGATAACGGATAAGTGTTCAAAAACGAATGAGTTGTCATACACTTATTCGTTAGACAACGTTAACTTTCAACAAAATGAAATGTTAGATAATGGATAGTCCCATATGCTACAAGACACCACCTTCTGCAATACTAAAGATGATAAAGGGGAAATACGACATGAATTTTGTGAAAGAGAATTGGCACGAATTCCTCATCTCGTCAACCAACGAAATTCGACTTTCTCAGATCGATGTTGGGCATGGCGTCGTTTAAAGAGGTGTAAGTATGTGTATGGTAGCTAGAGTTACACGAAAACAACAGTTTCCAGTGATATTTGGATGTTCTATAATTTGATTGGTACGTATATTATTGCTTGAGATGATACATGTCCACGACATTTCCAATACAAAGGTTTCCATGACGAAAGCTTTTCAAGATTTCGTTCCTAAATCCACTGACGTCAATGCGGTTTTTTGGGTGCCCTCATACGTATAAGCCTTGCATGATTTCTTTTTGCGGGATTCTGGTGAACTTTCTGGTACTCTATTATGATCATGTGAAATCCTAAACGCTATTTGATTAATAGATGCGAAAATTGGTGGAAACAGTAGGGTTGAATGTCTGGTTAAAATGAACCACGCGAAGAAGAAGCATTGCTCATCGGTGAGATGTGAGGTCATTATTTCAACACTTTCAATGGTCACATCATTAGGCAGCCTTGTTGATAATCTCACAAGTAGATATCTTCTTAGATTATTGCCTCACATTGTCGGTCACCCCAGGAAACCTGAGCAAGAGCCTTTTTTTTCAGGCAGATACCAGTCTATTTTACCTCTTCCTACCTCAATTCAGTATTCCTAATCACCAATGAAGTATGATAGAAAACACTTAGAGTGAGGGAGACGATTGATTTTTTTCAAATGAAAGCTTTCCTCTGTCGGGAAATGTGCGATATGAAGCCACTACTTCCAGCCTTATCCGCACCGTTATCCGGCGCCAATAGCCCGGATAACGGTGCGGATAACGGATAGGCCAAAACGCACGGATAACGGCTAAACGGATAACCGGATACGGATAATCAGCTCATCCCTGGTACCAACGTAGCCGAGCTTCTCGCATCTCCGCCGTGTTGGGTGCTACTCCTAACAGTGAGCGTGCTCCTCCGTTTTCGCACTCTGTCAAGACGTGTAATCCCGTGAGTCCAGCGAAGCATTTTCATTTCCATTGTGTGGAGGGTCTGCTCGTCTTTCATGGTGGTCGACCAGCATTCCGCTCCATACAACGCAACACGCTGGACTACTGTGCGGTAAATCTTTGACTTCAGCTTCAACGGGTCCTTCCTATCGCACATCACACTCGTTACATGCTTCACTTGTTCTACGCAGCGTTCGCTCTACTTTCAGCTTCCGTCAACGTGTTACTGTCAGCTGAAATAGGGGATCTGAGGTGCTTGAACACAGCGACCTTCGGATGTTCCTCAATATCGATGGAAATCGTACTGGGCGCTTGTTCTCCGTATTCCAGGTACTCTGTTTTCTTTATGTTAAGTTTCATCCCATATTGTTCGAGCCCGTCTTTCCAAGTCTGTGCCTCTTTCTGGAGTTCCTCCCGGATGATTGCACTAATTACGACATCTTCTGCGTAAAGAAGCGTCCATGGTAGCCCAGACTGGAGATCACTCGATACTGTGTCCATGCAGAGAACGAAAAGAAGTGGTGAAAGTGCAGAACCCTGATGGACTCCCACGCGGACATTAAACTGTGCTGTTGTTCCTGCAGCGCTTCTGACTGAACTAGTGACATTTCTGTACAGAAGCTGCACCCATCTGACGAACTCTTCAGGGACCCCATGAGCCCATACTGACAGCCAAATCAGTTCGCGAGGTACCCTATCAAAGGCCTTCTCGAGATTAAGAAAGGCTAGATGTACAGTCTTCTCCTTCTCTCGATGCTTCTCAGTCAGCAGCCGTAAAGCATGGATCGCGTCTGTTGTGGCACAGTTCTTGACGAACTCACACTGATTTCGCGTTACTTCAACGATCTCTCGAATTCTACAGTCCAGAACTCGTTCAAAGACCTTCATCGTGTGGCAGAGCAGCTCAAGTGGTCGGTACGTCGTACAATCTGCTACGTCTCCTTTTACCTTCCATATAATTACTGTTGTGCTCGTCGTCCACCTTCTGAGCAGCTTTCCCTCGCCTACAGTTTCGTTGAAGAAACTAGTGAGCTATCGTGTTCCTTCACCTCCAGCTATTTCCCAGATGGCAGATTATCTGGCCCGAGCGATCTTCCGTTCCTCATCTTTGCTAGTGCGACTGCAACTTCCTCTTCCTGGATCGGTAGCACTGGTCCCAACACCGGTATTGCCGATGGTATTGGCAGGTGTGGAAATTCTTCGTTGCACATAGTGTCGTAGCGTTCGCGCCACCGATTAAGGATGTCTGGAGGGCAATGGAGCAAACGACCTTTTTTGTCTCTTATTTGCATAAAGTGCACCAAGCCTTCAGTTGCATGTTGCCTTGCTTTCGCAATACGGTGGATCTTCTCTCCATCGATGGTATCCAATTCGTCATACATATATATTTATAATATGCCGCCTTTGCAGCTGAGGCAGCTCTCTTTGCCGCGGACTTTGCTTCTCTGTATTCCCACATGTTCTCGTCCGATCTCATCTCTAGCCACTTCTTGTACTCGTCCTTCTTCCTCTTAACAATACCTTGGACCTCCTTTGACCACCACTACGTCTGTTTGTCCATGAATTTTCGGCCTAAAATTTTCGAATATTCGAATTTTCGAATAATCCCGGACCCTCGAATTTTTGAATATTCGAACTTTCGAACATTGCGGAGCCATCGAGTTTTCGAATATTCGAATTTTCAAATATTCGAACATTCGGATAAATATTCGAATTTTATTCGATTCGGTCAGAACTCTAATATGCACCGACGCCACAGTCGCCAACATTGGGGCCGCCGCGACGCCCCGCCCACAATCGATACGCACCGGCCTCACGCTCGCCAGCGACGGCGACGCAGGGTGCTACAGTCCTCGAGGACTATAGCGGCACTGTGACCTGCCAGGATTTCTTTTCTAGATACCTCTCTCTTTTACACTGTGTATCGACGCGCAAACTTTGACGCGCCGCAAGCATGGATAACTTTAACGTCCACATCTGCAGAGCAACCAATTGATCAAACGAATGACAACGACAATCAACTGCCGATATGCCTCCGAAAACTCCATAAGACGTTGACGTCTTTGCGCTTCCCATCTAAAGGCAGCACCTTGATAATCAAACTAGATTACATGTCTTGTGCAGGTAAAATGATGTACAGGAAGCTCCAAATGTCCGCAGTCAGGAGGGGCGTGGCCACGACGCGGCTTTAGGCAGAGACACAGGCGCTCTGCATGCTGCCACCGGTTGTCTGCAGAGTCAGAGAAGCCAGAGGCTGCATAGAGAGCGCCTGTGTCTGATCAAGGAGCCGCACCGTGGCCACGCCCCTCTTGACTGCGGACATTTGGAGCTTCCTGTAGCTGTTACATCTCGGAATGAGCAACAGTTGTGCGCCTTGACACCAGTGCACTGAACCCTTGCGGGTTCACTAATTTGACGAATAAGAAAACTCATCGAAACGGACAATTTTCTGTTTTCTTTTTAAACACTTTTCTTTATCGATTTTTCATTTGTTGACTAACTACTGGTCTGCTGTGTTCACATGGCAGCAGAAAAATTTCATGAATGCTTCATTGAGAGTAGCCGGATTTCATGATCGCAGCACGGATCATAACCGTCAACCGAAAAATTTGATGTTGGCGTTGCTAAAGAATCTCCCATAGGTTCCTCTGGCCAACTCGTTCTTCACTTCCGTCATTAGCTGCAACCACTTTTCTCTCTCGATCTGAGAAAGTTGGAGGTTTCCAACCTGAAATCACCTACTATTAAAAAAAAGAAATTGGTCCGGATTAACAGGAATTGCCTGGTGACTTTTTCAGTTGAACGGCTTATCAAGCGTCTGTTCATATGAGTACGAACTATAGTTAGAAATTATTTGCCTATGTTGAAATCTGAAAAGAAATGGAGTAAAGAGTGAGACTTACAGTAAGGTCGACATAGAAAAGCAGATAATTTGGTACTATAGGGAATGCTTGAGTACTCGTGAGGAATGCGACTTTTTGGACAGCGTCAGTCGCCACCAGACAGGTGTTATCAACTAAATGGTGTTCATAAATAATCAATGCCACTGTGGAGGCGTGTTTCTAACGAATGAGTTCACCAGTTATTGGGGTTGTTGCTGTAAGATCCATGGCATCCATGCATTCCATCGGCTGGTATTCAAATATAGATACATTGACTTGTTTGGCTACCGTGTCTTGGTCTTGCGGCGAATGACCAGCTTGTTGGACAGCCTTCCTAATGGCGTTCCTCACCTAGGATTACGGTTGTAGATGCTCTTCGTTCAACCTTACCCAAATGAGTCAAAAATTCCTCACCGATTTTCTTACATACGCCCGAATGTTTTGCAACGCCTCTTGGGGTGTTCTTGCAATTCTTGGGTAGTTGTTCAAGACTTTAGTAGAGTAAACGAACTCCAACGGCAGCTCTGTTAATCCTTGCACCGAAAACATCTTCTGCGCCTCTGAAATGCCTTTTTCAGCCCAATAACACATTTCACCTGTGCTCAATTTTTAATTATTCTATCTCTCTTTCAAACGTATATCACATATCACAGAATTTTCGCGACCCATTCCCCGTCTTGGACTCGGCCATTCTTATAAATTCTAAATTTATTCACAAAACTGATGCGGAATATGTTCTGAATTCTTCGTTTTCTACCGTGGTCCTCATTGAGTGTAGCAAATAAATAAATAAATGAACAAATAAATAAGATTCCGAAAAAATGAAAGTCTGGATCAGATTTTTTTTCGAACAACTTCATGCCCATTTACAATGTTTAAAATGCTGCTGGGTGCAGTGCATTGCTTTCCTTTGAATTGTTGGAAGATTTACTGAGCTTTTCGACAAATAGATACCCAACAATACCTAGCGATACCAACATAATACATATTTTACCACTTTAAACGTGCTCATTACACAGGAGCCCTATCTTTCATCTCACGTCCAGTCAAATTGCGTGAATTCTACTGGAATTTGCACCAGAGCTGCATGAGATTTTGTGGGGTTAGACCAAGAAGCCCTACTCTACCAGAAAAAATATCACGTACATTCCACTCAGAACTTGCTGTGCAACAATTTTGAGTGGAACATGACTTGCTTATAGGTAAGTTTGTCAACCTGAGCAGGGATATACGTAAATAGTATAGAATCAAGGAGGCAACCAGATACAACCATTGATACCCAGCTGCTGCATGCACAATTAAGATTAAGCAGGTATGTATGCGTTTTTGTATACGTTTTCACAGCGCACAAATTTGCCTATCGTTGACAGCAGCGTCAACGCTTTACCCTGGGTAACCGCAGCGACGCACCCGGACCCTGGTGAACGTGTTGAAACCAGCGATAACAGTAGGTAAATTGGGGGCAGGAGTGCGGTTACCCTGGGTAGTACCAGTGAAGCGACCCAGGGGTTTTCACATGGAACGTACATACCTTGTCCTGGCGGGAGAGGAGTGCAGGCTAGAAGAACCGCAGGAAGCGATAGAAGAATAACTGCACGTAGCATTGGAATTCCTCTGGAATTAAGCACTGAAATTTACAGGATTTCGTATCAATCCTTCCCTTGGAGAATGTGCGAGAAATATCGTCAATTTTTGAATACTTCGCAGCACTTTGAAATATCAAGTTGTTAAATAATCGGATTAGCTTTTTGCGTTGCCTCTTAGGTTGCCAAAGTACGCGTTTCTTCTTAATTCAAACTGCGAGCAAAGATGCGAATCGGACCGAGTTCAGTTTTTGTAACCTATGGTGCTTAAATATCGATTTCATGCTGTTCTTTGCCAAAATATTACACCGAAAATAGTAAAAGTTCTGCAATAGATGTTCCACCGGGTTTTCTTTGACCCACTGAAAAACCTTGAACTGAATTTCGACAGTTGATGTTGGATGGGTAGTATAAGGAATAAGAACGCTGAGAAGGAAACTCAGAAGGCATCACTCCCAGATTGAGATGCTCAATGCTGTGCTCTGAACTCTGTGCTTAAATAACCACCAAACTGCCGTTGGCGCGTGCAAAGACTCATTTTTGTTATATAGAAGAAAAACATTCTGACCAGCCAGAATAAAGACTAGAAGTTCAGAAGTTCGATGGAAAGATGAATAATTCTTATGAAGTTATGATTCATGTTACATGTACGCTTAACATTTAATTTTGCCGTGATATAGGAAATTCCTCATGACTACTGTAATTCTGTATCATCGTTCTATGTTGTTGTTGAAAAAGTTGCAGATTTGAACGTTCTCCAATATCCCAGCAACAGCCAGTTGCGAATCGACTCGAATTGCCGTGCGAACCGCAAATTTTACATTGCTGACATCTTCAATTTTGAACTATCTTCCTGACCTAACAAAAATCGTAACAAAATTTGTACTGTCAAATGCAGTTTTCGATGGTGAACTCAAATCCGTTTTCCTTATCTGCTACGGAACTCTCTTAAGAGTTACGAGGCCTCACTCCAACTTGTGCTAGGCAACCGAAATTTGGCTTTTTGGATATATTCTGAAGAAAGATAGCGGCGATTTGTATGGATATAATCAGATTTTGGAGGCATTATTCAACTCCAAACAGTAGACAATTTTGAAATAATTTTCGCGCATGTTTTTTAGCAGAATATGACTCAAAAGACAGAACTGGCCAGTCTAGACAAGCCGAAATCATGCCACGTAACTCTTCACAGAAAGCTCAGCAGCAGATGAGGAGAGCAGATTTGAAATCAGCATCAAAATCTGGATTCGACACTATACATTTCATAAAGTGTTGTCAGACAGGACACCCCTAGTATCCTTCGCTGATAAGCTTTATTTACTCGAAGACTCTTGGCTTCGGAGACTGTGTAAGGGGTTGTGCATTTTCTTACAGACAAGTGGACCTAACGCTGCTGAAGAACGCGTATACGAATCCGCTCCATTCAGTAATGTTAATAAGTAATTACAAGAAATTCCTTCATAAATTAATCACACATGTAATAAGATAACTCGCTAGATTATGTGCTTTTTTGTGTCAACTACTTGTTGTTCCCCACCACCCTAAACCTACCTCTCTTCTCACTCACCAACCCTATCCCTTCTCTTTGATATTTATACCCCGCCCCTTTTATATTTTGGTTTTAGTTCTCTTTTCTACCGTAGCTACCATTCATATCCTACCGACCTGCCTCGAGAGTGCATTGGGATAATTCCAGAATAATGCTTACCTAGAGATAAGAGGCTTAGACCCTAGGTGCCCATTGATTCTTGGAGCCTTTCCCATCTGCGAGGGAGCTATGTTTTTATGTCGTCACCGTCTGTCCATAAAGCATGTTGAAATTTAGCGGAGTTGAAATTCAAAAATATAATTGGAGCTGATTTGTTTAATTAGTCGTCGTCACTCACCCTTGGTCCCTTCCGAAAGACTTTCTCACAATGAAGTTGAAAAATTCAAACCACATACAGAAGAAGGGTTTCCGCTAAAACCACGCACTCACAAACCGAAGGTTGTGTCTGTTTGATATCTCAGTGGTACTATCATCTTCCTGTGGATCTCATCATCGTCTCCTCCGTTCGAAAATCTGATCCAGCTGCAAGATGGAAAAGAACAAGTGCTGTTGTAGAGGAATAAAAGAGGTCGTATATGACGATACTATTTTTCATTAGTCTTCATCCTAACATGACTGGCACGTTGTGGAAAATCCAACAGAAGGCTACGACATGATTCTTGAAAAGCTACGAGTTTCTACTGAACGCATTTAAATTTAAATTTAAATCCTACAATCTTTGCTAGTGATAAGCCACCTCAAATTCTTCCTTCGGAAGTCCACATTGTGAACCATTGGAACCGCCAACGCTCTTAAACCGGACCGTATATCGGCTGACCTGCTGTGAGCGGGAAGTGATCGTCTACACCTTATTCTCGCAGCACGTTTTACGTCGTATCTTCAGAAGGAAACAATTGCGAAACAATGGATAATCTCGTGACCATGCTTTTTCACAGTAGGAATGACAGAGAGGACCTTCGAAACCATTGTTCAGTATGCTTGCTGGGTTTCTTTACCAGCCTTTCACAAAGATGATTCTCACAGGCACATCGAAGACCTTGGGTGATGCTCATTTCCAAAAACAAACTGGTCTTTGCAAGATATTCAGTGGTATGAACAACACTCAGCGTTTCGAAAGTCATACAGGTTTGCCAAAAAGATTGCCAACCTCACTTTTTCAATTACGAAAAGCGTTCGACAGCATCAGTCGACTAAGGAATGGATGGACGCGTCATACGTGAGGAAATTAGCCGATTCCTACCTTTAAAGGTTTTCGGCGGTGCAGCGCTGCTTCACCATTCCATTTGGTACGACAGGACTGCAGTTTATCGCCGAAGCTGTTATACTTGTAATTGGCAATGAAAACAATAGACTGCGAGAAAGGAAGGGTTTCGGTTGATGAAAGATTTCTCTCGTATATTCATTTTTGCTAAGGCATTGTCGTTTTCTCGGGAAGTATCGACGAAGCGGAAGCTATGTTCAGGTTAGAGAACGAATGAAAGGAAATGAAAGTGGAAGGATCTCATATAACGGAGATATCGTCTTACTTGTACCATTGCTATAGAGAACAACACAACCTGCGCTGGTCTTATATTCTACGACAAATGTCCCCTCTTCGGGACCCAGCGGAATAGGTATCGAAGGCCTAGCGCATGCACTGGTCATGTATTAAGAAGAGAAGGTCCCAAGAGAAACGAAACGACCTAGAAGGAGACCACCAAGGAAATGGGTTGGGCGAGCATTCATTAACACATGACCAAACGAACCCATGCAGCCCCCAAATTTTCGCCTCCTAACACTAGGCAGTTTTTATGACAAAAAAGTTTACGAAGCCCAGTCACGCTAACCACCGTTGGTCTGCTTGGTTATCGTTTCATGACTACCAGTCCTGATGAGTTTATTGTGAAAATTCACTAGCTAGACTCTCATCTTTAAACAAATCAAAGTTATGGCCAACGTCCCCAGCCATGATCCTGAATGATGGTAGAGACAGATTGAGTCGAATGGAGGCAATGTTGAGTCCGGCACAACAAAGTGACAATGTGTCACCTAAATATCTAATTTTCATGCTCTTTTGAACCTGCTTCAAGTCACAAGACGAGTGAATTTAGTTTCAAATTGTGATCGGCACGGCTCGAACAGGGCAGTTTCATTATGTCTTCTTCGATGAAGTTGCTGGCGTGGCGCAATCTTCCTCTGCATGCGGTGTTGCCTTCCTTGGCCGCTCCATTCAACAGGAATCCGAGAATTCATACCTAGAGCGTATGACGCTTGTATTGAATCGGAACCCTGCTTTTATAACCTTTATATTTGGGACACTATGACATTCTCATCACCATTCGATCAGATGTGACGGTACCTGAAGTGTGCTGGGAAGACTTATCCCACCATTCATGGGATCATAGTGAAGTTATTTTTACGGACAAGAAAGATTACCTTTTTAATCGAGAGTAGGAGCCCTCCCAGCTCTGATTGATTTTTAGTTACGAGGCACTAATTTAGTAAAGTTATCAAAGTTTACCAAATGGAGGAACAGTGATAAAACTTTGTTCTGCTGTTACCTGCTCAACAGTACTTATGATATTGCGTCAAGACCTTTATTTTCGTGTCTTTTTTCGTTTTCACTAAAATTCAGGGCGCTGTGGCACTCAGGGTACAAGCTCACACATATTCAAAATCCACTGCAACACCGCTCTTTGTTTCTCGAGGTGCTGATTGCAAAAATGTGAAAATGTATATGAGCGTTTCTGCTCTAAATCTATCTGTAGAAGAAAGGCGCGTCTTTGCATCTTTTTCTTCTTTCATTCTCAGATTGCCGACAATATTCTACACCTTGAATGAACTACACTTGTGCGTCTTCTTACTAAAGTGTCAGACTCTTGCAGTTTCGCTACTGTGGTCTATTGAGTGTATGTAAAACTAGGAACATTTCATGAATGCTTCATTGAGTATAGCCGGATTCATGATCGCAGCATGGAAAGGAAAACTCATCCGAGGAATTTAATAGAGGCGTTTTGGAAGAATCTTCTGTAGGTTCCTGTGGCCAACTCCGTCTTCACTCTCGCCAATAGCCGCACCCATTGATCTCTGCTCAACTGAGAAATTTGAAGGTTTCTGATCTGAAATTGTTCGCACTTAATCTATTGAGGGCACTGGATGGCGTTCGGACTTCAGAAAGTTTAAAGGCAGCACCCACGGAAAATTTCGTCTTTGAGATTTTGCCATTTTCTGTGGTAATCGACTACGCTGAGTCGAGAACCAATGTCAAAATACGCCAAAAGTACCGATTTCTACGGTTTTTATTATGCCCCAGGGAATGCAGGCGAGAGATATTGGACGAGTGATCCGCTCCATTCGAAGAAATCTAAGAGTTTCTTTGAATATTCGAATCTTTGGGTATGCACTACGTATTCGCCATTCACTCCTGTCAGCATTTTTTTAAAACTTGAAATTTGAAATATAATGGTGTGAAGTGTGAGACTCACGGCAAGATCAACAAAGAAAAGCCGATAGTTCGGTGCTATGGGGAGTTTTTGATTCGGAAGGAACGCTACTTGCTGGATAGCATCAGTATTCACGAGACAGGTGTTGTCAGCTAAATAGTATACATAAATAACCATTACCACTGTGAATGCATGTTTCTAAGGAACGAATTCACCAGTGATTGTTGCGGTAGGTTCCACTGCATCCACGCAATTCAGCGGCTGGTACTCATATATAGTCGGTGTGACCTGTTGGGCCACTGTTTGTTGGTCTGCTTCTGGATGACCAGCTTCCTGGACAACTTTTCTAATGACTTTCCTCACCTAGAATTTGTTGATATATATGCGGTTCAACGTAATTGAAACGAGTGAAGAGGTTCTCACCGATTTCCTTACATACGCCCGAATGGTTTTCATCGCCTCTTGGGGTGTTCTTGCGAATTTTGGGTAATTAGCTAATGGTTTAGTGGAGTAGGCGAACTCCAGTGGTAGCTCTGTTACTCCTTGCACTAAGAACATCTTCTGCACCGCTGAAATAGCATTTTCAGCCCAATGATATGATTCACTCATAGAAAGCTCATAAATGATTTTATCTGTTCCAAATATTCTTCACAGAATTTTCCTGGAAAGGCTGGGAAAAGGTAAGGGTCTACACCGATTTTTCAGACATTTTCATGCCTATTACAGGCCTTGCAATATTTAGACTAACTGCTGCTGTTTATAATGACATCTTGCGTCGCTAAATTGTCAGGAGATACAGTGAATGTTGACGGAAGCACGTTTTTCGCGATGTGGAAAAGTAAGCGACGACCGCGCCGCTCGCGCCGGAGTTGTCGCCGTGGTGGCAAACCGTAGAAATTTGATTTTTCGATTTTTTTTTATCACGGCGGCAACTCCAGCGCGAGCGGCGCGGTCGTGCCGCGTGCTCGCCGGGTCCGCTAAAGACGCATTTCTATCTAATGAAAAAATTTCCATGCTTCAACGTTACCAATTCGAATCAGAGGCCAGAACCTGAGTAGGAACAGACTTATTATAGAACCAAAGAGGCAGTCAGGAATATTCCTTGGGATGTTTTTCCATGTCAACTTACGTTGTCCTCCTGGGGTAGGAGTGCAGGCGAGTAGAGCTGCAGGAATCGACAGAAGAACAACTGCACGCAGCATTGAAATTCTGAACGCTGAAATTTTTAGGATTTCACTTGTATCGTTTTTTTTCTGGAGCAAATGCAGGAAATCTCGGGCAACTTTCAAAGAATTCGCAGCACTATGAAATCCTTAGTTTTCTAAAGGGAAAATCAAATTTTTCCTGCTTCTCAGTTCGCCAAATGGAGTATTTCCTCTTGGTCCAAGTTATCAGGAAACAAGTGGTTAATCTCGATTTGAGGGATCTTCAATGTATAGAGCTCAAATGGTGAATTCGTGCCAAGAAAATAAAAATATCACACAAAATTATTTTGATTTTTGCGAGGGATATTCCACCGGGGTTTTCTTTAACTCACTGAAACACCTTGGACTGAAGTGAACAGCAGGTGTTTGGTGTGAGGGGAAAGTAATGAGTAAAATAAGGGGAGAGCTTAGATGGCACCACTTTCAGAATGAGATGTTTGCTAGTGAGCTCTGAACTCTGCTTAAATAACCACCAAACTGCCCTTGGCGCGTGCAAAGACTCATTTTTGGTTATATGGAAGAATAACATTATAACCGGCAAGTATAAAGACTAGAAGTTCAGAAGTTCGATGGGAAGATGAGCAATACTTATTAGGCTGTGATTCATGTTATAGAAGCGCTTAACATTTAATATTTGTGATGATGTACAAAATTCCTTACGGCTACCGTAATACTGTGTCATCGTTCCAGGCTTACTTGAAAAGATTGCATTTTTAAATGCTCCTCAATATCCTAACAACAGTCATGGCAATAAGCTAACTGAAATAGTTGGTTTTGAAATTTTAATTTCGAACTCTGCTTGTTTTAGCAGCCATGCTGCTTGCCAAAATCATAAATTTTAAGCATAGTTCCTTATGTTCCCACCTTCGTTTTTTCTAATCTCCTTTGTTTCGGTTCACCATATGAACTTGCAGAGACTGTAAACAAACAGACAGAATAATTTTAGGAGTTAAAAGTCATAAAATTTGGAAGAGGTGTGGGGATTCTACTATCATCGCAAAACTTCCTGCAATATCAGGGTCCGTAGTCAAGTGTCATGGCAACTCCAAAGTTCATCACCACGCTTTAGGTGATGATTGCATGCCAGCTCACATACACGGAGTATAGGATAGCAGATCATTGCCACGCACGTCATCTCTAGAGCACGTATGTGTGAACAGAGGAGACCATCGCCCGTTAAAAGCTGATAGACTTTTCATTCTGTGGAAATAGTGGGCGAGGAGAGCGGACGCAGAATTAGCTACCCCGAGCGTCTCGTTCAGAGACAACATATCAGTTGAAAATGGTGCCCATACAGGTAATGTACACTTTATGGGTGGTTTTGTGCATTCTCCAAGAAGAACATCGGTGAAGTGAACGCGTACATGCGTTGCTGTTCTTCTTCTTCCTAGCCTGTTTCCCAGCGTTTATGGTCGACGTTTCTCGTGCGATTGCGCCACTTTCTCCGGTCGTACATCATCGTACATCATCCACAGTAAGCTTGAGGGACCGCATATCATTTTTAATCCTGTCTTGCCACCGAGTCCTTGGTCTTCCTCTCGGTCTACGCTCTTCTACAGTGATGTTCATTGCTGATTTGGCGACTGAGCCGTCGTCACTTCTCAGTACGTACCAGCGTAGCCGAGCTTCTCGCATCTTTGTCGTGATGGGTGCTACTCCAAACAGTGAGCGTACGCTTCGCACTCTGTCAAGGCGTGTAATCCCCTGAGTCCAGTGAAGCTTTCTCATTTCCATTGTGTGGAGGGTCTGCTCGTGTTTCAAGGTGGTCGACCAGCATTCCGCTCCATACAACGCAACAGGCTGGAATACTGTGCGATAAATTTTTGACTTCAGCTTCGACGGGACCTTCCTATCGCACATCACACTCGTTACATGCTCCACTTGTTCTACGCAGCGTTCGCTCAACATTCAGCTTCCGTCAACGTGTTACCGTCGTCTGAAATACGGGATTCGAGATGCTTAAACAAGGAGACCTTCGGATGTTCCTCAATATCGATGGAAATCGTACTGGGCGCTTGTCCTCCGCATTCCAGGTACTCTGTTTTCTTTAAGTTTCATCCCATATTGTTCGCGCCCGTCTTTCCAAGTCTGTGCCTCTTTCTTGAGTTCCTCCCGGAGGATTGCAGTAATTACGACATCTTCTGCGTAAAGAAGCGTCCATGGTGGCCCAGACTGGAGATCACTCGATACTGTGTTAATGCAGAGAACGAAAAGAAGCGGTGAAAGTGCAGAACCCTGATGGACTCCCAAGCGGACATCAAACTGTGCTGTTGTTCCTGCAGCGCTTCTGACTGAACTGGTGACATTCCTGTAGAGAAGCTGCACCCATCTGACGAACTCTTCAGGGACCCCATGAACCCGTAGTGACAGCCAAATCAGTTCGCAAGATACCCTATCGAAGGCCTTCTCGAGATCAAGAAAGGCTAGATGTACAGTCTTCTCCTTCTCTCGATGCTTCTCAGTCAGCAGCCGTAAAGCATGGATCGCGTCGGTTGTGGCACAGTTCCTGACGAACCCACACTGATTTTGCGTTACTTCAACGATCTCTCGAATTCTACTGTCCAGAACTCGTCCTGGGCGATCTTCCATTCCTCATCTTTGCTAGTACGCCTGCAACTTCCTCTTCCTGGATCGGTAGCACTGGTCCCAACACCGGTATTGCCAATGGTACTGGCGGGTGTGGAAATTTTTCGTTGCACATAGTGTCGTAGTGTTCGCGCTACCGACTAAGGATGTCTGGAGGGCGATGGAGCAAACGACCGTTTTTGTCTCTTATTTGCATAACGTGCACCAAGCCTTCAGTTGCATGTTGCCCCGCTTTCGCAATACGGTAGATCTTCTCTCCATCGATGGTGTCCAATTCGTCATACATATATTTTTATAATATGCCGCCTTTGCAGCTGAGACAGCTCTCTACGTTACGTGAGGTTACAGGAATTCTGAACGCACTGGATGTCGAAACTTGGCCGGTCAATTAACATGCCAATTCTAAAAATCTGAATATTTTCCTAGGTGCGCATCCTTTGTGTGCCCTGCGTGACGCCCGTAGTCTGCTCAATAAAATTCACACGCTCCATTTTTTTCTTCCCGTCTCCAAACGCCCTACTCACTTCGTGACCAAGTCATACCCTAGCAAAAAAAAATCTGTGACTCAGAAATTATCTTAAAGGCAGCACCCCATGTTTGCAATTTTGCCGGATTTGGAGGGCTTTGGGAGTGTGGAACTCATACCTGGTGATGAAATGGCGTGAAACACCCGAGAAAGCCGAGAAACGAGATGTTGTCGCGTTTGAATGCGTGGACGACATTCCGGCGGCACCCCTCTCTCGCAGATTAGTCCTCTAACTAGCACATCAACCACGAAATCTTTGAGAAAAAAAGAAGAAATCTCTTAGCAGCCGCTGTGTCAGGGGTGGACCTTTCATATGACGAAGGGATATGCCGGTGTATGATGCCGGAATTCGAGAAAAAGACCGAAACGGGGAGGTAAGCACATCCAGTTCACACCTGAAAATGCACATGAACGTCTCACAAAGTAAAACGCATAAAGCCAATTTTCAAATTAACAAATAAGTGACATCAAGGCAGAATCAAGTCAAAACCGAACCAATTTGGCAAATCCGCTAGAAACCAAACATTTTTAGAGGTGAACTGAACTTACTGAACTTCTTCCAGAACGACCGTATCTGACAGCTGCAGCCGTAATCTTAAAAGAAAAGCCAAGAAAAACATTACTAATCTGCAAAATTTTAATGAAATCCTGATCTCGGTCAAATTTTTACATAACAAGGACGCGCCACGCTACAAACGCATGCGTTTAAGTGCGTTAGCTGGTCCGTCGAGCCCTTCATGGTACTAGCCTAACCGGCGTGTATGTGAAGGCAATTCCCCGTTCTCTGCAGGTAATTCATGGCAGTTTGTGTTCATTTCACATTTATGATGTGGGCCGCACCTACCTTAGCACCCGTACCTCAGCTCCGAGTCGTGGATTTCGTCTCAACTTTAGAACTCTATTACAATATACTCAGAGTAGACCATCCTGGTGAGGAAGGAGATGCCGTTAGATGTAATCTTTGCAGGTGCTGACACTGTTTCTAATGCCGAGTTCAACCAAACTCTTTATAGTTCTGATCACAACATGATCATTCACAATATCAAATCTCTCATCCGTCCAGGAAAATGCATACTCATGTAATTTGGACTTTGCAGATGATGCCGCAATCATTGATGAGCTTTCGCACATACATAAACTGGCTTGATGTTTTCCAGGATTACGCCCATGTAGACAGCAGATATTGTCGTATAGTGCTTGCATTTATTTATTAATTTTCTTGAATACGACGTATAAGACAATCGTTGAAAAAATCAACATCACAAGTAGAACATACATAACCCTGTGAAGAATTTAGCTCTGACCATGATTTTAGGTCGTGGAAAGCAAATTTCTCTCTCTCCCTCTGCTCGCGATTGATGACGTCATGGTAAAGAATTGTGATAAATCAGCTGCGGGCTTTCCTTTTAATAATTTATGTAACATGCAAACGTCATGAAGCTCCCTCCTTGACTCCGGACTGGAAGAATTGAGGCATTTATTCCCGATTATTACATTAGAAATTCTAGGATTGAGGAAGCCACCTTCATGAGTCAAAACTTTCTTTGTGCAACTGCTCTGAATTTCTTCATTATTGAATTATCTAAAAAATACGTTCCGATCTGCTATAAATTGGACCCGAAAGTTATGCACGTATCAAGAGTTTGTTTGAATAAAGAAAGAAAGCTGGAAAGCTCTGATCTTACAAATTCTCTCCTATTCTTGGCAGCTAATTAAGCCACCGAGTTCCAGATAAACGGTTTTTGGCGTATCGCATCAAAAAATTCAAGCATGCAAGGATTCTCACTAAATTTTTGCATATATAAAATCCTGTAGAAAGAAAGCAAAACCGAGCACCATTCTCAATTATGAAAGTGGAAATCATCTTGAGACGACCGAAGAGAATGTGGAAGCATAGCAAACTATTATTTCTTCACCCTATTAGGCAGAAAGAATGTCACATTTGTTGTTCTGGCTCCCTTGACAGTGAAAGAGTTTCCTACTTCAATGGCTCCCCTTGAAAAATTTAAAATCGCTTATAATAAAAGTTGCCTCTCGTTTATATCTAACAGAATGCCTCAAATTTCTTATAAGAGATTTGGCAAATATCTCGCTCTTCCCCGTCCATCTGTATATATAAAAGTGAAGGTTTGTGTGTGTGTGTGTGTGTGTGTGTGTGTGTGTGTGTGTGTGTGTGTGTGTGTATGTTTATGTGTATGTGTGTGTGTTTGTGTATGTGTGTATGTGTGTATGTGTATTTGTGTGTTTGTGTGTTTGTATGTTCAGAATAGAAATCGCGAGGAGTCAACAGATCCGAATTAAATTATGCATGTGGGTCCAGAGAGACCGGCGGAGATTATAGACTACCTTGCACCCGGGATTATCGATTGGTCTAGCGATTATATCGATTTTAATGATTTTTCTGTATTTTTGTCCAGGGACTGGGGAAAACATGCCTACTAGGGTTCCTCAATGCGCTAAATACGAATATGACAACCGGTTTGCAGCAAATTATCGATTTGTTGATTTTATTGATTTTTCGCTATTCTTGCCCACGGGGTGACAAGGACATGCCTGCTGAGGTATGCGCTGAACACGAATACTACAACCGTTCTGTGTGAGACTGTCGATTTATCGATTTTATTGATTTTTCGCTATTCAAACGTGCCTTCTGGGATTTCCCGAAACGCTAAACGTACATAAGGCAAGCATTTTAGAAGGATTTATTTACCAGTCAAGCAACTTCACCCTATTTTTTGAGGGAGGAGGGACGGGGTGAACAAGTGTCACCCAAATTGAAAAAATTGAACGTGGGAGCCAACTGGTTACACCGCTTTTTTATATTTTGAAGACATGGCTTCTCTTCGACCGAGTTCCGACCTCGTGAAAGCTATTACCAATTCCAAAGTCCACTATCAGGTCATAACCCACTTCTTCGAAGAACATAGAAAAAAATAACCAAATAAAAGTTAGCTCGCTAGATTAATTAATTCATGTCTCAAAATCTCCGGGATATTAGAGTTTTTCCCGTGTCTCATGCCTACCCTGACCAACTTGCCTCATCCAGTAAAATATGCATGATTGGTTCCCCATATTAAATTTGTGTATTATCTTTGTCCTTGCCCCATCTGCCTCTCTGGCCATTCTTGTTTTTCAACATCTTCTAATGTTCGTTCTTCATTAATGTCAGGTCTACTTTCAGCTATATTTTTATAGGTGAGAATAGACCTAACATTAATGAAGAACGAAGTATACTTTATAAGAAATGACCTGCGCATGGCTCAAATGTTACTTTACACCAAGTAATTTGCCCACGATACCAGTCCATCGGGTACTCGAAGGGTTTAGGCCGCGATTATCTTGCAAACCTTTTATTGCTGTTATAACGTTTTGTGATTGCTGTGTTTAAGTGGAGTTCGAAACTCCAGTTTCCTTGCAAATCCCTCTGTTTTCTAGGCTGTATCGAGAAGTAAAGCAGCTTGGTAGCATCCGTGATCAGAGAAGCCGTTCTTCTCCATCGAGTTCGGTGTCGAGCCAGCGACTCCTCTAACAGGGTAAGTTTAAAAGGCTCACCATGGTGCTTATTACGCTGCAGAGCGGAGATGCTCGGGACCCGGTTGTGGGGAATGGTGGCGGCTCTCGCCAAGGAGAGGGAACTCCCCGAAGGGCGGAGGCTATCACACCTGCCGGTAGTGGAGGATCCACCGGGCGCGTTCTTGCCCCGGGCAAGCTGAGAAGAGGGCGACGGGATCGTAGGACCCATAAACCCCCTAGGGCTGGGGAACCCTTCTCCTCGTCATCATCTAGCACTTCTCGGGCAGCGGGTCTTTCCACCGACGGGCGACCGGGTAGGGAGGCGCAAGCCCTTCACTCCGGTCCGGTTTCTAGTGGGACTGGGGCAGCTCCTCATCTTTTAACCTCACATCATTGTCGGGGTCATCACGGGGTTCCCGTCTACCTAACCAAAACCAAACTTTTAACCGGGCACGGGGCCCCAAAAGGGCTAGTTACCCAACGGTCACCACTGGGAATTTGTCAGTGAGGTCTCAACGACCAGTCCCCCGAAGACTGACACTAAGACCACCATTACTGAAAGAGGTTCTGAGAAGACATTTCATAAAATATTGTTGGCGCTTATAGGTAAATATGCAGGTAACTACGAGAATTACTGAGTAACCGGATGCGAACGCAACTTAATCACTGGTACTGCTCATTTTGGAGAGAAAAATATTCAATTAAAAAAAGCTGATTAAATTGGAAGCTTCTTAAGGGACGCGCTACAAGTGGAAGAAAAAAGTACCAGCAGAACGATTATCACGGGACGTCCTCAGAAGTCTGTCATATACAGCACGAAGGGTGGATTTAAGCTTAGACCGAACAAAAGCACAAATGAGCTTCGACCCACTCTCAATTCACATTCGAGGTCCAGAATGAAAAGTCGGCAGAAAGATTCATGGATTCCCTCAAGCTCGACAATCCAAGATGTCATGTATTTTATAGCCTTCTAAAGATTCATAAAGTCTCCTTGCGATGATATGAGATCTATGTCTACAAATACCTCCGAGATAGTGCTTATAATAAGCTGCATAGGAGGTCAAACCGACCATATCTTATTGAGATGTCTGGAAGGAGGTTAGCGTGCACAATTGCACTAATCGAGGGATGTCCAAATTGTAATCTTTTCTAGTGGTCCGAGCAGTACTTCAGTCAAATATGTGGGCTTGCCAGAATAGCGTCTGCCCTTGCGGTTTCCTTCATGAGCAAAATAGAGGAGCCGATATCAACGCGTTTATCCTTGACGTACTTCCACTATATTGATGACTGTTGCATCATCACTTCAACACGCTCCAGAATGGACGAGTGTTTCGATAACTCCAATCAGCAGTCATATTCCATCAGGTTTATCTTCGAATGGGCTAACTGTATTCAAAATGTTTGGAACGAAATTTTCGGTAGGTGCTGCCTTCATTATGATTGCGTTAAAAAAAGAAAATTTCATGAACACTTCATTTTCACTGGTCTTATTTCACAACCGCTGTGTGGGATGCGTAGCTCATCAGAATATTCTGAAGTTGGCGTTTTTGAAGATTTTCCCGTAGGTTCCGCCTTCCAGCTCACTCTTCACATCCGACAGTAAATCCTTCCATCGGCTCTGGCTTGCTAGCGAAAGTTCGAGGTTTGAAATCTGAAATATAGCAGAAAGAAGGTAGGGAATAAAGGCAATAAATTGTCTTCAGATTCCGTTGTTGAAATGTTATCGCGAAAAGTGATCTATTCCCGAGATGCAAAGCGAATGAGATAGTAAAAGTTCCCAAACCGAATTAATTCAGTGTTCTTTCTTCCCAGAAGCTCAACTTTTTCTTCTGTTTGTAGCGCGTTCCTGTGGAAAACTTCCAATTTAATCAGCTATTTTTTGATCAAATATTTTCCTTTCCGAATAAGCAGTATCAGTCATTTAGTTGTGTTCGCGCTCGGTTGCTCAATTATCCCCCTATTTACCCTACCTATTTGCCCTATCAACACCCCAATAGCAAGTTGTTGGGCTGGTCCACCTTTGTCTCCCAAAAACAGCTTGTAGAGAACCTTTTAACTAGCAAGTCGTTGTCGACAGGATCCGTCGTCATCATCCATCCAAATAAAAGTTGTCAGCAGCCTTTTCTCGCGAAAACTTCTCCGCAAGGAGGTGTCAGAACAAGTTGTCGACTACTTTATCCCAAGAATAACTTGCCAGTAGGCTTTTTTGGTTACAAAGGTGATCTGCAAGTGTCGACAAACTTTCAGTCGAACAATCTGTCGACAAGAGAGTCTCAATTTCCCTCCCCGCCTAATGTGCGTCCTAATAATTGATGACACCACGGTAATGGTTACTATGGTACACTTTTGAAGTACCTGCTGTCGACTTAAGGATAATTAAAGCATGCTCTCGACAAGTCTTATTGGCTGACAAGTTGGAAGCAATGAATGGTGGGAGCGAGTTTTCAGCAATTTTGTACAGCTCACAAGTTGTTAACCAGAAGAAGGCGAAAAAGTTGCCGACAACTTTATATGGCCGACAACTTGTCGAAAAGAAAGTGAAAACATGTTGCTGACAAGCTTGGAAATAGGCAACTTGTCAGCAATCTGAGGTTGAAACAAGTTTTTCACGAGCTTTGAGGCCGAGCAAGTTTTAAGCATCAGATGCCATCAGATTGCCCAAAAGCTTGTCAGCAACTTTTTTCCACACTTCCTTGTCGACAAGTTGTTAGCTGTACAACACTGTCGACGCCCTGTATTCACTCTTTCTTCACTGACAATCTGTCGGGTCTACAAAATCGCCCAATGTAAGACTTACGGAGAATGCTGTAACTGTCTATGAGTCGTTAGCACAGTCTCGTCTAAAATCTTACTGCGTCAACCACTGCCCTGGTGATGGTTGCATCGTAAGTTACGTGGAAATTGAACTTGACTCTCTCTCGTCGACAAACCTTTTGAAGGGCTGTAGGCAATTTGCTGCAAGTTGTTTTTTGAAAAGCTGGTCGACAACTTGTTTTTCCTCCTCCCTGTCGACAAGTCGGGAGGAAAGCCTGTCAACGACTTGGTTATCGGTGCCGTGATGACGTCAAATTTGTCGACAACGATTTGTTAGTTGAAAACTAGTTTGCAAGTTATTTTTGGGCAAAGCTGGGCCGACAACATGTTTTTGGGGTTCTGAGCAGGGCTATCGACGGCTCGATATCTCGTTCAGCATCCTTTTTTTGGATATCCATCGTTGAGCTAGGAAAAAATGAAGTATATAGGAACAAATGGAATAATGTGGTGCTAGTGATGCGATGGTCTAGCCCTAGGCCAAACAAACATTCGATGCAATGTTGTGCACAGTTGAGAAGGCCAATGGGCAGCTACTATGCCTATGGCGGTTACCTTTATTTCTTCCGGTGCAAAAATAGAAGGATCGATTTGGACACATCCGTACCACTGGTGCACGTCTCCTAGTGCACTTATGATTGAGATCGTAGCAAAAAGTCTATCGAATTAATTGGGAAAAGATTCATTTGAACAATCTAATTTTCTGGATATGAATCGAAACCATGATGACTTTTGTGGAACAACTGTATGCCCGTATGCTCGTACTAGAAACAGAGCAGAGAAAAATTAAAAGCTACACTCACTTTGAGAACTACGAGGAATTGCTGATTAGGATGCGGAATATCCTCGGTGCGTTTATCTTTATATCCGATCTTCGTGACGACATCATCTTCCACTATACAGGTGTGATCAACTGAATAGCGTTCATGAATTACCACTGTGGACGTTAACTTGCGTTTACTGAAAGAAAGCTTTTACCAGGTGGTGCGGTGCCTTTTTCCTCAACCGCTGGGCATTTCAACGGATCGTACTCAACGGTTGCTTTGACCTGACTAGCAATTAGATCGGCATAAGCTGCATAACCATGATTCCTTGCTGCTTTTCTTATGACTCTCTTTACCTAGAACGAGCTTCTTCGAACCCTAATTCCTGCATGCAGCTGCATGATGAGAAGAAATACCTCACCGATTTATTCACTTCCTGCTGAATTGTTTTCATGGCTTGGTCAGAGTTTCTCGCAATGTTCAGAAACTTGGGACTTATTGGTTGAGTTCCAGAGTAGTAAACGAATTGCAACGGCAGTTTTGTCAGTCCAGACACGCGAAATGCTTTTTCCACCGCTGAAACTCCTTCTTCAGTTCTCTTCTCGACGCTTCATGGTTTCTGGATCAACTCCTCAATGAATGTCGCCCTTCTCGATCCACATTGTTTGGTTTTTGGAATCGGACAAGAATTAGCAATGGAAGAGTTCGATATTCCCTAAGCGCTTCACTAGTCCCAGTTGGGTCGTAGAAGTGAATCATGACTGCACGTACAGTTCTGCGTATGTGTGTGGGAGTGGGATCTGTGGATCCAGAGATCTCCGCTTCTTTATCCTCCTATATATGGCTTCGTATAAAAATTAAAACCGCAATTTCGACGATGTTTTCAAACTTTGTGTGAAATTTTTATGCTTAGCCAAGGGGAAGTGGTGGTAAAAGTATTATGAATCACAGAACTGTAAACGTACCTGGTGTAGTAGCAGTGCAAGCATGAAGGACTGCTGGAATTGACAGAAGAACAACTATACGTAGCATCAAAGTCTTAGGAGTCGATACTCCACTCGGAATCGTTCCCTTTGGAAGTCAATTTAGAATTGAAAATTCCATTGAAATTGAAAAAAAAAATTAAAAATCTGCCTATTGACAGAATGGGGATCAAAGATTTTTACTATTTCGAAACATTGATATTTTCACTTGCTGCTTCTCAAATGTTGTAAATGTACGCTGATGTCCAGAAACCCACCGACGAGAGAGATATAATTGGAGTAAATAAAAGCAGTATTTCACCAAATTTATTTTTTTTTCAGTTGCGCGGAATTTTCCTCGCAGTTCTAAGCATGAGTGAGCGGCTCAATTGAGGAGAAATGGTTTCCTCACATGTTGGAATTTTTCGCGTCAATGCTGGAATTTGTGTTTCCAAGGTGGAAACATGTACGAGAAAATAATTTTGATACCACTTTTTTGTAAGAATTGCTGACAATTCCGTTATTAGACCAGCACCTTAGCTCCCCATCTTTAACCTCTATGTTTTCGCAGCACTTGAGCACCAGCAAACGATCATGGATCATCCTAATTCGGACTACAATGTTTTGTTTTCTTTATCTAAAAAAACTGCATAGTGTTATATTCAGAGCGGTGAGCATGGTTGAAACGGAAGATTCACGAAAGGAATTGAGCATCAAAAGTTTGAAAGTGTGCCCACAACAGTGCGCGGATGTTTAAATAAGTGTTTCCGTGCAGAAACTCATTTTTGCCAGAAGGAAAAAAACATTTTGACAGAGAAGAAATGAAGATTCTAACTTTGGCAGTATAGAGGAACAATGAGTCATTCTAATAAAGCAGTGAATCACCTTACAGAATCGCCTCACACCTACTAAATATCAGAATTACACATGATGTTGTATAATTCCTTGCGAAACAATAGGCCCTCTATTGGTTTTGCAAAAAATGTCGCGCTTCTCAACGTTATTTTTTCGGACTCTCGTGTTGTACAGCTCTGGTTCGAACTGCGACATTGAGATTGGCATGACATTTGAGCAAATTCTTTAAAGTCGTTCCTGAACCTCACATTAGTGAAACCGTTGCTCGTGGAACGTTGAGTTTCTTGCAGCAAATCCACTCCTAAATTTTCTGAGACCACTGGATTTTAAAGGATACACCTGTATTAACCGTTTATTGAGCACAGTTATCATCCCCACCAGTTCACGCCCCAAAGTGTTCTTTGATTTGTACTAGGATTTCCTTTAATTCACAAAGACGACGTGGACGCGTCAGTTCACACCATCAGGCATTCCCTGACTTGGAACACTGCTGCTGCTGATAGTGACGACGACCCTGAAGGAACGGGCGGATGAGACGAGCCAACGAACCCACATAGATCTGAGCATCAAGGGCCTTTAATGCAAAGAACGCGAGCGGAATTGTCCTGGATGCTCATGTCTGTACAACAGGTACACAGGCACTATCACGGGACGGCCGCCATCAAATACCGGGAAGGCTGAAGCATCCTACGGGGCCTGCCCGGTGTTGACCCTGACAGGTGTCTTACCGTCACTTGCTCGGTCATGAGTAGGCGTTTGCCTGGTAAACCTCTGAATGCACTGCGGGAATCCTCCTTCAAATATCATATAGCGTTTTCAAAGACGAATGTCAACAACGACAGCTGATATCGAAGTTTTTTATTCTTCTACATATATTTACATCTGCTATAGGCTCTACACAATGTCTCATTGGCATCTTTGCTCACGATCTGTGAAACATTCTCCTATTTTTCGAAGAGCTTTCATTATCGAATACTCAATGAAGTTTTGGCTTCATTTTTTTTTTTGGCCACAGCAACTGAAGTCCTTAAATGAGCTTGTCGTGCGCATAAAAATCTCGTCTGCAGCTTGATCTTCACCAGTTATAGCTATTTCCTTATTTTTATAATGCATGGAAGTGGATATAATATCGTCTGTCGATGTCAATGTAACATTCATGCTAACTTCGGCATCAATAATTTGGAATTGAAGTCGTAATGGAAATATCCTTAAAATTACCTTCATTGTACAGAACAAAGGGATCACTAACAGAATAAAGGAAGACAACATGTTACCAAAGTAACCTGAAGAAGACATCATGACATAGCCAACAAAACTACAGTTCATAAAGTTGCCGAATGCGTTACATCAGACGTGGCCCACCGTATGATCGAAGGTGAAGAACGAAAATGAAGTTATGAATAGAAAAGTTCATGCTATTGCTAGCGGTTTCAGCTTGCCCTCCTGTCCGGTGCTAGAGTTATGTGGGCGACCTACTGGGCATGCCCGCACCATGCAAACCATTGACCGGAGCCTGCCCAGTACCGCAAAAGTAAAGGTCGCTGCCTGCCCGGTACGATAGAATTGCTGTTGGCCTACCCAATGAAAGCGCATGAGTAACTAATTCAAAGCAATAACCGTGAAAGATCTATATAAGTGCTACCATATGTATAAGCTGGCTGACTACAAGTACGTACCTATAGTGCACAGTGAAATCTATCCATGACAGAATAAAACATTTCCGGGGCAGAAGTGAACAAGTTAAATAAGATTGATACTTATTAGCATTGATAGACATCAATAATGCTGATCCCATTAGGATGTTCAGCACTTTCCTCATAATATGCTCCCTCACAAGATAAAGAATACGCTCCATCTCTGACCAGCAAGGGGATACATGATTCGGATCCTGCCTTGGCTCCGCCTACAGGCTCCCCATGCAAAAAAGTAATGGATACGTCCTCCTGAAATGGGTCGCTTACTAGGTAGTCCGCCACTGTACAATCGCAACAGTAAGTTGAACACCTTGAATGGCCGCCTAGCTGCGAAGATATTGCCGTGGACACATCTGCCGCTCTGGACATTAGGGTTCTGTCGCGCCAACTAACGCCGTTGACAGGATGTGCGCATGTGGTTCAGCGGGGAGTTCTTTATGAAATTCGTACCATTTGCAGAGTGCGAGTCGAGAATAAACATGAGTAAGCTGGAAATATGGCAAGAATTTAAGGTATACATAGGGTTACAAAACTTACCGGGTATCCTTTATCCCATCACAGGAAGATGGGTCTTTGGCAGTTCTGCGCGGAGTCCCGTACACCATTGTGACCACAGGCCCTGGAGATTTCCTGATGTGAAAGTCCCAAGGGCGGTCCTAAAGTGAGGCGGTACTTTTGATGTCAGGTATCACTCGGTGAATAATGTCACTTTACAATCATTTACTTATACATGTATCATAGTGGATTGTTCCATGGTTATCCACTCACTAAGTTGCTGAGATCTCACAGAAACTTCCATTCGTCAGCGTTAGTACCGCAGATAATTCCTAAATAATAAAGTAATTGTTTATTGCTTCAACCGCCCGCAAAATTGTGTCGTTTTATGTTGAAATGCTAGAACAAGGTGCATCGAGTGGCAAATGTTCATTGAAGTGTGAGTAAGTCTCAGTAAACTACTGAAAGTGTCAAACACTTGAAACGAGGGCACTGTCAGCGAAAACATGCACTCAAGTATGATTCCATGGTAGTGACGGACACACTTTGTTGTAATACCAGTGAATTAATGTTTATTATTATGTATTCAACCAAGGTTAATTAAAGCGACAGTGTGAAAAGGTAAGTACCGTATGGCAAATAAAGAGGGCTGGAAGAGAAGTAGTGAATAGAAAAAAGAACAAGCAACGTAGAAAAATTTTCCCAGTTTTTTTTTCAAGCTCAATTTTTCCATCGTTGTAGTCGACAAGAATTTTTTTATGTTTCTTCGGGAACGGGAATTTCATTTTGAACAACAGCAACCGTTTTATGGCCTTCGCAGAGTTTTTATGCCACGATTCCAGGGAACAAGGTAGCAGGTTTGTGCAGGCACTCGACACTCGTCTCCTGAATAAATGGATATTTGAAGGGCAATTCAAGCACTTCAGCTTCACATGAAAACTATGAGACTTTCTTCACATGATCTTAACATATTTACTATCAGGACAATGTGTCATGATCTAGAATCCGGATTATTCAGGAAATAATGAAGAATTATCCAGAGGATGTTGACTATCTTCTTCTTCTTCTCCTTGTCACTTAGCTCGCTCGACTTTTGTCGTGAATGAGAATGCGGGGACACGGTCTCTGCATCCTTATTCACCACAAAAAAACGCGAACCAAGGTGTCTCCCTTAAAGGTGCAAAGTTCTCCCAGATGTGCCAAAGTACTCCAAACATTTTGATAAGAGTACCTGCTCAGATGCCTTAGACACTTATTCACGAGAGCTTTGTCTCAATTGCTAGAGCGGCCCACACATGGATGAGGAAGCTTTATCCATCTTTATATACGCTTTCCAACAAGAGATAGCACGCAAAAATGCAGATATGACTCGTGAACATCTCTTAGTGGAACGGGATGGAATTTGAAACACCATAACACACACTACGTCTTTGACGACACGATTCAACTATCTTATTCGAGAAATTATTAGATATCGTCGACTTGTCGACAGGAAGGCCCTGGAACTGAGTAAGTTGGAAGGGTTGCGGGACATCTAATACCCAACCTGCTGGGGCGTGGCCAGCTAGATTCAAGCTGTAGAGAATCTATATATAAATAAAATATAGAAATATAGTCAATATAACCAAGTGGTGATTACACAACATTTCATCACAGAGATCCAGACAAACTTCTTTGAAGGAACGCCAGGACCGGTCGAATTAGAAGAATCGCAGTAGAAGAAGTTCCAATTCAAGCAATCCGTTAACTCTTTTCTATGGTCCTTCTGCATCGATTATCTCAAGCGGTTCTTCAGCAAGTTGGTGTGAATAAGACTGAAAGTCCTTTGCATTTCCAGGATATCCATAGAACTCTTCAAACACTTTTCCAATACCTGACACCCTTCGTCTGGCCGGTTCGATTGTCTTGCAAACTTATTGCATGCAGAGTATGCTTACAATTAAAAGCATCACTACATTCGCCCACCGCGAACACAAGGTTCTGGTGCAGACGATTCAATGTGTTGTGTAAACTTATACATATGTGCTCTGAAAAATTCTCTCATAGCCTCATTCACTGCCGTTTGATGGCGTGATTATCCCCGTGGAAAAAGATCTCCGTGTCAACACGAATGCCTTACATTTTTTTTTCTGACGGATAATGGCAGGATGTGTTTTCATAAAATCGCACGTCTCGCGCGACCTTCTTCCATGTTTTCCCATGCAGCGATGGAATATGTTGGAGGACGTTCTCTGTAGCTGGGCAAAAACTCCGCCGACATCTGCTGCCTAGGCAGCTATTTTCCTCTGCTCTCACTCACTACTACACCTACACCCATGTATCTCCGTATTTCCATTCCTTTCTTGTTGGGTGCCACATTTCTCGAATTTTCTTTTTCGACTCTTATTTTCGGACTGGTTTCTAGAGGTCACGCAGGTGTGTGGAAAAGGAAGTTATTCTAGACCGTGTGAAATTCACTAAAAGAAGAAGACGAGCACCTCGGTAGTACGAAATGTTCCACAACAACAGCACTCAAACAGCATTAGAAAATTTTGTGCTCAGTCACATCATGTGGTCCGGTGCTACCCTGGGAGCGAGCGATCTCTCGTTCAGGGACAAGCTATTGCATCATCACACAGCGTCGTCGCTCAAAATACATGTCATCGCCTCAAGATTTTGGCATTATACCTATAGCTACAAATTAGCGTATTAACGCACATGTAGCTATAAAAAAATTATAGAATTCTTGAAACATACCTCCTGACTGCAATCCAGGGCAATAGACATTGGACCTGATCAGCTTCTTTTCATAGTCGATATGTATATCAAACCGTCCGGTTTTTTTACTTGGTATTTTCGAGCAGTCGATAAACTCAATTAGACTCGATTGAGTTAAAGGCAGTGACTCACCTCTGAATGGTTCATGGGATTGTGTGCGAAAAGAATCTTCAGGAGACTCATATTACGCTGGTATAGGTAATTCCTTAAAAATTCGCCGAAAATCTTGTTTTCAAGCACCTTCTTTTGTAGAGAATTTGATTCCCCACTAGAAGGCGCTAGGTACCAACGATCGATATCACTAGCTGCCAGTGGCGGACGCAAGGGGGGAGCGCGCGCCCCCTCCCCACCCCGAGAATGGCTCGGCAAATTTTTGAAATTACTTCACAATACATATAAAAATCTTGTATTAGTTTATTTTTATTAATTTGTTTTTATTATTATTTTTAATATAATTTTTATTAATCACGTACTTAATATTATTATTAAGGTTTTTATCAATTTTATTTTCCGTTTGGATCCCCAAAACGGCGGAGACCCCACTTTTTTCCCGCGCCCCCCCCCCCTCCCGCCCACTTTCTGCGTCCGCCACTGCTAGCTGCACAGCTTTGTAGTAGCTGTCGCGCGGAGTATCCCGAATTCTCCAGCAAAAAAGGTGCTCCAAAAACAGCTTTTAGCACTTGTGCAGGGATTATCATTCAGTGATCAATACCATTCCCAAGTCATCGAGTCCTGTTCTAACAGTGCTCGCATTATCGTTTTCTGAAGTGTAAGTTGACGTGTCGTTGGGCCAATCATTTAGATATTTGTTTCTGAGCCGAGTTGTGTGAAGATATGTTGAAAAAAAAGGTGCTAGCATTGCACTTTTCTAAGAATTCGTGAGGAGTCTTTACCTAGTCTCGTTATATTACTGCTGGGAGCTTAGACCACCCCACTCAACTGGCTCCACTGATTCAACAACGCACCGTGTTACACTAGTCGGGAGAAAACGATGCCAATATTGTTGGTTTTTTGTTTGTTTGTGCGCATTTGAATGGTGCTATCAAATAAAAGCGCAAGTAGACCATTTGTAACCCGACTACCAGTTTTTCGAAGGTGATTGATGCATCGTTGTTCATTTTTTTCTTTTGCATCGTAAGGTCTACGTGGTTCCTAGGACAAATTATTGGAGGAAGGATATTGTACAGTTGTTCAACAAATTCGTACATTTATCTATTTCAGATTGAAAATTAAATTTAATATCATTTGCTAGCAGCAGTTGATAAGAAATGTGCCATGAGGCGTTACGCTCGCGCCATGCGCCGCATGAATATCGATCGTGAGCAGCGCGTCGCCTGCGCTATCGCCGCGGTCATCGACAACCAATCGATACGTACCAAAACCAGCGTCACGCGGCCACAGGGATCAAAGCCGCTATAGTCCTTGATGAGTATAGCAGCACGTGAGGAGTAAATATTGACAGCATAGCTAAGTCTTGCTAAAACACCTATGAAGATCCGGTTTATTTGGCGAAGTTCTTCAACTTTGAAGTGTCTAGTTCAAGAGCCAAATGAACTTTTTTTCAGAAAAAAAACTTCACTCAACCTCTTTTTTCACTTTTTCTCACTTCTGTAGAACACATCCACTACAAGCACTTATCATCTCCACTATATGTACCTGCTGAAAACGACGAAAATTCTTGGATTTTATATTTGAAGAGCTCATGCATGCAAGGTTCCTGTCATTATTAGTTTACTGCATCGAATGCTGCTTTATTTTCTCGCACACAACAGCTGGATAGCTCTCACAGAAAAGTGCATGTTGATGCGATCACGTAGGATCTATTGGTTTCCGCACGTCAGCGTTCAGCTCCCTCACGTGGCCGATGGCTGCACAGCTGAATTGACCTCATTCCCTCAGGAACTGCTTTATCTCTAAAGCTCATTTGTATACTTAAAGCTTTCTGCTTTCATTGCATACTGTTTTTCAACTCACTCTTAACCTATACGATTGCTTACTTACAGTGGACGGCAATGGCGGTGGCCCATTTGCGGCCTCGAGAAGGACGTCGCGCAACCGCGCCGCGCGTGCCGTAACCGATGTTTTCTGCTGTTCTTATGCTATTTCTAGCAGCTTTCCTACACGATTTCAAGGATTTTTGACCCAAACGGGAAGGAAAAAGCTTAGAAATAGCATTCCAACGGCAGACGACACCGATCCCAGCGCGCGCGGTGCGGTTGCGCGGCGTCCTTCTCGAGGCCGCAGATGGGCCACCGCCATTGCCGTCCACTGTATATGTTTTTTTTTTCTTCTTTTTTTTTTGCTCAGCCCACAACACTGTCCAAGAGGAGTGCAAATTGAGGCACTAGACACAGATTTGATTTTTATTTTACTTGCACTTGTAATTGCACTGCTGATACGTCATGCGCAGTCGATACAACGCCTGCATCGGCGATACCGGCGCGTGCGGCTACAACGCGGTCGCCGCGGCGCAATGCCAAGTGGAGAAATCGATAATGGATAATTCTGACTAGCCCGCTATGGTTTAGGATGTCTTTGCGTAGATCAACTATTGTTTGCTCTAATGTATCGATCTACGAGCCTCATGTTGGGCAAGGGCGATCTCACGCAGCCCCTCTCTGAAGTCTTGCGTTCGCACCTTCTTCATTTTTGATTTCTTTTTTTTTTCTTCACTGCATTCGTTTCTGCTTCGCAGAGGATAACCACGCTCTTCCCTCATTTTTTTTCTCATTCGAAGCATCTAGAAAAGGCTAAGGTCTCTTCAGATGCTGGCGCCACTAATCAGTCGAGACGTTTTTATGTGCTAATCTCAGCAGCTATGGAAAAGAATGTGGAAAGCACGTATATCGATCCAGTCTTCGGCATGAAAATGAAGGAAAACATGAGAGAGGCTGCTTCTCGCTAATTTCGTGCCTCAATGCTCATCGGTTCGAAATGAGGCAGTTTTTGCACATCCCCAGAGGTCCGCTGTCCACTTAGCTGATTAGTCATGGATTAGCATCGTTTCTGGGTAGGTGAGGGTGTTACGCCCTCTATTCTCTCCACGCTACTGAAGTCTTCCAAAGAATAAACAAATACAGCTTACCAGCTAATTTTTCCCTTCATCACAATCGCTTGTTCCAAGAATTCAGCAATTGCATTTCATACATGCAAGAGGAACTGGTAAATGACGCAGAAGAAAGCGTACGGCTGACTCATAGCCTATCGACTGCTTCGTAAGAAACGCTGCTGCATTGTTGCCTCCACAAGCCCGATGCTCAACTTCTGAAAGGTTCTCTTGAATGCCATAGATGGGATCTGTTTGTATAGTTTCTTCATTGGTCTGCGTCCTTTCAAAATGATAAAAATTTCTGAATCCGCAGAGCAAAGCAGAGTTTTCATCTTTATTTGAGATAACGGAAACTCCACCTGTCGAGGATGCAGTACACTCCGCCGCCGCGCGGCTACTGCTAGCAGTGGGAGGGAGCGAGAGGAAGGCACGCGTCGCGGCGGGGTGTGCTGCGCCGGGTGGGCTTCAACAGCTGTAATTCATCGTATTTATGAGTGTCTAGAAATTACTTTTGTTTCCAGCGTACCCTTCTCGAACAGGCGACATTTTGAGCAACTCATATGTCAAATCATTTTCGAATTTTTGCTGGCCTGAATGATTGAAAGTGCAGTAGTAAATTTTTGGGTCAGAACGAGCTCAAATTTCTGACTGTTTCCAGAGCGATCGGTAATCGTTTTCAATATTCAAGCCCTTCGAAAATGTTTCCCGTAAAGTTAACCAGTTAATATTAATTCTTTGGTTTCCCAAAAAAATGGAAGTAGGAAAATCACCAAGAGTCCACACGCTGCGCTACACCATAATAGCGATCGGTGATGGGAATTGTGACAGAGTGGACTGTGCGGATGCGCAGACAGTCAGAGCGGCAGGGCGCAGACTATGCGGTGCGCCAAGAGGGTCCCGAACAATTGAAATCTCCCTTATGTAATTCCCTTCACCCTTGTGTATTTCAGAGAAGGTTCAAGTTTCACAGAAGCTTGGATGTCATTTCAGACGTTCCGTGAACTAGTATAATATTTGGGTCTAAGTATTGATCTCCTTTTTAAGATCTGCTTTTGCTTACTATGCAGTTCAGATTCGTTTCGAGCATTACCCTTATACGGATACTAAACATTGGAGTATGCCTTTTCTGCACTCATCAGCAAGGGGAAAAAGGCATAGGAGCGTCTATCAGTTCACATTTAACTTTTTATTTTTGTTTTATTTTATTAATTTTTTATTGAATGAGTGCGTTTTCATGCATTCACATTTCGGTGATCAAGGAGATCACCTTTGCACTTTTTTTAAACTAAAGATTCAGTTGTCAAACTTACGTATCCACGTTGTTTTTTTTTAATGGATAGACAATTGCGCTAGCCATCACTGGCTTGTTTGGTTAGTGTTTCATGGATTCTGGCCCAGAACTCTTTGGACTGACGTGCGAATGTGAACGTTTTCATCTCCACAGTCGTGGCAAACCCACGCTTTCTCGTTTCTCTGCGCTCTGCAACCATCGAATCAGCCATCGACGACTGCAATGCATAAATATCATCGTCACATTCACGTCGTCTGAAATCTGTGAAACGTTTACATTCGTTCTATTCACCTCTTCTAGTACTTGGACACCGTTGTTGTTAGAACAAATACTTAGGTGGCAGATTTGTTGCTCCTCGTCACTGGCGCGAAACACATAAAAGTTCTCGGAAGTAGTATGTTGTTTCCCATGCAAACAAAAGGAAAAAAAATCAGTCATGTGGCTCAATCCTTAAACCTGCTGCGAAAGTGGCTGGTTTTTTCATGTTGTTTCAGTGTTTTTTTTTTGTAAAAAGTTCCTAGCTGAACCCATGGCACATTGATTAAACTATCGGTGTATCGAATGAATGAATGAATAAATAAATAGATAACTGCGCTCGAATTCACACTATTTGATGTTCGTTGGTCCCGGCACTCGAATGCCATGCGCGCCCGAGAAAGTTATCAAGCATGTGGTAAGCTGGCGCGTTGTTTATCCCAAAAGCTGTGCAAACCGGGTGACTTTCGCTGCAAGATCTTCGCAGATGGGTAACGATTCATTGCTTTCTGAGTACTGCTATGATCCACTAATAACCGATTGCGCGTGACACGACGCTTGTAGGTCTACAGTGACAATTTCCGTGGTGCTTTTAAAGGACAACCCAGTTTTCAAAGTCAATCATGTGGTTCTCCTTGATTTTTTTACAACTATTCTCACACTCTCAACACTATGAAAATGACATTTGGGAAGAGAGTACGGGAAAATAGCAGATGTGAGCGGTTGGAATGTTTTGTTACAGGTGGCGGCAGCACGTGTCGCGTCGCGTGCGGGTGCGGTGCGTCGTGGCGGTTCAATATTTCTGACCAACCTGCTTACTCATTAAGAAGATAAGAGAAAACTGGAAATTTTCCTCCCTCAAGCGCTATGCACCTATTTGCATTGTAAGGAACAAAAACGTTTCTATTTATTTTTATCTAGTAAATATCCACAGTTCCACAATATTTTTTGCTCTGCTAATGTATGAAGTTTTCCCCCGCGAGTTTCCAATTCTGCATTCGTTTCTGTATTGTTTGCTTTTCTTTCGCTAATAATTCTGCACTCTCCTTTTCATTTTGTTCTAATACTTTGTGCGGCATGTTGTATAAACAAGTGCTAAATGAGGAGAAAGCTCTGCAAATCGTTAAAGTGCAACGACATAACGATTGATATAATTTGTTTTGTTTGCACTCATACATTGTGCATGGAATTTAGTTTCACATCGTTTCGCTGCTTTGATTAGGATACTGACTAATTTCACAGAAATGTGGCTAGGCAATGTAGGCAGTGGCGGACGCAGGGGGGTCTTGTATTAGTTTATTTTTATTTGTTTATTTGTATTATTATTTTTAATATAATTTTCATTAATTATTTATTATTATAATTAAGGTTTTTATCAGTTTTATTTTCCGTCTGGGTCCCCAAAACGGCGGCCCCACTTTTTTTCCCATGCCTCCCCCCCGCTCCCGCCCACTTTCTGCGTCCGCCTCTGAACGCAGGCAATGATTCACATCGACAATCGTTCTAAAATGCTTCCATTTGACAGTTGTCCTTCCTTTCAGCAGTTCCCAACGTTGCGGAATCCACCTTTACGACATTATTCCAATCTCAATAGATTTTCTCTTCTGATACGGCATAAATGATTTTCGAGGAATTGTTCACGAATTATTCTCAGCCAGAGGTTAGAACCACCACGCTGTCTCATGTGAGCAGCCGATTCAACGACGAGCGAGCTGGCGGGCACATAATGTCTCTTAGCTAAGGAGTGCGTTTGGGACATTGGCCGCGGTTACAGCTGCGTCGCGGTGCTGCTTTCTTTGTAATTTCTAATATGCTTACGGAGCGATTCCCTCAATTTTGATGTTTTCATAGTGCCATTTAGTAAGACCTTCCATCAGACGCATCTTGCGGCGTCCCCCTATCGACCGAACCAGTGGTCAGCCGGCTGACAGCGTGCTGCAGCCGTAATTGCAGACAGTCACAGATGCACTCTTTGGGCGGTATTTATGGTTGATGCGCGTCAAATCTGACGCGTCGGCCTAAAATTTCCAGAAGTTTTCGCGATGTCTCGATACGGCGAAGATCAAAAGGCAGTTTGTTCGCGCGGCCGTCGCGACGGCAAAACCAGGAACATCCGCTTCCTGCCAAGAATTCTCTTCTCCTCTTCGTTCTGCATTGTGTATCGCCGCATCAAATTTGACGCGCATCAACCATAAATACCGCCCTAAATGCAGCACTCACGGAAATTTTTGGGTTTAAGATTTCGCGGTATATCGGGGTTTTAGGGTCGATGAACTCATTGACAACGATGAAGTGGCGTGAAACACGCGAAAACCACAGAAAATAATGGCGATATTCTATACGCGTGCACAGCGCGGACGAGTGTTCCGTGATGGGTCCCGCCACGAAACCCTGCAAATGGTACGAATTCCACAAACGAGCCTCCGCTGAACCACATGCGCACACTCTGTCATCCGCGTTAGCTGGCGCGACGGAACCCTAATGTCCAGAGCGGCAGATGTATCCACGGCAGTATCTTTGCAGGTAGGCGGCCATTCAAGGTTCAACTTATTGTTGCGATTGTCCAGCGCCCGGCTACATGGTAAGCGACTCATTTTAGAAGTGAAAACTTCCGTGAATGCTGCCTTTAATCTAACGGGCTATCTGCCACTATTTGTTAGCAATTTTAAACTACGAAGCTTGCATCATTGCTGGACGCCTTTTTTACATTTTTTAATTATCCTCTTTCGCTTCATTTTGGCGACACTAGTCCAGTTTTTTTTTTCTCAAAGAATCTAAAGAACTCTAAAATTCGAATAAAAGCCTTTTTGTGCAAAATTTGCCTAGAGGGGTTATGATAACGAAGATCATGTTTATTTTCTATGCGACATGCTTTTTTTTGCAGGAGGAATTGATCGCACATGCACGTGGCGGCTGAATTCTCACGGTCTAACTCCTCCACTGCTCTGCTGTTTGAGTTGAATAGATCACTGGGATTAGTACATCAGTCCATCCCGCCAATGTAAAGAACAAACACAAATTGTATCATCACAAATCGTATTGAAATACAGTGCACGTCGATGGCGGTTGCCCATCCGCGGGCTGGAGAAGAACGCCGCGCAACCTCACCGCGCGCGCCGGTGTCGTCTGCCGCCAGAATGCTATTTCTAGGTGCTTTTCCTCTCGAACTGGTCGGAAGTAATTGAAATTGGATGAAAAAAAGCTGCTAGAAAAAACGTAAGAGCAGCAGAATACATAAGTTCTGGCGCGCGGCGCGGTTGCGCAGCGTCTTTCTTTAAGCCGCGTATGGACCACCGCCATTGACGTCCATTGTATAGAGAACTCCAAACAGACGTAAACAAGGGTCAGGACCGCGGCGCGGCTCTCTTGGGCAGAGTCACGGGAGCTCAGCATAGTGCGCGCGTGCGTCTCTGACAAAGAGAGCCACGCCACGGTCTCGACTCTAGTCTACGTACGTTTGGACTTTCCTATATGTGTGCTCACCTACGACGTAATGCGGAGAATACTGATGCCTGATAATTTAAGAACCGATTTGAATATATACTCGAATACTCGAGTAAGAAAAAACAACATAATCCTTCTTGTCTTCCCTCCAGAGTTGTATTGCTGGCTTTTGTTCAAACATGCAAGTTGTAGTGTGTTTCACCGTGGAAAATAGTTGTGGAGATATTATAGAAAGAGAGAAGGCGAGAAATAGTGCCGCTTTCGGAGAAATATGCAAGAAATGCAGATCATAGGCACAAATACTCAACTATCGTCGCTTTTGAAACGGACTATTACGGCCCATTCGAAATCGAATATTCGAATTCAAATACATTCAATAAGTAATTCGGTGTTATGGGATTCATTCTTTGGAAATCTTGAATGAACATGTTTAAGATCAAGTTCCAACTTGTTGCATGATGATGAATGCTCAGTCATTTCCATACGTACTGCGACCATTTATTTAGTAATCTTTGCTCGTTCAAGGCTGCTACTGCGCTTCGTATTATCCATTCTTAGGCTTCGGGTATATTCCCGGAGGAATGTAAGACAATTTATTCTATGTGCGTGCGTTTGACGCACGCGCATCTATTTGATGAAGGATAGGGCCAGTCGCATCGCTGACGCAGCTCAGATGCACGCGTGGCGTCGGAGCTGCATGCCTCGTGGCGATTGCACGTTCTTTTGCATTCTTTGTGAATGGATGCGTGCGTCTGACGCACGACTGACTCACGCAGCTAGCATAGACTGCCCTTATAGCATGTACGATCGCCATCGCCTCAGCGACTTCATTTTTAGTAGGTATCGATTAGGCTGCGGGTATAGTCCTTGAGGAGTATAGCACCTGGCATCGCCAAAGATTGGCGACTTCATTTTTGATACATATTGATTCCGGGCGGGTCGCGACTGTCGTTCTCCAACTTCGGACCGCCCACAATCGATATGTATTAAAAATGGAGTCACCACGTTGACATCGATGCTTGATGCCATACTCCTGGAGGAATATATCGACAGCTTCAGTTTTATCAATGGCTTAGTTTCGTTCTTACCATTACTTTTGAAGAGTTGTTGAACTTTTTTTTCCATTTGCAACGCCTTTCATCATTTTTCTCTTCTCTTCTGTTTATTTTTGGCGGGCTAGTGTCTACGTGTTCAATGTGCCTACGTGTGAAACTTCTTGTTGAACACAATGTTATTGAGCATTTTTCCGTGCCGTCGCATTATTGTTTTGAGTTCTCGCCGATTTCAATCATTTTCCACACTGTTTGCAGTATGAGCGAGCTGGTCGCTTCACTTGCCGTTAAGCCTGACATTTCCAAGCCGCGATGGGATCAGAGTACATTCGAAGGTGAGTACTTGGCAGCCAGTTAATTATCATCCTCCAATTACTGGAGGCAATTGTTTGTGCAGTCAGCTTGAACCATATCTGAGCGTCGAATTACTACGACATTTAAAACGGATACCATCTTATATGTTACGTATATGTTACGTATTTGTTAGATTGTTTTCATTTGTACCATAATATGACGCTGCCAACTAATTTGTCCGCGTAAAAATGCAAGTTGGGAATTAATGGCCACAATCCGGACCGTTCGGGGTATGGCACAGTGAAAATGAAATGGTGGCATAACTCGAACCGTTCGGATTTTGCCATTCATTTTCTACTTTGCATTTTTGCGATGGAAAATTAGTTGGCAGGGTACTATTGTACTTCAGCGGCCCCACTATCGACCGGAAACTCAAAATCATGGATTCCTCCGAGAACTTGCACACAGGGGTAATTTGAGGTGCTGATCATAAATATTATATTGATTTCGCATGACAATATCGATTTTATTGATTTTATCGATTTTTTCCAAGTTCTACCCATATCTCAAATCTCTCTAAAAAAGTGCATTTAGAGGTTTTTGAAGTTACTGATCACGAATATAGTAGCTGTTTTGCATCACATTCTCGATTTCATTGATTTTCTCCAGATTTTTATCTGTAGGGCGGTGTAGTTGCCGGTTCTACTGAAGTTTTCCCCACAAAGCCGACCTTTTCTTGCGAAATTTTCCTCATATTTGAAACCCGCAGCTTCAGAAACCCCAGTAGGCAAATTTTCAGAGGGATCCGAGAGGAGGTCCATACCTGGGGAAAAATCGATAAAATCAATAAAATCGGTAATATCATGGGAAGTGAATATGATATTCGTGATCAGCACATCGAATTACCCCTGTATGCATGTTTTCAGAGAAATCCATGACTTTGAGTTTGGGGTCGATAGTGGGGCCGCTGAAGTACAATAGTACCCTGTTGTCTTCCATTCTCATTCCTAGCAGCTCGGTGGTTCAACTGTCACCCCGGACTTTTGGTTTTTTTTCGCTTGTTACTCTTGAATTCTCGTTGTTCCACTCAAAAATGTTGAAGGCAAAAAAACGTTTAAGGGCAGCTGGAAAATATCGAAATTTGTCCTAGTACTTCGCCATGTCTCAGGGCGTCCAAGGAATGACTCATTCTGAAGATGCGTAAACATTAAAAATCAATGAAATCCATGCAGGTTTTTGCGCGTGCAGGTATCGCCGTTTGAACATCTGTGGGTCCCGCGACAGAAGCGGAGTCGATACCCATACGCTGTGCGTTCAGCCATAATTGGTAGGGAGCTGTAAACTGTTACGTCGTTGATTGGTTTCCCATGGTCATGTTTTTAATCGCGATTCATCTACACACAGCTGACCATTATTTCTTTCTTTCGCCATTTTGAGAATTCACTTACGCGGACATGTATTTGACGTCGATGGCGTCTTCTACTGTTATGCTATTTCAAGCAGCTTTCCATCCGATTTTAAGGATCTTCGACCAAATCGCGAAGAAAAGCCCTAGAAATACTATTTAGATGGTAGATGACATAAATCTCGGCGGCGCGGTTGCGCGGCGTCCTGTCCTTCATGAAGTCGCAGATGGGCCATCCCCATCGATGTCCACCGTAACTTGCCTCAGAATTTGAAATTTCGCTCGTTGCTGCATCTATCTTTACAGAATTTCTTTGTTTTTTTTTAATCTGGTAGAAGTTGTATATTGCATTATTACATGACATAGGACCCACACTGACTGAAAAAAATTTCTCAGGTAGAACTGTGCTTGTGAATTTGTGTTTTCCAGGTCGTGCAAAGCACTTTTTTACGACAACGAACCCATTGAACCTATTGCTGAGCGATGAGGTACTCGAGAAAAGTAGGAAAATTGTAGTTGATTACAGGTAGGTTCATTTTTTCAAATATCTTCTCATCTCTTTGTTCACACATTGCAGTCTTTTTAACCGCTTCACATTTAGAAAAGGTATTTATGCCAAGGACCTCACAGTAGATCAGTTATGGCGAGCCAAGCAGATTTACGACTCTGCTTATCACCCAGACACTGGAGAAAAAATGTTCATATTAGGAAGAATGAGCGCACAGGTATGAAGTTGTCCATGTTTCGCTTTGTGAAGTTTCGGTTAGTCGCTGTTACGCTTGTTTTTGATGAATCCGGAACTGCTTTCAGGTTCCTTGCAATATGACAATTACGGGTGGAATGCTCACATTCTACAAGAAGTAAGGCTATTCCAAATATTTGGTTTTTGAGCCTGAAAGCCTTAAGAGAAAAATGAAAAATTCAGTGTGAATATGAGAATCTGACACATTTTTGTAATCACTCGGAACGAATTCTTCATTGTGTTCTCCACACTTTCAAAGCGTTACGTTCAAAAGAATTCTCTTTGAAGGACTGCCCATGTAGTGTTTTTCCAATGGATCAACCAGACTTTCAACGCGGTTGTCAATTACACAAATCGGAGTGGTCCAAATCCGGTTTGTTCTCGTCGATTTTCTTCTTAAACTTTGTTATTTTTCCACATGTTGTTTTGCATGGAGCTTTTCAAAGGTGCATAATTAATGGCAGCTGTTTAGATTACGAAGGAGAGGTTGTTCGCGTCCTACGTCTGCGCCACTGGCGGCGCTATGGCCACGGCTCTTGGAGCGAATTTTTATCTGGCCAGACTGAAGGTGTGTTTTGGCGATTTTTTTATCGATATCTTTCTCGCCGCGAAAATGTTCTAACCACTCAGAATGTCCCGAGGATCATCGCAGCACTAGTGCCGTTTTTGGCAGTTGCAGCTTCAAATGCTATAAATATTCCAATGATGAGAAGCAAGTACGTTTTCCCTTTCATTGGGAGGTTTTTGAGGTGTATTTATTGTTAATTCATTTCGGCCATTTTAGTGAATTTGTGGTAGGAATCCCAGTTGAAGACGAGAAAGGGACTGTGTTGGGCTCATCTCTTAATGTGCCGTACTATGCAATCCCACAAGTCACAGTTAGCCGAATTGGCATGGCCGTACCAAGCATGGGTAAGTTCTATTACCTTTTTTTTCGCACAATGTCGGTTTCCTACGATTTTTTTTTCCTTTCAGTATTTGGTCCGATACTGTTCCAGCCTATCACTAGGATGCGATTTTATAAAGTGAGTCCTAATTTCGTGACAACTTCTGTTTCGGCCAGGCTTCCAAAAAGTATCAAGTTGTTTTTTTTTCAGAATTGGATGGCCACGCCAATTCAAACGCTAATGGCTGGATTCTTCCTCACTTTCTCGACACCGCTGTGTTGTGCTATTTTCCCTCAGAAGACGTCTATTCCGGTACAGATTTTTTCTATGCTATTTCCTTCTCTAGACTAATGGTTCAAAGCGATTAGCTAGAATCTGTTAACAGGTCGTCAGCTAGGTTGAATTCAGGTCAGCCGTTTGGAGCCAGAAATGCAGGACCGTATCAAGACTCTAAAAATCCCTCCCACCGTTGTCTATTACAACAAAGGGCTGTGAGCTTAACATAGCATGCTGTTAAAATAGAAGTTTTGGTCTATTGTTATGACTAGGTGACTCACTCGAGTTGTATTGTTTCGTTCGTAAAGTATTAAAGTATTAATAATTTCTGTTAGAGGTCTTCGTTATTGTTCCGCTGTTTGTCAAGTGCAAAGTGCTTGCGAATGCGATTATCTCGCTGGAGTATGACTTATGTAAATACACACAGTTCAGAACATTGTATATATAGGAAACTCCAAATGTACGTAGACAAGAGTCGAGACCGCGGCGCGGCTCTCTTGGGCAGAGACGCAGGCGCACACTATGCTGAGCTCCCGTGACTCTGCCCAAGAGAGACGCGCCGCGGTCTCGACTCTTGTCTACGTACGTTTGGAGTTCTCTGTATATTCCATATCATCCCATTTACTATAAAAATGCGTGGAGGGGAATTCTCAAAATATTTGTAAGTAGTATAGAAATGGGTTAGCGATGGTGTGGTACAGGGCTGTGCGTTAGAAAAATTTTAGGCTTCGTTAATCCGTTAATTCGTTACGTTAGGCCAAAAATGGCCGTTACGCGTTAATCCGTTAATTCGTTAGAAGACGGATTTATGAATATTCTGATAAGTTTCATCAGCTGTAACAAGCAGTGGAGATCCCTGACTGATATTCAGAGCAAATGAGCATTCAACAAAAAATTGAAGCAAATGCTAACATTGGTTACTTTTGGCTCTGAAAAAATGGGAAAAAATGGTATAGCAAGATGAAAAGAAAATAATAGTTTCTTAGATTTAGAAATGATAGTTTCCCTTCAATGCATACAGAAAACAAACGCAGGCAATGGTCAGACGACTGAAAAAAAGACAGTGATAGAGATGCCTTCGGTTAAGAGTTGCGTTATCTTGCCTCACAATTTTCACAATAAATCTTTGGCAAGAGGAAAGGATGAGAACTCTTAAGATCTTAGGCTCCATAGAGAAGGTGAGAGACTCAAAGCAGGAGGCGCGAAGGCATAGCTGAGAATCCTAGTATAAGTACGTTATGGTGCAAAAAGAGCAGTTCTTTCCAAATTTCTATAGTCAAGCTGGTTCTTAGATCCGACCAAACCTGCTGCTGAGAAGATATGCTCGCACTCATTTGCCGGTGCAGAAAGATATTTATGTGCCAACATTTTGATAAGAAGGAATTTCATGGTGTCAATATCGCAGCTCTAATATTCAGAAGGATCAATTGAGAATGATGGTTTATGCTCAAAGTATTCGAACACTTCCTCAAATAGTTGCAGGTTTATGAAAGTTCTCATTCGAAAATCTATCCTCGACAATTATGCACCTACACCTGCCACCATGGCTTTAGTTCATGAACGCTAGGATGATAAGATGTCCATGAAAGCAGATTTTTCTTCGGATGCCTTACTGCAGATCATTTTGCACAACCGTCGCGGTTATGCGTATCATCTGCTGTATACATATTATGAGAAAGTTGTGTAGCGCGAGAAAAGTACGCATTTCAGATACTATTTGGTCTTCGATTAAAGGCAGCAGGAGCTGAAATTCTCGACTCTGAGCTGAGCTGCGGGTGGTGAAGTACAGACTCAGCACATCATAAATGTGAAACGAACACAGACAATGATGGCTTACCTGCAGAGAAAATGGAACATTCGTCGCGAACACGCCTGGCCGTGTTCGTGCGCGGACGAGTTTTCCCCGGCGCGAAAGCCATTGCGGCGCGTGGTTTTGGCCGAGTCCCGCCATGAAACCCTGTGAATTGAATGCATTTCGTTTTCCCTTTGCGCCAAACCACGCACCGCAATGGCTTTTTGCGCCGGGGAAAACTCGTCCGCGCGCGAACACGGCCAGGCGTGTTCGCGACGAATGTTCCATTTTCTCTGCAGGTAAGCCATAATTGTCTGTGTTCGTTTCACATTTATGATGTGCTGAGTCTATACTTCATCACCCACAGCTCAGCTCGGAGTCGAGGATTTCAGCTCCTGCTGCCTTTAAAAGTCGATTCTAACGGATTTTTGGGGGTTTTCGTTAATTCGTTACGTTAGTAACGCACAGCCCTGATGTGGTATATCAGAATAGCTTCCAAGGTTCTTACACATCATGAATCTTCAGGAGACGCTAATCACAATGATATGCTAATTCCTTGAGAAATGCAGAAAAAAGCTATTTTCAGCTTCTTTTGCGATATCTGGACATCTGCCACATACGGTGCAGCCAGTGATATCGATTGTTTGCACCTCACGCCTTTGTGACAGATGTCTTGATAAGCGCACTCAATTCTCCATTGACTAAGACGCTAAAAACGGATTTTCCTGCAGTTTTGCAAAAAAAAAACCCCACGTACACCACTGTGATCAGCGTCTCCTGGAGTTTCTTGTCATATGAGTCTCTGAAACGATTCTGAGATGAGACAGTGGCTTCAAAGCTGATGTTTCGCCTGTTCTTAATTCTTGACATGCCCATTCCAACGGTGTACATGAACTGTTCCAAAATAGTGCTTAATTCCATGAAAAGTGCGGGCAATATTGGCATAGGAAGTCGTGTGCCACTGTTATTCTCATCGATCGGAAACGGTAAGAGATGTTAGCCAACGCTACAGTTCCGGCGAACAGTCAGCAACGCTAGGAGCGATCCGCGCGAACGCTCATTGGAAAAGGCATGCCACCAATTTCTATAGTTTTTCTTTTCGATTCTCAAGCTTTCCTCTAAATCGCTGGAATCCATAACAATGCTGACGACCTGCTCATATCTCCGGCAGGATGCTGAGATGGAACACTTCAAAAATCTAGCAGAGGAAAAGATGGTGAAACGATCTTTGGGAACAGAATCCCTCTGTCGTCCCGACCGTTCAGACCCAACAATCTTCGTGCAGCTGATCCTTCGCCAGCATGCTATTCCACATAAATTGTGCGATATGAATGATATGATAACTTATAACAAGTAATAAGGAAGCATTTTCCGAGTTATCCAAAAATTTGTTCGATTACTCAATCGAAGATACTGGTTTGGGTACCAATGTTTTTAGTCGAAGTTTGCATAGCGAGTTCGCAGAAAGACACGCCAAGGCAGAACTGTAAAGAGGCATTCAGATAGGAGTAGTGATGAAGTGATGGAGTACACACACGTACACTCTAAACTGTTCAAACTGTTCGGAAAGTTTTCAAGAAGTGATAGCAGAAAGCAGTATTGCACAAAAAAATACGTGGCTCTGTTGGAACTTCTAAATTCTTGGGTATCATTGTTCTGAACTTTCGTACCACGGTGAACTCACCGTTATCCCATGGTGGGCCCCCAACTGACGGTGGGCCCACTTTTACGACCCGGTTATCCCCCGGCTATCCCCCGATCATGGTATCCGCCCCCAATTATCCCACCGTTAGCCCACCATGTTGTCACTTCCACGGTGCGCCCACCATTTCCTCACCGTGGGCCCACTGTCTTGTATTCTGTCTCTGACATGTCTTGGAATGTAATATCATTAATTGTTATCTGATGACCATTTGTTGAATGCAAGGATGGTTCACTTTGTATCGTTACGCATTGAAAACGGTGTTCAACAAATTTGTGAGGTGAGCCGTGCTTATTCAGGTACATACATTAAGACATCAGCCGTAGAAAGATCTGACAGACGTCCTGCTCAGAAACTCAAAAACAAGTTTCTGATCGCATCTGAAAATTGCTCGCCCAGGAGCTTGTAGCCAACTTGTTTTCACACTTCCTTGCCGGCGACTTTTCCGCCCAAAAGCTTATAGAGAACTTGTTTCCGTAAATTTTCAGTGAAAAAAGGCGAAACCAAATGCGCGGAAAACTTGTCGGCATTGAAGTACGAAAACAAGTTGTCGACAAGCTTTTAGGTAACCAAGATTTAGATGTGATCAGAAACGTGTCCATGGGGTTCTGAGTGAGAGATGAAAATTGGCATGCAGTTGTGTGCGTGCGCTGTGTTCGTTTATTAGGAGCTGACCAGCCGGGTAACAAATGCAGCATAAGCCGGTGTTTTTGAAAAGTTCCGAGCAGCTACAACGGTCCCCGCTCCTTTTATATGACAACCACATAATCTAACGCCATCAAATTGACGATCAGATTTAGTTCATAACATTATTACACATGACACTTCTCCACAATATAAGGTTCAGAGTAATAAATCTGAACCTTTTTTCTCGCAATATGGAGCCGCTGCTCACCCTGTCCCTCTTTTCTTTGAAGTGTAACTTTTTTTTATTATTCCATTCGATTTTCCGGAGTGGCGGAGTTGCCATGTTTCCCACTCCTGTGCCCGGCACTGGTAACGGATACTAGTTCAGAAATAGTAGCGTGCATGGCGATGAAAACTGTTACTATAAACTGAGTCAGGGAGAAAGATCGATGAAACTGTACTGAAAGAGAATACTGAAGTAGAACAGGTGTATAGAATGACTGCAGGAAGTGGGGAATCTTAATCTGCATCTTGTAGGAAGTTTTCTACATATGGAACTGCTCTCTTATTTGTCAGCGTCCTTATCAGGTGGTTCCATGAAGGTTCGTCCACTTATATGTACAGATACTATATCTATGCATGAATGATGAGAATGTGCTCATAAAAAATATCATGCTACGCGCAGCGTATTATTATATATTCGCTGTGTGTTAAATCATGCAATTGATCGGTAGTGGACGATGTTCCATAGTATTGCGGTCCAAAGACTGTGATATGACACCCGAAACAAGCACATGGGCCTATCTCTCTATGACTGTTTTATGTGATTGTGTCAGCGACGTTTCGCTGTGTGGCTCGGCCCAGAACAGTAGTAAGAAACCGCGTCGGCCGACTGCCACATGTATATAAAGTATATTATATGCACTGTTGTAGGTTCCATCCTTCCTTCTTTTTCTAACTCTACTCCGCCATGCCCTCGCAGGTACTCCAGCTACAGGTAAGCATTTTCTGACTCCTTTGGAATCAGACTGGACAAAAGATATATATATATATATATTATATTATATAGTATGTCAAGACAGCGGATGGTTCTAAAGCCAAATCTACCTCGAAGGAGTTAGCTTGAGCGGGTCCAAGAGTTCAAAAACTTTGGATCTCTCGTGGAGAAGAAGAAGGTCGCGTCGACAGCAGAAGTCAACAGCAGAATTGGGATGGCCTCTACAGCGTTCGCTTTGCTAAAATGGTGTGTTCGAAAGAAAAATGGCATCTCGCTCACGACGAAAATGCGCCTATTTCGAACACTAGTGATGCCAATCCTTCTGCACGGATCTGAAACATGGACCCTGCTGAAGTTGGATCTCAACAAACTTGAGACTTTCTAGGCGTGGTGTCTCCGTTGGATCTCGGAATAATTGTTCTTAGCCACACACGTAATGAACATACCCGTGACAGTTGCGGATACCAACCGACAGTGGAAGAGCAAATCCGAATACGAAGACTACGTTGGTTGGACATGTCTGCAAAATGAACACAGTCTTTTGTGGAGGAAACAACCTAGGCGGTGGAAAGTGCAGCAGGCCGCACCAAAGAAAACTTGGATCAAGCAAGTTGAGGCAGATCCGAAGACACAACGCTGCAGTATCGTTGAAGCTAAAATTATCGCTGCAAATGGTCATGCATGAAGTGTGTTATTCAGGCAATTCGTACTCCAGTGGCACCTATAGCAGTGTTGAGAGGTCGAACTGCTCCTCCAGACACCAGCTAAGGGATAAGTAAAAGTAAAACTACTCAATGTTTGGTCCCATCTTGCAGTGTCTCATAATTATACGGGCACCCTCCAAAAGGATAAAAACCTATATGTTTCCGAAAATTCCTGTTGCAATTTTGCGAAAAGCACTGGTAAATATTTCTCGAATGAACTTTTTTCAGTTAGATTTGAAATTGACTTTAGTTCTTGTTTTTGGGCATTCTATTACTTCCTGCTTTCTCAATGACTTGCATATTTGCTGCTGAGCTTCTAACGGTTATTTCTTCTGGTCAACTCCGGAACAGAAACGCAAAATCATCTAAATGCATAAGTGGCCGTGCAAGCAAAAGATCATCGTCCAATTTTTTCTTACCGGTCGACACGCCAGGTCTCGCGCAACTCAATCTAATTTCTGTTGAAGGATGGTAGATAGGAGGTCTATAAGAAACCGAGGTTTCTCAGTTTTAGTAGGTCCCGGAGCTTCAGCTGTGTTCAGCGCACTCAAACACCTGTGTAAATTAAGTCAGAATGTTGATGTCATAGTTTTCTGCCCTCAATGCTACATTTGGATGGAAAGGTAGAAGGATTCCAAGAGATGGGTGTGTAACAAAAGTGGATTACAGGTTATTTGGCATTTTTATAATCCTCGTGCTCAGTTACAGTCTCGATGCTTTGAGTTACTGCACGGTTACCGCTCGTGTTGAATAGAGCGAAAATAATTGGGCTATATCATGTGGTTATTCTCATCTATCTCTAACAATTCAAGGGTTCGCCTCACATGCTAGGCCTCCTCGAGAGTATGCGGCTTCTCAAGATCATCACTGCCATCATCTCGCTCGCTTCAACAGTCGAACTAACGAGTGTGAATGTGAAACTCCAAACGGTGATATTCTAGACACGAAATTGTTCGACTTGACTGATGAGGAAAAAACGCTACAACGTGTATGTTGACGCTATGTTATTAGTTTGGTGCAAAAATAATGCGCGTTTTTATGCCTTTAATTCCAAACCTCATAACTCCTTTCAGAATCAATCTTTTTCAAAAGGCTTGGAAATATTGTAATCCGCAAATCTTCAGCAATAAGGTAAATGTTCTGGGACTGCCGTGCTCTTCTAACTAGGCTTCCTAGAATCGACGAACTTCCGGTGGTCAATTTTGGCGTCACTTTAGTCTTCGAGAAAATTCTCCCGGAAGAAGTCGACCACGTTCTTGGGGAAGTGATAGTCGGTGAGCGAGAGGTTTGCTGATTGTGATGTCTGAGTCCGAGCTTCCCAGTCCAGTTGCTCCAGCCAATTGAGTATGTGTCGTGCAAGGTGTGCCTGGACGGTGCAGTGTAGGAGTGTAGAGTCTATTTTATTGAGCAACGCTGGGTTCACACAGTGAAGTTTCTAATTTATTTCATGTACATCTTGGAAGTAGTCAGATAAGAAAGAATGAATGAGCCGCAATGAGCAATTTTTGCTGCTGGTCTCCATAAAGTGGCCGTGACCTTATTTTGGTGTTGTTCCGCTTTCTGGGAGTGTATTCGCTCACACTTCCTCTGATAAAACCGTGGTGGTTTTCCGAGCGGTTCCTGCTGCAATGGCGCCGAGTTTTAGCTCGTTGAAGTGAGTTTGGCGAAAAATTGTTTTGGCGCCTTTCGTTGCGGGACTAAAAATTCATCAAAAACGTGAATTTCGTTCAAAATGCATAAAATATTTAAAAAGGCCATAAAATTTGCTACAGAATTATGTGCAACCTCTTATACCATTGGTGATAAACACCGGAAGTTTTCTGCACCGAAGATGAAGCAACAAAAAATGCGCATTATTTTTGCACCAACTCATTTTTCTTTGGGAAACAGCTACAGGCGCTAGCCTCAAATGTCTGTTTTCTTTATTAAAACTTTCCTACTTTTGTGTTGCAGTGTTGATTCAGATTGGTGCTTTAGGGGCAGTTGTGCTTGAACTGCAGTGTTCCTTTCCCACACGACGTGACTATCATTATCGACCATGCAAATATAAACAGAATGTCGCAACGTCGCTCTTTCGTGAGTATAGTGTCGTTTCCAGCATTCGAGATATCTAAGAATTCTGGCAGTGAGAAATTCGAAGAAAATAAATTCCCGGCATCGAACCCAAGTGGTTTTGATGGAACAGCATGTTGGAATCATTGCTTAACTGAGTGCCCTGATATCTACACCTCTTTTTTCAGACATTTATGCGAGGATGCCGCATGGCAGTCCCGTCCCGTTCACCATTTTCTAGGCAAAATCTGATGCACCAACGGAAGACACCATTTTGGTCTCGTAGAGGGATTAAAAATGGTATGGGTTTTCAATTGCCATGTGGCAGCTTTCGTGCAACAAGAGCAGTGCCGGAGTTGCTACTCAGTGGGGGGAGGGGGAGGGGGGAAAACTAACTCCGCCACTCTGTGGGCCCAAGTGGGATAAGAGAATTGCTAAAGATATTAACTTCAATATTAAATGATCAGTATGAAATGCTTTCAAAATGGTAATGAAAATAGAAGTAAAAATAAGATTGTGCAATATTTTTATATATTTTTTAGTGGTTTCAGAAATTTGGTGACTCATTTTCGGGGAGGGGGATGTTGGCTGCATCCGCCACTGAGTGAGAGGTATACACAGACCTCCTGTTGGGATTTAGGCTCCAGTCTAGTCCTGCTTTATCGAAGGGTGGAGCTTTACGAGACGCGTCTGCTCTTCTGAAGCCTGGTTGAAACCATGACCCAATGTAAAATTCGGCCAGGCAAGATGTGTCAAACACGGTCTGGTGGCCGCGGAACGAATGCATAAACCCGCTACGGATCCGCTAGTAGCGGCAGACTTCGGCGCACAAAGGACATGCGCGTATTGGAATTCGAGCGCAATTTTGCTCCGTTTTAATATTCGGTTTCTCAACAAAATGCGGTCTTCCGAAAGCCATTCGCTTTTTTTGATTCCTTGGTTTTCAATCCTTTCAAGATAGTGTTAAAATGTTATAAAACGGCATCTCATCACGTTGTTAGTAGAACGGCATATAACACATGAGCTAATCATGACCAGTAATTGAACTTTGCTATTTGATTGTTTCCACTTTGACTACCAGAAATTATTTCACTGTCTCTGATAACTGTGCAGCACGAACGCAGCCCGAACGGCGTAATGGTTTGGGTAGAAACCCTAGCAGCAACGATTGCCAGTTGCTGCCATTCTCCCCTTGATTGCTGCCGTCCCTCGGCAATTACTGCTAAAGGTGACAGATTGCGCAGCAATCGAGGGGAGGATGGCGGCAACTGGCAATCGTTGCTGCTAGGATTTCTACCCGAACTATTACGCCGTTTGGTCTGCGTTCGTCCTGCACAGTTATTTGCTCACGGACCTCAATGTAAGCTTACCCTTTGTGAAGCTATGGTACTGTTGCATTCCGGTTAGATGAAACATTGTTACTCATTCGTCTACGGCTGCCGCTATACTCCTCGAGGAGTATAGCACCTAGCATCGCCGTCGCCAAAGTTTGACGATCGCCCGTTGCTAAAGATTGGCGATCGCCCTTCGCTAAAGATTGGCGATCGCCAGTCGTCGGGATGTATCGACGATGCCGATTGGACGACGTTGGCAACGGAGCGCCTAAGTCTTCAATTTCTGGATTTCGCTCGAATTTCACGTATTTATTTGCTACATACTGATGAAAGAATTGGTGAGACATGACATACGGGCTGCTGGAGTCCGACACGGACCTAAAAACAAGTAATACTCCTCTCAGATCAACGGATTATGTATTTCCACAATCTGCGACTGATTCCACAATTTTAACACAAAACCTCCAAAATTCAGAAATTTGCAAGAAACACTAAAAAGTTGCTTTGACAGAGAGAGTGAAAGAAAAAAAAGAAAGAATGATAATGATTGAGCGAGTGAGATAGATGTAATCCTCATATGGTACTATTGCATTCCGGTTAGATGAAACATTGTTACTAAATCTTATTGGTTACGTTGAAGATGGTAATAGAAAATAACCAAAAAAATTAGCTTCTACAGTATCTAATCAATTCTCTAAGACATTTTTGGGTACGTGTCTATATCTATCAGTTGCTGGATGACTCTCATTTCTTGGAAGAGTCGAGAGAACATCGTCCTCCCTCCTTTCACAAAAGTTTTCGTTGTTATTTTATTAGTAGGGACATGGGAAAAAGTTATCGAAGTCTCATCGCACATTCTGTGCATGAAATTCTCAGTTCTTCGGAAATGGAAGCGGGATAATGGATATGTTTGCACGTCCCAATAATTTGTTTGAAGTTCTAGTTCAAGTTGGAAAATGTCGAAGGACCTATACCCAGAGATTTCTTCACTACACCAAGAACCCAGAGATCTCTTAATTACAACATAACTCTCAACTACTGCAAAAAATTTCCCTGTGCTAAGCGTTTTGCCCAGAGAATTTTCCGCCAGTTCTTCTACAGAGCACAAGCGCTCTGCACAGATATTTATTACCAGATACCTTGTTATTATGTTTTAAGTTTAACGGACCCCTACTGTTGACGATAATTCGGAGGACCAACCAGTAGTTGGAAAGAAAACGAAATGGTGTATGCTAACAATTCAATCGTAGGACAAAAATGGACGAGTAACGGAAGAACGCTTGTTGCATCATGTCAGTGGTGAAGAAACAGGAGTAAAAAGCAAGCGGTTTCTGAAAACTGAAGATCTAGGCGCTCCGTCGCTAACGTAGTCAGGTCGCCATTGTCGATGCTTCTCGACGACGGGCGATCGCCCAACTTTAGCGACTGGCGATCGCCAATCTTTAGCGACGGGCGATCGCCAAACTTTGGCGATGTTGCGTCGCGAGGAGTATAGCACCCATCTAGCGATGTATCATCGTCGACGATAATCGCCAGAGTTCTCATAGTGACCCGCCCCCAATCAATACGTATCAAAGATGAAGTCGCCAATCTTTGGCGATGCTAGGTGCTATACTCCTCGAGGAGTATAGCGGCAGCCTACGCCATTCTACCAAGTTAATCTCCGCATTCCCACAATTCAATACTATGGGTGTTGTCACGACACTAGACTACATTTTGAATAAATTTCATGCTATATTTTGAATAACCCACAGGAATGGATGCTCCCAAAACTTCCATTGACATATAGGCACAAAAAATAACGTATGGATTGAGTTTTTCATCGCAAAAATAGAATAGAAACACTAAAATTAGTAGATAAAGGTGGCACTGCCGATGTATCAAATTACTTATGCAATAGTGTACATTTTTTCCAGAGGGACACCATCGTACGCGCCTTGCTTTTTCCATGTGCTAGCCACTCGTGTAATCTAACCCTGTCTTTCTATGGTATCAGAGACTATTATAGCTCATGGACAAGCCAAACATGGCTCAGAATGGACAATAAAAAAGTGGTTTATGAGCAATGGTACAGTCGCCCTTCCGTCGTCTCTTCTACTGCAGCTCTAGCATTAATACTCATTTCCACTTCAGGTTGCAACATGTACATCACTTTTTGAGAAAGCGTCGTGGCGGCGGCAAAGCCGATTTGCATAAGTCGATTTCCGATTCCGTAAAAAGACTTAGTCTTATACAGGTTACACAAATGTTTTTTCATATGTTTCGCTATAAAACTTCTTAAAGCCATTATATTGTGACAGAGTGATGGGAGTGAAAGCATAATAGTGTTCATTGTAACTGCTGGGAAACCATCACGACCGGATAAGGTCCTTGAAGGTATTGAGAAGGTACGTACATACATATATCTATGCACCAGTGACGTACATATGTCTATGCACCAGTGACGCTTGTAGAAGGAGAGTTGGGGGGGGGGGTCGCGAGGGAAGGGGAGGTTTAGCCCCCGCGAGGGAAGGGGACGGTTAGAGAGATTGGAGTCTCCATCACAAAAAAAGAGTCTCAGACGGTCTGAATTTAGAAGATCTTGCGAAATGTGATGTGAAAACGATGGAAAACAGCTCCTGACAACAACATTACCCCGTAGGTCTGTCGCGCCGCATAGCTAGTGCAACGCGGCAGACTGAATGGCTGGTTTTTCTGTGATGCAAGAGTGATTGGCCGGCACTGCATATTCCAAGCCTCACAAAACTACACCACTTTTCCTCAAATTGCTTATGGATTTTGCTTGCCCGCAGAACTACTAAGACTCAAAACCATGCGTTAAAGGAGTCAGTTATCCGATGAGAGCGAACGCCTTCGTCAGCTTTTACTGTTCCACTTCAGTCTTGAATAAAAAGTAGCTCAAGAAGTTAGATATACTATCGACGTCTAAGGAGAAACTATTACCGGTGAAAAGGTAGCAGCGAAGCTAATATCCACTCCAGAGAGGTCAGTTTTGGCCTGGAGGACATGCGTTATTTGGATGTGCGGTTTGAAGGATAGTGAGATGATTTCCCGCTAGAGTTAGCTCTAGATGTAAAGACGAATCACTACTGATGATAATTCTAAGCAACAACTAACTTTATCTAACTCACTTCATGAAAAAAAAAGACCACAGAGGGCTTAGTGAGAAGTGACCCTTAACAATGTGAGCGCGCGACAACTTTGGTAAAATTCTGCCAAACCCATAATCGAGATGCGGAAATCGAGCGTAATCCTGCTCATGCCAACTCCATGGACCTGAGGAAATTGCTAACCATCTATTTTGCGCACTTTACTAGTCCTTTCATAGAGTTCCATTGAAAAGATACAGTCCAAGTGCGCAAATTGAGTCGTCTCGGACATTGTGGACTTTAACTGAACGAGTGCTCTGCTTGAAGGAGAGGAGGTGTGTATATAAATCACTTGTTGTGGTTGAAGTTGTTTGCGGTGGCTTTGATGACCACGAAAAACCGCACTAACTTACTGTCCAGCCCAATAAATTCAAATTTTCAGCTGAAACAGTTAAGAGCAACTATTGTCGTGTTGGGAATGCCACCAGCAACCGAAGTCGAGCTCCGGCAGTATTCCACCGGCATCACCGAAGTGTTAACAGGATATCCGGATCAGAACCTTCTGATGGTGAGTTCCCCAATCATGATGGAGTTCACCACAAGAGCTCAGCAGCAAATCGCGGAAACTCGTCCACAAACCCACGTCGTAGCATTTTCATTACGTACGTCAGTCGTGCGACAAACGCACGCACGCATCTAGTATAAATTGCACTTATCACACATTGGACTGGATTTGCGTTGCGCATGTCAGCTTGTGTGATGCAATAATTTCGTGGGCATTGCAAACGATGTTTTCTGACGTTTCCAGCTGATTCTGGACATGGTTCACTAGACTGGTTTGTGCCGGTTGCATAGCGCATGCTGTGGCCACCGCCCTGATACCATAACCTTTATTACATGAGCATACTCATGTGAAACACAAATCAACAAATAAAAAATCTTGACACGTGATAAAGTTTCTGTGTAGTACCAGTAACTGTATTGCAAAAATTAGAAAAAAGGTATGATTTAAAAAACATTGGTAGCTAAAATGTAAGAATAGTACCTGAGAACGTAGCATCACGGATCTAGGTATTCGTCTAAGACTTCTTTAAAAGACCATTATATTGTAGGGATCGAAACTCTTTTGCCAACAGTTGAAAACGCAAAACTATCACGATTGGTGGAAAAACACGACTACAAATAGTCCTGGCCTTCGGAATCACCACTTTGCGTGGGGGTCCGCTGGCATTGGATTGCCTGACGGTACAGAACATGCTTGGGTGAACACCCGCAGAGCCCAGGTAGTAGCTTATAGTATGTAATGAGATCAAACCGCCTCCTTCTAACAAAAGAACGCAGGTTGAAGTTGGCGTTTCTAACCTGGTGCTGAAGGATAAACATAGTCGTATTCATTGTGGGCCATAGAAATCGCCTTAGGTTCACAATATTGGAAAGGAGTGTGAAGCAACGTAGTCAAGATTCCCGGCTTTCTATGCCATACTCTTTTGAAATCTGCCTAATCTACACATCACCTTTTACATCTACAAATTAAATTTTACTGCCTACTAGCTTTGCTAGTTTTCATCCTTAAGCTCAGCGTTAACGAGTTTTTTTTACATCTCGATTGATTTTTTTTTCAGAGGACCATGTCGAAGGTTGACCAGCTGTTCACCCGTAACGAGTGTGTTGTTGAAAGACCCTTCCATGAAGGAGATGAAGAATCTGAAGAGGAGTGAATACTGATGCATTCGCGGATGTAGTTCTTTTTTAGTTGCTGCTCAAACGCTGAAATAAATAAAGCGTTTACTTTCTATGGAAACGCCGGGGATGTCCATAAATCTGGGACTACAGATCTTAAACGAACTGAAAATCTAGGTTGGCACGAATGAGTGGGAATATGTGCTCTGCTACCGGCGGAAGCAGAAAGTGGGCGGGAAGGGAGGAGGGCGTAGGAAGAAAGTGGGGTCTCCGCCGCTTTGGGCATCCGGACGAGGAATGAATATATTCAGTATAATAATAAGTAATTAATAAAATCATATGAAATACAATAACGTTAGACAATTAACACAACGGAAAGTACGATATGTATATGAAAATACACACTCTGATTACGAATATGAGATCCATTTCTTACTGAAACGCTGTATTGTGGGAGGCACATTGTAAATGCTGCAGATGTACTTTTACCCATAGATTAGTGAAACTTTTTACAGTAGGGTTAATTGACACGCTGAATACGAATATAACTTCCAAATTGGGCCGCAGCATATTTTTGCGGGGTTACTGTAGCCATACAGTAAGTACAGTCTTCTTTCCAGAACACACTGAAACCCTGTGAACAGGGATTATTTCACAAATCGATCACGAATTCTGCATCCATTTTGGAACCCAACAATATTTGAGAAGTTTCTGAACAAAGTCGGCTTATTACGTGCAATTATTACTTATTAATTATTATTTAATTCGGCTGCTACTGTATGCCTACCATGGCTACTCAGAGGCGCATTTTGGAGCAAAATTGATGCCATATTCGTGTTCAGCAAGTAAAATAACCTCCTTTATGAAGCTGGGCCAGATTCTGAGGAAGATGGCCATGTACAATTCCTACAGTATGAATACCGTAACCATACAGAAAGGCGTCAACATGAAAAGCAACCATATTCGCTATCTGCGCACCAAATATGTATAATCTTTCCACACCTCTTTGAGAATGAACCATAAATCCGCGTTGGTCCGAAGTGGCTCAAAACCCAACACATGCATTGTCGTCAATGTGTTGATGTATTCTCAACACGAAGTTTTCATTTATTTTGTAGAGTATTTTCGGAAATTTTGCTGACAAAATCTTGGCGGGGAAAACAGCATAAATGGCCTGGCATATGTAGCTGGAATAGCACAAATTTCGTAGAAAAATGTGAACTAGAGACTCACGGACTTTCAAATCAAAAATCCGCTGATCCTCGCTATCGACGGCGTACGTTTGACACTCGGACACATTCAGAATAGATTGGCATACAGACGAACTTCAGTTCAAGCTCATTGTGTGCGTCTGATATATTCAGCTGTGTGCGTCTGATATCCGACACAGTAGAGTGTAGAGTGCGATGGTAAACGATCATAAGTAATATTAATTGGCATTTTATGTGTGTGTGTGTGTGTGTGTGTGTGTGTGTGTGTGTGTGTGTGTGTGTGTGTGTGTGTGTGTGTGTGTGTGTGTGTGTGTGTGTGTGTGTGTGTGTGTGTGTGTGTGTGTGTGTGTGTGTGTGTGTGTGTGTGTGTGTGTGTGTGTGTGTGTGTGTGTGTGTGTGTGTGTGTGTGTGTGTGTGTGTGTGTGTGTGTGTGTGTGTGTGTGTGTGTGTGTGTGTGTGTGTGTGTGTGTGTGTGTGTGTGTGTGTGTGTGTGTGTGTGTGTGTGTGTGTGTGTGTGTGTGTGTGTGTGTGTGTGTGTGTGTGTGTGTGTGTGTGTGTGTGTGTGTGTGTGTGTGTGTGTGTGTGTGTGTGTGTGTGTGTGTGTGTGTGTGTGTGTGTGTGTGTGTGTGTGTGTGTGTGTGTGTGTGTGTGTGTGTGTGTGTGTGTGTGTGTGTGTGTGTGTGTGTGTGTGTGTGTGTGTGTGTGTGTGTGTGTGTGTGTGTGTGTGTGTGTGTGTGTGTGTGTGTGTGTGTGTGTGTGTGTGTGTGTGTGTGTGTGTGTGTGTGTGTGTGTGTGTGTGTGTGTGTGTGTGTGTGTGTGTGTGTGTGTGTGTGTGTGTGTGTGTGTGTGTGTGTGTGTGTGTGTGTGTGTGTGTGTGTGTGTGTGTGTGTGTGTGTGTGTGTGTGTGTGTGTGTGTGTGTGTGTGTGTGTGTGTGTGTGTGTGTGTGTGTGTGTGTGTGTGTGTGTGTGTGTGTGTGTGTGTGTGTGTGTGTGTGTGTGTGTGTGTGTGTGTGTGTGTGTGTGTGTGTGTGTGTGTGTGTGTGTGTGTGTGTGTGTGTGTGTGTGTGTGTGTGTGTGTGTGTGTGTGTGTGTGTGTGTGTGTGTGTGTGTGTGTGTGTGTGTGTGCATCAAGGACGGTGGGGAAATTTGGGGAAACGGGCTATTGCTATAGATATATGGAAGAGCTGCGCCGGCTTCCTGTAGTGGAAAAGATGTCGCTGTACGGGTCCACGGATGCGAGTTTGATGTACCGGAGTCCAGCCATGGGTAAGATCCCACTGGACGGGTCCAAAGCTGCAAGATTGGTGCGCCGGCGTCGAGAATTGAAAGAGATTCTACTGCAATGGTCCGCGTATGCGAGAGTGCTGCGCCGGCCCAGTAGTGGAGGACGTATCACTCGAAAGCGTGGCGAGCGAAGCGAGTCTAAAAGAAGCCTGAGAGTCCGGCGTTAGCCGGACGATCAGGCTGGTTGCGTATAATTTTGACATGATTAGAGAGAAAGATAAAAGATGTTTATTAGGCAATATTTTCGTTGAAAGACAACCGCTTTGTTCAACTACATAAGTGAGCGAAGTCGTTTCGCGACATTCACGAAAACATCATGGATTCATCCTGAGTGAAGCCGTTTTTGCTACAGCAAAAAAAGCCTACTTTACATGCAAACCTCAATAAAGGTCTAATCCTAGTTTTGGCGAGGGTTTTGAGACGACTTCGCAATGTATAACCGTCTCATTTCTGCATCTCTCGAAATTTTCACCATCCTCAACCGCAGCTTTTCCCGTAGCAGAACAAATGACTCGTTTTCGTCAAGTGCCATACCATAAGCGACTTCTTGTCTCTTGTCCAAATCACCTTGATCGGCGTCTTCTGAAACGAAGCCATAGAGGATGGATGTGTAAGCGCTCAAATAGCTGCTACAAACAGTAGATTAATTAATGATCGTATATGTGTGGTCTCGGGTAGCCTAGAGAACGCGTCTGAATTCTGAATCCTTGTCTGCAATTACGACTACGGCACGACTTCGGCCGTCTGATCACCCAGTTCGATCAATGGGACTAAGAAAAATCAACCTGCCGGCTGCCCCTACGAGTCGTCCTGTAGACGAACAAGTCAGTCTGCAGGTCGATACCTCGCCATAGCCGTAATTGCAGACAAGAACGCAGATGTTCTCTATATACTGCCCGTCATGTACTAATCATGTACTCATAGTTTGTATATGAAGGATAGTGCGATGTATAGGTACATAGAAAGATGTCAGTGGCGGACGCAGAAAGTGGGTGGAAGGGGGGGGGGGCGTGAGAAAAAAGTGGGGTCTCCGCCGTTTTGGGGACCCAGACGGAAAATAAAATTAATAAAAACCCTAATTATAGTAAAAAATAATTAATAAAAATTATATTAAAAATGACAATAAAAATGAAATAACAAAAATAAACTAACACAAGATTTTTATACGTATTGCAAAGTAATTTCAAAATTTTGCCGACCCATCCTCGGTGGGGGGGGGGGGCGCCATCCCTGCGTCCGCCACTGAAAGATGCCCATACATTGCACTATCCGTTATTTCCGGAAGTACGCCGGAAGGTACGGGAGAGAACTTTATCAATGTCGCTCTACAGTTTGATCGAAAATGAGGATTCAAACACCAATAAACATTATACATTTGATGAGCGTGATTGGCTCACGCTTTCTACTCTTCTGATCTGCTGTCTTTTTACCTATTCGAGCCTGCCGAAATTCCTCCGGAATTCTTTTCTGTCCTTACCTTCTGCACGAAGGGTCACACTCATGTCACCACGATGTATGAATAAGTAAAAATAAATGAATACATATTATACTATCTTAATGGCTAGACACATTGCTGCTAATCCTGTCCGCTGAATACTTTCTTCTAACTTCACATCAGCCTGTGAACTATTCAGTGCTATTTCTAGTTCTAGTCCTGCTTCTTTCCTTCTACATTTTTTTGCTGCTATTTCTCGTCAAGAGTGTAGGGAGTAAAGTATCGAAAACGAATGCAAATTCTTTGCGACAAAAGAGTTTGTAAGAAGACGCTGCAGAAACAAGAAGAAAATCAAATAAGTTGCTAGGATATTTTGGTTTCGCTTAACTTCATTCGGAAATTCGGTGAACCCGGGAGGGGGACCTTTCATACGAAAAGTAATTAGCGAGACTCGTCTCACACCTCGTTCGCACCTTGTTAAGTGTTAGCAACGTTCCACATACACAGACGCGGTTTACATTTCCATACACAGAATAGTAACCTGACAGAGAGGACTAGCAGATATCGTACCTTAAAATCCAATCCCGTTCGCTCCTGCATCGAAAGCCGCAGTACAGCCAAGCGGGCAGGCACCAATCCACAGGCCCATCATCATTTCAGGCCTTGGACTGGGTAATGCATCACCAAGGAGAAGAGCTTACCCTATTCTAATCCCACATACTTCCACGACATGAAACAGTCAATGGAGGTTTCTCAGATGAAATCATTACAAGTATCCCCAGACATTGCTAGTTCAAAATTAATCAAAATAAAGCGGCGATATAAGAGATAACGACGATAGAAACGATACGTATCAATTGCCACTCCTTGAATGTCGTCTAAACGGGCCTCATCGCTCCTCATCGCCTATGCCCTTTAGGTATGTGATAAAGGGACGTCTACCAAACGCTAAAACCGATCTCGGCAACGGCCTCTATCTCAAACAACATCGAGATGCGCTTGTACTTCTCAACTGTGGCTCTGGCTATCTGCAGTGGAACATGGAAGATGTCTGCAAGATTTACCAATAGGATAAATGGCTTCCGTCAAAGTTGTTTGTGGCGAATCATGAGAATACACTACCTCAATAGTGTTACCAATGAAGAAGTACTGCGACGTTGCAAACACGGCTAGCCTACACGTTGCCATTGTACGCGTCAACTCCGGCTTGCTGACCGCATCCAACGGATGCCACAGCATCGAATACCTCGAGGAGCTATGTCGTGGATTCCTCCGGCAAGCAAACGACACACTAGCCGTCCAAGGAACACGTGGCGGTAGTTGTTCGGCAATGACCTTGAAGATATGGATATCTGTAGAGAGCCAGGTGAAGCGCTCGCACAAGACCAACAGCAGTGGAGAGAGTTCGTCGCCCGATGTGCCCAACAGCACAGAAGAAAAATGAGTCTATGTCTAAGTGGGTCTGTGGCCCGTAGTAAAGTGTCATGGCGGTGAGATCAGCTGCCTGCACAACTCGTCGCCACATTTGGGGCGATGATCTCACACGCGACGACCTTCCAACACTGAGGAATGGAAGATCATCACCAACCGTGGCGGTGCTGCGAGCACTGTGTGCGGGGCGCTGATCTCATCGCCCTGGAGGGCGATGATCGCCATCGTTTGGCAACTAGATGGTTTGCGCGGCGAAGAGACGCCGAGTGAAGTACTCGGAGCATCTCACTCGGAGTGTGGTGATGGTGTGAAGGTACGTATGATCAGATGCGCGACTTGCACAGAATGCACCTGAGCCTACGGACTCAAGCATGTTGATTTTCGCCCCACAGCACAGAAAAAGCTCAACGTGTACGACTTATCAAAAGCACAGAGTCGTTCTAGTTTGTTGGTAGCAATCGTTCATAACTGTCTCACACGCTAAAACAGTCTCGGAACTGATGTGTGAATATAATAATATGAATGTGAATACGTGAAACAGGTCATTTGATCACTTTTCATGTACGGCTTGTCCGATTCACCATGGCGATGATCACCATACTCTTCTCCAACGCGAAGTGCGACCATCGCCCTGAAGGTGATGTGCGATGATCCACTGGACACTTTACTACGGGCCTATGTCTAATTACAGTTTTATTTTATTGGATTTTAATTATAGTTCTCGATTTTGGTTTTCGTTTCGTGCACTATCCTTATACGAAAACTAAATAGTGCTATAAATTTCCACTAAGTCGCGTCTGTGATCTCCTCACTCGCGTTATCCAGGTGGCGACGGTCGCGACGATTACTGGCAAACTCTGGGGATGTTTTAGACCTGGTCCTGGGGATTCAATGAAACTTCATGAAGCGGCTAAAACCTTATGAAGACAGCAAAGTTGACCGTTATAGAATTTTGTTATAGTGCGTGCGCATTCGCCCTCATACTTGCAGCAAAGATATGTTAGATCGTTCTTATGTCAAATATTAACAAGTTCTTGTCTTCTGGGAACACAAGCCACCACCTATAGCCATGCAGAAGGCTCTTTCAAATTTTTCTCGAATTATCCACTCATTTTCCATATCATTCATAACTTTTCACTACACTAATTAATCTGTCAAAATAAAAGCAACTTTACGAATGAACAAACCTTCAAGCAACCACTTAAGCCGTATGTTGCACAGAACAGTGGCGAGCAGTGCGATATAGATTCCAAAAATTAGAATTACCGCAAATGTAGAAAGAAGTCCAAGCAGGGAGGGGCGGGCAAACATCACGAAAGCAGCACGTTGCTGCTGATCAATGACTGTTGTGATGAAGCCATGCTGGAATTTTTATAACAGTTCCCAAAATACATGAGTCAATGTGGGCGGCCCTCGGACGCATTTGTACCTGGTATTCATGTAAGTACATCGGTTTCGACAACGTTGGTAAGCCTGAATATTAGGATTCTCTATTGCGGTAAGTTCTGGAGACTTGCAATAATGCTAAGAGGAAACGAAAAAGTGCAGATGAACTAGTGTTGAGGACATGGTTTAACTAGGAACACTTGAAATAAAAGTACTTTAGTGGAAATTAGGTCGTGCAACTACATCGAACGATCGGCGAGATAATAGAGGTTTGCTAAATTTATATGGCTCCGTAGGTAAGGAGATATTTTCAAGCTTGGTTAATGGTGCTCTCGCTGGCAAAAGGAAGAACTTCTTCCTAGACTCACGCAGTTTCCCACTTGGAGGCTAGTTCTTGCTTGGTTAATGCAAGCCTCTTTATTAATGGAGAACGTTCCAGTTGGATCGCACAACCAAATCGCTTTTAACTCTGAACATGAAGTTATCCCCTACCCATGCAAAGGTGGAATGGGGTCCACCCAGTATATATCCCATAATTCCATAGATCCTCATCAGTTTTTCTACATACCATGTCCATATATTTCTATATGCCTGTATGAATCATCTGACAAGCTGGAAGTGCGCATCTACGATACTTTGTCCGGCTAGGAGCTACCCATGCGAAGAGGTTGAAAAATGGATCTCTCAGCAGTTTGTCACGGAATCGTGTACATTGTTGTGATCAGCATCTCTTGAAGATGTTTTCCATGTGAAAAACCCGGTAACTATTCCACGCTGAGACGGTGCTTCCAAGCACGTAGTACTAGTACAAAACACAACCAGGTGGATCCTCGTAGAACAGCTGTCGGACTCGATCTGTCGCGTCAGGCCCGCATGCACATGTTTGCCACCGCTGGTCACGTCATCCACAGATATCGGGCATTCAGTCAGTCCATGCTTCAGTGCTCACTTCGTCTGGTCAACATTCGCTGGCTTTCCAACTACTAGCTGCTCATAAAACGACACTCACTACGCTGGACTCTAAGCGAAGTAATAGTCCTCTATGCTAGTATTGTTTATTGTTTGTTGTTCATATGTTTTGATGGGAGTAAACAATGGATACTGACTGTGTACTACTGTTCGTACATTACAATGTTGAATCGCTGATACCAGTTCATCTGCTCCTTCATGTCACTTAGCGATTGCTGTGGAAGACCACGTTAATGGTCATTTCCCTTGTGAGTATAAACATCAAAAATTTTGGACAATTCTCCAGATCTTAAGTTAGACGTCGATTGTGCTCCCTCAGAATAGTGCGGGCTCCAGTTGGACATTAAAATTTTAGTGCCCAGGCCATGAAGGTGGGGACCACCAGATCATTTCAAGTAGGACGCGACCGAAGGCCTTCTCTAGATCTAAGAAGGCGAGATGCAACGACTGTTTTTCACGATGGCTCTCGATCAGGAGTCGAACAGCGTCCGTAGTTCCACAACCGCATACAAAACCGCACTGGTTACTGAACAGTCGAACGATGTCGCGAATGCGGCGATCGATGACTCGCTCGATTACTTTAATGATATCATAGAGCAGGCGAATCAGTCGGTTATGCTAGCTATATTCTTCCAGATCGGTAAAGTCGTTCTCCTTTACCTCTGCGATGACTTGGTTGGAGAATCTCGTTAGCCATTGAGCCGAATTCCAGAGCTGCAACTTCCATAACTCTGCTGCCACATCATCGGACCCAGTTATTCTCCCTGCTTTCATTCGCTTCAAAGCTTTCATAGTTTCTTCTACAGTAATGGGTAGCATTGAACCCCACTGCCTCTCGAGTCCAACTTAATCAGATCGTCGTAGTAAGGCGTTTGTGCTGGGAAGAAATGGTTCACGGCCTTTTGCTTCGTGGTAGTGAAGGAAGTTGACGGGCGTCTTGCTGTCAAGAGACATGTGATACAGGCGCTTAATGTTATATTTATACATACAGGCCATTTTGTCCCAGGAAAAATGTTCAATCTTGATGGTCCGAATGGTTTGAGGTCGTATTGGAGTGATCTACGCAAGGCACCATCCATCTTTCCAAAGAGAAACTTCAGTGGCGAAAGTAGCAGTCTGGGGAGCAATTTGAAGCATTGGAGTGTTATCTCCAATTTTTATTTCGAGCAGAATGAATATGTGGTTCAACCACCAACAGATTCTCTGTGTTCACCTACTGCCATTTTTGAGATCTCACCGCCATCTTCTTCATGACGATAATCCACTCGAGACGCTTTACTCGAGTACAGATAGGCATGCATAATATCGAGCTTTTTGAATGGGCACAACGTCCCGCAGACTTAGACCCAGCAGAGGATGTCTGAGGAGTAATTGCCAGATGGGTTTATGCGCAAAGTGTCTGTAATTAGTGGAGCTTCCTAACTCATTTTGGTTAATTACAAACACTTTCTAATGCATTTTGTGTCATTATACCCATAAGACACTCAAAAAACAGCCATGATCGGTCGAAGTATTCATTTGTTTGCCCAAATAAAGACTATTTTTACCTAAACAAACATTTTGCAAAAAGATTCCCCTAGGTAGGCGTTGAAACTGAGAGTCGCCACAAATGCGCCATGCTCCCACACTTCTGGACTCACGGGATGCCCTGCAGCAGCTATAAGTGCTGAAAAGTCGTACCTCTTGGAAACTTCCCATTTTATACCAGGATGTAGAGTTTGGAGGGGAATGCGTAGGCTCCCATTGTCCGAACGTTCTTCTAGAGCTACTAGAGACGGTTATAGGATTGCAGCCAAATTTTCCGCAAAATTAATGCAGTCCTAGTTGGCCAACGATGAAGCCTAGAACTACATCAACTGCACATACTGGAAATAAACTTAATGTTCTTCATTAAATTCTACTGGGAATTCTACTTCTACTCTCAGGAGCTCATCTCACTAGCGAACAGCAACTCCCTCAACATCGGGGCTTTCACAAGGCACAACAAAAGTTTTATATTGGAGAAACCGGTGGTGTGCTAAATACCCGCATCAAGGAGCACTTGGCTAGCAAGCACAGAAGAAGTCTGATCTCGGCGCTCGGAAGGCACAGACAAGATGATCATATGGGTGAAGATTCTGATATTGCATGTACGATACTGGCGCACGAGACCGAGATTACGGCAAGGAAGACATTGGAAGCCTTTTGGATTTCGGTAAGAAATCCAAAAATGAACAACCGCAACGAGTGCCTAGCAATTACCAATGATCTCTTGCCCGTTGTATCTTTATGCGATCTGTAGGCACATGTGACCCCATAACCCGACAACCATCTGGGGCTTAGGGTGACACTCACTCGTCTGCAGTGAGTGTGAGCAGTAGATCGCGGACATTGCTCCGTTGGCTCAGTGAACTCGAAGGTTGGTCTTGTGTGTGCTGTTGGATGGTTTTCTTCTGTGAGTTTGGGCCAATGTCAGTATGTTAACCAAGAGTGGAGGAGGCGTTTGATGGTACAGGTCGTGAATAGAATTGCACCACTTTCAGGCGTTTGACAACGACGTTGTGTCGGAACGTTGGCCGCCTGACAAAATAAACGAGTCTGGACATCAACCTGTGAGGCAGAAGCATTTCATGATCACAAAAGTTTGTATTCTGGTTAAGGGCAACATCGAAACTAGTAGGCCTGCAGCAACGGCACTTGCAGAAAATATAGCTCACAAAGAGATGTCTTGAACCTGTTATTCTTCCTTGCTCAGTCTATTGCAATGGTGTGCGCTACCAACAACTTCGTTAAAAATTGAGTTTTCCTGAATTAGTGGGGAGTTTGCCCAGATCAGCTCCCAGATGCTTGACTTTGGGCGTTTCTGCTTCAATTCACAATGTATAATGGAATCTAAGTGTGAAATCCAGTCTATCTCGAGTATTTGAGCTACTACCAACCCTATCCATCACACGTCATCAATCAATATATCGATTACTTGGACAAAACCAGTAAACCAAAAGTTTTCCTCGACACTAGGTGGGTCTTCTGAAAGGTCTCTTTAAGATAAATCGAATGGTGACCAAATCGCTCTGATTGGTGCAATTCTACGGAAGTTATGGCAAAGCGACGATGAGCGACGGTGACTTCGCGGAGCGACCGTCGGTTGCCGCGACCCCGTGAGCAGTACTGTACATTCCCAAGCAAAAGACCAATCGGCGCAGGAGATCGGTCTAAAAGGGCCAGCAAATCAAATAATCAAAACCACAACTGCTCTTGAACGCTTCCCTTGCATTCGGATACATTTTGGTGTTCCAACACAATAAAAGCCTTGTGCTAACGTGGTAGAGCAGATACGAAGATCAACGCCGTAAACTTCATTGTACAACACCATTCAAATACAAAACCTACCTCAAATAGCAGATTAATATTAATATCAATATTAATACCACAATTACACACGCAATGCATTTGATATGGGCATTCGAATATCACATCATTCACAGAGGGACAACGCTACTGACATTATCCGGCATGGTTATCAATTCTTTCTAAATATTATGTCAAATCTGATAAGTTCGTTGTTTAGATTATCTCAAAATGGTAAAACGAAGTGACAATGCTAAAAATAATTTACATCTGAGCAGCACAACAATTAGCTCAGCAACTTCAAAAACCGGTATTTTACTTATTTACAACGATTAAAATAGAATACTCAGACAAAATCCCGGAAAATCCGCAGCGAAAAAAATGAAAGTGCAAACAAATTCTGTAAGAGAAAGAGGTAGAACGTCCACAGCCTATAATATTCCCGTCACTCTGCCATGGAATCCTGAGAGAAAGCAATTAGAGTGTTAGGAGAGGATTCCACGGCAGATTCAAAACAGCAACGGTAAAAATCGCCGCAGCAAAACGGACATCTGCGGACTTTCCTACTCTACGTCTGAGCTGCACTGACTAGGGTGTCCGGAAAGTGTCCTCTTTTTGGCATCCAAACTCCCACGTCGGCTTGAACGTGGTGAGAGCGATGCTCGTGGATTTGCTATGGCATTTTGAAGCATTGACTCCCCTGAAGGCATAGGAAAATTATTAAGATTCAGACTCTATTCAAAGAATTGGGGAGAAAAGTCCAAAAAAGACGTGAAAATCTTCATAAATTCCAACAACGAACGAATATGAGGACTGTGAGGGGCTGAGTATCCAAAAGACACAAGTGAGTACTGTTTGATAGAACTATGACCCTTTTCATGAAAACCCCTAATATTTCATATCAAAGTAAGAGAACAAACGGCACACCACTAAGATCAAATCCAGCTTGGTTTTTCTGCCCTTTTTTCCAAGTCTGAACCAAAAACCATATAATTCCCGGGTAGATTTCGATACCTATTTCCTCTCATTTCCCCAGAATTCTAGTTTCAGGCCTCTTTTATGAATATGAGCAGGAGATTCGAGGAATTAATATAGAAAGCAGTGTGGAACTATAAAGACGAAGACCTACGTAGAAGAATAGGCTTTCAAAAAGCAGAATGTCAAAGGAAGAACTTTCCGAACACCTCTCTTGAACATCTTCACTGCGGAGTCAGCAATAATTCTCTCACCAGAAAAGAAAAATTAGTCTAGGAAGAATTCTGAGAAAGCCACCAACTTGATGCAAGCCTAGTTCTAAGTGATCAACAACTCTAATCACAATGGACACGGAAGAATCGCTTATTACGCATATAACAGAGCAAAATCACGAAGCTGCTGGGATAAACTGGATGAGGAGGTATGGACTGGATTATCCAACCCGTTGTGAGTTTCAGCATTTTGTTCATTGTACTTCGATTACGGCCGTGCCGGAGTCTAAAACCAGACTCGAATAAGGCAACTAGTGTACAACCAACGAGTGAGTAACATTCGATTCAAAGCGTAAATTCAAAAGGAGCTAAATGATACGAATACTGATAGTCAAAAAAAAATTTTCATTGCTTACTTATGATTTTCTGATGAGACATTGACTGTGAAACAAAATAAACTACCCAAACAACAGAGCACTTTCGAATCATTAGACTATCCATGCACGAATCAAAAACATGAGTACAAGCACACATTCGCCTTGATACTACTAGGTTGACCGAGAAGTTCTACGACATTTTAAGGGTGATTTATACTGGATGCGTGCGACTGACGCGCGTGCGTCCATATGATGAAGAATAGGGCCCAGTCGCATAGCAGTCGCATCGCAGTCGCAGCTCTGACGCACGCGTTTACGGCCTCACGGCGGCCGCGCATTCTTTTCATTGAGGATGTACATGCCGCGTTGACCGGTCTTCATGGAAAATCCCTTGCAAATGGATGCGTGCGACTGATGCGCGACTGACGCACGCAGCTAGTATAAATTACCCTTTATACTTCTCAAATATCACAATAACTTACTAGTTGCATAATAGTTCCTATTAAGGTGATAAGGTGAGGTATTCCTGGGACTACTACGTGCACATTATGTCAGCGATCCTCTGTCAATCTTTGAATACTAGTGACAAGGGAGCCTCATGAACTCCACTGCTTCGACAACTTTTGTAGACCGAGAATGGTAGAACTGTTGTCTTTTCATCAGCGACGGAAGAGTTTCTGAAGGAGCCTTTCACAGGGAGCATTGTGAGATCCTGTACTCCAACCATTTATAACGGACCTAGTCCTTCGTTGACAAAGGAGTGCTTTTAACGTCATCGGGAGCGGACCTTTAGGAGAAGAAGGATTCTCCTTGGAATTCCCAAAGAATGCTCATCCACCGGTTCCTGAGTAGTAGCACCACAGTGAGTATCGGTTCAGGGCCGGGATGTTGGAGTGTTTTGCTGGGTATTTGGTATTGTGCTATCCAAAAAGACTTATGCAATATATCTGTATCCACTCGCTTCACTGCAGGATATCTTTATCCGATTGATATCCAATTATTATTATCATGACTTATAATGAAGGGCTTAGTCTGTCACGTGTATGTATGGGTGTGTGTGAAACGGAATTCCCTGATTGGTCAGTGATATTGATTGCGAGGTCAACATGATGATAGAAACGGGTATGGTGAGGTTCAAGGAATGAAGTGAAGCTCCAACGGAAGGTAAAGTGGAGGGCGACGGGTCTACCGCGGTTTGGAAGATGCGCCGGCCCCAGAAAGTGGAGAAACGCCGTGAGGAGGATCCAACGGTGTGATAAGGGTGCGCCGGAGTCCAAAAGTGGGGAAACGCCAGGAGTCGGGTCCCACTGCGTGATAAGGGTGCGCCGGTGTCCAGAAGTGGGGGAAACGCCACGAGTCGGGTCCAACGGTGTGATAAGGGTGCGCCGGCGTCTAAAAGTGGGGAAACACCTGGAGTTGAGTCCAATTGTGTGATAAGAGTGTGCCGGCTTCCATAAATAATAGGAATTTGCTAGGCGGATCTATTTCTGCATGAGGTGTACGCTCATCCTGTTTCGGCGGACCCTCCTGCCTAAACCACCTAGATATACACTGTTTCCTTTCGTATCCGTGTTCTCTTCTCATTCCGTTTGTGTCAGAATGAACCACTCCTTCCTTTATACACCGGTGGACCCTTATCACTTGAATTACCACAACCGATTGAGCCTAGATCATTTCAAGATAACATCTGCACTGAATTGGTTATACTCAATTCTTCACGGCCACTAACTTCGCTCATTTGGGAGAGCATAACTTCATTCATATTCATATGAGAGAAAGCTACCACCTACGGGATAAAGGGCTTCTCTGGAGAGCGATGGAACTGCGGGGAAGGATACAGTCTCCGAACCACATATTGTTTTTGATGGAACTATATTATAAATGCATATAATTTGTTACATGTAACATGAAAACATTTGATGAAGATATATTGTCTGCTGCATCAAAAATTCGTGCAAACTCTCGCCAATGTACCGAATTTGCGTCAATAAAACAACACGTGGATGGATTACTTACATTGGATAGCAGATCGGATAAGCACCACTAGGAACTAGTATATATCCGATGTTTTCTCTCTCCCATGGCTAAATGCAACGCGTTTCATAATTACACCCCCCCCCCCCCCACTTCTCAACTCCGGCTTCGCGCAGATCGCAGATTTTTTTCTTCAATCTTCATTTCCTCGTTTCGCATTTCCTCCTGCGCTCTGCGGTAAAGCCAAGGCGGGAAAAGTAGGACGTGTCCTATAATTATGAAACACACTGGATTTTGAATACAGGTCCACAAGTGCTTGCATCAGAAGTGATGTGTACAGCTCAGGCACACCGTGAAGTTCGGCTGCTCGTACATCTTAGGTCGAACGCCCGGTTACACCCATCACGTGCTGGGCTGTAAATGACTTTACGTTCCATTTACTTCCATTTATCCGCAGACCCATCTACTTATACACATCACGGGGTGAGCTAAACGTCGGAAAAAAAAACCCTAACTGATGCCATGTCGAAGATATAGAGATTTACGCCTCACCACAACCTAGGAAAGAGCTTGAAGAATACAACCTCTCCATGCAAAGACACCCTGATCTTCCAGTATTAATTTCTCTGCGGAATCGAGAATTAAAGCTTCTGGAGTCGTACGAGTTATGGAAAGGCGATGAAGACAGTCGCGTGCGCACAATGGTCACTTTTTCGCCAATATATTCTTCACCACAAGCAATGCAAGAGATCAGGTAGATCACCTCTGAATCCATACAGTGCGCTTGCTCCCCGTGGAGCAAATGACGCAATTCGATGTAATGCATATGCAATCGTACATTCAAATTCTGACCAGTTGGCGTTTTAGATTGCTCGGTGGTATTTCTGCTATTGAGACAATGTTGTCTACGTAGAGCAACCTTCCTCAGACCTGCCGTTTGTCAGTGCTCACTTCATCGTAGATGAACGGCAAACAGAAAGGTATCTTCTCCGCAATGGTGGGATCGCAACTTCTGAGGAACACCTCTCTGTTTCGTAATAGAGATGTGGCTTTTATACCCATTAAACGCCGCAATCTGCCGAGCAAGTATGAGCGACTCTCCTTTCTCTGCGGGTCCACTACAAATCTTTCCTGTTGTGCGGAACATGTTTGTAACAACCCCTCTTTTCATGCGAGTGGGGTGGGCAGAGAGAGAATGAACCAAGACGCTTTTGCTATTGGTTTTGCTATACCCTTTCGTCCAGTAAATACCTTTAGTCACTTCAACCTGAACGTTCGAAAAGGGAAGCCAAGTCTAGTTAGTTTGTCTCTTGTCAACTTTATGTGTTCCGACTGCTCGTTCATCAGATCGAAGCATTTGTCCATCTCGGCTCGAATAGCACAGATGAGAAAACAATCGTCGATGTAACGACAGTAGAGCAGCGGATGACATCCTATGGCCGGTATTCAATGCTGGCCATAACGCTGTAGCAAGAGCAGGAGCCAGCCTTTACCCCATCGAACCTCTGAATTCCGCAAAATATTTACCATACCAACGGAACACCTTGCAGTTGAGACATGCTTTGCAACTCAGCATAAGTTGAGCAACTGAGAAGCCATGAAGAACAACGGTCCCGCCCTGTGCAGAAAGCAGCTCAAAAATTGCTTGCATCGCGAAATCATTCTTAATAACGCTTTTTATATTTCAATCCCAGCAATCAGCGAATGTTTCTGGAAACGGAAAGATTGAAAAATTTGCTTACTTTCCCGTGGAAAACGCGGTAGCTGTTTGGACACTGTTGTACTGATCTTTCTAAAAATGCGCTGCAACTCTTTGTGGCGGTCTACATCATTTTTAGAGTTCTGCAACAGAATTTTTATAATTTTTTTGGGCATCGAAATAATACTTTTGTGTTTGTGCAGCCAATCACAGTGCAGCAACCCAATCATCAATTCTGCGAAAACCAATGCCGCAACGTAATTAGCACCTATAAAACTCATCAAAAGTGCTGTAACCTATTCACATTTATGCATGAATCTAATCACAGTGAATGAAGCTGAATGCTTGCAACTTAGTCCGAATCTTGTGAGCTTAGCTTATCGTCAATAAAAGGCGTTGATTAGCAAGAGAAAGGTGCACAAATGAAGAAGAATATGAGAATTCAAGAGAACTACGGAAGAGATGTGCTGGAAAGTTAGTTGTGAAGTAGATATTCGAGAAATGGACTCACATACAATTTACTTCTTTACTGGAACATTGAACGTCTGCGCCATCTCTTGTCTTTCCTATTCGAAGACCACTTTTGCTCCGAAAATGCGCTCGAAATTCAACATGTACGAATAGGGATGGAACATTAGTGAAAATAGGCTAGATAGTTCAGGCGTAGGGTCGTCATTCGTTCACCCAACCATCTGAGAAAGGGCTGGCAAATTGCGCACACCGTTTCAGAGAAGGAAGAAAACCAAACAGGAGTGCACACCTCAATCTATAAACCATTAAGCTTTTTCCATACGCTCAATGTCTGTGAGTAGGACCAGCAAACAAGACCAAACGATCGAACTCCCCAAGCTCCGTGCAATCTCGCGATCTTCCGCGAAAAAAGAAAAAGAAAACCCGAGAAAAAACCTAACCAGGAAAAGAACTATAGAAAAACAAAGCAACAGGAAGGAAAAAGATCACCAAAATAGGAGTGTGCTGTACTTAAATACTCGTTGACAACACGACAATAAATCAATAATCATGCAAACGTCAACAAATAAGCTGTCGCTGCTGAAAAGTCCACAGGGAAAAAAGGAACCAACAAATAAACCAAAACAGAGTCCCACCACGAAAAATGCCACAAAGCAAACTTGCCTGCAATTGCGTAAGATATAGAGCTCTTTTCGTCTCTATTTGTTTCTGTGGGAAAGGATTCATATCGTTAAACGCAACCTGTACAAAAACAATAAATACAGCTAAGCAGATAAGCGAAATACCAAAATTTAAGAAAAATTGGGAAAGTAGAGGAAATTGCAAAGAGAAGTAGATATTTACCTGTGCTAATGATTTATAATCCGTCACGTACTGCCGTGGTTTACTTAAGCAAGCATGTACAGTACTGACAGTCTTACTTTGTAAAACAGCCGGTTCGCACATCTTCAGTATTGCCAAAGCAAACCGAAACAAGGCCTGGAATGGCAAGGCTAGGCATTCCTACACAGAATGATAGTTCTCCCATGACCACATTTGTTCCACCGTAACCCTAGGCGTCAAATAATCTCAGTGAATGGTGTAGTTGGTGCACACTACACACAACACACCTCGATTTACGGCGTGATCCTCAAAAACAGCCCAGCATTCAGATTTCTTGGACGGAGTGCGCGCAAACATCGCGAGGCTCAGTTACCTGTATTCCTTGCGCACTTTGATTGACAAAAGATAGAAAGCATGGTGGCATGATGGGTGCGATCGTGTAGTTGGCAATAAGATTCTGATGTCTGTATTCTAGTGTAGGCTGATTTCCCGTGCACGAGATAGTTGTAATTAATTCTCCTGTGGTACATGATTTCATCATGGAACGTGTTGCTAGTCTAGGTTTCACGGCTTTAGTGAATGTTGACACCAAGTTGTGATTCACGGCTTTAGTGAATGTTGACACCAAGTTGTGATTAAGCGCAAATAGCTATCCATTCTATGAATGTGAACACATCTTCTAGCGCAACGAATGGATTACGTATTATTGGCAGTGAAGCTTCTTAATAGGTAGAATGAACGGAATTTCGTGCTCCATCACTTTACTAAATGTGTTAGGAGGACCAGGAATAGAATAGCCTCGTAATGAAATTGTGCATTTTCCTCTCGTTAACTGTCCGCGATGTCGCGACAGTTACAGTCCTTCCCAAAAGTACTTGCCTCACGCTTCACCGCCCATCTGCTAAGTCGCGCCGCATCACCTATGCATTATCATACATGTACGTGGTGTGACGTGGCTAAGCTGACGCGCCGTTCAACGTGAGGCAAGAATTTTTGAGAAAGACTATACTGCTCATTGATACTGTGATAGCATGAGTATTCTTAGTTTCCTAGATGGAGTCTTGCAATCGACGGTGTCGACCTGGATGGCTCAGCTGGTAGGGTTACGGACTCGAAAGGGAAGGACTAAAAAAACAGGACTGCAAGAAGGTGGACGAGATGTAGCTCTGTATGGGATGAATGAAAGGATTCCTCACTAGGACGCATTTGTTCTAATAATAAACGATGACCTCGCAGATGCATTTCGGTTGAACACTTAATGATTTCACTCAACCTATGTTCACGCTATGTATTAAGGATTGCTTCACTCTAATATGCTGATCATAACCTTGTTATCTTTGACGTATCGCATGTAATGCGAAATTCTCGGTAGGCAGAGGTCTCTGAACCGATTCCGAACAATTTGGAGGAAACGGTCGTAAATCGAGGTGTATTGTGTGTAGTGTGCACCAAGTATACCATTCGCTGAGATTATTTGACGCCTAGGGCTACGGTGGAACAAATGTGGTCATGGGAGAATTATCATTCTGTCATTCCTACTCAGAAATGACTTGAAATAACCTACCTTATTTCCCTCATAAAGGAAGACGTCGAATATTGGGAGATATATCTGATGCGGCAGTACATCTACGCAACATGTGAGGAACCAACTGAGCGCAAACAGCGACAAATCCACCTCAAACTGTCGCAGGTGGGCCGCAAGTCGTGGCAACTTCTCTGTTACCAAGTCACGTAGTACCTAAAACAAAAAAGATCACAGTTTACGGGCATAGTCGAAACTCTAGATAGAGTAGCACTCGAAATAATGTATTTTCAACGTTCCCACGGAAAAATGCTATGGAAAGGTACGTAATTTACCTTCTGATCGGCAACGGCTCCTATCAGATTACTGGCATAGTAACCAGGAGGCTGTAACTCAGTGAAGGCTATTAGGAACCAGAAAGCATCTTCCTCATCCAGATACAATAGTGCTACAGCGGCGATTCGATTCAGCCCCTTAAAGATCAAAGCTAATTCACTAATTCGGAGAAAGCATGAACGTAGTGATCGAATTAACCTACCTGACAGTATCCAATCAAAGTGTCATGATTTCTGTATGCATAAAGTACTCTCCTCAACTGTTTAACTTTCTCCGAGTCTGGATCAGCAAACATGCGGTTGGCAGGAAGTGTTCTTACAAGGTCGAGGTCAATCTTAAAATAAGGATTTGGATAAAATAACAAAAAAATGAATAAAGGAAAAATGACAGGGATTAACGCCGTAATTTGTCCTAAGTATAGCATGGGCGAACAGCACAAATAAAAAACGCGACCCGAGCCAGAAGTAAGGTCAATATTTTCAGGATTTTCTGCGCAAATTTGCAGAGGAATTTCGGAAACATATGCAAAATTCTGAGGAAAACAAAAAAATATTAAGGTGACCAGAACAATACTTTACCAAAGCCTCGTTCCTATGTTGGCTCACCTGTTTAATTGATGTGTCATATACTCCACTCTCTTGTTGGAATAATGTTTTGCGGAGCATACTACTGTAATAACCATTTCCAAATTCTGATAGTTTTTCTTTCAGTGTCATCTGAATTAACCTAAAAAAAAAGAACAATGACTCCCCTTCAAAAAGAGATCTTCAATAGGAACAAGAATAACGCCGGAAGGAAATGAGCTTAAAATATACTTACCCCTTCCAAACACGAGCGCGATAAGCTTCAGGTATTCCAGTGCGGATCAAGTTCTTAAGCTCTTGGCTCTCGACTAGAGGTCGACCAACCCAGTTGACTACAAAGGCATCCCAAGATTGGAGCCATAGCATGTTTTCCTTGCTTTGCTCCTGGAAAGTGTGGACTCAGAAACTAAATGAGGTTAAACAACAAACAAGAAATTCCACAAAAAAAATCATCAAAAGCTTTGCAATCAAAATGGATTTTGAAGATTGGTATGGATAGCACCACAAGATCACTTAAACTACTCACTAATCTAGCTGCTTCCAAGCTTTGCGCCCCTTTATCGGCGCATTCGGCAGCGAGATCCAACAGATCTCCATTGCTGGAACCCTGAATAGAATAATTTAATGACTTAAATATGTGAAATCAGGAAAACGCTGAAAAATAGGTCGTCAAAAGCAATGACAGTTATTGCTGGAAAATAACAATGGACAGAAATGTAGCTGGAGAACCTTGAAAAACACTTATGCTGAATCAGACTAGATGAGAAAGAAGAGGAACCAAAGCTAAAGAGTTCAGACATAGAAAAGTTGGGCTATCATATATAGTGCTGTAGATTGAGATAGAAGGATCTCCGCAACGCTTGTGCTCCACCACGTCATTATCTCTAACAAGAAGATCACTGATTAATATGTTAGACATAACTGCGTATCACGGTCGAACGTTGTCTTCAGTCCTCTCTAACATGTCGACCCATGATCTGCTTGCTGGAAATTATGACGTGGAGCGACGTGGAGGATTCTAAGCGTCGCGGAGATCCTTCCCTCCTGATCTACAGGACTGTACACAGACGCATGCGCCTCGAACGCACAAAGTATAAATGACCCTTCACTTCGTAGCACACCATCATTTTCTAGACGCAATTGGCATTTTCTTCTCCCTATTTCCACTCTCCTTACTGCTACTGTGCAAAAATAGCCTGATGGTGCAAAATGAGCGCGATTTTCATGATCAACACATCAAGTAACCTCCAGATGCAGAGTTAGGAGAATTTTTTTTGATTTTGAGATTTCTGGGGCAGAACTAGCCTAACAGTCCCAAAGGATGAAAAGTTCCTATAAAGCAAAAAAAAATATCATTGATAAAAAGGAGAAGCGGCTACCGCAGACAGCAATTTTGCACAAAAAGGAAAATGCAAAGACCACTACAATCAATATTCTGCTACTCTTAGAGTACAACAAAAGCATGATGTTATACGCATCTCACTTCGCTCTTTCAAAAAAAAAACTAGCTAACTTGAAAGCTTGCCCAGTGATTTCCTGACTCGAACTCTTTTTTATATCCTTTTTATATCCTCTTTCCGGCAGCTATTTTCATCCTTACATATAGTTGGTGTTGTTATAATCAGTCACTGCTATGTAATTAGGAAAACGCTACATGTTGAATCTATTATTGATGTTGTTTAGAATGTAATTGCCGCATGGACGCTTTGTTTACGCCCTCTTAAAAAATTAAATAAATGAATAAACAGATCACCTCCTCTGTTCGGCCCTTCAAATAGAACCCTAAAGCATCGGTCTTATCCAGTGAATCCCTCGATGTCCGACAAACTTCGGCCATCAACTGTTGTAGCATTCCCGGTTCCATCACTAAATCGAAGCGTATCCCATTTAACAGACTGCTGTACAAATAACGGCTATTCAAAGTGGTTATTTTTATATGAATCCGTGAACATCTATACTGAACTAGTACTAGTCAGGGTAAAGAGTAAATCTCACTTATGCTTGGCTTTTCTGGTGATTTGAAGTGATTCAGGACCATAAGGTACCGGCTCTTCATCTGGTAATAACAGCCCTCAACTTCAGCAAACTGCCTCTGCCAGCCTCGTTCTCGCTCCTCTAATGAGCGTACCATTTTGTGCAAAACTAAAAAAAAAAAACAAATGTAATTCGAAATACAGTAATCTGGTACGAGTTTTTGTACTCACGAACAATCTCCTTGTTGAGGAACTCGTTCTGAGCTCTATAGCCTTCTACTAAGTCTCGCAGTTCATTCACATCTCGGACATTCTGTTCCTCGAACACGGCTCGCTCCGCCTCTTCACACCTCTGGACCGACTGCGACTCTAGTTCCATACCCTCCTCAACTGCAAAAGCTACAAAAGTACAATTTTTGGCAGTAACAAAATCAGCAGAGTATTCAATCGAAAGAAAAGATAGAGGACCACAGCAAAAGAAACTAAACAAAATGCGGACGTGATCGCCGCAACGCTGTTTACATTGTGCCTATAAAGGCCATCACAATAACTGGCAAAAAATCGAATACTTCGAATAAAAATCAATGCAACCAAAGCAGGATCGCACAACTAACCGTTTGGGATCGAACGCTCTGAAGCTGATCCGCCACTGCCGCTTTCCTCACACATTTTCATCAGCATTTCTTCTTTCTTCCTGAGATTATCGCGAAGAACTTCGACTGATTCATTCAGTTCGATGATTTGCGCGTCTTGGGCACTGTAAAGGCTCTGTGTTGGTTGTTCCAAAAGGCATGGACCAAATAGTGGTAGCAAAAATTGAACTGGTTCCCTTGAATTAATGTCATGCGAGAACTGGTCCACAACAACTTTTAATTCATCAGTTGAATGTATTCCGCGACAAACATAATTCCTCGAGGGAGAAACAAGCAGCGACAGCCGTTTGATCCCGAAATATTCAGTAAGAATACCGCAATCTAGGAGTGTAACAAGCCCCTTGCCAGTTTTGCAAGTCAGAATCGAAGGCCCAGAAATAGCGCACATAAAATGACTACGGTCCTTGACGTTGAATGCCTCGAAACCCTCATTTAAAAGCAGGTTCACGCACCCACCAAATAACCTCGCGTAAGGACTCAGTAAGCAATCTGTCTACCGAATGCTTCGGCTGCTCAGCCTTAGCCGATCGATGCTGGTCCACTAAGTAGAAGGAACATAGAAAAGTTAGGATATAGGTTTAGTATTGCAAGTTCCTCAGCAGGAATAGGGATTTCCCGCGAATCTTTTTCTCCCTTCTTCGCATTGAACTCGTTCACTGGCTAATTCCTCTGTATGGGTTCTCTACTAAAGAGAGAAGAAGAATCTTGGATATTGAGCACCTGCATCTCACTATCGATGAAGTCCAAAACCCATTAACCTTTAACTTTTCATGCTTCTATGATATAGTTTGCTCTAAAAACTAACACACTCGATGCATGACCAGCGCGATTTGACTAGTTCCCCCTCTTTGTTCCAAAAATCATACCAGGGAATGGAAACGCAGCCCGTGTAGCCTACAGATCCATCTATTTAACATATTAGCAACGCTTACAAGAGCATTAAAGGCAAGGTCCGGGCAAAATTCCATCTCCCAAATTTCTACCGGATTCGTAGCCCGAGGCGACGCCTCGGACGAAAACTATAGAAAAGTCGCTGGAAAGGTCCCACAACGAACGCTCTCCGTCGTCCAATTTCGGTGCGGCGTTTGCGGGTTTGCGGCGTCCGTGCTTTCGAATGACGTTATACGGCGCGCCCTACATGCTGTCTATTGTGGTGTTGTAGGAAAAAATTTTTATTTGAAGGACCGGTGGTCCGTTTGGTGGGGTGGGGAAGGTTTCACGAAGCGTTCGTTAGGCTGTATGTATCTGAGCGTCCATCGTTGTTCAGTATGCACCCGCACAGCTTTTGTCGGTTGGAGCGCGTTTTCTCGCGGGTACTGTAATCCTCAGACGTTTTGTCCCATATCTAGCGATAGAACTTATGTCGAGATCTCAAACTTGGGATACGTGCTACACTTATGCTTTGGACTCCAGGGAGCAAAAAACTTGGGTGGCAAGATTTTGACCGGACCTTGCCTTTAAGGGTGCAAACACCTGCAAGTTAACCAGCTCCCTTTTCCAGTTTGCTTTTGTACTTCAGTTGAACAAGCATTTGCAAATCCCTAGAGAACCAATCGTTTCCGAAAAAAATGCAAAACTGCACATCAAACATAGCGCTGCTTCCTCTCAAAAGGACAATAGCATTTCCAGAAAAGCAATCAATTATGTCATTGCTGCACATTTGACATCAATCAAAAACACTGTAATGTTTCAAAGACCAAGATCTGTGATCACTACACTAGTACAAAACTGTGCAAGTTGCACCTCGAAAAAGTCTGTCTGTTCAGCTTCGATCCAGCCCAGAATACGGAAGGTTCTCCCTCGCTGATGATTCTGGGATAATGAAAGCTGGAGAGGGGTGAGAGCCAACATGGATTGTGGAAGAGGGGTTACCGCCACTATTTTCCGTCTCGTTTTTCAAACGGCAGTAACGAACACTGGACGCTACCATGTATAGGCGCAGCTGTCACTGTCCGCCCTTCATCCAGCAAATCTCGGAAAAGCATCCTCTGCTTATCTCAACGGAACTTAGCAAGACCACTGTCCCACTATTCTCGGAACAATCTTGCTACATTAATAAAGCCGTTTTTAGCCTTTCTGGCATTGTTTGCTACAATATCTTCAGATTAACTGGCATAAACGATAAAAAATAAAGTGGTCGGCGTTGAATAATCCTAGTTTGTGGGATGCGCCACGCATTCGACTTCATCTGAGCATCGTAAGGCATTGAACGCGCATTTGTCTTGCATTGTGACTGCGACTTGCGGGTGGCATCCGAGTACCACGTCAATGCTTTATCCTTCCAGACTCCACTGGTTCCAATCCATCAACCTCGCAGGGATGGAAGACTTGGGTGCCGTCGAGCGGGATCGAACCATCGATCGTGCGAGCGGACATCGGCCGCTTTACCACTGCACTACGCGCGCCTATTAACTGCCATAGGGTTAAAATAATTCTTCATAGACAGAACCTGAGCACAATGTTGACAGATCCACATTAATCTATGGTATCAGAAGGCATCACCAAGGGATAAGTACTAAAGATAAAAGTCGGTGAAGCAATACATTTTAAACCTGTGATAGAAATTTTGAGAATCAGCTTCTCAAAAAGGTGTCAGGTACAAACTCAGCATGAAGGTACCACCACCTCACCCTCCCCCCCCCTCTCCCTTTCTTTCTCGAAAACGGTTTCGAAGCAGCGCCTCTGTCCAATACGTTAACTGCGCAAACAAATGAGCAACACTACCAACAGATCCCGCAATTTAGGCCGATTACACAGATGAACGGTCAGGAGATGTTACATAAAGGTCATTTTTTAAGTGGAAAAAATCACCATAGCGGACTCACATCAAAGCTGCAGAACGAGCATGTACAAAATCGATTGATGCTTGATCGCACTACAACCTATGTTTCGATGCACTGTTTTCATTTTTTTCACAGTTTGCAATCCAGATAATAGCCAGTACTTATTCCAAAATCAATAGTCCTCGGTAACAAAACCTATTTTTAGAACCCCACTCCCCCTGCATCTCACTTGTCTAAAACTGGTCACTGCTCATCAACTACTGACGATAACAATGAAGTGAAGTATGTTATGTATGTTATGCGCACGCATAGAGAGTACTTCAAATCCAAACTACAGCAGATTTTAACCAGTAGAGTAATCTATAGAATGTGGCTGTACAAAGCTGGAACCTTCTGCTGCCTGATGAGGGCGTACCACAGCATCAGCAGGACCGAATTAGACACTCTGGGAACAACATGACTGACGAACCCAGACAAACTTTCGGAACTTCCGCGGAGCTTGCCGATTTTCGGAACTTCCGCGGAGCCTGATTTACTACTGGAGCTCGATTTTCGGAACCTCCGCGGAAATATGACGTCACTCGTCGATTTTTTCGGAAGTTCCGCGCAGGTTCCGCGCAAGTTCCGAATGGAGACGCAGAGAAAAAAGTAGCTTCGGAACTTCCGCGGAGCTTGACACTTTTCGGAACTTCCGCGGAGCTTCGAGAGAGATGGAATGATCCAAGAAACTAACAGATCAAATGGCACGTTTTCGCCCAATTTTTATAGTGATATGTTCTTGATTAACTTCGGCTAGCCAAATAAAAAACCGTGTAGAATACGAAAATTTTTACGCTATTTTTTCCTCGAAATTCACTTCGGTATGCCCCAATAATGACATCCGTAATGTCGAATTTCGGGTAAAGCTCGTGTCAGATTAATGTACGCCTGGGATTATTCCCATAAATACGAAAATTTGACAGATTTCTACCAAAGAGGAATTTTTCCATGTTATCATTGATTTTGAAACCTGACGCAGATACGTAGCACAGTAAGAGGGCGGACCTGCTTGAAGCTCAACTTCGGAAAACAGCTACTACATGCGCAATTAGTGCTACGTGATGGAACGATCTGTGCTGGGATTCATGGTCCCAAGATTTTTGGCATCGGGACGCCTGGAGGTGTTCATCACTCCATGTTGGCCCATTTTACCTTATTACTCGAATTATGATTGACTCTATAATGCACGAATTACGTCACTCCTGTTCGATTTCGGAACTTCCGCGGAGCCAGTTCGGAACTTCCGCGGAGCTTATTCGGAACTTCCGTCGGGTCACCCGCGCAAGTTCCGAACAAGCTCCGCGGAAGTTCCGAAAGTTTGTCTGGGAATGAGCCCCCAATCTAATGTGCGGTAACCTAGTAACCCATTCTTCATGAATTACTCGAAGTTAGGTGATGCAACTGAGCAGCAAAGTCGCTTCCGTCGCATCTCCACAGTACACGCCCCCCCCCCTACTCCCCCCGAAGGCAACAAAGCTAAAAGCGAATCTGCAGGAGTAAAGAGATATGTAGATGTTGATAATAGCATTGCAATGCATCTACCTGCTGTATTTGATTCAGAGCGAAACAATGAAGGAAGAAACGAACAAGAAGAAATGCTTGGCTACTGTATGCGCTCATTGCCAGATGTGTAAGAAAGGGAAACATGAAGCAAAGCAAGATGAAACAGTTATAAAGAGAATGATCTAAAACGTCGTAAAACGCTGCCATGGTGACTTTAAACTGAGAGCTTACAAGATGTGCAATAATTTTTAAACTGTTTGCATCTTAGTAAAGAAAACAGGTTGCAAAATCGCAACTACTACTCGAAAAGAAGCCAACAGAGAAAAGAGCAGCATTTTTTCTAATGATTCAGAGAACAGCTGAACAAAAAAACGGTTAAACAAGATGAAAGGGCTATGAAATGAGGAAGGTTTGCTGGTCAATTCATTCTTCCCCCCCCCCAACATATTATTATTGATCTTACTACTATAGATCTTATGTATATTATTACAGAGTTTAGTGAGTTTCTTTGAAATTTACTTGAAAACAACTGACAAGTGCTTTTGAACAGCGGAAGCGAAGAAGTCCAAAACCCCGCTTTGGCTTAAGGCCTGGGCCCGGATGGATCACTGAAAAAATAGGTAACTTCTCACGCCCATGGATATGACTACCCATGGATGCCGTGACATTTGTGACATACGTGACAACTGGGTACAGACATTGCCATGTATATCACAAATGTTGATGAGTGCAAGGTATAGGGTAAATTTGGATATGTTGATACGTTTACTGATCTCAATGACGCATCCAGGAAATAGGTATGATTTGAATGTTTTATCGGGCCCTTCTCATTTGTTAGTACACCACCCTTCAACCTAGATTGAGAAGTTGAAATCAAACATTGGCAAGAGATTCGATTTCGAATATCTCTAATACATGGTCAGGCCCTGAGTGTAATCACCACCTTTGTAACCAAACATGAATACCACACGCTCCATTCGCTCCGCCAAAATATCTATTTTTCGTGGACGACTCGTCTACTTCAAATGAGAGCTGTGCGGAGCCTGCAGCGTTCTCGAGAACATCCATCACGTCTGCTAAAATTTTCCTGGCGAAAACTCATTGGATTTCATGTTTGCGCATGATCCATTTTCTAATTCGAGAAGTATCCAAGCAGAAAATGTGGAGAAGCATTTCTGCTTAAAATAACATGACTATTTCAAAGTATGGAGTAATTCTCACGAGATCACGCAGGCAACATCAACTGAAGGATCATGCCGGATCCTCCTGGGACACATGTAGGAGCGACTACACTCCAAACATACCCACAAGGAATTTTCAAACCGAACTGTTGAGAAAAAAAAAACAGAGTAGTTGTGAATTTTTCTAAGATGCCGGAAAGAGAAACCAAGAGCCAAGAAAGCGGTACAAACAATAACTTACTTCCAATTTTCATCCACCTTGTTATTGTGAGAAAGGTTCTTATCCATTTCGTGGTTGTTGTGGGAAAGATTCTCATCCACTTCGTGGTTGTTGTGAGAAAGGTTCTCATCCATTTCGTGGTTGTTGTGAGAAAGCATCACAAAATTCCAGCAAAAAATAGCATTCAAATCCTCAGAACTCAGCCCAAAGTCTGCAGAACTCGAGGATTTATGCCAGTCCCAATTTAAAGAGCTCTTCAACATAACGGCAAAAACGGTTAAATCGAATTTGCTATATAAAGGAGACTGATCAATACCAAAACAGCATGCCATATGACTGGATAAACGAACAATCCACTGCGAAGGCAGCCAGCAAATCAATCGCTACACTTCACAGTTCAAATGGAAGCTGTGGTGGCAGTGGATGGATTTTCAGTGTGTTTGTATGTGGAGCGGTGATGAGAATGACTCACCATCGATACGTTTACTCTTCAACGTCAAAGGACTCAGTAGTTCAGGGACATTTTCAGACTCATACAAGGACATCGGCTTCACGATACCCCTCCCACTTCCTGAGCATTCGGTAAAATGAGAAATTTCCATAAGCGCTGAACTCAAACTGCACAGCACTCTATGTGTCCTGCCAGTTATTTTCATTGACCCCTACTTTAGGCGCTCAACAGCAGTAAAACTAGTTTTCAGCCTCCAATGGCTCTCTGTGCCCATAAAAAGTCAACTAATTCCTAATTTCCACACTCACTCTATGGCGACGTGATACAGTGGATGAAGAGAATATCGATCACCTCATATTACCCCCTTTCTCCTTAACATTAACAAGTTTTTTTTTTCTCGCACAGGAGCTCCTAAGTTAAACTGTAATCCTGTAGTGAAACATACGAGTGTTAAGTAAAAAAAAAAAACTCCAAAACACCAATATTGGCTATCCTTCTTACATGGGACGAGGAAGCCCTCGATCTTCGCTTAAATTTCAATTTTCTTAACCCACTGACAACCGCGTGGCTCACCGATGAGCCGCGATTTTTTGGTGGCGTGAGCCGCGCCTCTCTTATCAAGTACTGGAACTTATTTTCGAACTATTTCGCAGTTATTCCATACGGAATCAATAAAATTCCTCCTAAGAAGGTCTAAAACAACTGTGGTTCAAGAAAGAGTTCTCCTATATTGCGACAAATATCATGAAAAGGATGGGATTTTAAAATCAGAAAGAATTGCTTTTCATTTCTTGGGTAGTGGATGGAAATAATCTGGATAAAAGCCATATTTCCTTCATAGAAACACGATCGTCACATCCTGCACCCCCTCAATCGCCAGGCTAGAGCCACAGAACATATATACTAAACATATGTATACTATCTGAACACTCATAAAACAAACATGAAACATATCACTCGAAACACCCTTTGTAAACTTCTTTCGTCTTCAATGAAATTCGGAAGAGTGCAGATCCCCTCCTTTTCTGGTCCGATGATACAAAAATCTCTTAGAACTTAATTACGAGTTATTTTTGCGAAAAGATCTGTTCTATTCCCAATTATCTTATCGTAACAGTGTGGAACTCGGCGGGCGCCGCACTCTTAAAAGGAGCGTTGGTCCCACGTGGCAGACACGCAAAAATGCGCGCGGTCGTCAATGGATTAAATAATTTTTTTAATTAAGATGGTTTCACGCGATCTTTTGGCGAAATATATCCAAAAGCTAAACTCAGGTTGCCTCGGGCAAATGTTAATCACGTCATGTAACTCTTCACTGCGTGCTCTGCAACAGAGCAGCTAAACGGATTTGAGATGAGCGCCGTAGACTGCATTTAACAGCATACATCTTGCTAGGAATTAGCGGACCCCCTCCACCCTCCCAGTATGCTTCCCTAGTCAGTGATTTGAAGGCTCCAACACAGAAATCATGTACAGCTTGCCGCCCATGTATGAACTCTTTTTGATAAGTCTATGCGAGAAAAAAAATTGTGCAAATATGATGGAATCGCACGGTAGGTACTGGTCGACTATGAAGAGCGGGGAGAAGGTTTCATTTAACCAGTCATACACCATGAAACGCCTTTTTTGCTCCAACATTACCCAATCCCAGATACGACTCATTATGGAGAACCGCCAGGGTATTTGAACAACAGATTCGAGACTAGCCTTGCAAACTGCATATGATATCACATATTTAGTTTCAAACGTTCACTTCTAACGCGCGTCCTTTCCTCGTCAGCAGTGAGAGAGCAAAAGCTTTAAAATTTCAACGGAAGAACATCTCCCCTGACGCATTCGCAGCGAATTATATACTCGTGGCACAAAAGTTAGCTTCGATCGGAAACCAGAAATTTACACCCTCATTTGCTCCTCGTTTTCCTTTAAAAGTTCCTTATATACCGTTGAATCAATTCTTGCCCTTATAATTGAAGCTCTGGAAATTTGGTTAAAAAACGCTACCAACACAGCAAAGTCGCTACACCAGACTGGAATTATAGACAACAATACAGCCACTACCCCTATTTGAGAACATAATCGTACTATGTATAAGCACACAATGCATGTTCCAATAACGCACAGAAATTGAACCATAGAAGCATACAGCTACGGACAGGGATTTCAGCGAGAGGATGTTATCCAACGTAAACCTGGAGTCTTGAAGGCACAAGTTCCAGCAAAGCAACGATAGTTAGCGTGATTAGTTACCATAGAGAGCTAGGAATCGCGCAGAACCAGAACTTCAGACACTTTCGGTCGCTAATGTACGTCTAGACGTTTCACGTTGTTGCCATACATATTCAGAACCCCATACAAAAGTACAGAAGCGCCTAGCCCATAGAAATGACAATGCTAAGATAGCGGACATTACACCAGTCAGCTTTTATTTCAAAAAAGCGATCGAAGCGTGCTGAGCGGGTAAAGAATACTAAATTGTTTTACAGCAAATAAATAATCAAAAGCTATGGAACAAACCATATGAAGAGTAGAAAAAATCGAAAGAGATGGAGTAATACACTGGTGGAGGGGTTTCCGATCAAAGAAAGGAATATTGGAATATAAAACGTTTTTCTATGACTCAGCGCACTTCAACGATAACGAGGAGTCCCCTGTTGTGAAATCTATGTACTAGCATTGCGTTTACATTTGGAAAGCAACAAGAAAGGGACTCGAGGCAAGTGAAATCGTCATCTAAAACTTTGTACCAAGGGACACAAAGTAACCCAGGAATCGACTCCTCTCTAACAGTGGTTTACTGAAAAATGACTATGTTACAGGTACTGAGGAGTGAGGTATGAAAAATGGTAATCCGCCTATGAATTCAGGATCATGGCTTTCGTCAGCGAGTAAAGCTGGTTCGAAGCCATCCTTTAAGCTTTTAACCACCGCAAGATAATTTAAGCATAGAAATTTGAAAAAAAAAAACAACTCCAAAGAAACAAATACTTTGACCAACCATGAATCACTGACTCACAGCGAGTTCCTGGCCAGAGGTAATAATGGAATGGAAGAGTTATTGATTGAGAAGGACACATCACACCAAACACTTGCAAACAAAGTTGGCAGAAGGAACGCTGAGTCATGCTAGCCCACCTAATCACGCAGAAATTTCGATACACTCTCACAGTGTGTCTCTACAAGTGTTACTGTAGGAATAGCTGTCCCTTGAGAGGGTTTTCGACCTCCATCAAATCAGTTTTCTTCTATCAAGAAACCTGATAAAAGGCACCTATTGACGAACTCTTGAACCGCGCGACAAAGGATAACAGAAAATTACATCCCTTTTTACTTGTATCTAAGCCTGTACAAATTCTTGACACAGCCGAATCCCGCAGTCCGTAAAACGAGCGCTGCTAAGCGAACGCAACATGGGCGCGGATTTTTGTTTACATATGCGGACACTGTTCACCATGTCAAAGGCATGTCGCGGAACAATGCGAAGAAATCGTGTTATAAACAGCATGAATCGTGCAAATGAACGGTTACCAACACTAACATACCTTAACAACTAAACAGATAAATCTTGAACATCTCTGACCTGATTTCCGCCTGCAATTCCCTTATTTGCCGGTATCTCTGATTATTTGATAGCTGTAGATCCGTGATCTCTGTCTCCTTAGCCAGCAACAAAGCTCTAGTATCATCATCGCAAACCAACGTCTGCATTCTTTCCCTTGAAAATGTTGAGCTTTCACAAGCAGTGCTAAATACATCAACATGTGCACTCTTGCTCACTTACAGTATATCATTCTGATTCCTCGCCACCAGTAGCCCTCGTTGAAGCTTGTCCACTGCCTCTCTTAACGCTGCATTCATGTCTTCAAGCTCCACACATCTCGCGATCATCGCCTCGGTCTCCTAAACTCCCGCAATGAAGAATAATGACCAAGCAAATCAAGTGGTGACCACTGCCCAACGGTTAGGAGACCACCCTCATAGCTGTAACCAAGCAATCTTCCAGGGAAAACCACGGTTCTTCCAAAAAATCAGCTGTTCTGAACCGAGATTTTCCAGCTAATCGCCCAGTTTGCCGTGCAAGTCACATAAATACAATGTTAATTGACAGAACATAGGCTGAGCCTCTTTTCTGCAGATGCCGGACTTTGAGACGGAATCATTTTGTAGCTGATATCTTTGATAGCTCTTGCTGGAAGAGCACACCACTGTTAAGTTAGGGGCTGCGATCCCTTCAGATGGGCGAAATCTCCTGAGCAAAAGAGCTCCTCTTTATCAGTAACAACCATTGATTGGTGATCTATTGAGATTAACAACTAGAGGTCGAAATGTAGTCGAAAATTCGAATGTTCGAACATCAGAAAGCAATACAGCCGTGGGCCGAGGAAAACTAGAACAAGAGCTACGGGATTTTAAGTCCTTCAAATATTCAGATGCACAAATCAATTGCAAAATTATTAACTAAACTCACTGAACAATTAGGTTTGCACTCTGTTTCAAGTATAGGCTAGACGAACAGACATCGGCAAGCAGCCGAGTGACTAAGGTGATAAAATAAGAGTTTTTTTCTGGTGGTGACTGCTGTTCGGGAAGTAAGTAAAGTAAGGAAAAAGAGACCAGAAGCATACAAAACACATACTTTTAGAAGCGATTCTATCTAAAAAAAATTCAAACTACAGTGCTAACTTCGATATAGTACCTTCTCTTCACTCACCAACTCCGTTGTCGTGACAACAGACAGATTTTTTTTTTAGCTACCCTTACTTCCCAACACTACTGATTTAACGACTACCAAACTTTCTTTGAAAAATTCCTCTCCTATAAAGATATACACGAACTATTCCATAAAAGGCATGGCCCGCACATGCAGAAAACGCCCCTATAAAACCGCGGTGCAAACATATAGAGTCACCTCATTTATTTCGTTCTGATGTTCTGCAGCCTAAAACACTTCAAAACTCATTTTCTCCATTGCAGTGCAAGCGAGAAAACAACAGAAACAAGCGCAAACAACAGAGCAGGAGGAGAAAAAAAAAAGAAAAATGACCCAGAATAATGAAAAATGACCTGTTTACAGACTTCGCATTCTTTTTTTAATCGCAAGCTCCGTCTGGCCATTTGAAACGCCCTTTTTGGGGCTTCCAAGTGTTCGTTGGTCTTCTCTAATATACGTTCCACAACGGATTCTGGTGACACTATCGCCTGCAAGCTTGTGAAAACCTCAAAAACCCCAAACAAAAGGTATACAAAGCAATAGAGAAAGTGTGAGGGGTAACGGTGGGGAACTTTAACTGATGAAAACTGAACAAGAGAACCAGCAATGACAAACCAGCGAATCCCAAGCAAAACATAGATCAAATTAATATGTTGAAACCACCTTGGGCATTGCCATGCTGTGCTCGTTAAGTTCACCATTCGTCGTTAGGTAAAATGTGGAGCTCGGTGTAATGTATGCACCATCTTCATCCGATTCATGCTAAAGAAGAAAAATTAGACGTATACTGGGTCGGACATACGACGACGGAGGGGTCTCAGCGAGGATGTAAAGGGAGATAGGGTTAAACATGGCACGAGGGTAGGAAATTCCTTCAAAAGGGGTGCTATGAGTGGGGATTGCGACTTGCAGGAGGAGGGGGAGGGGGAGGAGGGCATGTTCTTCTCGGTGTATTTTTAATCATCACCACGCTTGAATTCGCATGTGTACAGAAATTATTGAGAAGAGTGGGGAATGGGGGGGGGGGGTAAAGGGAGAGTGTCTCGTTTTACCTTCGCCTAACAATCATCTTGTTGTTAGCCGTATTCATTTTTGGAAAATATCTATCTCTCCACTCCCCAGTCGTAGCCCCAAACAACAATAACATCAATCTACATCATGGAAGGCCAATTAATCCCGAGAACAACGAATAGAAAAAAGATCCACAAATTAATACGATATAAAAATGATATGAACCGAAAATCGGTTCATCAAGCTTGGTCACGATTTACAAACAAGCAAATTTAGAAACTGTTATCCTCTAGATTTTCAGCCCCTATGCACAGCAGCTGTTCCAAATCACATAATCCGTCTAATTTACGAAAACATATTTAACAACAAAATAAAAACAAAAGTGAAGGCAGCAAAGTTCACCTCTTCGATATCGAGACCATTCAGGAGTGCGTCCGCTAAGTTTCGGCCATCATCGGTAGACGTTGACGCCGTATCGCTAACAGGACCAAGCAGGTCATCGATGAGGTTCTGGGCAGACTGCGTTGGTGATGGAACATTCGGTAGAGGAGGCGTCTCGGACGACATTGAGATAATATCCTTCAAAAATGGGATGGGAAGGAGTGTGGCGGCGAAAACAACAAACTAAGTGCGAGTTTGAAGCTTTCGAAAACGTACGAAAAAGCAATAAACTAATTACTGCAGGAAACAGTTTGTAGGAAAGCATACATGTGCAATCTCATCGTCCTTCACAGCTCGAACGCTACGCAGGCGAGCCGACTGCAGCACTTGCATCCACTCGTCTCGAAGTCGATTCGATGAGCATTCCAGAAGATATACATCATTCCCAGACCTGAACAGAAGTTGAAGAGTAAAAATGGAATATTACCCTATCTTGCCATCAGAGAAAAATTAGTGAGAAGTACTAGCTTGGCCACGGAACTTCGTTGCACGCGCGGATTTCGACCACCTGACTAAGCGAGACTGCAAGTGGCGCAGGAGGGAATCGAGCGCACGTTTTTTTCACTCTCTAAGCGAATAATAACGATCGGCATCATGTTCTTTTTGTAGGGCTACTGGCGAAAATATATAACCTCGATGGGTACCTTCTCGAGAAGGTTTAGAATTTCAATGTTCAATTGTCTTTTTTCCACCCAGGAAATTGAAAAATACCAAGAAAATCGGTGCCAAGATGGATAGCACAGCTGATGAAATGCCATAGCAAATATATCATTTACGTCTCTTCGACCCGCCTTCAACCCTCAACATCAACTAATTGACAGGAGCACTGATGTTACAGAGAGATGATTATGAGATTTAAGATTTAACAAGCTAATGAAAAGATAAATCTGAACACTCATTAGCCCGAAAAGCAGGAAATAGCTTAAAAAACGCTTCCGACCAGATTATGAACAAGTTTTTCGTCGCTCCCCACTTGACCACCCAAGTCTGTTCATCTCTGTTCTCATAGTGCATAGTCAGATCTGTTTTCACAGTGCATAATAACTTTCTTCCAAAGAAGAATCCAATTAGAGACTTCAAATAGGAGAAAATCGAATTCGTTCGACCTCCTCGGCTAGGCAGCTTAAGGTGAACATTGATGTAACATTGAGAATAAAATAGGATAGGCCAATAACAAGCGCACAGCCCATTTTTTATCTTAAGCACACCCTTAAATTTGTCTTTTGCGCACAATGCATGCAAGTTTAAGGTTCTCTTCACCACATAGGATAGTTGAGTGGACATCAGTGACGAAAAAAACGCAAGAAAATGTGTATTATACGTAGAGGTAGTAAGAAAGGCAGACGGCAGCCACAAATATCCAACTGTCGTCACTTTTGGAAAAAAAAAACTATATTTTTTGCCAATGCAGATTTCCCCTTTATAGATAAAGATTCTTTATCTATAGACCACTACATTAAACCTTTTCATTTCCTTTCTGATTAGCCAGTTAACTGCTGTGGAAGATCGTTTTTAGAATGTTTACATAATCATGTCCTCAGGAAGTACATTTTCGGGAAGAGAACAGAATGAAAGGATATCCTTGCAGAACCTAGAAGTTATCATTTCCCACTACTATAGTAACCCTCCACTCGCTTCTACATCGCTCGCCCTCATTCATATTCTCCACAGCGCCCATCAGGATATCCGACGTATATCGGAGCTCATCGGTAATTCGACGGCGATGAGAAGGTTTCGTTATAATCTTTAAAGGCGGTACGAACGAATATATCCGCCTGTAAACTGTGTGAAAAGTGCTGCTCTCGTACTACTATCCCAATCAACCACAATTCAGCTGTGGAATGAGAAATAAAGGGCTCGTCTGAAATCCACTGCTATTAAGGTCCGTTTCACGACGAAGGAGGGATGCAGAGAGATCAGAGAGTAAGGGCCTAGGAAAGCATGGCTTATTCAGCAGCCCAAAACTCGTTGCTTGTTGTTTAGCATACAATTACAAGTTTACGCACGATAACTGAATCCTCGTTATTTTTCAATCTTGCGATGCAAGCATTCTGCAAGCAATATCAAGCGAATATCCGCCTTCAATGTGTCCAATGCTTAAATTTGGGTGCCTCTACGAACCAAGGCGATACTCTATCAAGAAAAAAGTTCGACATTAAGATAAATTACATGAAAAACCCTCACAGTAAATGAAATCGTCCTGTTTCACGTGGATCATATGTGAGAGCCATGCATACCAATGCGACTCGGCCCACACACTTCAGCGAGTCTGGATCTTTGTACCAATACAAATAGGGTGAAGAGTCATCCACAACGTACCAATATCGCCGCCTATTAATCAGGCCCATTGCTCTAACTTCTATCTAAATGAATTTTTCACTGCAAATGGTGCTATTATTACTAATAAAGTCGAAGAAAAAAAAGGAATTAAACTCACTAAGGACATGTATCCAGATTTACAAGTACCGCATGCTTTTGGATAAAACACATTACTGGACGACGATACAGAAGACGACGTCATCGTGTGGTCAACGGTCTTCACCCTAAAAGTACGCCAAACAATTCGTGAAAACGCCAAACAACGTGTCAAATCGTTTCATGTTCAGAATTAATCGATATGACACGGTAAAGGAAAACAAATACGCGAGTGAAATGAGCATGAAAGTACAATAGACAGCGCCAGCAGTAGCAGGGAAATGCGATAACAGCAAATGTTGAAAAAAAATTCATTGAATTTGGCCTGCAGACTAACTGCAATCGAGGTCATCGAGTAGAATTGAGGTCAAAACGTGAGGGCGGAAAATGACAGCAACAGAGGGAGGGGGCAGATTCGAGGGAATCGTCAGACCGTCGAGCAACAGAGAAGTGAGCACAAAAGAAGAAAAAAGACTGGTTCTCATGATGGACTTTCCCGAGAAACGAATATCTCCAAAGACAGAGCGTTTATAGGAAGTTGTTGGAAACGTGCTGATAGATGAAAACGCTCAAGATCACTGGAATGCTTTTAAAATATAAATCACATGAAATTTCAAGACTGCCAGATTCAAATTCTCTACACAAACAATACAGCACGAATCCCCACAAGTAATCGATGGCTATCGCATCCCAGAACAGTAAATAAATGTTGTAATGAATACCAGTGACACCCGTGATATCAACATTAATCGATGGAAAACATATATTAACTAGAACAGATTGAATTTCAAGGAGAAAAAAGAGCATCACCACTTCATCGTTGTGGATTGAAAGAATACAGAGGACAAGAAGAAAGTTTCAGCACTTGAGAAAAAGAAACCAAAATTTTTGTATTAACAAAGAGTCGCTTTGCCTGATCCTGCGGCAACGCCAAATTCCAAAACACGGTGAGGCGCTCTTCTAAAAACACAGGCATAGGCTGCTTCAAATCCGACGAAAGTCAGGTGTTCGTGCATGGATTTGCAATTTCCCCACTAAACAGTGAATATTTGAATTCCCTCTTATTGCACGCCAAATAGCGCATGGTTTCGATGTTTCCTTTCCTCCCCTACTTATTCTTCAAGTTCCATACTAAATGAAACGGACTAGAGCCATAGAAGTATGCTAAGAAAAAAACAGTAGGTCTGAGTAAGTTCTAGGGAAGGTTCACTCTAATTCAGTAAACTTTCAAGCCAAAGCTTCATTCATGCTGAAAAAAATATTGTAACTGAATTTATAAACTAATTCACCGAGATATATCAAACCATTTCGTAAGCTAAATGCAATTTTTCTGCAGTTTACGTGTAACCATATATTAAGATTACGTGCGACATACGTAATCCCAGGCATGTATGTATAGAGACCCACGTCCACGTAAGCTGAAGAGAAAAACTTTCCGAAAAATTTTGACGAGAGCGTCCGAGGAAAGGAATAGGGAAACCCTGCTCCGATGCGAAATTCATGACCGATGGTAAACAAACCGAAGAGAGTGGGATGACTCACGAAAACTACCGGGCGGAGTCTCATTACGGGGTTTTTGAGTAAAACATCTACAGATGAAAGGACAATGATTGTACTAAATGTCTACTTAGTACCCATCGAAACCCTCGACTCCGAGTTAGACCGCAGTAATGACACACACTGTCGAAGCATCATAAACATTAGACGAACACAAACAATCATGACTTACCTGTAAGAATTCCGAATCGCAACCGCGAACACATTTGCCTTGCATGACCAGCAAACACGGGCAGCGATCATGCACAAGCGTGTGTGACCTCTGCGTGGCAGGACCCACAAGTGTCAGTGGAGCGCGGCAGGACGCATGGAACACAGCATCCTGGTTTCGCTTGTCTGTTTCCCGCTATTCCATTGCTGTTTATGACCTCTAAGCGCCTCAAAACCCCGAAAGGCAGCAAAATTGCAAACAAGAAGATGTGGTGCTGCCCTTAACGTTTCATTGCTTTCATGTTCTATGGCTCATTCCACACAGATGATAGTTGAAGCGAAACTTGTGAGGAAAAATGGGATATAAAAGCTTGTGGTACTCAGCGTACGCTGGAGTGAGACTTGGACGCTTACCATTTAAAGTCGAAATTGCACTTCTGTACATGCATATGTATATAATTAAGCGACTCTCATCGTTTTCAGAACTTGTTGTAAGAATAATGAAGAAAATGAACAATACAAAACCAGCACTGCTTCCGCAATCCACGACTATAAATAGAAAAGCTATCTGAGTCTTCACATTCGATGTGCAAACAGACACGAACAATAGCTCGAGCCAGAATATCACCAATCAATTCCTTTATTATCGAATTTTCTCCTAAGCATGAGTTGAAACAATGACTTATTGTTCTAAATTTTCATAGAGGGCCTACAGCTTCAAAAGCACATGGACAGATTACAAAAGTCGATACTGCTCTTTTGTTTGCCACTGGAAACGTCGCACAGTTAGCGAAGCGACGGGTGGATGCAAATGGAAGATCAATGTGTTGTATGTATCGATCGCGGAGGGTGCGCCAGTCTTTGCGTTGTTGTTAGACTACCTCATCCTACCTTTCTCATTCAAGATTATCATGGTTAGGAGCTCCAGAATGTACATCATCTAACAATAACAACAAAGTAATTGCAGCTAGTATGCTGTAATAGCATGAAATTTCAATTTTTTTAACTAAAGGACCTCTACCGAAGCAAAAAATGATGGGTATACAGTGTCAGACAATCTTGCACCACAGAATTCGTCTGGTCTGCCGCACCGTACCACACACGCGGCGCGGCAGATTAGCTGGATGGTCTTGCTTCCGGGCGGTGTCTCTCATCGTTTTCCTTGTGTCTTTATTTTCATTCTGAGAGAAATCATGAGCAAGAAACGAATACCGGCAACGCCCAACAAGCACGCCCCCTCCCTTTCCGGCTTGTGTACTGCATCGCGAAGGCGGTGCGACGCGGCAGACCAGATGGGCGGTATTCTGTGGTGCAAGAGTGATTTGAATGGCACCGTAGGTAATCTGAACTGACCCCCTGTTTACAGAAAAATCCGCATGTATCTCGTACACCCTCCCCACCACCTCTTCGTACTTATAGGTTATGTCCGGAGCCAGGAGGATAGAAAGAGGATGAAAAGAGTGATATTAATGAGACGTGCGATGCGCAGACAATCAGAGCGTGACAATCAAGATCTCCATAGTTATCTCTAGCAAACAATCCATCGATCGACATCCCAGAAATAACAAGAGATGATGGTTGATCATGCTAGGTAGGTAATGATAGCGATATGGAACGGGGGGGGGGGGTTGAGCGTAGCGGAAATCAGCACGGCACAACCTATAGCACCACATTTCGAGAGTTTTAGATGACGATGCAGTCATGAGAATAGAGCTTCAAGAACGACAACATATTTTCAAACCTTATCAGCAAAACGTCACGCGGCGTAACTCAACATTGCTTCTTGGAAGCATAAAAGTACACAGGTGCAGTGTTGAGACAGCTTCCAGCTATTGTTTGTTGATAACGAAACAACCAGTGAGCTAAGTGTGACTCACGAACTGGCTGAAATCCAGTTCACCGCGGTGTCAGCAGCTGGTTTGTCAATTGCTGCTAATAAGCAGCGGCTTAGATTTTTTTCTCCCATTAAAGGGGTCTCATCCCATTTTCGTGTTTGAGATGTATTTGATCAGATTCTTCAGCTCGACATGCTATTCCTAGTGGTGTGTACAGGATGTGTATGACAAATACTCAGCGCGTACATAGTACTTTTTCAAAAATGACAGCACTTGGGTATTTTTGAACGCGGCACTATCTTCCTTCCTCTAGTATCTTCACAACTGTGTTCCTTGCTGAAGTATACCACAAAACGTGGCGCTCTAGGTAATGAAAATGTGGCCGTAGAATTATCATAGAAATCTAAGAAAAAAAACTATTTTCTATCAGCCATGCGCAAATGGTTCGCCATCGGCTTGGATGCCAAGACTAAGATGCCACGGGAATTGGCCCCTGCAGTTTCTGATCAATCAACTCCATCGAATGTGTGTCGTGATGAGGAAAACGGGGCGTTACCATCTGCCGTGGTTGGCACATTCATTGAATGGGCCAATCATAGTGGCTTGGTAGCTCACCATCTCTTCACGCTGATACACAACCTCATCGGTTTGCTTGCCACATATCCGTTGATGAACTGCTACAACTGTGGAAAGAAGACGATAGGTCGAAAGAGGACGAAGGACAGTAGTCGGTTTAAATCTAATCTTTCGAGAGATATCGGCTCCCATCCGTAATCGTAACGGCTCCTCAACGAATATGTGGCAATCAAACCGATGTACAAGTCAGTGCTTCATCCCAACAGACGAAGATGAAACAAGCACCTCCAATCCCCACAAAATACGTAGGATGCTCGGATCCAGTGGTCGAAACATCAGCCATATGCGCGAACCCTCCACCCCTCAGCCATAAGCCTCCTACGAAGTATGTAGGGCACAAAACTCAAAGCCGTAAATCTGGTCCCGAAATGGGAAAAAAATCCGAAATGCCAGGCATTACAGTTCACGTTACTAATCAGTAGCGACTAAAATTCGCGGTAAATTCATTGAAATGCGAAAGTATACAAGAGCTTCCAGCAACTGAAATATAACAGAAAGGGTTACAAAGCTAATTCTACCCACAGAACAAAAATAGTAAGGTCGAAAGACAACAGTGGCACAAATTGTTGGTTCGGCTCCGGAATTCTGTAGTATTCAAGGTTTTTTGCGATTAGGTGGCCCGTGAACGTTGCTACAACGTCCAAAAATGGACTGAAAGGTATATTTCGACATACATGTATTACAATTCACTTATCGACCATGTCTCACGATTTATGTGTAGCACATGCCATTAACCGCGGAAGCAACATTTCGCTGGTGACTCACTCCATGATTCACGTTAAATACAAGCATGTTATCTACACGACTACCTTCCTCTGACAAACTCCTCCAGACACTTCAACGACCATGAAGACCATGTTATGCTATATAGAGCGGAATCAACGCCAAATGTAGTTATCAACTTCAAATAAATTGTTTATTTGAATAAATACAGGTCACAAATGGAGCAATGATACAAATTAAACAATGTAGATAACCGTAACTGAACACCCGGCTTCTTATTGGCTTATCAGAAGTTAAATTTCATGCATATCCATCGTTTTAACATTATTGCAATATGGATAAGCAGTTCATTCCAGTAGTTAAATACCTATAACGATTAACAAGAAATTGCACCATGAAAAACCTATAGCGGGGGGTTATTCCGCCATCTTAAGTGAAAAAATTACAGCCACCATAAATTTAAGTGATGTAGAGGAATAGCTTAAAAGGAGGAATCAAAAAAAAAATCATAAACATAGGAAGAACTAGAAAAGTAGGGGTAAAAGTGATTCACAACAAAACTTCGGGAAAACCTATTCTTAACAATCCTTTGACAAAATGAGATCTAAACTCATTTCTACGTACCACCAAAGACTTTAACGTTGTGATCTCCTACAGACCTGAAAAATGCACGTATAAAATCAGGTGAAATTTATGACATAGAATGGGATATCATAGAGGGGAGCGGCTAGTTGACAGAAGCTTCGAAATCACCTCTAAAAATATGTAAAAGATGCTACAGATGAACAATTTGCGACACCTTTACACTGTGTGGAATGGCAGGCAAGTAATTGTGACACACTACCGTTTTCCTAAGAAAAATATGCGACAGCCAGTTCGCGTACTGATTACTACCTTGGTAAGAGTGCTAAGACAGCAAAATGATAACCGCTTGCTGAACTGATATTTTGTTGATAAGAAATGTCAGATATGGGAAAACGAAACAGCATTTAAGCAATGACCATAACATATCTTCACAGCCACGCTTCTACTCTTAAATATGAGGCAAAAACTCGTCGAAAACGCTGTCACCAACCTCCTAATCGATCTCTTCCGCTGGATATCGAACATTTTCACGTAGGTACTTTAACCTCACATGCAGTGCGTGGAATACCGATTCGACAGGCATAGCTGCACCAATCAAAGCTAAGAATTCCACTGTTCGTACTGTAGTTTTGTGCCATCTCAGTAAAGTATCCGAGGTGAGATCGTTGCTGACAGATCTGAAAGTTCCATAGTTCATAGAAAGTTTACCATTAAACCCACACAGATGCAAATGACTCTGTGTATGCAGAAACACCTACTTGAGACGAATTTCTTCAGCAAGTCGTTTCAGGATGTCAACGATCTCATGAAATTGCTTGCGTATATCAGTTCGAGCCATCTGCAAATAGTGTAATATTAGCAACAAAAAAGAACCAACCAATGCGTAACAAGTGGCAATTTGCTGCGATTTAGAACTCAAAAGGAGAATGAGCGATGTTAGACTAAATCACACACCCACACTGAAGAAAACTGCTGGTTTTGAACAGCGTTTGTAAAAAAAAGATAATCTCGAGGATATCAGAAGAAAAGCTGAAGAAAATATGTATCCACCCAATGCATATACCCAGTAGTATTGCGAAACAAAGGAAACTATGAAACGTTTCAGAACACATTTGTTCTCATACTTCAACTTACCAACGCTTGCAATTCTGACTCAGCCTGAGCCAGGGTATCATCAACTTCTTCCACTTCCTCCGCTCTTTCTAATATTTCCGCATGTTTATCGAAAATGGACGTGACCTGAAAAATAAATGTTTAATTCTCTTGCTCAGTGGAAAAGAAAAACCACGAATTTATAAAAGCGTATAGCCATTTGAAAAGAGACGTGGTTAACCTTGGCATGAATGTGTGCAAGGCCCACCCTTTGAGTTCGAAATAACATTACGAAATGAATAAAAATTTTACGTTAGCTCGTCCTTGAACACCTATGTATTTTTGCTCACATTTACCTACATTTTTCGAATAATAGAAATTGAAACCAATTTGCTATTTCGTCTTATAAATTTTAGCTGACCAGGCCGCAGAAGTGCCTGGAACTACAGTTTTCTTTCCACCTCCCGCTGTCATTGAGTACACTGTTACGCAAAGGCATGTTACTCCAAGATGAGACTTAACACAAGGGAATTTGATCAAATGGAATTAATTCAAAGCAGGAAAAAGGCTCTAAAAACAATAGAAAAAGATATTGCAGAAGGGTTTGCTGTAACTTCGGATAATTTACGTTAGCAATGCGGCAAATTTGCTAAAACAACACAGAAATGTTTCAAAATCAAAAATTAAGGCAAACAGCTGGTTAAGAAATGATAACATAACGATGGGGACCACGCGATAAAGTTACCTTTTCGACAAAAAGATCTTTTATGACGCTGACTAGCGACAACAACTTGAACACGATGAAGAACATATGATGAACGCGCCTCTCAGCAATTGCTCTGTCCTCATTCACTTGTCTATAGTCGTCTGCCGATTTCCCTGAACGTGTAAGCTCAAATAATCAACTTCTGCAGGAAAAGTAGGAGGAACAGCTGCAAGACTCCTCAGCTTCTGTCTCAGAATGTCCTTTAGTCTGTCTTACTTGTTCAGGAATTTTCTGAGAAGGATCCACAATGATCGTGCTTTCTCATCCTAACTCAATAAATTCCCCTCAAAAAACTGCACAAAGAATAGAAAACTCACTATCGGAGCTAACGCTCGTGAGAAGTTCAACTACTCGGAATATCTTGAACATGTTGTCCATGCATGCATTCATAGCTGGGATCAGCGACGGTCGAAACACATAGCTGAGAGGCCTTTCGAGCTAGAAAACAAGTTATTTATGCATTAACTAACTATTTGTGTTAGCTATCTGATAAAATTCTGGATTAAATAGTGAAAGGCGAAAGATGTTCTCGGTTGAATGCAATGAAACCAAAATCCTCGATTAAAACACGTGACAACCCCATTCTAAAAACTAGCTAACGAGGCCAGGATTTCAGTTGAGATTTAGGAGGAAATTCATCAAACAGTAAAGCTGATGGAGAGTGTGGTGCACGCATTGCTAACTTTCACATTTTATCCTCTCAACGGCGAAACTGCTCAGCTATACGGCAGCTATCTTCCGCGTTGTAGAATAATAATAAATTATGCATTCAATACTTTGATACTGGCTACAGTGAGTTGTAAAGGCAAACGACATCGTTATTTTTAATCAGACTACTTTGAATCTGGAGCAGAAATTAGCTCACATCGCAATTTATTAAGTGATCAGTCTCTGAGACCGCTGTCTGTGCCAGCCGCCACTTCTTTGCTCGATCCTGTGACATCCCACTACGAAGTAAAGCCGAACTGTACAATTCCGTCATGTCCAACTAAAAAAGTACACATACAACTGCAATCACGTAATTGGCAACAAAATCATCTTCATGCCGCACAACAAAGCAGGCCTATAATTCCAGATATACCGAGGGAAGAAGTCTGTAGTGCAATCATGTTCATAACAACTTACTGCTACGATCTTGGAAGGATCTGACGTGCAACCATAGACATACGCTGCGAAGCAGTGAGCTACGCGCCCACAGGTGATCTCCTAGAAAAGCTACTATAAAAAAAAGTCTAATAGGGTTTGTCTAAATAAAACTCCGCAGATTTTAGGGATTTTGAAAGGTACAGATTCTGTCCGTGGGAATAAAAATGTATGCTACTGGAAAATTAATAATGGACTGGGCATATTGATGCCAGAACCAATTTTTGAAAAGAAATGTAAGAAGTAGCAGAAAAAGCGACTGCATAGCAGTAAACAGCACCTTCCAGTTAAAAAAAAATTAGAGCTTAATGGGCAATCTCAACTTCGCAGCTCCGCATTTTTCTAGCTCCCTAGCAAGGGAACTCATCCGCTCCAACGACAAGTTTGGCCTTCAGAGTAGGGGTGTTTGACCATTTTTTTTTTCAGATGAAAAGCACGTTGTTGGAACCAGCGTATCCAGTAGGACCAGATTCCGCTGATATCTCGTTACCCTTCATGAGGTGAAACACTGCCTTTGAAGCAGAAAATTAAAGCAAGCTGAAACAGAATCTGCTGGCTAGCTCTCTGTCATACGCCTTCTTGAGGAGAACTCTCACAAACTGGATCACTCACTTTCATGTCCTGCCAATACTCGTGCAAGCCAGCTGCTCGAATTTGCAGCAGCAATCTGTTGCTGAGCTCGTGAGTCAAACTTGTCGCCGCCGATCGAAACGAGTGCCGGAAGTGTTGGAATGAGATAAACCTGCAAGCAGAGATCAATCACAAGGAACTTGTATAAAATCGGTTTCAGTACTAAACACTGAAGAGCACTTACATCCCTTCCGACCAGCCAAGTGCTTTCAAATACTCGTAAAAGGCAGAGGAAAACACTGGCGCTACATCTAGTTCCGGACCTAGGCGAAATCGAGCTCGAGCACCACGCAGCACCTGAATAAAGATTAACTTCGAGAGCAAATGAGTGCTGAAAAGGAAGTAGAACCGGTCTTTTCAGACAAGTTAATGTTGAGAGAATTTACCAAGACTCAGCAGTAATGAAGATAAAATAGTTAAAATGCCCTTGTAATTAGCTCTGAAAACTCCAAATGAATCCGAATAAAACCGGCAGTGGTCTCCTGACGTGAAAGCGGAAATATGACAAAGAGTTTAATAACACATTATGCACTATCCAATGACATGTCCTGAGTTGTAGATGTGAAAAAAAAGTAAAATACGATGGAAGATGGACCAAATCACGCTGTAGGGGTTGAAAGAGATCGAAGAGCATATAACGAAGTGGCAGGAAGCTGTCTGAACACACGGAAGATGGTTCAGTTCCCACTGTGGACAAACTACGCCTTCTACACCTCTGAGATCGCCATACTGCGAACAGATTTGTCTGGGAGGATGAAACGCTGATTTCTTCGTCGGATAGTTTTCACAGGCAAATTCATAGGCCACAGGCACATCGGAAACACCCTTGAGACTTGAAATCAAAGCAGTTTTATAGAGGACGGCTCCAATACAGAGAATCAGATTCAATGCATTCCACATGGAGTAGGAAATGTCATCGCTGTCCAAATCATACTTTACCAAGATCCTTCAATAGAGAAAAAGAGAATCATATTTGAACAATAACTACTCCAAACATACAAAATTATAGCGACTAACAATACCATAAGAAGCAGGCCGTCATCCCATAGCAGCGACTCTACACCAGGGTGTGACCTTGTGATAAGTAGTTCTGGATCGGTTGGATCGCTGAAAAAGTGTGCTAGAAAACGGCACGATTATAATATTCAGTAACGGTCACAAAACATGTACCTACTTGTACAAAATAAAATAATTCTCATGAATTTTTGGCACATTTCCGAAGCTGTAGATGTGATCCATAATTCTGAGAAGTAATTGGCAATAACCCTCTTGCAGCTGGATCACCAACGTTGTCTAAACAAATAATTCGCATATAGTGAACAAAAAAATGACCCTTGAGAATCCAGAAACCATTAAAAATTTTCACTGTATAAACGGAATAAGCTATCACCCACTTAGTAAGAGCAGGCACTCACCTCATCTTTGTTTAGTTCAGCACCCTGGTCCATCACAACAAAAACATTGTTCCAGGCCAACTCAACATTTAGCCAGTCGAATTTATAGGCCTCGAACCAAGCAGAAGTCAATACGTACAGGAGATGAACGCATTCTCTGATTGGCCTTGTCCGTTCCAACAAAGCCGCTATAGCTGGAAGAAAAAACACAAGATGACTGATACAGCATCAACTTTCTGTCAATACAAATCTGAGAGACGTCAAAATTGTATAATTAGGAATGAAAGTAAAATATATACATAAAAATGGTGAAAAGAAGAACAGCTTCTGGTATGTCTTCAAACTAATGAAGCAGAATGGTTTACTCACATAAACGTTTTCTCCTTCGCAAGGAAGAAACTGCGCTGCCATAATCCGCGAAAAACTGCCGGATAAAGTTGAGAAATATCTGTGATGAATACAAAATAATGTTTATCATAAATGAATCGACTGAATATTGCAGTAGCACATATTGGGTATAATATACTATTGTTGAAGGTGGTTCAGGAAAGAAACAAGAAAAAACAAGGAAGCAGTTACTCATACTAAAATTAATGTCCCAGCTATCATAGGACCATTCTCTATAATTGGATTATTATAAGTGAATGATCATGCAAGAAAAACAAGGTAGAAATTCAAACCATACCTGCCAGAAGGCCGGCAACCCCTTCGTAGACTCCAGTTTACCCACGAAATTTGTGATTTCACGAAGTTCTACATGAGTAGCGAGGTAAGGGGTTGCAATATTGACAAGCTGAAACGTTATTAAATGGTGTTCAAAAGTAAGGCAAACAACAAATATATTTGAAACGCACATGCTCTTCACCGTATTGAGCTTGTGGATCGCTCTCCTTGAACTGGTAATTAGAATCTACTACAATCGCATCATTACATACACTATAGAGAGGTGGATCTTCGTAAGCTGGAGGCTGATCTTTAGGTAGATCAATAAAAGCAAGTAGGTGGAATAGTAAACGGTCTTTCGTCAGGATGTACTGTTCGGCACTGAAATAAGACAGAAATTACACTTTGACTCTGACTCTGAGCAGATGACATAGAAAAGAGAAAACTTGGACAGGTATATCCCTAAGCTGTGTGAATGTCAACAATTTATTAGTCAAACCTACCATGCCCGATATCGCAACAATTCCACCTTGTGAAGATTTTTCAGCGTAATCGCACGTTGAACAACTGTGCACACGTCTGTTTTCCTCCTCGGCCCGTTTCGAGTAGCCGGCGGAACATGAAGGTCCCAAACTCGAGCACTATCGATGGCGGAGTCGTTGTCTAAAATATCGAATACCGACGGAAGCTCATTGTCATTAAAAAAAAATCGGAGTTTCTCGAATGAAACCAACAGATAAAAAGATATTGGACTTGAACGCAAGTAAACGTACCGCTGATGTCACCATCTTCCCTTCGTTTTTCTTGCTTTTTCTTGTAGTATTCAAGCTGAAAAGTACAATAAGCTTCTACTATACCTCGTCTAACGCTAAATTGTTGTGCAGAATCACAATAATCACACATCGCAACAATATACTTAAAGCTGTAGTTTGATTCCAACCGTTGATGGTTCCAGAGCTGTTTCGTTATAATCGACGCTTACGACAGCAACCGTTAAAATTTCGTTTAGTTTGAGAATCCGGCATATTCGTAGGTTTGAGACGTAAAACCCATAGGCTAAAATTTGTCTTGAAGTTGCACAAAACAGTATGGAATTCCAAACAATCCTGGTACTTTCACTGCGATCAAATTCGGACATCAACCTTTACCATGAGCTTTCGTGGATTCGTAAACTGGAACAAGAGGGCGAGCACGGAGAAGATACTAGCTGGGTTCGTAACTGTGATTAGAGTGCTTTGACAGGTAAAGTCACCATTTTTCATTCATTCTTATATTTCGTACATGATAAGTGGACAACGCTTTTCATTATAGTTATTTTATCTCTAGGGCAAAAACCTCGACGGCTGCTGCGTTTAAAGAACCCTTGTGAACTAGTGCCCACGAAGAACTGCATGAAAACAGTTGAGTAATTTCCAGAAATGTAGGCCAGAGAACAATCGAGACTACAATGATAACAGGAAAGACCAGCAAAAGCTCAACGTATTACATATGAGGCGGAAGGAGAAGCCGCGCCTATTTCCGCAACACTTACCACCACACCACATATCTACATATACTCTAGTTACATATATACTTATAGGATCATGAGTAATGCAGTTGTTGGGGATAACTGTATGGAGGAGGATACTCGTTGTGGAAACCGACACGGCTCATCTCACAGAAACTATACCTCCTCCTTTATCAAGTCGATATCGTACTTGAAACCATCGTCGATGTTTATATCCGCGATCCCCTCATCCATATCAACATCTGTGCCGTTCTTTAAAGCCATGTTTAATTGCTCAGTTCTCCATGATTCAATGAGAATCTATATACATCAGTATACTCAGCGTATCTACACCACATAGTTTGCAACTCTACACATCGCAAAAATCGGAATATTTATTCGTTTTAAAAGCTCTAGTACTAACCTAATAAGCCTAATGGAGTTCAGTATGCACTAGCCAATCCACAAGGAGCGATTTTACAACGCTCCGCTCACCTGAAACTTGGCTAGTTAACAGAAAATAATGACAAGGTAGGTATAAGTAGCAGACGTGGTGGCAATCACCACATATGGTACTTGATACTCAGGCCTCACTACATGCTCGGAACGAGGTAAACGCACAATATGACAGATAAACAAATATATAATTACGAAAAGACTAGCGCAACGCACAAGCTAGAATCTACAGCACCATTTTCAGTCTGGAAAAAAACACCTGCTAATCGATGATAGGAACACTCTGAGTGATGCTATTTCACATGTTCGAAACTCTACTAAACAACCTCGTCGAGGCTATGTGCACGTGACATGAAGTAAATGCAAAACGTAAACGTGCTCAAGGAAGAAAACACGCTAACAGCAAATTAGCTTTAAATAACTTGACTAAAAATCCTGAACTGATCGGTTTCAAATAATGAATATACCTAAATGTAAACAAGTAAACAATAAGCTCTGCTAAGATTGAAAGGATTCGCACAAGTGCACATATGGTTAGAATAGAAACAACTGCGCCTAATATCCGCGTAAAAAAGTGACGTTCTCTATGGCGATGGGCTGTCTGTTCGCAAGAAAGTTGTTGCAAACTGTTCCAAACTTCGCAGTAAGAATGCAGTTTTCCCCCTAGAAATAGAAGAAAAACTCATAGGCAAGAAAAAAAGAAAATGAAGCAAGTGGGAATGTTATAAAGCCTTACTTTATCGTTACGAGGCTCTTTAATGTACCATCGACCTTTTCAATCTCTTTTTTGCTCTTGTCCAGCTCATCTTTCATTTCCCTGTGAACACCAGCCACAGTCGCACGAAGGCCATCAAATACTTGGTCCATTTCACTGAAATAGTTATATCACTGTAACATTGTAATCACGTCTCACTACAGGAAAACACTTAGAAGAATGAATCCTCGTTTCCCCAGCAAAATCTAACTCAATTAGGGTCGGCAGAAGTCTCTGCCCCATGAATGGTTTCAGCATCCGGACTTCAGGACAAGAATGGCTGGCAAGCGAGCGAACCCAGGGCTGGGATTCATGAAACGATGACCGAGCAAACCCAAGCTGGCAAACTAACTTTTGCCGTCTGCATCTCTTAGCACTATGTTGTCGATACGATAACCAATCGCGCTAGCCATGCATGGTTTGCTTGGTTATCGTTCCATGAATACCAGCCAAGACCACTAAATTCTCAACATATGACAACCATAGTTAGCAAAAACACTGACTAATCCGTTTCTGAGTCTACTTTTCCGGAAGAGTTGAGCTGGATGATCCATACGATACGAAGTTTTCACTACGTACGCCTGTAGGTTCACATGAACATGATATGCGAAAAGCCCAGAGGCATGGGTAGTGGAAATAATGAAATAAATGGAAACCAAACTCAAACTCTCCCCTAAGGGACTGAATAAAAGAATTAAAAAAGGGTTTTGGCTAGATTTGTCGAGAAACTTCAATTCATAAAAAAAGAACCACCTACCGCATTGCTTGCGTCTCACAGTGGGTCGTATGTGCCGCACCCACTTGTTGCATACGCGCAGCTAGATGAGAGCGGAACTGCTCTTTGAGGTGTTGTTCTTTCGCATGAGAATTCCACCGCATACGCTCCCACACGTATAGTCCACCGTATGCTGCCGCAGTCACAGCGATTACCTGTTACATAACAAATTAGGCACAAAGTGCTTAAGAACCGACTATCAAAAAGGAAGTGGTGGATCGACCGACAATTTATCCTCAGGCATTCTAATGGGATCGAAATACATAATTTAATTAATCTATCCCTCCATTTTAGTTCTTCTTGCTCGAATTGAACTGTATCTCAGCAAACGAAGTTACTGCCTATCATCTAACTATTTTAAAGCCATTCGCGCTGTTTAAACTCACCCTCCATCCAACAGCTCTATAGACGATCCCACCGACGACAAGTAATCCAATACTTCCATTTGCAAGATAACTCGCTGACGTCAGCACCATTTGCGTCATCATCGCGTTCTCTTCAACTGCCTTTTGCATAGCTTCGTTATGAAGGTCCTCATTACTTCTGCCGGCATTTCGCTAAACCATTCGATGTAGTATTTCTGGAACTGCTTTGATGTTTGATGTCCACTAACCAATGCCACAGGTGTCAGCAAGTTGGCTTGTATCGCTGTAACTGGTTGCCCAGATCGGTACGCAATTATCCGACGGATGATAGCAGATAGGCCGAATGTAAAGCGAAATTCAAGGTCTTCGTGGAAGTCTCTGAATGTGAACAACTGCTACACTTGATCTTAACTGATGTTCTGAAGTGAGCGCAATCTGGGCCACAGTAATTGAATTCCAAAAGCTACAAACAACCAACAAATTCAGAATAACAGTGAATGATTTCACAAAAGTTGCACTGATTATTGATTTGTCTACACGTAGTTTCCCTGAATAGAAGGTACTACTGCAAACGAGAGGGTCTCACTTTGTCAGAGCAGGTGCATCCACACAGATACTGAACTTAAAGGGCGCTCTGTATCTCCAAACTTCTTCAAGCTTGTGTTGATATGGCTCGGCAAGGATTTTAGTAACATATTCTGGAACACATCATTGAAAAAAAAAGGAATAAAGCAAACGGTCGAGAAAAAAAAGAAACATTAACTTGTCAATGTAGTTAGAATACGAATCAAAAAAGTTTAAAAAATGGATAGGGAGCATTGTATGATGCCAAATAGAATTTACTTTGTGATATATCCTCCCAAACGCCCAATCGGCCTACAAGTTATAATTCAACATGAAAGTAAAAGCGAAAACTTTACTTCCATATTGAATTGAAATTCAGTTTAAATTATGCTCACCTGAAGAGGAATGCCTAGAAAGCAAAGGAAAAGAAAGAGAAGACAAACAAAAACAACTTACGGAACATGTCGTTTTCAAGATTCCATATCCTCGACATCAAACCACCAGTACACCTCGCCTCAAGATCAGAGCTAACACATTTATCGGTGAACTCGGCCAAGGCCTGAACAGATTGACGCAATATCTGGATCAATTGGTTAAAAAATCACAAAAATGATTACGTCATACGTCGATGCCCCAAAAAAATTGTTCCGTAAAAGAGAAAAGTAAAGAAAAGTAAAAAAAAAGTGAATAAGAATAGTCGTTACACCCACCCTCTTATATTCAATGATCCCTTGCGTCGTGTCCAAGAATGGCATATTAAAACGATCTACGATCGCTTCGAGCCTCATTATTTCTTCGCTAAAATCTGCTGACACCTGAAATAAGCCTATAATAGTCAAAAACGGAAATAAAAACAGCAGCAAGTCGAACAGTATGAGCAACTCTGGTGCAGAAAAAAAGTTTAAAACTAAAAAAAGGGCACAAAGGAACCAATCACCTTCAAATGAACTTCAGCTCTTAGCCGTTCCGTTTGCTCACGGTACGCTCTTTCAAACTGCGCAAAATTCATTCGACAATCGTTGAACACTTGCGTGCTACGCTGAAAAACAGCACTTGAGGGTTGCAGCAGAACATGGGACAACATGGCACTTATTCCATTTAATTATCAACTCGTATTTTCAGGAGTAACCATCAACCTAATCAAAGAAGTTTTGAAGAAGGCAACAGACCTTCAGACTATATTCAAGACTCTGCTTAGCTTTGGTAGCTGCTGCATGAACTACATCCACATTAGCACGCATACGTGCTATTATTTCGTTCGCTCGTCGATTATGAGCCTCGAATTTCGTTCGAATAGCTGCCCTGAAAAATACGACTGATTTCTTCGACCACGCCTTCGCATTCGAGACATCATGAGTACCTTGAAATACACTGTTCAAATTGTCTTTCGAACATTTCAAATTCCATGGCTCTCACTTGGTGCCCATCCATCTGATACGGGGTTTTTATAAGGCCTCTCGCCTTTAAACGCGAATCGAGCATCTAAACTCAAAAGCATGAACAGGAGTAAGCTCCAGAAAATCTCGAATATTGTAAAAATTTCAAGTTCAAGGGAGCTTAACAGGCTAAGAAAATAGGAATTTTTTTTCGTTACACACTGAGAAAAAAGGCCAATTTTGTGTGCTATTCTCAAGAAACTCATCTGTGGATGCAAAACACGGCTAAATTATTAGAAAAACTTCGCAATGCAGAAAGGGAAGCTGAGCTAGAAGAGGACTAGCTATTTAAATAAAATGGAAAAGTACATATAGAACATGCAAAGCCAATTCACCTCTCGCGATGACACGAAAAAGATCCTGTCTTTCACATCACGATCAGTCGCCACTTCCAATTCGTTTACCAAAAACTGACGGAATCGCGTCAAATGCTGCTGTTTGACCTACAGGAAAACCTAAGTAACTGCACCTTTAGTTCCCCAAAAATAGGCAAATCTCACATCCTCAACGTGCTCCGACTCAGCGGCACTTGCATCCCAGCGATTATTGAGAATAAACACATTTGGCTTGCTGAGTTTCTTGGCAACGCGGTGGAAAAAACTCTTCTCCTATAATAAAGGGTGTCGACTTTGCCCGAAGTGAGCAAGAAACACTCCGATAAGAATCAATATCCAAGCCTTTGTGTGAAATGTGAAAAAACTCAAAAAATAGACAGATAATCAATCTCAGCTCTCAGATACCATGATGACTCATCATTGCGCGAGAAATAGATGAATACTGCACTGACCGCTTGCGTGAGGGTGGATTCTGCGTTCAAAACAAGCACGAAAACATCGGCATCCAAGCAGTGTTTATCGATCCAGCTATCGAATTCAGGGGATAAATCAACACCAGGGCTGTAAAATACAGCTATGGAAGGAAGATATAACAAAAACAGAGGAGAAAATACTATTATCCGTAGAGATTCACTCATGACTAATGGAACAATCATTTCTTGAGGAAATAGGTACAAAAACATGTAAAGTGAGGACCACTACCTCAATAAAGAGTTCAAGTAAAAGCTAACCTGTCTAAGATTACCACGTCATTCTGAAGCAACCGATTCTCAGTTTCCCCTCGCCCTTTCGGATAAAACACGCGCAGTAATGAGTCTTGTCCCATGGCGGGGAGGCCAGAATTATCACTGCTTAGCGCATGACCAATTTTGCTCAGCTGATCTATTGGGATACGGGTGGGATTGTCCTCAAGGAGGAGGTAACCGGTGTCTTCATTACAGCCTTGTACCTGAATTCTACTAACATTCCTCATGAAGTCATAATTTCGAAGAAAGGGGGTGAAAAATCACCTGCAAGAAGCAGCACGTCGTATGACCCATTCCTTGAGGAAGAATCTTCGCATGCAGCATAGCATTTATAGTCGTACTTTTTCCATTACTTGTTCTAAAAATATATAAGTAGAGCTTTGGAAGGGTGGTTCTGATTTATGGCTAGAAAAATCAGTTTGTGTCTTTGTAAAAACAAACCACAATTCAGTAAAACAACAAAGATTTCAAGGATAGAAAATAAGGTGCTGACCAAAGGGAGGGTCTCCCCTTTGGTTTTCAAGACATACCGGATGATACCTCTGAACAAGAGGAAAGCTCAAGCCTACTAATACGTAGTAGTAGTATGCTAGGAAATGATGGAAATCGGAAAGATTGAGCTGGTGGAAAAAATGGGGTCTCCGCCAATTTGGGAATCTCGATGTGAAAGTGAACAGGATGAAAGTATTAATTTTAATATTGAATAATTAACCGAGTACTTAAAAAATGACGAAAACAAGCAAAAAATAATGAGCTAAAGCAAAGCTATTATAAGGTTTTTGAAAAGACCGGCCCCGGTGACCCATCCTCGGGTGGAGGTGGGGGTCCTTTAGTTATACCACTCACAAAAAAAACATCAGAATGTCCTCACAAAATCAAAAAACTAGCATCCTATTGAAAAACTCATTAAGAAGTCAAATTTATACCTTCCGAAGAATACGACCTTCATATTATCCCGTCTAAAGGTTTCCATGATCGTGTTTATTGATTCTCGGAACAGTTCTATCTCAGCGGCTTGTTCATCGGGTACCATGCACTCGCCTGAGTCACCAGCACCTCCTCCTGTTGGCTCAACAATGCCTGGAAAAAGCAAGTTTCTCTTAAACAGAGAATCCTTCGAGCAAAGACTAACTCCAGGTCCAAAAACGCAGAGAAATCTTTTACCTCTGTAGACCTCATCCAATTCGTCGACATGTTTCCCCAAATCCGTATAGATCTCCCCGAGCACCTTCTTGGCTTCGGCGAAACGAAGCAGCGGCTCGGCTTCGCCGTTCATCCTGCGTGCAGTTTTCACTGTAAGATGTGAGAAGTGAATAGGCGAGATTATTACTATACACATAAAAGATTGTTTCCTTCAGCGAAGACTAAATTAACAATAAAAACCCAACACAAACATTGCTAAAATAAAAACTCGATGCAAATACTCTTAAAAGCTACTAACAACTCAAATTGAGGCGTGAACTATCACCAGCACCACCATGCGTTACTCCATACATTTTGGTTCCATGAAAGTGTTGTGCGGTGAACCTGAAATTCTGCGACAATGATCGAAAAGAACTCATCAATCAATTCCCAGAGTTATGGATCGATAAAATCGCTCCAAAGCAAACAGAAATACACAAGATGACGAGGAAAGATGAGCTGAAGAAAAGCATCGAACAATGTAAAACAGTAACTAAAACTAGAAGCTTTCACCCGGAAAGTGCATCATGAAGCAATTGTCAGGAAACGGCGAACAAAAAAGCTTAGAGGAAGAAAAGCCAGAATAGTGTAGCAGAAATTAGCAATCGGGCGCGGAATTACACTGCTTCAAAATTATGTACATATTTAGATGGAACTCAGGTTGCTGTATTATGTACATGGAGAACTGATAGCGAAATAAGCTTGAGGACATGTTCCAAATAATATCATTTTCAAAAGAGCAAAAATTCTGAAGGAGTTTCAGAATTAGGTGGGCATGGGTGGCAAGGGAAGGACGGTGGATTTCATACTATCACTTTTTTAGGTGGTTTTTCGAAGCTATGGAAATATAGCGAAGAATCTGTGAAAATCTATGGACATAGTACAGCGTAGACCAATCGTTGTTCCACTGCTGCAAAGGGGTGGGAAGTTGGGGGGAGGGGGTGCGGGAGAGGCACATAATTCGTTAACCCACGTCGATATTCGTTAACCCAAAAGTTAACTGACTCTCTGGGTTAACGCGCATTAAAGGCAGCACTCATGGAAATTTCTGGGTTGAAGATTTCGCGGTATATCGGGGTTTTTAGAGACGGTGAACTCATTGACAACGATGAGGTTGCGTGAAACACGCGAAAAACACAGGAAATGATGGCGGTATTTCATGTGTGTCCACAGCACGGACGAGTGTTCCGTGATGGGTCCCGTCACGGAACCCTGCAAATGGTACGAATTTCATAAACACGCCCCCGCTGAACCACATGCGCACACCCTGTCAACGACGTTAGGTGGCGCGACGGAATTCTAATGTCCAGAGCAGCGGATGTGTCCACGGCAGTATCTTCGCAGATAGGCAGCCATTCAAGGTGTTCAACTTACTGTTGCGATTGTCCAGCGGCCGGCTATATGGTGAGCGACTCATTTTAGAAGTGAAAATTTCCGTGAGTGCTGCCTTTAACGAATATAGTGCGTTCCACCACCGACAATAGTTGGGAAGACAGCAGAGAAATAAAGAACGCGGGAAAGTGTGCAGCAGTTGGAGAGGATTGAGATAAAAAGCAGGCTGTCCGCACGGTTACTCAACTATCGTCGCGGTTGGAACAGACTATACTAATTAGTGAAGCGACGCGGCCCCAATCGTCAGCGCTGCTATAACACTTCACATGAATAAAAAGCATATGTAACTGCCGGCAGACAGCTGGCGTGCATTCCCCGGCTCGATTCTGAGGTGTTGATGTGAGATTCTGACAAGATGTGATTCGTTCAGAGGTGTTGACTGAAGGGGAGGGGGCGTGGGAGAAAAAGTGGGGTCTCAGCCGTGACCCAGATGGAAAATAAAATTAACAAAAATATTAATTATAACAAATAGTGAATAAAAATTATATTAAAAATAACTGTTCGGAAGTGAAGTTTTGGTTGGTGCGTAGTCTCGTGCTTTCTAAGCATTGTCTGCAAAGCTCATCCTCCCACTAAAAAGTGGAGATTAGTCCTCAGGCACTTCCACCGAGTAGGGCGACAGCAATTCTGAGGTACCGGGCAGGTCCCGGCGTTTACTTTTTTCAATGGTGTGAATGACGCGGCCATACCGGGCGGGCCGCCCACAGAATTCTTGTGCCGGGCAAGGCAAGCCGACAAGCAGACTTACATAGTGGTAGCCACTCGCAATAACATGGGGTTTTCAATCTGTAACTTTATTTTCGTTCTTTACCTACCACTTTAAGTGGACAGCGTCCGTTATAACACCTTTCTCCCAAGAACGTGGACTAAGATGTCAATGACCAATGATGTATATAGAACAAGTGGCTGAGACAACTTTTCAGGCATGCTGTTACTTTAATTACAGTGCTAATTTTCTGGCTGTACCTTTGCATGCCTTCTAGTGTTCCTCCCGCTTGCTTTCTTTCTTTCTCTCCCTCTGCCTTTCTGTTCCTGTACTATTGAGAACTGATCTGCCTTCCGTTAATTCCCAGACAGCATCAAGGCCGCCCTATTGATCATTCCTAATTGTGTGTACAAGTATTCTCGCGCATTTAGCAAAATGAATGTTTCATTATTTTCTGGTAACAACATCGCAGCGAGCTAAACATGTAAATCACCCAACTGTTGTGATGATGACAGTCATCAGGCAACGGGTTCATTCTCTTCTGTCATAGTTTTTATTTGCCATTTCGTTTCCTTCGCACAGTAATTCACTATTTGTAGAGTTGACCTATGATGTATTATAATCAGTGGCGGACGCAGAAAGTGGGCGGAAGGGGGGGCGTGGGAAGAAAAGTGGGGTCTCCGACGTTTTGGGGACCCAGACGGAAAATAAAATTAATAATAATATTAATTATAATAATAAACAATAAATAAAACATATATTAAAAATAATAATAAAAATAAACAATTAAAAATAAACTAACACAAGATTTTTATTTGTATTGTAAAGTAATTTCGAAAATTTGGCGACCCATTCTCGGGGGGGGGCGCGCGCCCCCCCGCCCCCCCCCCCCTGCGTCCGCCACTGACTGTTCCCTATGGGTTTTCGGCCTTGTACCAAGTGGCCATAGCAGAACCGAAATCGCAGCACGAATCTAAACTGAGATCTCTCTCTCCCCCTCCCCCTCTCTCTGCATCACTATGAAATTCGTGCTAGCAACTACTTGCTGATCTATTGAGAGTTCCACTAGAAGATAATGTCGTTAAAGGCAGCACCCACGGTAATTTTCATGTCTGAGGTTTTGATCGTTTTCGAACCTTAGCAGTAGTCTAAGCAATTTGACGAAGAAAGTAGCACGGAAAACTCAACTAAAAGAAGGTACAAAAATCAGAAGTGATTAGTTTCGCTTTTGCCACTTTTGCCTCTAAGCGAATCAAATTCACTAGTCCAATCACAGCTCTTCTGCAGAAAGGTTAATTAGTCAAATGTGTGAGATTGAGAAGAAAAGACGAAAGGTAATAAGAAAGGATAACTGTCGTTGTAATCTTTCCACTGTTTCTTTAAGTGAATAGAGCATTTAATGTTGTTAATATTAACGAATCCATGAATGTTGCGTTGAACAAAGTCTCTCGTTGATTTCAAAGCCAACAAAGGAACAATGTAGTCACCATTTTTTTACAGCAGCAATAGCAACCCAACATGTCACAAAGTATACCTAGTCACGTTTAGGTTTAACAGCTCTGAGGCTGGAAAATAGGCATTTGAATAGCCACAACAATAGAAACGCTATTAAAACAACTAAGCTAGCGAGAAAAGCTAAAACATCGAGGGAGTAGTACTGTATCAAACTCAAATTTCTCGAGTGCATTAGCAGGTGATTCATTCTTCCGTGTTCAATGATAATTTTCGCCCACTGAGCGATGTCGTTGCGATATTGCACCGCTCGTCCCGCAAGCAATGACGCGACAAAAGCAGCTTCTCGAAGTATCCTTCTGAAACGATTTAGTTGAGAACCTCATGAGGGTAGCACGAAGAAGTGGGTCTTACCTGTTGCCCAAAGTCCTTTGAATCGCATCCGTAAAAGTTTTCTTGTTCAGGCTACTTCTCTCGATAAGCGTTCCTGTGCCAATTCTCTCAACGTTTTTCGCATTCACTAGCTGATCGCCAAACAGCGGTATGAGTATCATAGGTTTTCCATGAAACATCTGGAAGTGTTTGGCAGCGACTCGACCGCTTCCAGTTTGAAGTTGGAAATTTGACAAATAGACTGAACTGCTGATCTAGCTAATAATGAAACGATGGGAGCTACTATAATGCAATTTTTGAGTAGCTGTTCTTTTAAGTACTGAGTAGTGCTCCACTCAGTACTTAAAAGAAACAAAACAAGTAAAACAGAATGAATTACAAAACTGACCGCTTCCAACATAGAGTTCATGCCCCCATGGGTGATAAACAGCGACAAGCGTCTGTCAGCTGAAATCTCCAACTTTCTACGCCAACGGTAATTAGATGAACGTACAATCGGGCTCAATTAATCGAATAAATCTTTAGTGCCTTACCTAGCAAGTCATTCTGTGGAACCCATTTCATAGGATAAATATTTGGATGACCCTCAAGCAAGGTCGTATCGTCATCTTCGTACTTCCAGAGAAATGTCACATTGGGAAATAACGCAAAGGTGTCAACAATAGCTGAAAGACATAATTGAAATGCGTTGTTCAGTTTAAGACGAACGTCTATGTATGACAGATTGTAGAATATATTCGGTCTATTTTCGTTTGCCGTAACCAGGTGTGAAGCGTTTGATCACATCAAGCCTTCCCAAATTCAAGCATCGTATCTGCAGGAATTCATCATTTTGAACTGTCGTTGACAACATCTTTTCTTGATCATATTGCTCTTCTCTATCGAGCCATACAAAAGCAGCCGTGTGTAGAAAATATAAAAGGGTAAAGAATGTAAGGGAACAAACCATTTTTCAGCCACCCTGGCATATCCTTCGATAGTGTTATTGTGCCCAACGAAAATAACACTGTTGCATTTCTTTCGTCCAGTATTTTGTCCAGATCCTGAAAAGCAACATGACCGCGAACAGAGTTTTTTGAAGGAGACAACGTATGCGGTTAGCTGTCATTACCAGCACTTTTTAGTGACAAGAATCAACCGCATTCGTTGCACTAACTTTCGTATTACAGGGTGCCGCCCTTCTGACGTGGCACTGCAGACCAGCTAGACGCCGTCGTTGTCGGACGGTGTTTTCCACCTTGACTGTTTATTGTTTATTCATGCACTCAGGGTGCTCCTACAACCAGGTACATCATGCAAGTAACTTTTGAAATCTTCGGCTAAATGAGGAACCAGTTCAACAGAAAAAGCGTAGCTAACGATGCTTCGCTCTAGTACAAAATACATACACGTTGATTAATTTAAAGACATGTTACAGCTACCCAAGTGACATCTGCTTATCCAGGTCTAGGTACACCACAAACGGCGTCTTTGAGATATTCACGTCTAGGCTACGCCATCGGACAACGTAAGCGTCCCGGGGCGAGCTCTGTGTTTCAAGAGCTTCTTTAATCTAAATACAAACCCCGGGCGTTCACCTAGAGGAAGCTCGCAGAACGAACCGTAGATGGCTGCCTAGACCAGGGATGATTAGAGATAAAATGAGTGGGAGAGCCTTTTTATACTCACTACGTAAGTAGAAAAACACCTAACGTCGGAGAATTATTCTACCATGACCCGAAGCATCGCGAACTACAGAACTTACTCAGTTTCTTTTTTTTTTCAAGCCGAAATGTACGAGTGAAGGCATAGGCAAGATGTCATTATAGGCAACGCACAACAACGACAACACCCAGCTTGTCCGCTGCATCGCGTAAGTGGTCCAGCGCGACAGACCAGGCGAGTGGTATTTTTGAATGCGTAGAGGGATTGACCTGCACATCCATTTTCAACAACAGCTTGAATATTCTGCTGTGCATACCTTTGTGAGAGGCTTTGCATCGTAGAGCGTTGATCCACCTATATACCTTATCATGTTCGTTTTCGGACGTGGGGTCTCTGCGAACTCGTTTACGTTTGCCATTATCAAGCAAGTCTTCTCCTGCAACAAAACCAACAAAAACAATGGAAATTACAACGACACTTATTCTGTTGGACGCACATTATAGATCTCTTTTATAGCAGGGAACCCTGGATACTTTGCATTGAACACCTCCCAAAACACACTGTCCCAGTGACGCATATGCAGCATCAACTTGATATAGACCCTAAAATTTGTCAACCTCTCCAAGAACGTCATGTCGTCTGAGTATGGTGTGTAACTTTCTGAAACATCACAAAGGTATTGCATTGCTGGATGCTCTTGCTCGTGGCAAGAAGAAAGATCGCACCTGGCATAAAACTGGGTAACTCAACCATGCCTACTATTTCATACATGCGGGGAAGCATGCCAAAAGCCGAAACCATCACCATATTCTTGATCCCAAGAATCTGCAATAGCAGAAAGTTGCTGCCTCCAACTATCCCTGCAGTTTGACAAAATTTTCGGTAGAGACCGCGCAAGCTGCAGTCGCATTCTCCATTTACTGGGTGTAAACAGAGGTTTGCGGCTTTTTCAGCTGCGGTTTCCACGTCCAATTGATATTCTCCGATAAAGTGCTGACTACTGGAAACATTGTAAAGTTATTATTAGATATGTGGGGAATTGGATAGTGAGAAAAGGAATCATAAAAAGCAGATTCAATCAATGTAATGAAGTGCTCATGGTAACTAGCGGGTCCATAAGAGTTCATATGGAAGATCTAGTCAAAGTTACTGCAATACTTTTTTTAGACAGAAGTCTAAAAATGTAATATCTGACAATAGTTGCAGCAAATTTCTATGTACAGTTAACCCAAGCCAAAGAACCACTTACTGAATTTCACCTGAAATATGCCAGGGGCGCATGAGTCAAAACTTTCGACGTAGGCCAGCTCAAATTTAGACTCGTTCAGCATCGTCAGCATCTCGACGTCCTCGAGAAGAACTGCAATTCATAACAGAATGGTAAATCGTGCTTCAAATAAGAATGCCAATGGTAAATTTTAACAACGACTACCTTTGCAATATTTTAGAGTTTGCTCATACATAAGATCATAGTCGTTCCACTTGAAACAGACACCAGTGCATGGTGGCGACTCCCACAATGACGGTCCCCTTATTCTAGAAGTGAAAATTACAACAGTGACATCTGCTTGGTTCATACGAAAAAAAAATTGAATGTGAACATTGAAATGTAAAATGCAGACATACTCCATCTTTTGGAATGTATCGCTCGTTAGATTTGAGCCATATCGAATTGTTCGTGCAGGAAAGCGATTGCCGGATGTTGCCAGTGATGGATCGATCACTGGTGAAAAAATGGTCTAGAATGAGTGCTACAGATACTGCTGCAGCTGCCCGTTTCGAGAAGGAATTTCAGTACAGAATGTTCGCTTCAAACCCAACGATAGTCGGTATTCGTGCCTACTATTTCCTGCTTTTCTCACCACCCTTTCCAATTTTTGCAAGTGTTCCCGCACTCTTTTTCTTTCTGGCTCTTCTTGACTTATCATCCCCAGTGAGATCAATTATTTTTCAGAAGTGCTCAGTATTTCTTTGCACAAACTACTATGTTCTATCCAAACAGGGACCTCAAACCTTGAACGAAAGAAATTTTACTTTATTTTGAGGGAAACTGACATATCTTCGCTATTAACCCAAGTGTCTCCGTATCAGGCAGTGATTTCTCTTTTTTTTCTTTTGGTGTATGTATTCATACGCCAGCAGCCCTTTTCACACGCCGTACATACAGTCCTTGTCGAAAAGATAGACGGATTCCGTCACTGCAGAAATGCGGCGGGACCTCAACGATGGATGCGGAGAGTGCATGCTCCAAGTGAGAGGGTCCAGTAGGTCCCACCGCGATTCTGCAACCGCGACGATATGAAACCGCACGCGCAATCCGTCTATCTTTTCGACAAGGACTGTAGCTTGACTGCTCAGAAGCGGAAACATCACCATATACAGCTCCAACATTAATGGAGAGCAACATACCACGTTATGTCCGTCATTTGTCAACACATCGGCTATATTCCCCAGAAATTTGACGTGGCTGTGAGCGAGTAATGGATTCCAAATCAGAATGTTAGAAGCAGACACATAGTATTGCAGCAAAATCACGTTCAATACTAGTTCAGGACCCATCTGAAGTATCCAACGATCAAGACATGACAGGCAAATTGCAGGCATGGTGCTGTAGGAAGACCCATGCCAATTTGATTAAAGCTTCCACTCCACATTGTTATCTATAGGGCAATTTAAGGGCAATTTATACTAGCTGCATGCGTCAGCCGCACATCAGTCGCACGCATCCATTTGTAAGGGATTTTAAATGAAGACCGGTCAACATGGCATGTACGTCCTCAATGAAAAGAACGCGCGGAAGCCGCAAAACCGCAAACGCGTGCGTCTGAGCTGCGACTGCGATGCGACTGGGCCCTATTCTTCATCATATAGACGCACGCGCGTCAGTCGCACGCATCCAGTACAAATTGCCCTTATATCTCTAGTTTGCGTATCATGGTCCGTCGTTATCTCTGGTTATTTTTAGAAAATGAATTAATGATACGCTCGCTGGTGATAACGATATGGAGGAGGTCGTGTAAGCGCTGTTGAAACCGGTACGGCTCAATCTAGAGAACTGTTCCATCGGAACAGTTTTAGACTAAAGAGGCGAAAACAAATGATAGCGAAGAAAAGTTGGACAGCACCTGGCGATGGCGTATAAAGATAACATCAACACTGATTGTATACATACTCTCGCCTTCTGTCCGCACTCCCCTTGTTTTCCACAGTTTCTCGTCTTTTGCAATTATCGCCAACACCTTGACACATTGCACAACACTACGCACTCCTGGCATGAATTCTCTCAATGGATGCTGACAAATTCTTCTTCCTCGGTTTGCCGTCGTATTGGGTATCGTAGATAAGAAAAACCCTCAATTGATTTTGAGTAAGCAGACAGCGGGAAGGCTGCACGTAAAGGGTCATGTTCCATGATATAGGTGCTCTCCGAGCGCAGGGTTTCTTATGTCAACTTTATTTTCCACTTATGACAAGTGTTCGCCTCTGCAACGTTTATAATGCCTCAGCCTTAGGACCGTGACAAGGATGTTTGCTCATTTGGGTCCTAAACTATTTTCAAATATCGAATGCAGGCCTCGAATATTCGAATATGTTCAAATAGTGCCACATTTCGAATATTCGAATTCGAGTATATTAGAATGTGAGGACATTCGCAAATATTCGACTATTCGAATATTTATATTTTTTGAATATTTATTGGAATACGACCCTTATCACAGTGGTGGACCACTTTTGAGGGCCGGCACACCCTCATCACAATGGTGGACCCGTTCTGAGGCGTTTTCCAACATTTGGACTCCAGTGCATCCTTACTACGGCGTTGGACCCGTCTCGAGTCGTTTCTCCATTTTTGGGCGCCGGAGCACCTTTGTAGCAGCCTTGGACCCTCCTCGCGACGTTCCTCCGCTTTGTTAGCCCGGTGCACCCTCCAAACCGTGGTACTCCCGTCACTCTCCACTTCCGTTCTTTTAGAGCTTCTCTTCATTCTTTGAACCTCACCATAGCCGTCTCTAGGGTAATTTATACTAGCTGCGTGCGTCAGTCGCACGCATCCATTTGCAAGGGATTTTCCATGGAGACCGGTCAACACGGCATGTACATCCTCAATGAAAAGAACGCGCGGCCGCCGTGAGGCCGTAGACGCGTGCGTCTGAGCTGCGACTGCGATGCGACTGCTTTGCGACTAGGCCCTATTCTTCATCATATAGACGCACGCGCGTCAGTCGCACGCACCCAGTATAAATTGCCCTTCTATCATCATGTTGACCTTGCAATCGCCACCACTGACCAACGAGGAATTTCGTTTCACACACACGAACACACAGAATAAGCGCTTTATTATAAGTCATGACACATTTGAAACATGCCTAATTATACTTTAGTTTAACAATCTTGAGACCTGAAAACACCCACCTAAGCAGCCATAACATTAAAAGCACCACAGAGACAGCTACACTAGCAAGAAAAGTTAAAATATCAAGACCATAGTATTGCATTAAATTCATATTCCTTGAGTGCAGTAATAAGTGGTTCATTTTGCCGTGTTCAATGATAATTTTCGTCCACTTAGCAATATCTTGGCGATATTGCTGCGGTCGTCCGGCCAGCAGTGATGCGACAAAAGCCGTTTCTCGAGCGATTTTCCTGCAACTTTCCATTCAGTCGTCTGTCTTTCATATCAACTGCAAGTAAACCGAGCTTACTGGTTGAATAAAGTCTTTTGAATTGCTTCTTTCAGGGACTTTTTGTTGAGATTGTTTCTATCAATGACTGTTCCCGTGCCAATTCTGATCACATTTTTAGAGTTCATTTGCTGGTCGCCAAACAAAGGTATGACGATCACAGGTTTTCCATGAAACATCTGGAAATGATTGTCAGCTAAGTTCATGAAGAAGCCAGAGGTGGAAGAGTTCTGTTATACAGCGAGGTTTTCAAGTGACTATCCTATTGGATCTGGAAGATTTCAAGACAGTAGACATGGAAACTAACCGACTCTAGCATGGAGTTCATGCCACCATGGGTAATGAACAGCGACAGGCGTTTGTCAGCTTAAATACCCAATCTTTAGGGCCAAACAAATATTCTAGAAAGACAAACGAATAGAGACCCCCAACGCAAGTTGTATGCAACTCGGAGAAAATTGAGGATTTCCGAGGCGACATCGCGCAATTTCGCACAAATAAATTTACATCTTACCTAACAAGTCAGTCTGTGGAACCCATTTCATTGGGTAAATATTTGGAAAAGCATCCAATGACGACGTATCATCACCTTCGTACTTCCATATGAATGTCACATCAGGAAAAGAGGCAAATGCTTCAATGATATCTGGAATAACAGAAGTCATATGTACTAGACTAGTCGGGATTCTCAGATCCACGTAGTTTTTATTTGAGCGAAAAAATTAGATTCCACTGGGAGGCCGGATTCAAATTCTGATCACCTTTCTCACCTACATGGATCGCTGGCAGCGTAGAGCTTTGGCTCTGACACGGATACCCTGCGTCAACGCGAGCCAAGTGTATACCGTTACAGCGGAATCAATAGGGCGGGAAACAGGCCCATTCACTATAGTCGGGGAACTCGCCCGTTCACTATAATTGCACCACCGTGACTGCGTGGCTAGAGCCTTTAAACTGAAATGTATGGAACCATGACCCTACTACACAAAAGTCGTCGCGAGATGCTCACTCCGAGGTGAACCGCCTATACTGATGCAGGACCACTGCAGATACCATGACCACACACGGTCCGAACAATATATTGCAGGGATCTGCATGGATTCTGCACCAGTGCGCACGCAGTAATTGGGGATTCGCACCTTTTGCTCCACAGTGTGCGATGAAGTGCTACGCTTTGAATGTAGAAGAGAAAGATTAGTCTGATAACAATACAATGTTGCTACAATGAGTAAGTTGTAGGTTAGGCGAATAGGTGGTCACAGATATGTTAAAGAATGACTAGATATTTAAATAACACTAGCTCTTTACCTAATATCCAATTGTATTATAACCTTTTAACCATGGTAGCTGATCATTTTTAACGTTTTCTCTTTTCTTTAACCTATGATCTGATTTTGATCTATCGACAGCGCAGTTGTTGTTTTTTTATTGTGCTGAATGGCCCTAGGTGGCCACTTATATTCTTCTGCTTTCTGAAAAAGACTTACACATACCCCGTACTCATACTCTCACACGTGTAGCGCCAAGAGCGCTTAACCTAACGTTCAAGGAGTCTAGCGGGCGACCGAAGGACCGTGCACAGATAGGAGGAAGATAAATGGATACGAAAGACGAAAAACGAACCGTTTTTAAGCCATGACGGCATGTCTTTAGACTGTGCTATTGATCCAAGTGAAAATAGCACCGTTGCGCTCCTTTCACTTAGTACTTTATCCAGATCCTAAACAGGGACATGGTTAAGACTGTTGAGAGTAACAATTCCAATGCCTTGCACCTCCTACAATTTCAACAGCATATGCGCCCTTCAAGTCTTCGTTCATACATACCTCCGAGAGAGCTTTTGGATCGTGCAGCGTTGATCCACCCACATACTTTACCATGTTCGTTGTAGGGCGTGGGGTCTCAGCAAACTCGTTGACATTTGTCATTATTAGGCAGGTTTTCTCCTGGAATAGAGCCGATGAAACCTCCAAGGATGTAAGGAAGAGTAGTGCATGGGACGCACGTTGAAAATCTCCTGAATAGTAGGGAATCCTGGATACTTTGCGTCGAACACTTCCCAAAACACATGATTCCATCGACGAAGGTGAAACTTCAATTGGATGTTAACCTTGAAATTTGTCGACCTCTCTAGGAACGTCATCTTGTCAGAGTATGGTGTAAGACTCTCTGAAATATCGTTGTCTGCGACGTTCTGCTGTAAGCAATAACACATGATAATACCTGGCATAAAACTAGGAAGTTCAGCCATTCCTATTACATCGTACATTGGAGGGTACATTCCAAATGCCGAAACCATCACTACTTTTTTGATCCCAAGAATCTTAAATGAAATCAAAAATTCAATTGCAGTCGTGGTCAATTATTATTCCCCACATCCGCACTGGTGGTCTCGTTATTATTTTTAGGAAACTCAGAAAACTGCGTCACTGGAGTGTTTAGCCATCACTGACCACTTTTCCTCAGCAACGAAGAATAAAAAAAGACTACAAAGAGCGTGGAAGCCGACCGGAAGGGCGGAATGGTGAGCACAAATACTCAACTCTTGTCTACTTTCAAGCTCTATAGCACTTAATCCGTATTACGTTCATAACATTAAAAGCAGCATCCGCTCAAATCTTCGTGCCTGAGATTTCTCTTGATTTTAGGGCTTTTAGTGTTCTAGAACTAACACTTTACAGTGTAATAGCAAGAAACTCGAGAAATCCGTGAAATTGGAACAGCCTCTTCCGTGCGTCTTGTCGCGCTCCACCGACGCTCGTGAATCCCGCTGCACAGGCGCGGTCATAAGGGTAATTTATACTAGCTGCGTGCGTCAGTCGCGCATCAATCGCACGCATCCATTTGCAAAGGATTTTCCATGAAACGCGGCATGCACATCCTGAATGAAAAGAACGCGCGGCCATCACGAGGCCACGAAAGCGTGCGTCTGAGCTGCGACTGCGGTGCGACTGCTATGCGACTGGGCCCTATTCTTCATCATATAGACGCACGCGCGTCAGTCGCACGCACCCAGTATAAATTGCCCTATACACGCTTGTGGATGCGACGAGTCTTTGTTGATGCCGCTGCGAAAACTCGAGCAACGGTGCTGGTTTCACGATTGGGATTCGGATTTCTTCATAAGTAAGTCATAATTCTTTCATTCGTTCAGAATAAATGATAAGCTGCCAGTGTGCTTCGCCACTAGGGCTTCAACTTCCAACGAATTTCGACGGGTGCTGCCTTCAACAGTAATTGAAATTACCTGAAACATGCCTGGCGCGCACATATCTAAGCTTTCCGTGAATACCAGTTCAAATTTGGATTCATTCAAGGCCTTGATCATCTCCACGTCTTCCAGAAGCCCTAGGCATCTTGACAGTAACATGGTGAAATAAAATTGCTTCTATAACTGTTGCCTTACATTTGCAATAATCTAGATTTTGCTCGATCATGAGATCGTAATCGCTCCATCTCATACAGACTCCAGTACATGGTGGCGATTCCCACAGTGATGGCATTTTCATTCTGAAACGGATGATCATACAGAGTAATCCAGAAATCGTATTCAATGTCCTACTCCTGTACTTCCACATGCATTTCCACATAGAGGGCTAAGCTCAAATATCACAATTAAAAGCAGCACTCACGGAAATTTTCACCCTTGGAGGGAGTCACTTACTGTGCAGCCGTCTGCTGGGCAATCACAAGAATAAGTTGAACACAGCGAATAGAGGAATCCCTGCGAAGATTGTGCCGTGGACACATCTGCTGCTTTGGACAAAATGGGTACAGGGTCAAGCGTGATGATGGTAAAAAGTCGATCCCCATACGATCCCCTCCCCCCCCCTTTGAGCCACCAAAAATACGACCCCCCCCCCCTTTGCACACAAATTTCCTTCTATGCTTGCAGAATTTAGATATTTGGATATCCCATTTCAGGTGTTCGTACTGCGAGAGGTGTGGTGGAGCCGGAGCATAGGAAGGAGAAAGAGGCTCTTTTGTATCTAACTAGTTGTTTGGAAGTTTTTTGGAAAACGTTGAAATGTACGCGGTGGACAAAAAACGTGCATTAACTATGCAATTTTGCTAACGTAACTAATTAGGCTCGAACACATCAAGAAAAAACATTTATATACATCATCTACATGGTGAAGGGTTCGATCGCTACCGAGGCTAAAATTTTTGCTGAGGGTTAAAGCGTATACGGTGAGCGAATTTCAGTCTAAAAGCGTCCGTACAGAGTTTCTAAACGAAATACCTTCGTATTCGTCACGAAAAACAACCATACACATCATCGACATGGTCAAGGGTTCGATCCCCTCCGAGGCTAGGATTTTTGCATGGCGTAAAATGACACGCGCTTGTAGTAGATTCGAGATGATCGACCGTAAAGCATGAAATAACTGTTTATAGGGGTGGAGGACTGGGTAGGACTTTCAGTACGGACGTACGAAAATTTCAGCCTAAAATTTTGACTCGTTCAGAGACATGGTTGTAGTCGGACACGAATATCAGAAGATCTGGCCCGTCGAGGTCCCAATTTTTTTCAGGTTTTCAATAGTCGAAGGTTTTTCCAGCGCGATTCAACTCCGTCGATAAAAACATGGAAAAAAGGCCATTTTTATCGACGAAACCTCACCTCCGTAATTCCCGTGCTGAATCTTTCCTCTTGAAGCTGGAGACCTGAAACTTGGGGGTAAAGCACTATTGGGTGGAGTCCATAAAATGACCTTCTACCGGCCTGCAAGACTGGGTAGGACTTTCAGTACTGGCGTGCGAAAATTTTAGCCTATAACCCCCCACTTTTCACTATTCAAATCATACTGTTAAAGTCGTTTAATCACGTCAAAACAAATTCTGTGTATGGATAATTCAGTGTCCCACTTCTTCCTTTTTTTCTATCTTTTTTTCTATCTCCTATTCCACACTGAGACACCCCCCTCCCAACCACGACCCCCCCCTTACGACCCCCTCTTTCCCCCCCGTACGACCCCCCCCCTTGATAATTTATCGACCCACGCTTGACCCTGAATGGGTATCGTCTCTTCGGCTAACACCATCGACTCGGTGCGAGCATGTGGTTTAGCGCAGGGTTTTGTGTTGAATATGCATAATTTGCAGGGTTTCGTGGCGGGACCCATCACGGAACGCTCGTCCGCCCTGTGAACGCACATGAGATAGCGCCATTATTTTCTGTGTTTTCCACGCGTTCCACGCTACTACATCATTGTCGATGAGTTCATCGTCCCTAAAAATCCCAATGTACCGCGAAATCTCCAACGCGGATATTTTCGTGAGTGCTGCCTTTAAGCCACAGCGCGCACGTGCTGCTAAGCGCACGCCTCGACCGATAGAATCCATAGATCACCTTTTTTGGCGATGAATTAAGGAAAACATGTGAAAGATAGGGGACAAATGCTGTTTTACTCCATCTTTTGAAATTTGTCGTCAATCACGGGTGCACTGAAACGAATTGTTCGAGCAGGAAGACGGTTTCCAAATGTTGTAACTTCTGGATCCATTGTTGGTGAAAAGATAGTCTGAAACGAACATCATGCATCTATGTAATGCCCCTGTAGAAGACATTTTCATGCTTCTTTTGGGCTTTCCTCGCTTGCCTCACATTTGGTGACATCTTCCACACCAACGTTCCACACACCGCTACCAAAAATGAGGACCGGTCCAATAACATCTACTAGGCGCTGACGCACGCTTTTCCTCACACGAATGTGGACCCAGTGGATAGCTACTTGTCAGTACTGATCACCACCGCACGTTTTACATACATACGGGCCCGTCTTCTATTATTTTTCTTACACCTCTAGCAATGGAACCAAAAAAGGTACTAGCCCATCAGAGAGCACATTTAAGGGTAAAAGTTGTCGGCAACTTAGTTATTTTCGGTTTTTTTGCCCTTAAACTTCTGTTCAGTTCGTGTTTATGCTACGAAAAAGCAATGATGGCGTAAGATCACACATGCTCACAACACAAGTTGGCGTAAACAGAATGGGACTCCCAATTTCATTAGGTGTGAGCAAAAATTCCAGGACAGTTGGTTGTATTTTATTGTTTACGTCATCTTGTTCTTTGCGATATCCTTAATTGGTTTTCATGTATTCTGCCAGCCTGGAATATATCTAGTCACACCACTTTTGGCTGGGATCTATGTAAAAGCGTTGCTGTGTATTAGCTATAAAATAAGAATAGTGTCATGAACAATAATACAATTCGTCAAATTCCCCTTTACGTATTCAGAGCGGGTAATCAATAAAAGGAGCGAATTATTGTGTCACTGCTATGTTTGTGGGAATATGTTCTCCAAAATCGCAGGAACTCGTTATTACTTCAAATTAAAAGTGGGAAAGAGAGCACAGGTGCTGCTGGTCTCATGCTGGTCGGCAACTGAACCAATAAAAGTGCATTGAAAGAGCAAGTTGAATAAGGCCGTGAGTGAAGTGAGCAGGACATTATGGGTCGTAAATTGCTCAACTGTACCCCATCAAATGAAGGAAATAGGGAAGACGAAGAAGATCTACAGCACGAGCTGTGAACACACAATGCTACTGCTCTGTGATTACTCGCAATAGCATGTTGCGCTGACAATCCTACAAAAAATTAACCATTAGGGTCTGAACTTCTGAATAATCGTGCGTAGTCCTTGACCATGTCGTCAGGAGCACACCAAGCATATCACTTATTTGAACTTCTATGTCTTTACATCCGCTCCAAATCCTTTAATGACCCACAGACCCTATTCGAACTCGACCTATGCCGCTACTTCGAATATGACCCTGTTAAGATTTAGCTTTCTGAAAATACCCTTTGTTGTGTTTCACTGCTAGCGCAGCACAGAGATGCTAATGCTTTTCGATACAAACTTAAAATGACCTTGAACACGTCGTAGCGTCTTGGAAAAAAGTTGGAAGAAATTGCTCTAGCCCTGGAACTTTTGCACACACCTGATTACTTTCGAATTTCCAAATTGGATGCGAACTAGAGCAATTAAAATAAGTATTTGAAAGCAAGGAAGCGGAATGAAGTATGATGTGTATCACGTGTAAAGTAAGCTGGGGAAACTCCACAGAAAAGAATGAACAAACTACACAGGGAAGAAACGTCCAGAAATTAGACATGATGATGAGAAAAACGGGCAACATGCACGAATATTCAACTATCGCATTGAAACGAACTACTTGGTCAATATTTTGCTCAACCATCTAACTTTTTCACAAAATAATCTTTTAAATTTCTCCGGCCGATTCTCTTTACATGAAGGGTCACAAATACCTCAGTCTGGCTAAAGCTGTATATAGCTTACCACATTGTGTCCGTCCGCTGTCAACACATCAGCTATATTACCCAGGAAGTTAACATGGCTATGTCCAACAGTTGGGCTCCAGATCAATATATTAGATGCATATATGCAGTATTCCAAGAAGATCAGATTTAGGACGAGGATAGTGTGCATCTAGAAATTTGGATAATTACATACCTACTTGAAAAATATGGATTTCTGGGAGGAAGTCAAGGCACACTACTAAAAACAGGCGAAATATGAACAGAAAGATAGCCTTTACAAGGGCGAGCAATTAAATACACACTGACCACAAAGTTTCCATTTCTATGTCCACTCCTTGTTCGCCATAGTTCCTTTCTCTTTTCAGACATCGTCGCCGACTCGATATGACAGCAAGGATATCGTGGACTACAATATCGCACACAATTGGCGTTATGTTGCACAACAAACACAACAACACCTACGATCTGAATATCATCTGACAGGAACATCACAATGTTTGCGCTAACACTGAGCTGCGCTCAACAAGGGTGCTAGATTTTGCTGGTCCGTTTTATCATAGAAGAATAACCACTTCACTTCTGCTGCGTAATTTTTTAATTGGTAGGAATTTGTACCATGTGTTACTTGACTACACGAAAATGTAATAAGAACAACAAATATATTATGTTGGCGGAAATAAATCCTGTCCAAAATGTCGATCTTTTCTTACTTTAATCTTAGTTTTACCCAACAACTTTCTCGATAAAATAACAGTTCTAATTATCGGCACTCGTGCACTGCTCACTGGATACGCCTGAAATTCATACGTCTGCAATTCGGGCTTCTGTGAGTCGAAGAAACTGAAGAACCAATGTTTTACTTTGTTCATTTTGGAAAATTCTTCTTTTACCAAGTAATTTTCAAGGATGCAGATAAAATTATAAGCAAACAATGCAATGTAGGCCGAATAGGAAACGCAGAGAACGGTGCCGCAACCATCTGCGCTTGTTTATGGAATCCTTTATCGGACCGAGTGGTGATATTGGTGTAGAAATATTGGTGTCCGTTACTTTCTTGCCTCACGGGAGCACTTCCAACTGCGACATCCCTGCGACATGGCATCAAGCAAAGAGTGGTTGTTTATACTCTGATAACTGTGCAGCGCGAACGCAGTCCGAATGGCGTAGTGTTCGAGTAGAAACTCTAACAGCAACAGTTTCTGGTTGTTACCATCCCATCGATGGCTGCTCAAGCCTTTGTCCCTTTAGCATCAATTGATCAGGGATGGCAGCGATTGAGGGGAAAATGGCAGCAACTGGGTACTGTTGCTGCCATTCTCCCCTCAATCGCTGCTAGCATTCCCTCGATGCTAGGGTTCCTACTCAAACCATTACGCTGTTCGGGATGCGTTCGTGCCGCACAGTTATCGGAGTAAAAGCTTATAACTTCGGATTCAGAGCGAATTATTTGGCGACAATCTCCTAGATGCCGCACATGATGCTTCTGGTTTCGGCGCCCGCTAAGGTGCTGTACAGCAACTTAGAACGTTCCTCCACTAATTTGAAACATGACTGGCTGGCCTTATATGTACACGCTAAGAGGAGTAGTTTAGGAAAGGTACTCCATCATTACGTAGGTCAACTTTCTCTTCCCATTGAATTCAAAGCAGATGTCTTGATTTACAGAAGTAATCAGCCCTCTAGCTGGAGGACTACATGTAGACAACTTTTGATAAAACACTTTATTGAAACAGCTCGAGATCTAGTCTGATTTCACTTTTGTACTGTAAAAGCAAGAAAGCACCCGTCTTATGAGCCACAAAACAAGAAATACTGCAGAAAGAATTATACACAACTCAAACGCTATAACATCCAGGGAGTAGTATTGAATCCAACTCATATTCCTTGAATACAAAGGTAAATGATCTAGTTTACCGTGCTCGATAATGATTTTTGCCCATTTGGCGATATCCTGACGATACTGCTTTGGCCTACCATCAAGAATGGAAGCGACGAGAGCACATTTGCGAGCTATTTCTCTGTAATGAAACTTTAGTAATTAGGTGGGAAAACAATATAACTTCAAGCATATCTTTGAACCAATGGAACCACTTCCAGATTCTCTAGGGCCCTGCAGCGGCGGTGATCTTGAAGCGTTAGGTTGAGGATAGAAATCTATCGTGAGAAGGAAGTCTTACAACTTGTCCGTGGAAATAAATTCAAGCCAATTTAGTTCGATCGAGATTTATTAGCAGAAGGTTCGATCGAGATTTATTAGCAGAAGCTCCTATATCATTACCCAACACATCTAAATCAACTGTCTTCTCGTTAGCATTTATAAGTATGTCGGCAAGAACTCCATCAGTATTTCATGCGCTTCAGAGCTGCCCAATTTGTTGTCTTCCTTTGATGCTACCCGGCAAGTAACGCCTTTTGCCCAACGATTGTCACTGAGACGTCCCCTCTCAAACTTCGTAGTACATTGGTATGCGAAAGCTATTCTGGTCCGCAGCGAAAGCTGGCGCGGAAATGATCATCAGGTTCTCTCTAACATCATCCTCTCTAACTCCTTAGCATCTAAAATCCATTAGGAAGTCGCCTATATATCATGAAAATCGCCTCTTTCACGTTTAGCTGAGAAGCAAATTTCAGATTTTTAAATGTTTTCCATCAAAATTTCTCTGTATTCTATCTGCCTAAAGATCTAACGCACGACTTTTCAAGAATATGCAGCTTAGTTCTGGTCTGGTAGCATCGCTTTCTCATAGATTTGCCTGCAACTTTCATTTAAGCATGCGTCTTGAAATCATAAAAAATTGCATTCTGGGCGAAACGAAGACTCCTTGCCGTAGTCGGTTTCGGTGGTTTTTCCTTATGCTTCCCTTGAAGCGTAACTAAAATGTCAGTACGGAGTGCTTAAAACCAATAGTGGACACCGATAAATCGCTGCATATGTGCTGAAGCTTGCAGAAATGACGCCACTCATTGGTTAAATTTGACATTCCCATTCAATTTACATCGAGAGGGCCACTGCACTACTTCCGCCGGAAGTGTTACACCATCCTCTGCCGAGTTACGGTAAGGTGTGCATACAGCCTCGAATGAGCCGTTTTGTTTGCTGTGTATGAATATCACTGTATATCACTTGGCCAGTCATCTGGGTACGAAAGAAGATTTTGGTCAACGTCATTCACGATTCACCTGGATGATCAGGACGGAAAAGGAATCAAATGGTAAAGATGCTGAGGTCTCACGATAAGTGGCACAGCAGTCTATTCAAGAATTTGAATAATTATGTCTGCTAGACTACAAATATTCCTCATCACTGAATAATCCCCTATTGTAAATTTGAGATACGATTAACAAAATGGAGAATGAAAAGTCGACTTACTTGCTTTCTATTACATGTTTGAGCGTTTCTGTTAGTGTTTTCTTATTAAGGAGATGTCTCTCTAGGATAATCCCCATTCCTCTTCTTTCCACAGCTTTCGAATTTAATTGTTGATCCGCGAATAGTGGAACGACAATCATTGGCTTTCCATAGTGCATCTATGTATAGGCGACAGCTATGGTTTGAATGTCATATGTCAGCCACTATTTATCTCTTACCGCTTCCAGTATTGAGTTCATGCCGCCGTGAGTGATGAAAATCGAGAGACGCGGATCAGCTAAAAGTCAAATGTTGCTTTTACCAGTGAATTCTTTGTTTAACAATGACCTATCTAAAAGATCTATCTGCGGGATCCATTTCATCGGATGGATGTTTGGATGAGCTTTGAACACTTCATTGTAGTCGTCGCTTTCATACTTCCAGATGAAGGAAATATTGGGGAAGAGTGCAAATGTATCGACGATATCTGTAAAAAAAGAGGTTATCTGCAAGAAGTGAGAAAAGAGATATCTGGTCAATATTGTACGACGCTCAGTCAATAACAAAAGATTGAGGTCATAATGAACGGTTGTAAAGCATTCATGTTCGGTTGTTGAGGTTCATGCCTGAGCTTCGGGATCGAACAGCAACCAAACAGCAACCGAATAGCGCTCAAATAAATGGCACTCCAAACCCGAACATTTTATTTTAGGACTTGTAATTGAACTGACATGTTGCTACAGTAGCTGTGACATCTGAGCCCTCGAAGCTTGTTGCGACTTCGTGCAACTCTTTTGTGTCATCGTTGTGAATGCCAGGTCGCGCGCGCATGGTCCCTCCAAATTAGGCTCCGCCCCCTCCGCCGCAAACGCATAAATAGCCAGTACTACAAGTTCATTCGTCGTCAGTCCATCAAAGGGAGCGGTTGCCTACAGTCAGCGGATGATGGTTTGAAGATGGTTAGGTGATGGTCACAGTGTCGATTCCACCAGTACACAGGCCACGGGAAACAGGGAAGGAGCATCCCCAAGTCTGAGGTAACTCGGTGTCGGTAAGGTCTGCGGAGGCGTTGAGCACAGGCTCACACCGCCCGCTTGTCCGAGCGGCCGAGGATTTGTGCTTGCTATGACCCCTAGTGACTGGGTCGGTTGGATCCTCCCCTGAGTGTTTATGTTGTATATTTGTGTATTATTGGTATTATGCGGGCTATGAATTTGGGCAGTTTTATGTGTTCGTGTTGTGTAGCAAGATCTACAGACGTGTGCTGCAGAGTAGCGGCTGTATATCAGTACAGTCAACATCACGCATGTGTGCGGTACCGGCAGGAGATGGTGGCAGCTCTCCTGCATATCATATGTGTCGTACTGTTGTGTCACATGAGTCAGTGTTGGTGCATCCAGAGATGCCCGGGTGCAGTTGTGTGACAGTGGTGTTTGATATAGTTGGTAGCTTAGGGGCCTCCATTGCAGTGGTGCTTTGAGTTAAGTGGCAGATGAACACATGCATTCTGACGCAAGCCAACGTGCTGCCAGCCTTGGCGGGTTACACGTCCCGTCTGCATTAGGTTGCGGGTTTTCTAGTAGTTGCTCAACCGATGCGTTGGTTCTGGGTCTGCTAACCACTGCGCGAGCGACGCTGGGAAATCACGACAAAGCTAAGCTCCTGCCCAATTTTTGTGCCACGGTACGGTACGCCAACTATCAGAGGAGTTGAAAAATGAATGCGAGCCAAAGCACATCTGATATCCACCCGAGAGGGGTAAGTGTTGAGGGCGGGACAATTTTAATCCTTCGAGTATAGAGCTGCGCGCATGGCTGAGTGAATGACTGATTAACATGTCAAAATCATGAAGAGGCCCTAGTTCGTACTTTGTGCAATCTTCTGTTTCAAGTATGTGCAGCAGTTCAGAGGAGTAGTGAACATCAGCAAGACGTAGTTTGTGGTATGAAATGTTCTCCGAATGGAGGGTACTTCACTGTGCTTTAAACGCTTAGTTTTTTAAAGACATTGTAAGTTCACTGCTGACCCATTTGGCGAGAGAATGGGTTTGGTAATAAATCTTGCTTAGCAGGACATTTATCGGGAAAGTTGATGTCATGTATGTCTGGCAAGACAAAAGGGAGAGAATATGTTGGCACCCATTTTATGGGCAATCAAATACGGCGCACAAGCTTGAGTCAATGCGTTGGACCTGAATGCACATCGCACCGTTCGACAAATCTACCCCCACATTTTGCTTGAGGATGAGGAAGAACCTCGTGATCAGGCATGTGCGGAAGTAAAATTTAAATTCTCGTAAAACGTAAAACTGAAAACGGATGGCCAAAAATGGGCGGAAAACGGAAATTTCCGCACACCCCTGCTTGCGATCCTCGCGCATGCTAGCCGGCTGGACACCGCGGATCCGCGCGACCCTCAGGCATGGATTAGATGGAAGTCATCACTTTTATTACTTAACAAAGTACTCCCTGAATCAAAAGTACTCTTCGGATGTGAACGTTGAATATAAACCTTGAATGCTATGTTCTCATGAGAATATGGAGCCCTCTCTTGGCCTTGTGAGGCAACAGGACAGCCAAAATACGTGCTGAAATTCAATTTGAAAGGGCAAGTTTTGGCACATTTGGCAAGGTTTGCATGACGATATATTTGGATAGGCCTGCATGGCGACCCAATTGTCGAGACATCTTGCTTGGCAAGGCATTTGGCAGAGTTCGTTTGCATGGGTCTTCGCAAGCCCGTTTGCCAAGTTGCCAAACGAACCTCGCCAAATGGATCGCCAACGAACTTTAGCGAAAAGATCACAAAAACTATTATGTGGTTTCAAGGCTACACACCAGTTCGCTCCTGCTATGCACTGTGGATGGCTTCGCTACCACTGTGCAGTGTAAGTAGGCCTCTTGTGCAGGACGAATAATGCGCAGCCATACAGTGGCGGGAGACATTCCGAATGACTTCAATGGTAATACACCTTCATTGTATTGTCGTATTTCTTCGTTTTCCTTCTCTCTCTAACCTTTCCTACCTTATATCTACCCCAAACTAATTCTCATCGCTGGGATTAACATAGCAGTTCTGTTGTCAGCATTCACACCAATTCGGTTGCACTCAAATATCCACAGCTTATTTCATCAAATTCGGGTACTACTTGGAGGGATTACAGAAATCGGAGGTTAACGCCTTTCAAAGGCTGGGAGGAACTGCTATTCATCTATATACCAGCTACTACTCAGCATCATCTTACTTGCCAGCAGACATGGATATATCATGACCAGTTTGAGGTGCTGTACATTGCTGCAGACATAGCCACGCTCCTTGACAACCTTTCCTGCGCACGCACACGAAAAGTCACGAATTTCCTAGATTATACAGGAGGTATGATGTTGATTCAGACCTGCGATGTTGATTTGTGCGAACTGAGCGACTAGTAAGAGTGGTGTAGAGATCTGGGATCAACTGAATAGCCAAATTGATGCAAGATAATGTATAACGAAAGTTCTCTGAAAATTGGCTCAGTGGTTACTGGTCGATGAACGGGCTACGAATTTTCAGGCAACTTGTTTGTTGTACAAACTTGTCCTGAAATATTTGAAACGTACCCCTCTTCAACCAATTAGGCATATCCTTCGACTGCGCTAATGATCCCATTGAAATAAGAACTGTTGTGGGATTTTTGTCTAGTAGTTCACTCAGCTCCTAAATTTTAATGATAATGTCATGGAACGAGAAAATTATGGGAAAACAGCAAGCCAGACTTTTGACAACGGTTTAGGCTCATGTAATGTAGAACCGCCAATGTATCGTATCATGTTTGTAGTAGGACGAGCGGTTTCCGCAAATTCGTTCACGTTTGTCATTATCAACGCTGTTTTTTCCTAAACGAAAATTGTGCATAAAGAAGCAAAATCACGTACAGTAGGTTATGCACCAATCTGATGCACTACAAAACCATACACCGCGGTATCATGTGTTAAAAATCGAACTCGACGAAAAATTCTGGTAATGGCACCTTCAGCCGGCATACATGGTCCTCAAATATTCTAAGCGATTCCACAAGCAGTTCTTTAAACCTCAAAAGTGCACCTAAACATTTGGGTAAGCTCGTGCGAATCAATTACATCTCATCTATCCTATTTGATGTTATTTGCACAAAAATTAGGCTCTTCCATGGATGTGTATGTATACCTTTCGCTCCTACCATTCCGCTACCTATTTTTTATTGTTGTGTCATCTTATGTTATTATTGTTACTGTGAAACAGCTGAGTACTTGGAGAAAAATCCAGTTCTCTCAATGTCATATCATACGAATAAATCAATCCAGGAGAAAGATGAACAATTACATGCTCTCCACAGCTCTCAGCCCATAACACATTCACGCACTGTCCCAAAATAGTACTCACATTATATATTTGCTCGAAGTTGGGAAATCCTGGGATCTTATCATTGAAAAGCTTCCAAAACTTGTAGTCTAATGTGTGTTTGTAGTATTGGAAGACTATATCAAGATTGAAGTTGACCACTCTTTCCATGAATGTCATCTTGTCCGAATAAGGTGTTAAACCAACTGAAAAGCAAAAGAGTCATTTTTCCAGCTGAATGAGCTTTTAACAGACAGGAAAAGTATGTGAGGTATATATTTGTGTGTAAAAAAGTTCATGCTTGTAATAAGTATTGAATCGCACCTGGCATAAAGCTGGGAACAGTAGACATCCCAGTTATATCGTACAAACGTGGCATCATCCCTAAGGCAGACACCAGCACAATGCTCTTGATGCCAACCATCTAAAATATTAGATTTTACGCTGTTAATGTTATCGAAAAAGTGTCGAGAACTGAACGAAAAATTAGAGCAGGTGATGAGAATCTTGTCTTTCAACTTGTTATGAAGCAGTTTCCTTGTCAAATCCTACACTATTTTCAGTAACCCTACTACTTAGAGATTAAAAGTAATGCATTTAAATTGAGAACTGTAGTAAAGTTCCTAGTATACATTGATATTCGAACTTTTCCTGTTGAATATTCGAATTTCCGCAGCTTTCGAATAATTCGAATAATCAAACAGCCAAATATTTTCATTTCCGAATCATTTGAATACTCGAATAATCGGATACTTCGATTTTCCGTATCATTCGAGTATTCGAATAGTCGAATATTTCAACCTTTCGAATCATACGAATATTCGAATAATCGAATATTCCAACTTCTCGAATTATTCGAACATTCGAATAATCGAATATTTCAACTTTTTGAATAATTGAAACATCTGAACAGTCGAATTTTGGCATTTTTTGAATTATTCAGATATTCGAATAGCGGAAATTTCCAATTATTCGGATATTCGTCAGAATGCTAGCGTAAAGTTCCTAGATTATGCCAGAAAACGTTTTTTTTTATTCATTTCAACTTAAATACTACTGATAGACGTTGGCGTACTAGACATTTCTTAGCAGCTGCTATTATGTATCTTACCTCCCAAACTCCTGGAGCGCAAGCATCAAAGCACTCACTGAATACGAGTTCGAACTTTGAATGACGAAGCCTGTTCAGAAGTTCATCATCTTCCAAGATAGCTGCAGAATGAAGGTTTGCTCTTTCATTCATCATGGAATTGATTCGCTCACCTTTACATTGCTTGTAAGTTTGCTCCACAATTTGGTCAAAGTCACTCCATTTCATGCACATACCTTCACATGGCGGTGCCTCCCACACTGAAGGTCCCTTCATTCTGCAATTTAGGAACTAATGCTATTTGACTCTGGGTGCTACACCAATAATGAAAAAAATGCCATTTGTGATTTGCAGTACAATTTAATATTTTCGTCTTCTGAGATGTTGTAATGTATGAAATGTCTGACTTCGAATTAATCCGTTTTGAGAATTGTATCTAAAACAGAATGTGTTTCCGTGCAAATTGAACGCCTCTTTATTAAGTAGAAGTTTGGAATCATGTAGTGAATTTGGTGGAGCATTGATAACTTGCATGTCTATGAGAATGATCGTCCGTTCTGGTGTTATAGTGTTAATTATCTCTCTGCCAAAGCATTTGTGCCTTACAGCAATGCCATAGGAAATGCAGTCCCGTACATCCGACCTATTCACACACAGGATCAGCTAATCGATTATTGTTCGTATACAAAAATAGCGACGTTGTAGACGAAAAATGGGTCACATGGTGAATAACTGCAAGCATATTGGTCGAAGCAAGTATTTAAAACCAAAAAATCACCTGATGAATGTTGAATCTTGTTGCAATAGCCGATCTGAGTCGCACATGACCATGAGAAAAATGAGTGCATTTTATCGGTTGTTGCGAAAATAATTGCCGTTTTGAGCTATGCACAATTAAGCATTCCTCTACTGCCCAAATTGAGCAATTTAAAGCCTTTCGAAGATGAATTCGAATTCCAAAGATGTGCTGGTCCGGATTTTCCTCCCCTTTCAAATGCTACTTGAATATTCTGTTTAGCACTTTCCTACTATCTTTATAGAGTCGCGGACAGATGATGAGCCAACGCGATTTCCGAGTGACAGTTTCAAACTCCATCACATAGTACTGGAAAGAGATGAGCGGACTGTCCGTATCCGGTTATCCGTTTGCCGTTATCCGTAGATTTTGGCCTATCCGTTATCCCCACCGTTATCCGGCCTTTTGGCGCCGGATAACTGTGCGGATAAGGCCGAAAATATTAGCTTCATTTTGTACGTTCTCAACAAAGGGTAGTACCATTTCAAGAGGAATTACTCGATGTAGTCCTCTTTATGTCATCAGCAGTACTTGTTGCAAAGTAGAAGAAGGTAATAAGGACTTGTACTTGCACAAAGAGGAATGCTGTTGCTCATGTCTTCTGAGTCGTCCTACAAAGTCAGTCAATAACATCGAAACCACCATTTACTTGTGAAATTATCAAAAACGTTGGCTAAGGCCACTAACAACGCTGAAATTGGTGACCTCGCAGCTCACGTATGAGCGGTGCCCCTTCCTCGCGAGGTTCATTTTGACTATTCATTAACCCCTACTGTTTCTATCGACCTTTGAATGCATTGATCAAGTAGCGCTTAAAAGCTAATACGTTGATTGTAGTCAGTTAGTGCTAGAGGAATTATGAGGACTCCACATAAGATATATGAAGCAAAGTTTCAGCCCCCTTCAGCTCCCCCCCCCCCCTTCCTCCTCTCACCCCAAAACAAAACCTTGGCAGGACCAACTTTCAGATACCTCACCTTTGTATTGAAAGGACACGAACACGTATCATCTAAAGCAACTAGTGTGCCAAACGAATTAGCAGATATCCAAACGTCACTGGAAATTGTTGTTTTATGACGAACTCAAACTACTAGACTGACACCTCTTCATAATAACGCCAAGCTCAGCGTCGCGCTCAGAATGACGAATTTTGATGGGTAACAGCATGAATAATTTGTGCTCATTCTTCTCCACAATGTTCATATCGTATCTCACTTTTATCATTTTTAACATTATAGGAGGCGATGTCCTGTAACATCTGTATCACTTATCTGTTATCCGTTATCCGGCCATTTTTAGCCTATCCGTTATCCGCGCAGTTATCTGGGTCGTGGAAAATCTCGTATCCGCTCATCTCTGGTACCGGAGGTGTCCGGTAGTTCTGCCTTTGTGTTGGTTTAGAATCGCCTTTCCAACAGGCAGTGCGATAGTGGTTTATGAGATTCTCTTTCGACGATTTTGAACCCCCAAGAGAACCATTATCGTGATTGCAGATTGTTCTTTGAGAGTCACTCGTTGAGAGAGTCGCGGGACCTAAATCGGATCTTACCAATCCTATCTTGAGCGCAGGGATGGATGCTCACTATACTACAGTTTCAAAACATTTGACTTTAATCGACAGGGCAAGAAAGGTGCAGAAACGAACACCCAACGTTTCGACTGATGACTAGTGTCTCACCCGCTGTGACATCTTTTCTAACTTAATTGTTCTTCCCAAACAAGCCATTTCTAAACCGTGTAGTTGATGTTGATAAAGCATGATACCTATACAATAACAGGAAGCGCAAATGAATATCGACGGAGACGTTCTGGCACCTTTGAGTTCTTCTAAAACAGATCTTCCCCCAAAGGAGGTTGTGTAAGGAAAGTTGCTGGAAGGGTGTGATCCACTGCAGCCTCCTCCAACCTACTCAAACATTGGCAGAGGTGTTCTAGTGATATATTTTCAAATGATATCTAGAAATCTTCTGCAGATGTGGTCAACAGTGGTGAATAGAAGCTAGTTTTTCTCTGTTCTAGATTAGCACCATGCTTCACCTTTTTAAACTCTACGCAAAAAATTGACTCAATAAAGTATCGATGCTCTTACTGATTGTTCTCACTCCTCAGATCGTTCCTTACTATGTATTCCTTCAGATTTAAACCTACGACAACACCAGATTGCTTATGTGGAGCATCTTGGGATCGTCTTTCGAAAGTTTGCGAATTGTTGTTTCCATTATAAAGAAATACAATCTTCACTGTATTATTGTTGAGGATCTACCGAACTGAATGGGAGCTAAGCTGATGAATGAGGTTGAGGTTGAGTCGAGTTATAAGCTGTATGGGTGTTTGAGTGTAGGGATGTGCATTCACTGTGCGTGCGTCCCTGCGCACATGCGTGTACATATAGGTGTGCATGTGTAATTGTATTTGTGTCATATGCACTTATATCAAAATTTACAGCACACATTATGAGTTTCCTTTACCTTACTGATAAGTGCAGGAGGAAACTTACAATGGAGCTTAGTTTTCGTACAAGGATAATACAAAACTAGCAATGGACCCAACTTAAAAAAACATAAGATTATCTCAGCTTTAGCTCATGTGGAAGCTCGAAGGAAACCCGTCTCCATATGACTGCGGTAAAGGGTCTTCTTATATTCACAATGATTCAACAACAATATCAATTTCTATGGATCTTTCTAGCAAATTATTGAACAGAATAAAACAAACAAATAATTACAAAGATTAATAGTAATAACTTGAGTAACATACAGCAAACACTCTGACTACAAACAATCCCTCATCTTTTCCATTCCTCGATTCCGTAGCGACCGTCAAATGACGGTAACTAACTTTTGTTCTGATCTTCTTTTTCATCTAACTTTCATTCTGGATTTCTTATTCATCTTGCTTGTTCTTCACTTTTTTTCCGTAGCAATGAATGGGTCGACCGTCAAATGGAGGTAACTAAATTTCTTTCTGATCTTTTTCTTCATCTAGCTTTCGTTCTGATTTTTTTCTCCACTTCTCTTTTCCGTAGCGATGAATGCGTCGACCGTCAAATGGAGGTAACTAAATTTCTTTCTGATCTTTTTCTTCATCTAGTTTCGTTCTGATTTTTTTCTCCACTTCTCTTTTCCTTAGCGGCGAATGGGTGAGAAGGAAAAAATTATAATTATTGTATTATACACCCATTTCCTTCATAAATTGTTGGAGATAGAACTTTTTGCAAATGATTGCATAATTCCCTGGGCAGAAAACTAAGTTCTGTTGTAATCGTTTGATTGACATATAATCTCTATGGGTTACTATATCATTTTGTGTGTGAGTTTTGAAATAGAAGTTTGGTTCCACTTTTGAATGGAGTTTTTTCTAAAATACGTTTCTATGAATGATAAGTGTTCATTTTCAATTTGAAACGAGATTTTATATCTTCCAGGAGCTCTGAGACTGCAGAGTAAACCCATTGGTGTATAGTGCGTTTACCTATACGAACAGCAAGGCGGAATTTGTTTCTTTGTTTACGAATTGTGTGATTCTATTGTCGCTTAGAACATTTGAATCACCTGTGATAATGTGTATGTGGTATGGATCTATACAAGGTTTATAGACTTTATTTTCACATACGCATTTCTTGTGAGTATTTGTTTTACGTTAGTATGTTTCAAACTTTTCAACGTGTGGTTATAATTAAAGATTTTTGTGAACAATGGTGGTGCATTCTTAAATATTATTATAAATGGGAATTTTAGAGTGTTGGTGGTAGTTGTTTTGATTATGTGATCATTTAATATTTTGTCAATATTGAAATGATCAAGGATATTATGGACGTAAAAGATGGGAAGATTACAGAAGGTTTTTTAGGAATTGTTCTGCTTTTAATGTGCACAGTGAAAGTGAAATTTGCATAGGAAACACAAGAGGAATCTCGTTTGATTCTCAGGTATGTTTGACAAAATTATGATCGAAGGTGTATTGTATAAGCTTGTTTATTTTTCTCCTAGTAAGTGAGTATATGTATTTCTTAAGTGTGTGAAAAATGTCCGTTTGTTTTATAAGATCCAAGAATTCATTCTGGAAGTTTTCGTTACCGTTTCAAGTTTTGCAACGGGAATTTTGTTGTGTTGAATTTTTATGACCATGAATAAAATACATACGTGAAAATGAAGTCTATAAAGCTTATATAGATACATAAAACGATACATTATCACAGGTGATACAAATGTTCTAAACGACAATAGAATCACACAATTCGTAAACAAAGGAACAAAATTCCGCCCTACTCTTCATATAGATAAACGCACTCTACACGGATGGGTTTATTTTGTCGTCTCAAAGTTCCAGGAAGTTACAAAATCTCGTTTCAAATTGAAACATGAACACTTGTCATTCATATAAACGTATTTTAGACAAAAACTTCATTCAGAAGTGAAACCAAGTTTCTAACTTCGAAACTCACACGTAAAAATCTATGGTAACCCATAGAGATTATATGTCAATTCGACGACTACAACAGAACTTTGTTTTCTGCCCATTCGATACAACAAGTGGGAATTATGCAATCATTCGCAAAATATTCTATCTTCAACAATTTATGAAGGAATTGTGTGTATGATACTATAATCATAATTTTTTTCCTCCTCACACTAACAATACCTACGAATATTACGGATAAGAAATTATTAATCAGATATCATCTATGCATAATGATTTTGTCTCTAATATTAGACTGGAATCCATTAAGAATTCACAGATTCCAGTTATATATGCAGTACCAAAATTACACAATTCTCCAGCTACGTTCCGCTTTATTACCGGTGCTTTCAATAGCACTGTTGAACCAATAGCGTTAGAACTTCTTAACATCTTCACCTTTGTCAGAGACCACTTTAATAATTGCGTTCAGTGCATTGCAATCCAAAACAATTTTTTCCGTGCATATTGGTCAATGGGCGCGTGTGGCGCAGTGGTAAGAGGTTCGCACGCACACGGTCGATGGTTCGATTCCGCCCGAGGTCGCCATCCCCTCGGGTCAGTAGAATGGTAACAGAGGAGTCTTGGAGAATGAAGCACTGACTTGGTATATCGGATGCCCCCCCCCCCCCCGGAAGTCACTGTATAGGGCACATACATTCAACTCCTCTACGATGCTCAGATGAAGTCGAATGCGTGGCGCATTCTATGTGACGGGATTGATTAACGCCGACCACTTTATACTAGCGAACTCCAGAGGCGACATAACTTCAATAATCTGGAACTACATTCTGCTGATCCCATCAATATGTTCACGAATCTCTCCAATGAAACACTTTTCACTAATATTAGGGAGATTCTGAAAATCTGCTTCAACAACGCCAGCAAAAAATTCATAGTTTGTTATGGACACAAAAAGGTCTTCGATTCTGAGAGTACTGGTAACTATGAAAGCAGACACTGTACCATTAATGACATTCTGTTCTTGGTTGAGTACCTTTTAAATAACAGTTTTTGTTCATTCGGTCAACTCATATTTAAACAGAATATTGGCCTTCCACAAAGTGGCAATGTCAGCCACCTTCTAGCGGACCGTACCTCATCGTACTACGAGTAAATCTATGCTAAAAATTGCCCACATGCTAATATTTACTTCTTCCCTTACAGATACATGGATGACCTTCTTATTATGCAGAATACTACAGACGATACCATTTTAAAATTGTTGGTAGATGTTTACCATAACTTGTTATTATTGGATACCACCCATGTATCTAATTATCAATGTAATTATCCGGATTTAAACATTAGAATCAACAATAACATAATAATCACGAAAATGTATAATAAAACATGTCTTCGATTTTCCCATGAAAAGATTCCCAGATTCGTCTACAAACGTCTCAGTTGTAATCAAGAAAGCTACTATGTACACATAAGTACTGAGAATAGTCGAATCAAACAGACAAAGCTTCTGTTATCAACATTAGGCTATAACCAATCGTAGTTGTAAGCTCTTATTTACGCTGTCTAGAAATAAATTCATCCTACACAAATTTCAAATGAATCACCAAAAAAAGATCTGTTGAACAACTGTTCTAACAGTACAATGTAGCACCGCAAATTATCATAACCTCCAACCGTTCAGACTCAAAAGAGTATTTTAATTTTTATAGCTGCATCCAAGAACAGAAGATCGCATATCGGAATCGGACTCTTGACAGAGTATGGCGGGTTCAAATGTGTACATTTTTATGCGTGTGCTTATAGGTATTTGAATATGTTAACATTGTGGATCTGGTGTGCATGCACGTGGATGTACGTGTCACATTAGTCAAGTTTGCACCGTATTGAACAAGAACCATCTAGGTGCATGCATACGCAAATATAACTTTATGGGTGTTTGTGTGTAGGGATGTGCTTGTATTACGTATTGGTATTTTGCGTACATCCCTGCGCACATGTCTGTACCAGTGGCGGACGCAGCTCCCCCACCCTCGGAGAATGGGTCGCCAAATTTTCGAAATTACTCTGCAATACAAATAGAAATCTTGCATTAGTTTATTCTTAACAGTTTATTATTATTATTTTTAATATATTTTTATTAATTATTTATCATAACTAATATTTTTGTTAACTTTATTTTGCATTTGGGTCCCCAAAGCGGCGGAAACCCCATCTTTTCCCATGACCCCCCTTCCCACCCACTTTCTGCGTCCGTCACCGGCCTGTACATATATGTGTGCATGTATAATTATATTTATGTCATATGCATTTATATCAAAATTTGCAAAACACATTATGAGTTCCCTTTATCTTATTGATGTGTACAGGAGGGAACTTATAGTAAAGCTTAGTTTTCGTAAAAGGATAACGCACGAAACGAAAACTAGTCCAACTTAGAAAAAAAAAACAAAATATAACATTTTGAACTAGAGTGTCTATGCCTGATATTTAGAAGGAGACTTTCTTAGATCATGGCTCTACATACGCCTGGCAGATTGAGGAAGTGGGGCATCTAACGGGTGGGTATGTATTTCATAATTTGAAAGACGCCGTGAAAAAAAAAACGCGAAATAACCGGGAATTCAAAAAGCAGATATCAGTCCAACCAATTGTAAGGCGGACTGAAAGTACACTTCTTGATATTCTTTTTTATGACTACAGAAAGGAGCCGGTGACCTGTTTGACACCTCGTAAGGCTCGTCTAAATCCGAATCCCGGTTCTTTACCGCGTCCCCCGTGGTGCTGCGCCGCATCTAATCAACACACTACTACTCATTAGCCTATTACGACACTCTTCAACTAGACCGAAACCCCACCCCTAATTATGGCGCTACACAGGAGCCCGTTTTTACATCAATATCGGTAAAAAACGAAGACGGAAATTGGAGGATACTTTCAAAAAAGTATAGAAAAACTCCGAAAGAAAAACCTACTCTAGCTTGAGCCAATCATTGCTGATTCCTTCGGGCTTGAACAAGATGGTGTGGGCTGGGAGCCGGTTACCAAACGTTGTAACATGAGGATCAAGAATAGACGAGTAGATAGTCTGAAGTTCCAATAAGTGATTGTATGTTGGTTGGAGTTTGCACATGCCCTGTGCTGAGGCAAAGAATACGGTAGAACACGCGCCGCTGACATGCCTGGCGCTAGTGATACAGTAGTCACTGCCACGGGAACGAACTGGAACGTTCACATTCGCAATTAATTCACGCTCGCAATTTAAAGGCAGACACTGCTGGTTAGTTGCACTAGGCTGTTCATTCTTGGTGTAATAAAAACCAGAAAAAAAAACGTTTCGTCAACGTTGCTATGTTGTTGAACTTTGATAGATCACCTTATTTAGTAGCGCAACCTGACAGCGCTATTATGCACTCTTAAGAATTACTATACTTCTTATAAACAGTGTCCACCGTGTACAAAAATCATGAAGTTTGAAGTTAACAGGCAACCATATTCTATTTCTCATGGCATCAAATCTCTGCGGTGTTAAGTCGGGAGGTTTTTGGGGAACTTCCACACTTCTTCATCGGGCAGCCCATTTCCCAATGATTTTCATCTAGGAATGAACAAGGGTGGGAAATACAGGGGTCGCAACGGCTTCTCTTATGGCATCAAATATTCACATCTTACCCTAAGTCCCTTAAAGAATTCACTCCATAGCTAACGATTACAATGTCAAAGGGAGAGCGCGGATTCGATTACAGTAGTTAATGCAAGCATACCAAACTGGAGCTAGCTCCGAAACATTTCATGTTTGCGTTCATTTCTGTTAAATTTATTGTGTAAACATTACTTTGGGACACTCTATATTTGATCTCCAGCCTTATCTATTACGAGTCACGTAATATGCGATGAAAAGGCTTGAATACATATTATCACAGCTCCCTCTCTGCTACAATGTCTATTGCAACGTCAACAAGGCATTGGTAAAGGAACGGTCATTCTGCTGAGGGATGGTGGAAGTTTGAGTACACAGAGGCTGACATTGGAATTTAATGCTTCCCAATACATCATTGTATGAAGGCTCAAAAAGGTCAGTTCTTGAACTAACCGAGTGACCGTACATATTACGTACGAGCTTTACGATCGTGATAAGCGAAAAATTTTGGATATTTGTCTAACCATCCCAGCAATACCGGACAAACACCAATGAGCCAGGAAAAAAAATGGAGATTTCATCAGAGTAGAGAAAGAAGCCGTTCTGTTTTTGTTTCGATTATTGTAACTATCTAGGAAGAGTTTAATCATGACAACGACATGACAATTTTGCAGGAGGGGACAAAAAAGGGAAAGAGATGATGACATTTCGGGGCGATCAGTCGAATAATGTAAATGTACCTCGGATCTGCTTGTTTTTCTAAATCCCAAGGTTGTAGTCAGTAGAAAGGGCTGGAACCCTAATTTATTCTATTAGAGCTACCCCCCCCCCTCCCTATTTATGCAGAGTACTGCCTTTCACCAATAATTTTATTGTTGTTTAGCACGAGACTTTTCATTTTCGCTAGTTTACTTTTTATTTAGAATCCTGCATTTATCTCTGCCTTATCACCTGGAACGACATCAATTGCAACGTCGACAGCAGCATCGACAAACTGCACTGAGAAGAAGAACACTAACCACATTGTGTCCGTCAGCGGTTAATACATCAGCGATGTTGCCCAGAAAATTAACATGGCTGAGACCGTATCGTGGACTCCATATAAGGATGTTCGAAGCAAACACACCATAATGCAGTAAAATGAGCATAGAAACAGGGTTGCGGGACCCCATCTGTAATCGAATGTTCTGAACCAGTAAACCGATCCTAACGTGAGGAAGCAAAACAGATACCACTCGCAATCAAGATCAAGTGCTGAGGGAAGTTGGCATCTGTTTGCTCTTGTGCTTAGCAACCGCATCATAAGTATTTACAACTAGATGACGCCAGCAAGTCGTTTTGAAATGAAGATAGGGTAACGGGAATGAAAGCTTTCTTATTAAGTAAGGGTCAAAAAGGGAATTTCTAGAGATAAGAGTGGTGGAAATCAAAATGACCTCTTATTGGTCAGGGCTCAAGGTGAGCGTCCACAGTAATATTTATTAGAAGATCTGATAGATAAGCGTGTGCAAAGTCCATGATGAATTATGCCTGCCTTTTCTTCGTCTCGCTCAACTCCCTTGTATAGTCACTTCAGCAGGAAACAGTGGAGATTGGTGTACTCGTAAGCTAGTGAACGGACTTCAGTGCTATCATAATATTGTACAACCGAGCAAAAGCGCAGCTTCGCCGCGCTTTCTCTCAGGCCCGTGTGCCATGTTACTTTTGCGCTATCTCAACGCAAGAAAACCATGGTCATCCACACGAAGCGCAGCTTCGCCGCGCTTTGTGCGACGAAGGACGAATAAACCATGATGACAATGATTTTCTGCGAATCTGCGCCCTTTGTTGCGAGGAAATCCAAGGAAGATTTTCTATAGATGTCACATGGGAATGAAATACCTTTCTGGTGGCTATCTATTGATGCGAGGCTTTGAAAGTATTCCGACCTTTTTTAACCTCTTTTACCCCCAGATTTCACCGAAATTACAGCTTTAATGCAGCGCGAGCGATACTACATGACCCTATGAAAGAAATATGTCGGGAAATCCACGACATGATGAATGTTGCTCGCTCTCGTGTCTTCAATTCTATTCATTTGGACTCCAACCGTACTTGCAGTCGAAACGTGGCAAGTGCAGACGTGCAAACACATTATATTGAAGAACTTTTTCGGCACGGAGTTGTGAAATCCCCCTTGTAACTCGAAATGGAAACCCTCATCAATCTTCCCCATCTTTTCTCAATGTAAATTAACGCATTTAGAGTAAAATTCTCCATGCTAGCGAAAAAAGTCGCTATTCTGACAGGAATAGTGATTCCTACTGTACCGCTTTCTGGATGAGTCATGCGACAGATTACGAAATCAAATCCTCATCAATCATGCCTCCAAGTTGCTGCCTTCAAAAACCCAGCAGTCTCCATTGGCATGATTTCTTCGCAACCCATCTGGCATACATAAATTCACCATCGGGCTTCCTTTGAAGCGCCTTGTTTACGCCAAATCACCCCTCGGCGGCGGGCGAAGTGGGTGGCGCAGCCAATAACAGTCGCCGGCTCCACCCACTCACGTAACGATGGGGGACTGCGACTTATTATAGTAGATAGCTGTTCATCAGCATCGCCTGGGAGAGGCGAGGAGATAGGACTTAGGATTCTAGTGGCCAAACGAGAATTCTATAACAAAAGGCAGTGCTCATTGTTCAGTGGAGTTACAGTGGTATCACTCACACGCAGCTGCTGTTGACAAACAAACTCCATTGTTAGCATCAGAGTTCCTGTCAATAACGATACCATTTATATTGTGCAGTTATTAGTTGCATTGGAAAAGAACAATAAATTTGAAAAGAATGCTCAGAAGAGGAGAGAATTGTTTCAAACAACCTAATCACATGCTAGTCGCAGGGATAAGTAGCAGCCTGGCTTGATGAACTGTCTCTGGAAAGTGTGGGAATGCGTGGAACGTACTAGTACTAGATACTTGTTCTAGCAGCGCATTCGTACTGGCGGTCATATGGTCATTCGTACTCACGGTGGGAGGGGAGGGGTTGGTGAAGAATAAATATGGCCTACTCTGATAAAAAAAAACTCTCAAGAAACTAGGAAACATGGATAATTCCTGTTCTGTTTTTGTTATGGCTTATTGTTTTAACGCCTAAAGATGGCTCTAAGCGCCGATAGCTACTGATCAACATAAAACAGATAATTTCATTCAAAAGCCTGCTATCAGGCGACGCTGATAGGAGCAAAAGGGACAGTCTCGATGACGACACGTTGTAATCAGATTGTAATCAGATGTGTGGACGGTTCAGGCACGCTTTTTCATACAGACCACAATCTTGCACAAAATGACACGTTGATAAGAGCGACGCTCAAAACACGACTCGAAGGACACCTGCACATAAAGCATATTACAACCACTAAGTAGCACAATGTTAAGAAAACTAGCGTTGAAGCTTTCGGTAGAACTTCCTCAGATTCTTTTTCTCCATAATTATCCAATTCAATAGCAGCGGATAAATCCTGGAATTATCAGGCTATAACGCAAATTTCTCTCGCCTCTCGCTTGATAATCGCTTCAAAAACCAGATAACATTTCAATCTTGTTCCCCTGTTTGAACACCAAATTCACGGGAACATAACTCTCTATTTTCAAACTCAGATCCCATTTGTCATATGAGTGGAAATGCGAAAAGTGCATAAAAAGTGCTGTTTAAAGACGAAAGTTGTATGCTGCACGTTTCCCTACTAAGAAGAGGATGTAACAATGTCTCCTCGCATCATCAGTATCCATTATGAATTCGGAATATGCAACCGTTGGTCTTGCTCTGTCTTTCACCAGACGGCATGCCCGGCTTCGCTCGGGTGTTTTACAACCCCGGCTTTCTCAATTTATGAAATCATTGCAAATACCCATAATTTTGGTGGTGAGTACATTAGCGATGCTCAAATAACCCTTCCCCTCAAGTAATCCTGTAAGGGGAACGTCAGTAAAGTTATTTCGATGACAAATTCGTGGAAACCTACTATGAAAATTCAAACGAAAACATTATTAAAGAGCAAGCTTGCCCTTTAGATCATCAGCGTCGAGAAAAAAAAGAGGTCCTTCCTAGAAAAATCTCACGGGTACTCACCAGGAGGCTACCATTAATGTGCATGGTGCTAAGGAAAAGTCCGCCAACTAGAAAGAAGCCAACAGATCCGAAATTTCGTGATGTTTGCTGAGGAGTTACAATAAGAACAATTGTTAAGACTGGTATGTCATATGCATAGAGAACTTATAAAGTAGGTGAATTTTCGCGGGTTTAATGAAGGTGCTCAATGTGATTTTGTAAAGCAGAACGTGAAACAAGAACCAGCAGGCGACCTTCTGATACAGCGACTGTTGAAAGGACATAGGTAGTCAAACTCTAATGATCTAATGTACAGAGAATGAGCAGCGCTGACGCAGTTGCTCTCAAAAACAACGTTTGAATGTAATGGCTTGTTGAGCTGCAAGACTGTGCAATTACGTTTAGACTCTGAGTATAGGAATTAATAGGCAACTTCCACGAGTTCTCAAGTGATATCTAACCAGTGTGTTGTGCCATCATCCCCGGAGTCCTCAGATTGCCCTCGTGTAATTCTATAGAGTCTGATGACATAACACTGCATTTCTCTTGAAGATTCCAGCACGCACGTGCACGTTCGCCCATGGCGGGATTTTAAGTGTTGAGATTTGTTTGTCAACGACACTCAACAAACACTTTGATGAACTGGATTACCTCTGTAGAAAAGATATTCGGCAAGCATGTTGTCATTGCGCATAGAGTTTTATTGTACTAATGCTGAACTTCCAATATGTTCTAAATGTTTGAACAGTAGTGCTAGAGTCTGCCTTCTTTTTGAGAACCATTCCTGCTCTAATGTCACAATTCTGTCATCATTCTGACATGTTGGGATATTTACAAGATGCTGTACCGGGGGTGACACCGCACATCACTTGTAGTAAAGGTGGTACCACCTTACCTGTTTAGTTCTCTCATTTTCTCAGTTCATGCCGAATGCCATGTATTCATGTAATGCCCAAAAAGACATGAACATATCTATTAAATAAATAAATAAATAAAACAAGATGAAAAAAATACCCTGGCGCCAGTAACACAATTAGAATGATTGCAGTTCAGTAGTCTTCTGTCTTTGGGCTATAAACATAGTTTAATTGTTTTGCATATATGCACATCTATTGAAGACTGCAGCTAACCGACAAACACTCTATGTTTGTCGGTTAGCTGATGCCTCCCCCAAACCCAAACGTTATCAACAAATTGCCTTCTCCCTAACAAGCAGGCACGTCAATAACAAAATCAATAGGTGGATCATCAAAACTTTCGCCTTCGGAACCGTTGGTAAATATTACATATATTCGACAGCTTGGCTGGTACAATGAATAAAATAGTAAACTTCTGAAATCCTGTTTAGAATATATGCACTGGAATTAAACATCGTTCATTTGGTTGCATGTTTCCTATTTTTTTCTTATGTTCTAGCGTTGACTGTTGTGCCTCTGTTTCCCTTCTTTTAAACGTTTTCTTTTTCATATTCTGATGTGGTAGTTTTGCTTTGATTGGTTTTATTGGCCTATTCGCCTTGCACTGAAACATCCCAAAAACTGCCTATGATATGAAAATTCCTCTAGTCCCAACATGTTCTTGGGAAGAATTGTTCATCACACTAGAAACTGATGGGTTTTGCCTAGAAAGTCAGTTTTCCGACCAATGAGGAAAAATTTTCGTCATTCCATATTTTAGTTTTGCTACTTCCCCGCTTTCATCCAATTAGTCAGCTAGTTGGTTTGCTTATTTACTTACTTCACCATTAAAGCTTTGCTTTGAATGTGAGCTAACATGTTTTCATGTATTTATGTAGCCGTGCTTATTATACATTAGACCGAATAAAAATCGAATAATTTTGTTACTTCAATTATCAATTCAGGAAACAATTTAAACATCCAGGTGTTCGAGGTTAAGGAAGCCCTGAAGCCCCTCTTTTCTCGCGTACAGTGTTGTTTTGGTTTCAAATGTTGAAACTTTCAAATTTTCCATTTATTCAAGGTAATCGATATTCGAAAGCAAAAATATTCGACTTCGAATAAATGGAAAAATTGAATGTTTCACCATTAGAGACCAACTCGGTGCTATATAAGGGAGAAGAAGAGCATTAGGGCTTTCTCATTCTCAAGTATTTGGACATGTGAATTGTTTCCTGAATTGGTAATTAAAGGTAACGAAATTGTTCGATTTTTATTCGGTCCAATGTATAGTGCTTATTCATCCACTATAGAAAGGTACCAGTTTGTCTCAATTTTATTATCTTGGGTTTATTCCTATGTTAGTTCTATGGCGCTGCTTCCCTAAATTGATCTGATGAACGCGGGTTTCTTCAAAGATTCAAATCTTGGAGAAAACTCGTCTTAGGTGGAGCCCTAGTCATTTGTTAGTCTTGTGTTGTCTTTGGCAGTATGATCGGGCCTTCTTTTTACATGATGTTTTCTTTGCTTTGAATGTGAATTCTTAGCAGTCATCCACTGGTTTGTTTTCAAGTTTTTGCTTGGGATGGAAATTTGTAGCAAGTGTGTACTTGTGAAGATATGCGAGCCCTCACATGACGGTCAGCGCAGGGCAAAGAGTTCGATTTTTGACATGTCGAGGACACAACATCGACGAGCGATGAACTATTAATAGAGTCTAAGGACCAGCACAACAATTAAAATCGTACGTAATCCCCGCCTCCAATTACCCTTTTCCGCGAACTCCTAAAATACTCCCAGTCTTTTTATTTCTCATGTTATTATTTTAGAAGGGAATCCGTTGTGCTGAGTCAACTAACTGTGCCTAGGGGGCTTTTAGTTTTCTGCCGCGGCAACAGTAGCCCTTGGTTCAGCATAGAACGGCGGATTCGCCACGATTTTGGATTGGCGACAGGAACTTGCGCACTATTTTGCTCCTTTTCAAGCCCAACGACGTCCCTAACTGCGTGCGGCAAGAAATGGCAGTGGAGTGTGATACAACGCGGACACTCCCGATGGCGCTGCGATTGGGGTCTTCAAGTGATGAGTGTGACTTCACCAGAAAATCTTAATTCTAGCGTTCGCTTCTTTGCAAGTGTGTTTACTTGGACTCCCGCCGCACCCTCCTCCCCCTGCATTTTTCCGTGTTTAATTTTCCTAGAAATGAACTTGATACGCCAGTTCATCGGTGACGTGATTAACAGAGACTCTAATGTTCGTTTGCTTTAAGCAGATTGTGAAGCAGTCATTCTTGTTGTAACAACCACACTATAGGATATGGAACAGCTCATGAGGAGTATTTTATGTCAGAGCTAGGCTTGGTAGAATGGATACAGCAATAGGCGTCGGAATCAGGAGAATCTCCGCTCACGGGATTATATGTATTTCTGCTCTGAACGTTGGAGGAACATAAAGAACAAACTTGAAGGATAAATGGATAGAAGAACGAGGAGCATCGTAGAGCGCTCCCAGGTCGGAGAAAACCACTGATTAGCTGACAGACTTCAAACTCCGCCCTCACAGACACAGTTTTTGAAGCATTCTCGTACGCTGAGAAGACATGAGCGGATACTATTGTTACATCAACGCCCATGCAAACAGAACGTTTGCAGTCATCGTCAAATGCACAACCGGGGTACCCTACATCAGGCGAGACACAGCAGTTTTGGTGCATGAAGTAGACTTCGTCAGCTACTGCATGAGGTGCTTCTTGAGCTACTGCATTGTACAAGTGAAATTCAGCATTGATGGAATGGTCACTGAACGGGGAAAGAACGCTGCACTTTGGAAAGAAAAAAACCCTGGAGAGAGCGATGCGGTTGTTATACAATTTTCGATACTGTCCGTATGGAGTAATTCAAAGCCTGGTTGGGAGCGGATGACTAGAAGGAGCGAAGGCAGACCTCTCGCAGAGGTATGCAAGATGAATATAGCTCTGGCTATTCTTTACATCATACAACGTATTAAAAACGCTCTAACAGAACAAACTAGTTAGTATACAGGTTGAACACCACAGGTGAGTAACGTCTTTGCAACTAAGAAACGCTGATTGGAATGAACATGCTTACAGCAAGCCTTCTTCCGCCACTCATCTCTTACTCACTTGGAATTCAGGCACAGATTCAAAGATATATGGTTTTGAACCTCCGACACTTGGTCTCGTTTCATCTCCCATTATTAATCATTTTAGCTCTTGTTGTCACACTACGGCTACGAGTTGTTCATTTTTTGTTGACAGGGCTTTAGAAAAGTCTGGGCCCTTACAGTCCTTATACAGTAGGATTACACTATTTCAACTTGTAACATAGCGAATTTTCTCAGGACAGCATACGTATCTGCGTGGAAGTTAACAAGGGTATACTGATACTTGTTGCGAAATGGCCTTGATTGAGGCGTTGCGCTACCTTTTTTTTGAACTTCTCTTTGTAGTGAAGACAAATATTCCGAATCCACCAGACATGACAGGTTACCCACGAATCGGTAAGATGGTGGGAGGTATGTTGGTCAAGCTACGCTTAGGCGCGTCGCAGAATTACTTGCCTGGTGTTGATCATTGAAAAACGGTATTAGCTGTTGCGTTCAACGAATCTACCGGCTTTTAATTTGTTCCCCACTTTGAAATGACATATGCTGAACTCCCTCGGCTCACGTGCGGTCTTCAAAGTGCACAATATAGCCTTATCAATGACTGCACTTTGAATGTTCCCATTTAAACTTGTCAACGAAGCGGTTCGGTGATCTTCATCGCGTACTCTTCCTACACTTACGGCACGTGCTGGGAACAACTGACTGTTCATGCGACAAGCCGATGGTATTGAGCTGGCACATAGCGGAGTAATTTGAACATGAAATCGGAAAATTGTTGATAAGTTCTGCAGTTTGATCCATGTTCGAAACTGATTTGCTGTAAGAAGTGATACTAGCTCCTTCTTCTTAGTGTTTAAACTCTTTTATAAGGCATAATTAGGAGCCTAATTTGAACAGCTTCATGGTAAACTAGATCAGCTCGTTATTTCAATAGTTGTGGTAAAATGGCTCTCTGATCTGGCTCACAATTCCAAGCAGCCTTCATTAGGCAGGACTAGAACCATATTTGCAGTAGCAATGAAATGCTAACCGGTAACAGTCGTCTGCTGCTAACAAATGCTTCATTCCGTTGTTCTTTAAAGATTTTGACACCCAAATCACTACTGTCGTTTAGTTGGCACATTGAATTTCAGAAGACATTACTAAAAAGTCATACCTTCACTTGTTCGAATTACTAACAAATGATATATTGACTTGATTAACTTCCAAATAATCTTACCTCGATCACTTGAAGCTTAGAAACACTTGAATCTGAAGCTTGAAGCTTAGAAAGTTCACTTCACGGAAGGTCTACTTTGATAGCATTCCAGACATACTCGCCACACGTTCCGTAGGTCTACAAAACATATCCTGGAATGGAAAAGAGGCCAGCCTTTTTTTCTAGAGCAACAATCACATTACGCTCCATGTGAGGGGGAGACGGTCTTGTTGGACCGCTGTAATTAAGGGCTATACTGTACCAGGGCTGTGACTGGAAGATAGCACGATCGGCCGTAATTAATCTGCTCTCAAGAAGTTGTTGCTTCACAACGTTCGCGGAAATCCTCTAGTATGACAAGTTTTACATCCAGCCACACCCTCCAATGTTATTAATTTATTTTTAGCTTTAAGAGTAATACTTTTTGCACACAGTATGATTGAGAAACTTTCTGTAACTTTCGACCGCAAAGATCTCTAATATTTCCCTGAATGTGCGCAGAATGACCATTCCCCTTCCTATTTGAAATTTGAAATCTCCAGGTTCTACAGCCATCTTCTTGCTTCCTAAATAAACCGGAATCCTTCTGGCCTAGGGGTAGATGAAGAGGTGGACCCATTTTTGAATAGTTGATTTTTGGACGATGATTTTGAAGCTTTTTCTAATAATCATCATTTGGACTAACTAGATTTTCCACACTTTCAGATATGAGTAAGGTTTTACTACACCGATGTTTGAAGAGCAGACAACAAGAGCTGATTAACTAAGATGGATGAAAGAATTGATGCGTGAGAGCTGAGGAAGTGAAAGCACAGCAATCTTAAGCTCCTAAGTTTTTACACTAACCGGTTTCGGGGCTTGAACTAGACCGGAAGTGTAGCTTCCTTGGCGCCCCCGGGTCGAAGACCCTTTCATCAGTAGTTCCCAAGGAAGCTTCAAAAGATCTTAGTAACTGCTACTATCTAGATATGGAAGAGACAACTATTGGTAGATGACGGATACATGTAAGGAGTGAGTGGGACAGCGAGATGCTTCCTTAAATATGACCTATGTATGTGACCCAATTATTTGAAAAAGAGCGCCACTACTGAGTCATGGTTGCATATCTCTCAAGCGCATACGCATGTTGCATGATGAACAAACCGGGATTGTGAAAAGTTTTGAGAAGGTGTAAAGAAAGACAGAAAGAGGAAAATATACAAACGGAAACAAACCAGAACATTCCATATAAAATAACTCTGCAACACGCTATGAGATACAGAGTTGTCAATTTCGTTCCAAAAATTTGTTTCCCACACCCTTTCCTGTTCCTCTAGTGCATGTCGAAATCGAGGCATTACTGTCCTTATGGTCGTCCCGCATTTTGCAGCGTGGCCAGCCCATCATGGCGGCGCCACTTATAACACACAATAACGTATAAAAGGCATTATTCGCTAGATGCGGGTTGATTCCACATCCTCCTTCACTTACTGCGACCACTATTATGATGGTCATTTGCCGCTCATCAACCTACGATCATTGTTGTCCATCTCGTTGTTTAACCACTTGCTTGAGAACTACTGATGAAAGGGTCATCGACCTGGGGGGGGGGCACCATGGAAGCCACATGACCGGTCTAGTTCTTAACCCCGAAACCGGAAGTGTGGAAAAACCTTCTCGAACATCTCTATTAGGAAATGGATTCATGGCATCACTCCTATGTCCTCATTGCACAACTTTTTAGAATTTATCGATATGTTTATCATAACAATTTCATTGAACGGAAATGTGCGTCTTCGCCTGTTTATCACACTGCGATTACAGTAGGACCAGAAGGATCTACACCCATGTATAAGTTTTGGAAGTTCACGAACCAAAACTTCTTTACCACTGAGAAGTTCGCAACGTCACCTCGAAAACGAGTCAACATGCAGTTGCAACAATAAACTATGAATAAATGAGCGAAATAAATCGGTTTCTGACACTTTCAGATATTCATAACTTGAACTAATTTTCCATAATTTTTCTATACTGCACAATTGAGCGACTTTTCCATAGAATAGAAGAAGGCGTGCATAGAGTAGCGTTGAGAATTGTTCTCACTAGGTTAATCGCGATTTAGTCAACTTCTATCTTACTCGGAACTTATACACAAATCATCCATCCGTATCTGGTAAACGTGATAAGATAAACCTATCATCTAGACAACTAGAAATAGAGGATGAGGTGCATCCGCACTAATATCACACACACACTTTTACATAGTGGCACAGACAGATAGATCGGACATAGCACAAACATCCAACCATATAAGCACAACTAGCAGTAGAGAAGCAAAAAGAATAATATAGAGGGTAGGCCATAAATACAGTATACAAGACGTGTTTTGTCTTCAAGCGAGCATGTTCTCTCTTAAAGTCATGTTTAGTTGGGAGCCCGTCTTTGGACGTTTTACCAGGACAGTGCTCAGGAACCTAGGTTTCGTCTGGCTCAGAACAGGTGGAACAATAAATTTTAGGACCTGCTGGTTTTGTCGAGCAGCCACTCAATTGCACAGATCTAATTCAGGTGCGCTACTAGGTTTTCACGACACCTGAGACAGAAGCTTCCTCAAAACCGTTTAGGAGTTGGGAATCTCCGGAAAGGAACTTCAAAAATAGGAAATAAATTTTTGCGCAACCACTTGCGCGGCCAGGCTTGCGACTTCATTTGATGTCTAGAGCACTGATTCCTAGCGGATAGAGGATATTTCTAGATGTTTTCTCATATTATGTCCGTTGGGAGTTATTGAATATAAAACATGTGACAATGTTTCAAAATGCTCTGAAGATCCTTTTTTGATCTTCAGAGCATTTTGACCTTTTGTTTGTTACCGTATTTTTGGCCCACCTTGTATTAGGTGTTAACATAAGTCCTTGCGCTTTTTTCAGTTGCGTTCCCTCCCCCCCCCCCCCACCCTGCCTCCACCCTCGCATGTTTCCCGTAACATCTGTATATACAAAAGCGAAATTTCGTTTGTTTGTTTGTTTGTTTGTTTGTTTGTTTGTTTGTATACTTGTACGTTCGGAATAGAAATCGCGGGGGATGAACCGACCTGGATCAAATTTTGCATGTAGGTCCTTCAGGGGCCGGCGAAGGTTATAGGCTACTTTTCGGCCCAGAATATCGATTGGCTCATCGATTATATCGATTTTATTGATTTTCCATTATTTTTGTTCGATGAGTCGCGAGGACATGTCTACTGGGGTTCTCCAATATAATGAACACGAATATGACAACTATTTTGAGCAAATGTATTGACTTATCGATTTTATTGATTTTTCATCATTTTTGCTCAGGGGTCGGTGAGGACGTGTCTGCCAGGGTTTTCCGACACGCTGAGCACAGTTATGGCAACCACTTTGAAGGAAAACATTGATTCACTCATTTTATTGATTTTTCATACCTTTTGTGGAGGGGTCGGTAAAGGCATGTTCACTAGGGTTCTCCAATACGATGAACACGAATATGACAAGCGTTTGCAAGTGCTTGTCTATTGATTTATCAATTTTATTGATTTTTCGCACTTTTTTGCTGGGGGTTGGTGAAGAAATACTTCTGCGGTTCTTCAACAGGTCGAGCACGAATGTGAGGATCACACTGCACGAGAATATCGATTTATTGATTTTTCCGGTTTTGCACAGAGATGGGTAGGAACACTCCTACTGGAGTGTTCCCGAACACCCAAAACACTAACATGACAAACACTTTCCATGAAGTTATTACCCAAATAACTTTACCAACTTTTTGCGAATGGTATGATGAATGGGAAAAGGTCTGTTGCTTAGGTTTGTTAACTCATTGATCACAAAAATACTGCCTTCACAGTGTGAAATAGCCGAAGGTAGTAAAACACCCGAGCGAAGCCGGGTATGCCGTCTAGTGCTCAATAGTTTCTGGAACCATTTTCCTCCCTCTACAATCCTATCAGTATGTGTTTTCACAGAACTATTGAATTTATTAAACTTTAGGCTTAAGAAGAAATACGCCAATTCAAGGAAAAACACCATCTCCTCCTTGTCCCCATTAGGGACCAGACAGTACCCGACACTGTTTGAACGCGTAGGCCCTGCAAAATATAAACGCGGAACATCATCAATGAAATTGTTGCAAGGTCAGCTTGACGAATCTGGGAAGGGTGGGGTCCGACGTTATATATATGATGACTAGAGCCTTGCGTTGGATTCTTTTGGCAAGATTACCTCATTTATTTGGCAGCTTCGAAATGTATGATGTCCTGCTAGACATACGAATCCCTTGGAGCAATTCCCAAGTGTTCGTGAAAGAAAATTGTTGGGTCGAAGTGGTTGATGTCATTGGGACCAAATATGCCATCTGTGAGCATCGAAAATCGCTGAGGATTGGTCATTTTAAGCAAAACATTCCTTTCAAACTTCGCACAAGGCGCTTGCCGTTTTGATGATCTTTCGAGCTTCAACTGAGTGCCAGAATAGGCAGATGTCGGTTGCGCTGTATTTAAGCGACTTAGTGCACCTCTTCACAGACTTAAAACTCAAGCGAACTGTTGTTTAAGGAAAATAGTTCACAATGTTCTAGTAGAGGAAGAATAGCGCTTCCGAATCGTACATGATACATGACCTGTACCTGAAAGACAACAACTTCGTGGAGAAAAGTGCATCCGAAACGCGCAAGGACTTATGTTAACACCTAATATAAAGATGAGGCAGAATTTAGAATTTATTGATAGATGGAGGACATACAACTGCTTGCAACCATCAATTGAATGAAACGAGAGCTCTCGAAAGTATCTGTAAAAAATCTAAAACATTTCCTATGCAAAAGACACACAGACATCTGCCCAACTAATTTTCTCTCTATCTGTTTGCAATAAACTGCGCGGGAATCTCCAGGCATACGTATATGAAACATGCAATGTATAACAAAATTGTCAGTATTATAACTATGTCACAGGCCTCCTGTCAACTTTTGTGCAAACTGAGGATGCCAGGCTCGTAAGATATGCAGGACATCTTATCAAGGAAAATTTTGCAGGTGGTTCTTGTTGTCAAAGATTTTTTCCTTCATGTTTGCGCCAGAAAGTGGAATAAGTGGTAGGTGGATGTGGTTAGGTACGGAGAATAACAGGAATCAAGAGCAGTGGCCCATCTCAACTTGCAGAGCTTCTCCTGGAAGAACGTCGCAATGTTTATTTATTTATTTATTTATTTATTTATTTATTTACACCGTACAGGCGGGCCACACAAGGGCAAAAATCATAGGGTTCGGCAAATGTAGGCGATAAAACTGTTGAATAAAACTAGTGAAGCTAGAACAACAAATGGGTTGCGTGAGACCGAAATGGCATAACTAAAACACTGTGAGACCGAAATGGCATAACTAAAACACAAGTCCAGCGAAGACGCAAAGGGACTAGTCTGAGCTTTTCCCATGTTGGGCCTCAGTTGCTGCAGATGAGAGAAGGCTAACAGAGAGCATACTTGTGGAGAGGTCAGCCGTAGTCGCTGAGTTATGCTAGGTACCAAGTGCTATTGCATGAGGGCTGCTAACCGCGTAGGGACAGATCTTTGAGATAACCACGATCCAAGAACGCAACTGGAATCCCATTCTGGGGCGGTCGCTAAGGCGACTCTTTGATCTGGTACGAACCCCAGGCGTAAGCTTGAATGGGTGCTCGCCGCCTCTTATCCCCAACAATTTGGGGCCCAGGCTACTTAAGAGTGTGGAAGTAAAGGATTAAAAAGACACCTGGTCGGTTAGGTTCAAGTCGCATACTGAAATATGGGGCTTGATGTTATCCAGTTAAGCATGCCTTTGCAATACCGCCAAATGCTTAGTATTGCCTTCCTCGGGTGCATGGACCACGCCACGCGTAGGTCACAAGAATCCAAGTGACCGCGGTCTGTGTGCACTGGCAAATGCAAGGCAGCTGTATTCGCGGAAATCAGGTACGTTCGCGATACTCAACTCGGAGTCAAAGGTTTTGACGGGTGCTGGCTTTGAAACAGAGCATCCATTTCTAATTTTCGGTAACCAACAGGTTCAACTGAACGTGGATTCTTTTTTTAGGATAGAAGAGCAACTGTATGCTCTGATCTGGCGCAAGATGGGTGTCAGCACGTGAAGAATCCATGCGCTACAATTCCATGTTTTAGTAAGGACATGGAGGTAAATGCGATACAGCGGACCTCGCGACTACGTGGGACAACCACTGGGAAGAAGACGAGGAAGTGAGGGCACGGAGGTGAAGCGACATGTATCGACTCGCCAGCACGGTGCTCTTCAATTTCACGTAACTTCTTCAGGGGATGGGCTCTGTTGAGTTCTTTCTGCCCCAGTGTCATTGATAGGCGATGACCGACAAGATCTAAGTGAATCCATCGTCTCGTACTTCCCTTCTTTGAAATCGCCAAACTATCGCTTTACGGTAGAGATAGAGGTGACGAAGCTGTCACCTGATGCATGCTTCTCGTGGCTTCTGCTGCACTGCGCCCAAGAAGGAACTCAGACAGTAGAACAGTTCGAAGTTGCCCTTTCGTTACATTCAGTATACTGCTGACAGCGATCTTGCCGCATTTACCCCAAGGAGGATTTACCGGTTAGGATGCAGAGGAGTACCGCGGCACGGCAAGGCACTGTGGCTGTCTCCCACACTCTTCAGGCCGACCATGGCCAGTAGAGTTTTGACCGAATCGAATAAAATTCGAATATTTATTCGAATGTTCGAATATTCGAAAATTCGAATATTCCAAATTTCGGAGGTTCCGAAAAATTCGAAAGTTCGAATATTCGAAGATTCGGTGGCTCCGCAATATTCGAAAGTTCGAATATTCGAAAATTCGAGGGTCCGGGATTATTCGAAAATTCGAATATTCGAGAACTTTACTTTAAAAAAATTCGAATTGGAATTGTTTTGCTTTGCAACTGTTATTTCAGTTCCATTTTCTCGTTGAAGAACCATTCCGATTGAAACTCCAGTCCAATTTCTCATTTCAATCTCAATTTCCCAAAAATCTGCTCATATCTTTGCACGCATTCGAAAGTCACCAACAGCATTTGAAAGCTTTGAAACTGCAATCCTACGAGGTATACGACATTGGCGACGATGATCTCTCCGGTGAAACCTACGTATGTACTTTTCTAGACACTTAAGAAACCAGCAGTTTCAACTATACCTTTGATTATTCAAGCCTTTCCTCCAGAACTATCTAAGTGAGATGCAAACTATAAAATTTTACACAGCATTCCTCCTTATATTTAGATGATTTCCGACTACTGCTTCGTTTAAACTCTTTCTAAGTACATCACCGGAATTGAATTTTATGGAATTCAAACTTCACACAAAATCTTGAGATCTATTATTATCCCTTCTGCCCAAACATACTCCGATTTCTTGTTATAGAAGTTCTGTTGGTCTTAACATTCAACGTACAATCATGCAGTTGGACCCGATAAACAGAAGTAATAATGAGGAACGGGATAACACACAGTGTTTTTGTTATCTTGCTGACGCTTTTATGTGATAGCTGGAAACTCATCCATGATCAAGGTAACTGAATCACTGTACCCAACATTATTTTTACCGCGTCAATACCTCTACATTTAGTACCATGGCACGTTTTGTTAAACTACAACACGGGGATATTAAAGCGAAAGCCTTCTCACGGACGAAGGGTTTTATCCACTTTACGATCCTCTAATGATAGTTACAGACCTCAAGTGACGTTCTTAAGCTTACAAATTTCAACCCGTTGCAATTTTAGAACCGATAAGGGAGAAACCCCACAGCAGCACAGGCTTCCACTCATGAGAAGGTTGTGAGAAATTTCAAAACGGCAAATGAAACTTACTACCCGAAAAGTTTCATGCCGGTTGTAATTGGCAAACATATCGCCTCGTTCGCCTACATGCATGGGTACAAAATGTTTTTACCAAATGGAATGTTATTCGAATAAATATTCGAACATTCGAATATTCGAAAGTTCGAATATTCGAAAATTCGGTGGTTCGCAAAAATTCGAATATTCGAATATTCGAAAATTCGGAGATCCCTAGAAATTCGAAAGTTCGAATATTCGAAAATTCGGTGGGTTCAGAAAATTCGAAAGTTCGAATATTCGAAAATTCGGGGGTCCCCAAAAATTCGAAAATTCGAATATTCGAATATTCGAAAAATATTTTCGAATGTAAAACTCTAATGGCCAGCCACCTCTAGCCGGCCAGACGTCGGACGAAAATGTTGATTTCAGTAGGAAAACAGCAACATCATGCAATGTTGACAGTCGTTTTCATCACCTCGAATGACCCCCTATGTACAGTTCCACAGAGTTCTGTGAGATACAATAATTACCCTACACCTACCGTAATCCTACTAAAATGGGGATATTGTACGAAATGGATGCCATTTAAATGTATAGCACTGAAAATAGCCCCCTCTATGCAAAGCTTCAGCAAAACTTTTTTCATGAAGATTATGGCCACTTTTGGCCGTGTTCTAGAAGGCGGCAAAATGTGGCCGCATTTGTGGCCGTAAAAGGCTGGTTACCCGGCCCCAGAACTATGTACATTTTCCACCAAAAAAAATGAATACAATATTTGTTTTCAACAGATGGAACATCCTCCTGTGAGATACCGTATCTACGTACATATGTTGGTGGCCAAATCTGGCCGGCGAAATGGTGGCTGGACTGTCATGCCCGAATTTGGCCTTTCGACCGATAAGGCTTTGATTATGCTCTCTGATACTCTCTGCCCAAAGCTGCTGCGCCGCAGCACCGTTCCGTTTTCAAATGGGCGTTTGGATTCCCTGCGCACGTTCCCTAAGGCATAAAAGTTTCAAAGATAGCCAAAATCACAGAGTAAATGAAAAAACAAATTTTTTTCCTTAACTCAAGGCTCCAAAATCAAAATGAGAACAGTGACAATGCATAAGATTCCGTGCAATAAACTGAAGAACGGGTACACTAGCACACTGGTAAGGCACCCGGCTTCACGAGTTCCCGAGTGAGTTTTAAAACAGTTCAACGTGTCCGGAAAAATAACTATAACTGAATCAGCGCAGGTACTCGTGTAAGGTATGGGTTTATACTTGTTTTGTAACTTTAGTCAAATGGTTTTCTTTTTGCAAATTTCCCTGTCGTTCGCAGTCACCTGTCAAGTGCCTGCAAAAAAGCAGGCTTTCGAAGGGAGATTTTCGCAACGTTTTTAAATAAAACTCCCATGCTATGATGTTGCGCTACAGTGAAGATTCTCATATGACAGCGGATTAAGATAACTCTGTCTTTCTCAGTAGCATCCAGAAATAATATGAATTGAAATAAGACAACTGATTTTTGGGAGGATTTCACAACGATCGCTTGACTCTCAGCCGCTTTTAGACCATTAAAGCATAATTGATCACGACATAGCTACAGTGGAAACGTTCCACTTCTCTCTTTCTATTTAAAACGTTTTAATTAATTCTTTCTCGTCAATCACTCATGTGATACCCAAAGGATTTCTAGGCAGTCGTAATTCATGGATAAAGAGAGCATAATTATTAGATGCCGAGAATCTATCATTATTCGAACAGACTTTCAAGGAAATGGAGAGGCATGTTATTACTACTATCAATAGCATCAACGCTGTACTTCAACCACAGGTACGATAGTGGTGAGGCAGGGGTCAGAAAAGTGAAGGTTGTCTGGGTCGAAAAAGTGAAGGTTGTTCATCAACCACTTCGGCGAAGCTGAGGAAGGTAAAAAGAGTGAAGTTTACAGAGTGCGAGATAGTGAAGCCCTTTTAAGATAGTTCGCATCGAAACAGCTAGTATTGCTCTCTAGTATTGCTCGAAAAGGGGAAAAAAAGATCACACATTCAAATGCGGAATGTTAAATATGCTCACAATCTCCACTTACTCACTCTAAGACGTCAGACCGGTCAGAGATCTGCACCGGCGCGCTGCTCTCGTGCCGGGACCAACGCTCATCGTAACATTCATAGCGTTTCAGCTTGATTTTCGCTAAATATTTCGGTAATCTCACAAAACTGTATGCTGCGCAGTTGTCAGTAATCTTCTTCATAAAATTCTCTTTAAAATGACACCAATACAGACGATTTTTACTAAGAATCCATCAATCTCTTAAAATCTAGACGAGGGATTTGCCTCTTTTAAAATTTCTCGGCAATTTTCAGGAAACGGTGAGTTGCGCAGTTGTCTATCAAACTGCCGACATCCTTGCACACTCAGCGGTAATGAAAGCAAGTGCCTTTGTCTGAAACTGGCACAGAAAACAGGCTGTTTGAAAACGCTTTTCCGCTAAATATCTCTTTCATTTCGAAATATCAGGTGTTGCGCGGTTGTCAGCTGTCGAACCCCTTGCTAGAAAGTCCGAGTAGAATGGTACAGAGGTATCAAAAAGTTTCCGGCCTCCGCCCGCCTGTTCCATATCCCCGTGCAGTTTTGGGAGCATCATGTAGTTACTTTCATGTTAAATTGCGAAGTTTCATGAGATTTCGTTTTTTCCCAAAAATAAGAACGTTTAATTTAAGTCAAGGTATGGTAATCGCTCAAAAAATGAGTATCCAGCGAGAAGCAACTAACAAATTTTTGTTTTGTAAACGAAGTTTATTGGAGAAAATCTAAATCCACCCCTGAATTCTAAACAAAGAGAAAGTCTTCTAGCATTTTGACTTTAAATTTTGGAACTCAATGTTCTTAATGGAGTGACAGACGATCAGAAACGGAGCTACCTCTGATCAACGAGCAGAGACAAGAGGAAGGCAGATTACTGCCGTTGTAGAAAAAATTGGTGAGTATCGCGGACAAGCTCTAGGGGCAAAAATTGTGCAAGAATCCAAGCTATTCAAAAGTTCTTCTCGAAATTTTCTAGGCAACCATCTGATAATTTTAACCCTCGCAGAACAATGAGTCTCTAAAACCTTTTTGGCATTCAACAAAAGAATTTCAGTTGAATATTCGGGGGAGATTTTCGGCAGTTCTTTAGAAAGCGAAGAAGACATTCTGTAGTGTCTTGACTGCCGGTAAATGACGAATTCACTGCCACGATTTAAACTTCCAAGCACGGGCTTCATTCTGAAACGTTTAAGTAAAAACATGAGCAGAGCATCAACAATGGAAACGCTTGACAACCACAGCCCAAACTTTCCAGAAAGGTAAATCGACGGTCACAGCAAAGCTGCAATCGTTGAATGATTGGACGAGATACGTAGACCAAGGCAGTATTGTTGATGTAGTCTAGCGAAATTTTGCCAAAACATTCGATACGGTGTGGCATCGATTGCTGATCAGGAATCTGAAGGCTGTTGGGATCACCCACGCTCAACGGCTTGGATTGAGGAGTTCGTGACTGATAGAGTTCGTGGTTCGCGTTAACTTAACTTTTCCAAGACCTGGGCTAGCACCTAGCGGTGTCCCACAACGGGCTGTCCTCTCTCCCATATTGTTCAACATTCACACCTATGATTTCGCTAAGGCTGTTCTTGCCCATAATAAAATATTGCGCGTCCGCGGACGACTGGAAGGTCTATTTTCCTGTGAACGTTTAAGGCGAAACAGAACTTTTGCAGCAAGCGATCGATGTTAAGTTGGTCGCAGTTATGGAAACTACCCTTGTATGAAACAAAAACTTAAATTTTACGCATAAGGCAGAACAACGGTCTCTTTTCATACACGCTTGGACAAGGAACAATCCAGCCAGCAAACAAAGTTTTATACCCAGGTTTTTTTTTTGTTGACAAAAAACAAAGCTTAGATGCGCATTGTCACCAGATAACACTAATGGCCAATAGGATGGTGTACAGCTCTCTTATAGCACTTTCTAGCAGGGACTTCTCCGTCTCACTTAAGGTCTTCAAAACTTACGTACGCCCAGTTCTTGAGTATGGTTCTTTAGTGTTTAATTCTTCTGAACGCAAAAGTATTTCAGAGTTGGAGAATGTTTAGAATAGCATTATGCGTAAACTAATGATAAGAGTGATTGGTCTCCTGTATGATTCCATTCCTTCAAGTGTAGTGAGAAATAAAAACTCCAGGGCATCACTCGTTGAGCTACAGAAAAAGGGAACATGACTTGCTCCTGATGTATAAAATCGTTCACGGACTAGTTGGACTCGCACCCATTAGTATGTTTGAAGTTAGGGTTCTAATAATTGAGGTTCAACTAGCAAGCTACTAATAGCTAGACCAAGAAAAGTGTCAGACTACGGTTCTTGGTCTATAGAGGTCTATTGGTACAGACTACAAAAGACTCAGTGAAAAAACGGTTCATTCCTAATAAACTCAGTTCGTTTGAGACAGCGCTCAACTCGTACTTGAAGCCGTGACATGACAACTGGTATTTGTATGCATTCGCTCAATGTCATGTGGTTGTGTCTGTTTTATGTTTGTTCACTCGTTGTTATTTTATGCATGACTCGCCATGTAATAAATACAATACAATACAATACCTGGTCTGCTGCATTGTGTGAGTGGTGAGGTGCGGCACATCAGACAGCCGGTTTCCTTGGTGGAGGACCAAATTCCATATAAGTAGATAAGTGAGTAAATAAATAAATAAATAAATAAATAAATAAATAAATAAATAAATAAATAAATATTTATATATGAGGTGTAAGGGAGGAAATATGTAGCTTAGGCTTCTTAATGAAACCACTTCTAATTGAAGGCACGGCCATGATGAACATGAGAAAACAGTAATATTCATTACTTCACAGTTCATAATATACAATGAAACAACACTGTACATACCCATAAGAAGTTATAACAATTCTTAATACGGTAGCACCCGTTAGATTTAATTTGCTATGCTAGTCAGTTCTTGAGATACTTTTGTGAAAACATTGCTGCGAAGATCAAACCTCTAAGAAAAGGCCTAAATTAAGGGATACCTCATGCTTCCTTGGCTACGAGGAAGCCGGAGGGAATATTAAAAAATCCTAGAGGTAAGGGACGATATTAAACATCGTGGTAATTCCGTATGGGGTCAGGATGTGCGTCAGCTGAAAGGCCTGTGATGAAGTCAGGCAGTGGCACGATGACTTTGCGGAAGCCCGGTCCAAGCAGCGGGTTCGAACGGGCCCACATTGACGGGACCATCGTGGCTCGTGGGGATGGCCGCATAAGCACCAGAGCGCAGAGGAGGTAGATCAGCACAGAACAACTGAAAATACGTCTACTTAGCATCGACGTAGCGACCACATGAACGTTAAAATGTGTCACCAAACCACTCACCTCGTCACTAAGCATCCTACGAGGAACCACAGCACACTGCTCCTGAACAGCAACGAACACCTGGCGTTGGGAGATGATTGAGAAAATCCTGCAAGTGGCGAGAAATCGATTTATCGATTGGCGTGACATACTAAAAACCATACCATTGCGACTTGACGCCTGCTTAGAGTCAATCACAACTCGGGTTGACGTCTTTGCGGCAAAATTTGAGACGACACACTCGTACACACCGTTGTGAATCACCGAGAAGTGACGTATGAGCAGTGTGCCGTTCGGAAACGAGTGCGCGTCCATTGACGTGTGCGCAACCGGCTCACCATTCTGCAATTGCACACAATGTTATCGATGAAGAACACTTACTTCGAGTAGATAAGGTATTACACTGTAAAGTAACTCACCAGTAGCCAGCTGACTGAGGGGTGTGGTACAGCTCGCGGCAGGGGACACCACAGAGACACTTGCTCTCCAAGCAGAGGATTCTTAGGCTGAAACCCGTTAAATTTTTCCAGAATTCTAGATTTACGTAAATTTGCAGAAAGTGGTGGCCATGTTTTCTCAACACGGTTTCCATGTCATGTGGATCATCCAACTGCTGTTGTTTTTCAACAAACAGTAAGTGTAATTATTTTACCTATAGATGCGTGCGTGCGTGCGTCAGATTCTCACCACTGAAAAGTGCTGCAGGGTGGGAACATCGTGAGCGAATTCCTATTATTAGATGTGATTACACCTGGTACGCTAAACATCACTAAAAAAACCCTGACGATTTATCAATAGCCAACTACTTTTCTACACCTTACCCAAACAGGGCCGATGGGTCACAATCACAGCGCCCAAATGGTCTGCCGCGCCGCGTAGGGAATGCGGCGCGGCGAACAAGATCTGCGTCATTCTATGACGCAGAAATTAATGACCAGCAGTGCACAACGTACTTATATTGTAAAAACAGCTCCTTAGCTGTCGCTCTTGTTTGTTTATTAATTTAATCATTCAAATAAAGCCGCACATGTGCCAAACAAGAAATGGAACAATAAATTCACAGACTTCGTTCTATTTCATCCCAGCTCATACCATTTATATACTCTTGTGCAGAAAGAACGTTGTACGTGCGTAATAGTCAAATACGTATTAGCATGAACCCTGAAATCCCTAGTAATCTCTCAATATACGCTTAATTCTGATGTTCCTCTGGGAATTAGTTGTGACATAACAGACCACTCATCCTAATGTTTTTCAAAAGTGCTTAATCTCGGGCGTCACTCTCCTTGCACAAGCGTGATGGACATCATGGCGGGGTGAGGGACATGTCTATTACTATGGATTGATTAATTTTGCTGCAGCAATCACGGGGTTTTGCGAAAAGGGGCGATGAGGGTTTAAGAGTCGAATACTACAGTGTTCCATCGTTCTCAGCTGTATAGAATAAGAATGTGTGGCCAGCCGTTATCACAATTTTTTCCCAGAAAATGTTGACTGAAAGTGGTCTTCGATCTTTTTCTAGTCTTTTAAATATTATTTGGGCGTTTTTTATATGTGCGGCATGCTACTTCTTTCGGCGTAGAACAAATAAACAGATAAATAAATAAACAACTAAATAAAGCAAGGACCCATTCTGGTCAACTACATATTAGTCATCAACAGGTTGGTCCTAGGTGTGGATTGTTAGGGTGGCGGATACCTAATATCCGAAAATCCACTCCTAGTCTACCCTCTTATAACCATGTGGGTAGTGACATTCCCCGCTGTCAACCACCTGTTGTAAGCGTAATCCCTAATGGGTCCACAAATGTACTTTAACAAAATTAACCAGTGCCGGCTTTTTCTGCCCACTTCGTCCCATATTCTCAATTCAGGTCCCAGCTTTTAATGCTCATACACTGTCCCAAGATCGGCATGTATGTAGGTTATCGATGCTTTTTCTGCCTTGTCCCCTGTTTCTAACCAATTTTCGTTCCTGTTTGCTTATACTACAGCTTTAAGCTATGTTTTCATTTCTTGCTGGCGCACCTGCGAGTGCATAAATAAATAAATAAATAAAATAAATAAAGAGACGCTCCTGTGCAGTACAGCGCTCAAATTTCGGAATTAAAATTACTCAAAGATCGAATTATTCAGGATTATTACCAATATGTAGTCTTAAAATGGGTGACCAAACGCGCAAATAATTAATAGCGAAAGAATTTCGAAAGTTTTCATCCCTTTTCTTGTAGATCGTCAATTCATCCTGAATATCCTCTCCGCCCCTCTCTTTAGTGAGGACACCAGATACCGCTCACTTATTGTGGGTGGAAGCAAAAGGTGTTTACTGACGTTGGAATGCCGTAGCGAGGATGGGCGGGAAGATGAAGCTCTGCTATTGGACAATTTACAGAATAGGCCAATCGCACAGCTCAGTTAAGTGGTACAGCACTCCACAGTCGTTTTTTTTTTCATCCAGCTTTCTAGCATCGGCTTTCACTAATATGCACATAAATTTTTTTTATTATTGTCTCCACCTACTTTCATTGACCGAAGTCATAAACTCCGCCCACTTGTAGGTAAAGGAGCTACAACATATTATGCCGTTTTAAGACACTCTATGATTATTGTAGTAATCGCCTTGAGGCAGCAGAAATTGTTACATATCAAAATGTATGAGGCAGCGTTTACAGTGAGCATTTCCAAGTGTTGCAACGGCAAACTGTCATAATCATCGGCCGCATGTGGGCGTGGTCACGCACCCACCACTTCTAGCACTCACCTCAACTCTAATATATCGTTCAGGAGGGATCGGATCAACGTAGGCGACCTTCAGTGAGAATACTTCGCCGGCTAATCCCGTCTCGGCATGTCGACACCAGTACAAACCCTCATCATCTGAATAGAGGTCATTTCAAAAATTATGCCTCCCAGGATACTGTAGGATACCATGCCATATCGAACAATACGGAAAAGTGGCGCAGGTCTCACCTTTAGATATATTGCTCATGATCAGAAATCCCACTTCAGGTACTGGTTGTTCGGCTGTGTAGTTCCGATCGTCGAATATTGCATTCGTGTCACTGAAAGGAAGCCACTGCAATTTAGGGACAACTGACATAAAGGAAGGACAACTGGTACAAAAAGTTTTTATGAAAGTTTTCCTACGCCTCCGAGCCGCATAGGAAACCTATCATAAAAACGAGGAAAACTTTGTTAATGAATGCTAAAAAAACGATAACATTGGCAATGTTAAGTGAGGAAATTTTTCACAGTAGGTGTTAGACGAGACGACAACTAGCACAAAATGAAGATAGCTCGTCCAAAAATCCAGCTCTAAGCCGCACAGGAAAACTATTTCCGGAACAAAAACCTAGAACAACTCGGCCCACTGATGCTATAAAAGTACTGCAGTGTTCCATGCGGTTCCATGCGCGATTTTTGGGACAGCTCACCACTTTTGGGACAACTCTACGACTTACCTCGTGACTCTGCCGACTTCTTGTCCATCCCTGTACCAGATCGCCCTGTTCCTCTCACCACCACCACCAGAGAACACCACCTCACACATCAGAGCGGTCGTGGATCGAATCGGTAGCAGCATTTCACTGGGCGTTTTTCGCGGCGTCGGCGACAACATGATACCGTATCCTGCAATAGAAGATACTGTAGGATACTGTAGCTGCAAACGACGCCATTGCGCACTCCGATCTTCAAAATTCTTTTGCAGCAGCTGCTGCTATCGCGGCCATCAATCTCCAGCCCTCTTTAATCGCCCTATAAACCTCCAAATACCTCTACACGTTGACATTGAAAGTTACATAAAGATACGATCTTTCAGCTAACGAACGGTCGTCTAAGAGGCCGGCTGGATGAATTTCAGTTCTTTTTTTGCAGCGTTTGCTACAGTACGTCATTATACGACGTATTGTCCGTCTAACGCTGCGTAGGCGACAATTTGGAGCCGCGCCAAAAAAACGGGGCAGCTTTTTAGAAACCGGTCGTAAAAAGACGATACTCCTGCGAAATCGCCACATTGAATGACAGATGGCAGCGATTTGGTCTCGCCACGAATCAATGTCGAATGTAAACTGACGATGATCTTAGGTGGTTACGGTAGCATGGTTACTGTAGATCTAAAAGGTCACCAATAATTCGTCTATCCCTGTGTTTTCCCTCCCAAAGAAGGTCTTCTTGCAGAAAATTTTGATGACCTAGAATTCTAGCCATCGATAGAGGTCAGGATTTTTGGTGCAATTGCGGACTTTCGAGGAAAAATGTAATATATGACAACAGTATCCATTATGTTTACTGTAAAGTGAGTATGACTGTAATTACAGAAAAAGGAACATTTGTGGCCCTGAAAGACTGTGTGAATGCTCGAAATCCTAATGCTAGTTAACAAATACGTATAAATAAACAAATAAACTATCAGACTGACTGAATAAATAAGTACATGAATAAATTAATAAATAAATGGACATGTGTGATATAATGGGTGATATGCTGATAGTACGTAGAGTAATGTGTCAAATTATCACACAATGGATGCACTTTGACAGCACGCAAGTAGATAATTAAGTACATAAATGAATAAGTTAATAAACCAATTAAACAAGTGATTGTGTACGTCAAGATCAGCGCAAGGGCGGAAAATCCTCAAATTCCAGGGAAACGCATATGATCATGAGGGAAAGCCGAGAATTCCCTGAACCTTCGCTCTTCATAAAGTGGCCCCCAATTCAATCTGCAAGTGCAGAAACAATCTCCGAGTGGTGAAACATACAATGTTCTGATGCCCATTTGAGAAATAAGGTTTGAATTGAGTGGTTTCGCTAGTTGGAACTTATTAGGGTAATCTTTCAAAAATTTCTTGTGTTCAAAAGTAGGGAACCCAATTAGAGTCCCTATCCAGAATATGTTACTCAGCAGGACGACATTGTACATATCTAGGTTCGATTTGGACGGAATACCATCGAACGAAAATTTATCCGTGGAAGAATAACGTATGCCAAATGGTGAGTGCATCCACAAACCTCAGTACAGGTGAGAGTCGAACGCAGGAATTGCTAGCCAGTGAAGGGGGGGGGGGGGGGAACGAGGTGAGAAAAAAGTCTATCTGCAACTCCACTTGGTGGATCCAGATCAGGGATGTACGGAAGTAAAATTTTAAATTCCGTAAAACGTAAAACATGACACGGAAGTCCAAAAATGGGCGGAAAACGGAAAGCGTAAAGCGGAAAACGGGAAATTCCGCACACCCCTGATCCAGATGGAAAGATAAATTACTAAAAATATTAGTTTCAACATAGAATAATTTATAATAGGTATCTCGATAGCAGTAAGAAGAATTAACACGTAGAAATAAGTGTAAACAACACTCGCCCTTCCTCCCTCTTCCTACCCTCCTCTGGGTCCGCCACTGCCAAGTGGCAAGGATCCGTTCTCTGCTCCATCTTCAGCTCGCCTTGTCTTTCACCGAAGCAGCACATTTGCGATAAGGAATGAGTACAAAGGTGGATAAATCATTATGGATAGCAAAGTGGATAAAGACCAATGGAAATGGATAAGCAACCTGCGCCTTTTCCCTTCCACGATCGAGCATGACGAGGTGTGGATTATCTCGCGGGTTAAATGTATCCAAATGCACGCATACTTAGGTCTACATGTGTTTTACGTATACATACATGCCTACATACATACATTTGATTATCAATGTACATATAAGTATTTGTATGTATATAATCATAAAAAATCTCATTACACATTATAGGTTTCCTTTATCTTACTGACGAGTGCAGGAGAAAACTTATAATATAGCTCTGTTTCCGTTTAAGGATAATGCACGAAACGAAATAAACATCAGGTCCACAACTGAAATATAGAATTAAATATAGGAAACAAACATAAGATAAAACAGAAAACTCATAATATAATGAAAATCATGAGAATTCTGCTGGAAATGGTTCACAACGCCACTTATCCTAGTTTATGGCCCTTTTATAGCCAGGTGTCGTCAAACTTGATCAGATGAATTCTACTTAATATGACCCAGATGTGAGGAATGTCGATCAGATGTCAAACTTTTGTGATCTTATATACGAAACTCTATTTAGCTCACGAGTTTTCCCCAGGAAACCGAATTTCCTGCATTTTGCCTTCACTGACAAAATTCTCGTTGTGACATTTGACGTCATCGACGTCGTCCAATCATTCCAAACCTCCGTCACCACCTCATCGCATTGTCGTCGCGCACTGCGCGATTTGGTCCAGTTAGCAATTATCCGAATAATTATGCAAATTTCCGGTACACGCCGATGCGCACGCCGTACGCACGTACGCGGCACGCGCTGTTCAACCGTGAAATCGGGCATTTGTCAATTTGTCACCGGTTCAATGTCAAATCCATGTTGACCAGATTTGACAATTTGTCGTATCACAAATTAAGTGTGAGAACCAACGCTGAAAAAAATAGGAGAGAGGTTAGGGATGCCGCTATTTTTTGTTGTGACTGTTTGTGCCTGAAATCATCTAGTTTGCCCTATTGGCATTTTCCTGCGCCATTCTCATTTAAGCAGATTCTATTAGTGTCACAGTAGGTTTTCTGGACAAATTCTTCATAATTGATGGAAATAGCGTCTAAACCATTGCGCTGTTTATCAAAACAAAGCAAATCCACGCAATTCCAACGAACAGAGAGAAGAGTACCCCTATGAATGGGATGCATCTCCTTATGGAAGGCATAAACAAGCAAAAACAACAATACACTCCAGAAAATCGGCTACGCTTTCATACTGAAGGCATGAGCACCGGGAAACTTCAGCGCATTTAGAGCTAGACTGCATAAAATACATAAGAATTCCAGAAGAAATTCGAGGAGAACTTCAAAAAAGAATTTTAAAAAAGAGAGAAATCTCTACTGAATCTCTACGGATCATTTGTTAAAAGTAACTTGTTTTCGAAAAACCCTAAGGAAAAATCTAGAAAAATGAGCGAACTTAAATGGTCCATGCAACATTCTCTGGTATAAGTTACACTCAGAACTGAATAAAAATCGAATAATTTATTTCACTCATTCAAAAATCTAAGAACCGATTAAAAAATTTTGTATACTCGACGTTGAGGTAACCCTACAGCTCTTCCTATCCTTTCTGCAGGATTGCATTGCTCGCTCTTTTTTTTCTGAACATTTTTCCCGAATTTTCAACTTGTCAGAAGTCGAATTTCTGAATGCGAGTACATAATATATAATCATTAATCGGTTCTAGGTATAGTATAAATTACAAAACTAGGAAAAAATGAAAAAGCGAGGGAAATAAACATCTCGTTACGAACCAAAACATTGGCGGTGTTAATTAACCCCCTGTGGTTTATTGTTTACGTGTTGTTTACACTCCTACAATAAACAATTTACTGTGTGCGGTTATGTGTTGACAACTTATTCAAGTTGCTGTTTACTATTTTTTAACGATGAGAATAATTTTAGGTTTTGCTATTCTCTACTTTCAATAGCAAACTATTATTGTAACAATAAGGGCAAACGTTCGTGCCAGGACCATTAACATGAGTACAAAGAAGCGAATAATTTTTCCTGAATAAGGGTAGTTCAGCATGTTTTCTGATCTAATAAAAACAAAATAATTCGGTCAGTTTAATTAGTAACATACTGACCCATTCGAACATTCGAATATTCGAGAAGGAGAAAACACTTCTACTCTTCTTATATTTTTCTATAGGGCTTTTATGGTTGATGAAGGTTGGGTAAACTCATACCCAAGGATAGCAGCTGGGTATGGATGACGTCGTGTACGGGTGAGCGTGCTGATGAGTAATAGACCATGGGTAAATTTAGGTGTATTATCACATTTACCCTGGGTAATCTAAATGATGCCCGGGTCCAAGACCGTACTGATCCCCTTCTTGTAAGAACACTCAAATTTTTGACCTATTCAAAATTGAATAATCGATTTCGAATACTTCCAAATAAATTATTTGTTCCTGACAACGATATGTCCCATAATCTAACTGAGTGACGTTTGGCACTGATTTTGTACACACGGCACTTTAGCTAATGCACCTCAACAATAGGAAACAATGCTTCAATAAGCTTCACCTCTCTGATTGTGTTAGTTGTCCTTTTGTGGGAAATCTCTGACGTATTTAGTGTTTGCATGGTTGATGCGCCTAAGAAATCTACGTGTGCAGCTATGAAGGACAGAAAATGATGAAATCGTCATAAGAAATTCAAATAATCCAGAGAATTACGCGATTCAGTGAATTTTTCTGCCCGCATCGTCAAGAAATCAGCTGACATAAAGAAGAAAATCGAAAAACTTTTTAAATCATGTTAATTTTAATACTACTAACAGTATACTGTGATCCCCGATCTGAGGGAACTGTCCAAAAAAAATCCATTCATCCAGAAATTTTCCCCGGAAAAAATTGCTCAACATACCGCTCTCACCATCAAAGTCGACCTCTGTTTATCCAGTAACCCGTAAACAAATCGACAAATCGCGCTACCGCAACAAATTACCGTATCGCACATTCACACATACACGAACTGGTCATGTCAGCGTGCAGCGTACGGTAATTAGAACTATTAAAGGACCAGTCCCGTCGAGGCCAACCTCACCCCCCCCCCCCTACGCTGCTGCCAACGGGGCAGACGTTGAAATCTGACGCCATCGGCAAGCGATGACTCACATAATGAAGCGTTTACTCAGAAGAACTGGCTCAATTTTCAGAGTTCACAGCTTAATGAGGTCAGGACAACTGGTACAAATTGGGTGAGAGGGTTCCGTTGGAACGTTGAATATCGATGAAGTTTCGACTTAATTTGATTTTTTTATCGCTCTTCGTCAATACACCTGTCCCAAAAAATCCACGATTTCCAGATTTTAGATCTAATTTGAATAATTATTTCGATTGAAATTGTGCAAATAGTATAAGCTACTGCAGGAATACCTATGACCGGACAACTAACACAAATTGGATCATGTAACTTTATAAATTACAGATCATAATGAGAAAAATAGAGATGAAAATGTTAAAAATAAAAATTGCTCAAAAGTATGTAATATAATATGCATAATAACATAGAAACGATAAATCCTTGTAATGAACTGCTGTTCTGCAGGTCCTGAGATTCTAGCTCGTTGTTTAGCGAGGAAGGACAACTATCACAAATTGGCGCCTGTTTTTTTTTCGACACTTGCCCATGAGTTATAAAAATTACGAACTACTGCCTAATACCCTAGTTTAGCAAATGTACAGTACTTATCTAGTCTGAACATATCGTGATTCAGTTTGTCGGACAACTATCACAAAATTTATGAATGCTTAGCTTCTGGCCGTATCAGGCTCCTTTAGGCCCTCGAAACAGGACAGATACCTGCCATAGCTTCAAAACTAAAAGGGACGGGATATCTGTAGGACAAGAGTTCTCTCGTCAGGATATGCGACAACTGTCACAAATGTTCTACATGTTCGAGCAATTCCAAATTTATATACCGGACTATAGCAAAAAATTGGAGAACCACCAGCCAGGTGACAGCCGATTGCATGTAATCGCCCACAAAATTTATTACAATTTCCGTAGGGGACGTAATTGCGGACAAGCCTGGGTAAGAAAATCACCCACCTTCTTGGAGAAACAGCACTGACACGAATAGCAGCATCGTACAGCGTGACATTCTGTGTTATCTGCAAAATATGGATTGAACCGAGGTCCTGGCAGGAAAATTGAAAACACCAAACGAATATACGAGCAGTACGCGTTAAAAAAAACTTCAGGAACACGAAAAATGAGGAGATCGAGGTGGATTAAAGGCTTGTCGGCGAGAAAAATGCAACTTAAGAAGAAAATTGAAACGATCCAAAAAAGGTTAATCCACGGAAAAATGGTGGATAAGAACAGAGACTCTATGGAATTGGCAGAAAACCAGTAGACAGCCGAGAAGCAACATAATTCCAAAGGGATTAGAGCGTCTTCCCAAGAGAATCCAGGAGCTTCACTGCAGCGAAAACAATGCTGTTCAAAAAAAAACTGCTTCGAAGGGCTAATTGCTCGGTAACATCTTCTTATAAAGCATATAGAACCAGTGATTACGCTAATGAAGAACAATTATGCTGCTAAGAGTTAGTTTCAGCATACGTTGAATCATTTTTAAGAGGAGGAGTAGTGTAGGTTTTTGATGAAGTTTCTAGTAAGTTGCATTCGACATATCGCACTGGTGGAGGAATAAAAGTGCTGATTTTAAGGATTAAATAATTGAGCGATGTAAGACCTTTTCTAGATTTATATTCTCACCAACAAGTTCACTGGAATAAAATAGGAAACTTCATTTTTATGTGAAAAGAAGTGAAACGAGTCGAGAAGACATTGAGAGCAGAGAAAAAATTTACAAAAAAATAACATTGGAAATACAAATATATTCTCAGAAATGAGAGCCATCTTCAATATTTTTATTCTAACTGGGTTTTCAGGTGCATATCCTCATTACAGTGTCTCTTTTTGTTGTGATCTATCTTTAGTATCATACCTAACATTATACTAAAGATAGAACCCTGAAATGTATACCTTCGACAAACAAGGGAAGAGAGTTTAAAAATAAAATAAAATTTTTGTGTGTGCTACACTAGTGACCACACTACATTCATAAACAGCTAAAAGATCAAAACGGCATCAGGGCATAAATTGGCAAGGGAGCACGATTGGGTACAATGAGCCGACTTTAACTTCGCACCCAATTTAGAAAAGATATCCCATAGTATTCTTCCAAGTTCTGCATAGAGGGTTAATTTCAGCCCCTGATCACGATTATCAACATCATCTCGCAGGACACTACCATTTTCCTGCCAAAACTGACGAACTCTCTTGGGTTTCCCCAGTAATCCTATAGAAACCACGAAAAAACGATGATAAGGTACAAAATGTATAGGATTTTCGTGTGGAGCATCTCAAGGGACTTCTCAACGCAAAATTCGGGGAGATTCTGCACGGTATCATATTGGTCATGTATATACGTAACCCTACAAAGTGGAGTAATTGTACAAAATGGATGCTATTCGTGTTAAACCCCTTAAATGGCTCTAGCATGCGGAGTTTCTGCGAGAAAAAATTTTCCTAGAAAATTTTAGGGTCCTTAATGTGGATTTGTGCCAATATTCTACAGATTTCTGGAGTCATTTATCGTTTTTACCCTGATAGTCGGACAACTAGCACAAAGCTCGTGCATACTTGACTGTGATTACTTCGAACGAAGATGAATAACTAGATGGAAAATGGAACGGTGATACTCGAAACTTCAGGATCCAGCGCTAGAGAAAACAGGAAATGCTATAAGGGAACGATTAGCCTTATCGGAGTATAAACACGACAGCGACGCGCGATAAATCACCAAAATGAAATGGTCGTTGATAGGCAAACTCCAATTTTACGTGATTCAATAGGTCAATGTCCAAGAATCAACTGCGCTGAAACTCGTCCACTATTTAAAATTATTCTCCCATTCACAACCTAATGAAGTTCACTGACGCCTCGAATAACAACGCTAAATCAGCTAAATCACTCCAGACAGCTCCACAATAGCGCAGCATAAAGGACACTATCTCCAGCATACGAGGCATGTCAAGATTTCCCATGAGCGGCAAAACTGACATGAGTTATGATGTCGGCCGGGGCATAGGAGCGCATTCCACATGTTCCTCCATATGTCAAAGTGTGTCACGCAAAACAATGCCCTTTTCCATGAGAAATGTGGAAATTCAATATTTCTTTCGAAAAAAGCTTCCATTCTGGACTTATTCCTGGATTAATGGATCAAAGATCAAAAATCAAATCATAATTTACCAGATGTCAACAGATTATAGTGGACCATCACAGCACTTTTTTTGTTTTTGTACAATCACTCTTCCACCTTCAATTTCGTAATTTGTAACTTTTGATCTTTGATCTGTTTATCCAGAAAATACGCTACTATCCAGAAGTACGTGGGTGTAAAGAGCGGAAATGCAAATTTCCTTTCCTGGGTCCAATGAATCATTGTGGTTACCTATGGTAAACTTACTGAAGCACCCAAAATCCCGCTATACCTGGAGCCCTTCAACATGTTTACCCATACGAAATATTGTCCATACCCAGCTGCTACCCAAGGGTAACCATATCCCTGAGTATGATATTACCCGCCCATCCTGTGATGTATCTGGGCCCAAGTAAATAATTGACAATTCTTCTAGTAATTAACATTTTCTTTGATTGAAGTTTGAAAAATCCGACCTAATAGCAGGTGTACTCTAAACCATGGTGGGTAAATTGTAAATTTGTCATGGTTAAATCAATACTATAGTTAAGCCACGCCTATCGACGCCATTGCCTGGAAATATTGAGAATTGGTCAAAATACGTCCAGTAAATGAATGAATAGCTGTTGCAGCTAAACCACGCCCACCGGCTCTACTAGCTAAAATACATGAGTGGATTGTTCACTTCTCACAGTAAATTATTACATATAAATTACGGATTATATTACAAAGGGGACACTGGCAATAATTATCCCGATGAATAAAGAACTGCTGCGGTTAAACCATTCTCATTGGCGCTACTAGCGAGGGAAGCGAATGAAAATTCGATAATCAACTGCGCAAAAGTCGACAAAAAGACAGCACTTCAGGCGTTCCCCTAAACATCTGAACCTGAGTAGGCGTGGCTATTCACTCATTCACGTAAACACATTAAAGAGAGGTACAGCAGTGCCCTCATGTCTTACATTAGTGTGTTTTTCCAATGCAAGTGTGGCTCGTTATGTCAAAACATTTTCTTCTAATGACGTCCTTTAGAAGTCAATGCTCCAGAACATAGCCCACGTGCGTAGGCAGACCACCCATTCAAGGGAGAAAAAAGTCCCTATTTAGGGAGCCCGAGAAAAGCGCTCTATCTAAGGAGATGAGGAAGAATTTATGGAAAGTCTCGGAATCACCAGCTAATCAGGAGTTTTCTTGATCAAAAGGCTCCGAATTCACTTGAAACACTTCCCAGACGTGAGCGGCATCTATTAATATTTCTGAAAATATACGCGAGGTTCAGCAACGATTTCCCCCACAGTATTAAATCGCCAAAGAAAAAAAAAAGAAACGAAAACGGAAAAGAACAAAGTGCCACAAAGAAGTGGGAGGAAAGGTAGGAATGGAGAACGAATGAGATGACGATAGAATGAAAATGAAGAAATGGGACAGAGACAGAAGAGAAAAAAGAGGAAAGAACGAGTGACAAGAACAAGAGCACGAGAAGTAGGGATGAAAGCAGAGTTAGGGTGTTGGGGAGAGAAGGAGAAGAAGGAAGGACTTGTATCATTGTTATATTATTATTACATTATATGTTTTTATATCATTATACATATTATATTATTATTTATATTATTATTACTATTATATTATATGTTATATTACTATCATAATTAACTGAATAGAAGAAAATATGGAGGAGTTGAAAGGATAAGAAAGAAAAGGAACGAATAGGGAGAAGAAGAAAAAGGAAGGAAAGGAAGACAGAAAAAAGAAGAGAAAATTTAGAGAACTACAACATTTGGCAGCTGACGGAAATAGGAATATTTCAAAAATAGTTGCAAAAGATTTGTGAAGTAAGAGGTAGGAAGGTCTCGGCGAGTTCAAAGAAGGAAAAGCTAAAGAGAACAAGGAATTTCTACAGGAATCCAGGAAAATTGGTCATTTGAAAGGACAATTTAATTATAAAAGGAGTAAAGTAAGTAATCAGTTATTATTTTTGAAGAAAAGGAGCAAAATGAAAGGGACGCAGAAAGCTTCTCCAAGCCAAAGCATTGAACTTGAATATCTCACGGTTTGTGAACTTTCGAGGTTTAATTACCCAATTTTCAAGGACTCGTGCCCCTTAAAAGTTCAATTACATGGGCAATTTCAAAAGAAAAAGAAAGCTTTGAACTTGCCCTTCAAAACCTATCTAATTAGGAAAACTTGACATATAGGGCGAACTTCCCAAAATTAGGCAGGATCCATTTTTTTAGGATCGCTCACTCTACACGGCACTAGGCAGCAGACAGCTGTAGCCAGGCTAAGTTCAATTCAATTTGGAATTATTATTAATGGCAGCAGCGAAACGCGCACATGTCAACGTCAATGCATATCCGTACGTGCCGTCGTCGCATGAGCAGCACGCAACAAACACCCCCCCCCCCCGTTACGCGCGAGAAGGGGCGTGGCTAGCGGCGCACGCGGTTGAACGCCATAAACACGTAGCTCTTGAATACAAACACGGAAACACACTCGAATGTGACACAAGGAACTGCTGCTCCGCCTGGATAACCATCAGAAATGGACTTTTCTGGAGTGGGCGGAGCTTAGCCATTAAAGTGATAAACAGGAGGTGAGTTCATGAAGGGTGTGGGATATATGGAGGCACAGTAATACTCTCTGGTCAACTTCTTTTACTGATGTCGAATCCGTCCTTCACAACTCGTCCACAATTTTTTTATTGACAGGATCCAAGAATGTTCCAGCGAAGGCAGGGATCTACCCGCCCTATCGAAGTGGACGAGTTTTCCTAGCACAAAAATGAGTATAGCCGATCCGAGCAACTCATCCCAGTAAGCGTCAACCATTAATGGTAAAGATAGCAAAATATATCACATTTTGATAGAAAAAATCCTTCTTAAAAAGGTGTCTTGCATGAAAATGTTGGAAAAATAATTATAGCCTAAATTAGTGCGACATGAGTAGACGGAGAGCAGATTTCTGAAATGGATTTTTTTTCCGCTGAGGATGAGTCGAGCAAACCCTGCGGACTTTTTTCAAGAGATGCCATCCGTCGTCTCTGACGGGCTCCCGTTAAAAAAAAAGAAAATGACCTCCAAGGCCAGGCTTCATCATTAAGATTACTCAGGGTAAACGAGTTACGTACCCAAATGTGGCCGTTACCTGGCATTCACCAACATGTTTACTCGTACATAACGTTATCTAGTATACCAAGGTGTTACTCACAGGTGGTCATACCCATAGCTACGAGATTACCCATCCTCCCATCGATGCGTTCGAGTTCAGAGTGACTCGGGAACCACTGGATGGATGGCCAATCCCATAGGCATGAGCATGAGTAACCATACCCATAGGTAACTAGCCCCATGCGTTATAGATTACCCATGTATGTAGCAGCTGGGTTTAGACAACATTACGTAAGGGTAAACATGTTCGTGGATGTCAGGCAAAAGGCTAGTATGGGCACGTTATCGCGTTGACCATGGTTAACCTGAATAGAAAATCTGGGCCTAGAAGAGGGGGGGGGGGGAGCCAATTCATGTTAGGTTAAGTTTTGCCGCCAAGAATCAAGAGGACGACAACTTGTCCAAACTTTTCATTTCACCCATAACCATCTATTGCACTGACGCACTCCTTCGTGAAGGCTTTGCAAGAAACACAGGACTCGGGCATCATTGTGACCACCCATGTGTACGTGTTAACGTGCCAAGACTTACCCTTTACCCAGAAGCCATCAATATGTTTACCCATGACGTTTTCTACGCCCAGCTGCTACCCAGGGGTTCGAGATCACCCATCCAGGACTGCGGTTCACGAGACGTTAACCAAGCAAACCAACGATGGCTAGATCGACTGGTTAACCTACAGATTGTGTGATGTTAGGAGACCCAGGGTGTGAAAGATGGTTTGCTAGCCAAGTTTGGTTACCAATGCGTTCTGAATCCCAAGTCCAGTAAAATCCTCTTGACATTTGCCTAAGCATAGCCCATAAGCCGTCGTCCAACACCCAAAGTGCATCGACCAAAAATAGCTTGACGAGCGTTGTCGTAAAGTCAACGAAATGAAAACTTCCTAATGGCAGGCGGCTAAATGAAGCGTTAACGGCCGATGAACGTGCGCACGCGTTCAGACCGAACGTTCCGCGTCACCTTTGCACTCCTTGGTCAAAGCCTATGCGATGTATGGCCACTAGTGGCGCCTACAAAACAACTGTGCAACTTTTGCGGGGTGGAGGACAGGCGGCGGCGCCTCTTAAGAACCGGTTCCCCAAAAAAGGCAAATACAAGTAGAGTTGATAGTAAAACGCAGTAGACTTCTTTATGTACATAGTTCCACGCCCCAAAAAGATGCGCTCTGCACCAGAACTGAAGGCAGTAAATTTTATGGAAGTAAGAACACTAAGTAGAAAGGGATGGAATGTTGATGGGAACAACATCTTTGAAGGAGGCGCTCACTTTTACTTCCACTGAATCACCTTTTTCATACTATTATAGTTACCTAACTTCGGTTTTTACTGTTTATACTAATCTACCTTCCCATCCGCTTGCACGCTAAAAAAATAAGCTAAACGGAAAATTTCTCACGAATAGCGGCGTTTGTTATAGCCCGTTCCGATGGGGGGCATAGTTGGAGAGACGCCAGAGAGAAAAAGGATTCGGAAGAGTGCTCAGCAATTTGAGAGAGGATTGAGAGAAAAAGTTAATATGTACGATTACTAATGTATATAGTTATATGATTACCCAAGCTTCGAAACAAACCACACTAGTATGTACGTCACATCACCTTTTCATTAACCAGAACACAAGCCCGAGCGTGTGGTCTGCGTGCGTGCGTCCGTCTCGGTCCGAGATAGCGAACGTCTCACGACCAAACCAGGAAGTACTTATAAATCCTTTTGAAGGCAATCGCATATTTGTTACGTTGGAAGAGCCAAGGATGGGCCCAAATTATCCCGAAAATTCAGAAGAAGCACCAGGAAAAAAGTGAGTTCTCATTAGCGGAACTAAATAACAATCCAACTGCCCAGTAAAGTAAAGTTTCACGGAGAAGAAGAGAAAATTCCAGAAAACTTTGCTGGAAAACCCGAACTAGACGTTGCCGTCTGCTGGTTCCAGCCTGCTCAATGCATGCGCCTTTAACGAATTTACAAAAGAAGTCAGTCAGAAACCACTGGATCTGGAAATGGAGAAACAAAAAGATGGAAAAAGGTAATTTCAGCCAATACGACAGCAGCTCAGCATTTTCTGACATTTAATGCATGAGAGGGCACCATTAAAAGCCGTAAAATGCGAAATTCCTCTCCAAATCGCCCTTGAACTGCGGATGAAAAGGCTACAGGATCAGTGTATTTAACAGCACCCCTCTCTATAGTCTCAATATGCCTCTGAGACAGGTGCATGGTACCTCCAGGCAACTTCTAGAAAATCTTCCGGATAATCATAGTCTATGGAAAAAGGAACAGCTTACGTTGCAAACTACGAAAAACCCGAAAACGGGTTGAGAGGACCTATTCCGGTCTGTCCATGCCGTCACTTTTGGCCTCAGTGATTCCTTCTGCCAAGAGATATAAGCCAAATTTCGTTACTAAGTACCAGAATCAATCCAGCTCTCCTCACACAGAATTTAAACAAGTTCTAGTAAATTCAAGTAAATATGACTAGGTAGTTCAAGATAGTTTTTGAGAGCATTTCCCAATAGAATTGATCTTGGGGGTCAAATCTTACAACATTGGACAAGTCTCCAATGCAGCCTCACATTTGTCATTCTTATCTAAACAAAAGTTTTCTCTTCGGTCCGCCTCTTTAAATTTGCTTGAAATAAATTGCCGAACCAACAAATACCTTCGTTATTGTCAGAAATATTGGAATTATTTCTGTTGTTACCTAGTTAATCATTTAGTTGAACTATTGGAAAAGTTTTTTTTTGTTGAAAACAGGATTACAATGTTGCACATATAAGTACGACGTTCAAACTCTTCCACCTTCCCGGGATTGGACGCCGTATTCCAAACAAGGTAACTTAGAAAAAGGTAAATTAGGGAAATCAGGGCAGGTAAGGGCAAAAAGTGATCTACAGAATAGGCGTAAAGACTAAGACAAAGGAACCAACTTGTTAACAAATGATGGACCAAAGGTCTTCTGTCACGCTCATATGTACATCTAGCGAACTGAAGATCAGATCCAAAGATATGTAGATCTCAAGACATGGAGATTAGCAAAGAAATCGCACAGAAAAATCAAGTTATTAGTGAGCATTACGTCCTGAGACTTCGCAACCAATCCGAGAGATCGGCTGGTAGGAATGAACACACTTCTAGTTTTTGCAGCATGACCACGCCCCTTCGATAGGTACAGGACTCCTGGGCGGAGATTAATTAGATTTTAGGAAATCATAGAGGTGTCGCTCATCATTAGGACAACTGTTCTGAGGGAAAAAGCACAGGAATCCTATCATGCACCTCATTAAGCATCAGTAACAGAACTTACCGATTTCCCTGGGGAACCCCATCCGTAACATACTTTTTTCACAAGGGCTACGTACATACGTGAGGCGAATAAAATTTAAACAAAAAATATAGCCTAGTTAAAAACCTGAATGAAGGAGTTTCTTGAATCACAAATCAAAACATCTTGAGCTTGTCGTAACCAAGACGGGCAAAGCTGCAGAGCAGAGTGGGGACCACCAACCTTATGCGGGAAAACTCGTCCACTTAGGACAAATGGGAAGGCCAAAATCTACCTTCGGGGGAAATTTCATGAGTCCAAACGGGTTGCAATAGGTTCAGTTCCTTTAGTAAATAGTCAGAATTCATTAATGATGTATATTTTGGCGAAAAAAAAAACGAAATCCATGAATCCAGCCATAGAAGAGCAACGACGAGACGACGAAGCATCCGCTAAACGTAGCAATCTTCGCGATGCGTAGTAACGCTAATTACTATTGCACAGCTTCGGCACGCTGCCAAGCTTTTCACACGGCTAATCCGTTCCGTTCAGCCGGGTTTACCAGACGGGTTTAGAGCGCTGTACAAGTTGCCTATAGATGTAGAAGTAAAACCAGACGCCTTGGCACTTTGCCAATCGCAAATCTACACAGAAACCCCTCAGAGAACCCAGAAAACATGCAAAGCCACGCCCAGTTGTTTGTCCAAAACGCCTACACGAACTGCATACAAAACACTACAAGATCTTTGAAATCGTCGGTTTCACGTCTGGTGCAGAAAAAGACGCCGCCGCCCGGTCGACGACGAGCTGCGACGCGTTGTCGTCGCGCAATCGCCGCGATCTGATCTAGAGATAAATCTTCTACATCGACTGTATTACAAACGAGCGGACAACACGAAGATAAATGAGGCGGACGGTCGTGGCGGACAGTGCGGGGGAAAATGGCGAGGAAAAACTTGGAGATCAGCTGGTGATGGTGTAGGGGAAGGGGAACGAGGAAGTATGAACGCATAATTGGAGAACCTACTTAATCAGAGAGGATCAACCAATATCTATTAGTTCTTTTTGATGTTGTAAATTTTGCATGGTAATCAATTAAACAACAACGAATTCGACAAAATAATTGTTCAAGCAATTATTGAAATAAAATTCACCTTAAACATTTGAATACCACTACGCTAGAAATTTTCCTGGAATCAATGGAAACCCATACACCACCTAATTTCCATTGATTCCAGGAAAATTCCTATTTAAGAGATATATACTTCTGTTGGCATTGAGCCCAGCAGCCGGGGGAGGAGCTAAGGGTAGAGGTGGAGGTAGGGGGTAGGGCGTAGGGGTAGGGGTAGGGGTAGGGGTAGGGGTAGGGGCTGGGTAGTTCCAGAGGAAGGGAGAAGGGGGCAACGCGATAGGGCAACGAGGAGAGGGGAAACTCGGGGCCCAGCATAGGGGTGGGGTAGGGGTACGGTTAGGGGTTGGGTTAGGGTAATGGTAAGGGGAGGTGTAGGACTAGAGCTACAAGGAGGGAGAGGAGGGTAATAGGGCAGAAGCTTACAAATAGGTAAGCGAGGAAGCAGAAACTCATCGAATTTGAAGCGCTAACTCCAGAGAGGAACCTGCACCCGACCGCAGCATCACGATAAACCCTTTTCCCCGCCCACAAACATATGGTGCGTATACTAAAGCTCGGTTACACTGCAAAGTTTGGCCAAGGAACGCGCTCGAAGCAATAAATTAAAGGGCTGGCAGATCTGCACCAGATGATGTACAGCCACCGCTCCGCCCATTTTCAGGTCACTTTAGAACCTATGGACACGTATCCATAGGATTACAGGAATCATCTCAGCGGTGTATGAAAAACATAGGTATTGATGGGTGATGACCTTTTGATTGAGCTGTGGCTGCTCCAAGCTGTAATCAGCTACTAATTTTTTTGTAGAAAAATTGTTATAAACAAGGAATTTCGGAAAGGGGCGGGGCGATGAGAGCACCAAGGCTCTGCTAGGAAAAAAACATGGGAAAAACTGCATAAAAAACGCTTTGGGTTTCAAATTTCTTAATTTCGCCTGTATTTAACGTGCTTAACTCAGATATTTAGATCCTTAGAAAACATGGAAATAACGTGCCCCAATAAGAAAAAAATGAACCAGACAAATTTCTCAAAACATTAAAAAGTTAGCGACTAATAGTGGAGCTTTTCATAAATTTATAGTGGTGACATGATGTAACAGCTACAATGGCTAGAGAAACCCTCGTAAAATACGTCACAAGTGAGCAACAGACGCAAAACAGGAAGAGAACACATAAAGAGGCTATTAGCGCAGCAGAATAGCACCATTCACCCAGATGTGGGCACTTTCCAGCAGTTTCAACCATGGCTAAAAGCCACTACACTCACTGCTGAAGCATGCAAATGCTGATTTGTGACAGATGACCGCACATGTTTAGAAATAGCTCCGCGCAGTTACGCATGTTCCGTAACACACTTCAGGCTAATCCAGGACAACTAGCACAAGTGGCAGATGCTCTTTATAAGGATAAGTGCTCGTAAATGAGTCCACAAAGAGCCGCGCGGACCCGACATCCGCCGCGTCTCAGGATATTGCTTTCATCGGACGCGTGAGAATGGCACGCAACTATTAACGGCTATCCTAGTGAATATGACACCACATCCCATCACATAGTATAGTGAGAGGGTGTAGGAAACACACAGACGCAGAGAAACTGAAGATCTTCGGAACCGGGAAAACGCGGCGACTACTCGTCGGGTGCTAACTTGAGACTATGGCGAAATAAGTCTTGACCGCAGTGATTCCTCCCCGGGGACCTATCCTTAGAGGCCCGCGTGTGCGAGTAAACGAGGGCCGCGCGAACACTCGCACCACCACGGACAAGGTCGTAAATCGTTTCGGATATTAAAGAGATTAGTGACTATTCCCGGCTATGAATCTAAGGCTTGCTCCGGGGACATTCCGATGCTGCAATTCTCCTGCTTTGAGGTGGTATTGTTGCTCCGTATGTGTTCGGGGTTTCTAGCAAAATAAGCAGAAATTTTGCATCTCAGCTTCGATAATTCTATGCCTTATAAGAGAATTTGGTCAAGTTTTCTTTCTTTCACTTTTTTTTTTCGTCTGTGACTCCGTAAATATTATATAATAGTAAGTAATAGGCAGTAGATAAATACAATATATCTAAAAAGTAGGTCTTCAACTTCAGCTTGAAGGTAAATAAATTCCGATACAAGAAAAAAAAACCCGCTCGGATGCTCTGACCGCGATTGCTCATCAAAGGGCAAGCAGTGGCTTTCGAAACCTCATTCGATGCTCAGGATCAACCAAGGATAGTTAATGGACCTTCCGTAAGATTTATCACCATCTCAAAGTTCTGCTCGAAAACTACAGTTGAGTCATTGAACCAACAGCACTGGACCGCTGCTCTATAGATTACGGTACTGCTGAGTTATAGTTATGATGAATAGGCTACTTAACCTTTTAACATATATCGCTCTTTCTGAGCATCTTCAAAGGAATTCCTAATATGTATTTCTCAATCGCTTCAAGGATTTGTTGCTATACTTCCCCAAAATCAAAGGTTCTCAGCGGTAAGGCAGGTAAAGACAAGTAGACATCTAGTTGTATACGAGTTTTCTGGATGAACTTCTCCAGAAAGTATTTTTGGAGCCCACGGTCTCAAGTTTCAGGGTGAAGTACATAAGTGTAATGATTGGAACCATCTGTGAAGAATTGATCAACGCAGAAAGGACCAAGCAACGCTACTTCGACATCGAAGTCAGATGTTCAAATTTCGCAGAGTATTTTTTGCATTTTTTTTTCGCAAAATAATACGCTATTTCCGTAACTACAGCCAGTAAAAGTGGTGCAATTCGTCTGAAATGAAAAGAGTTCTTCATGGCCTGGCGAAATCCTTCTTTTCGAGGAAAAAAATCGGAACACCTGGCAGATTGTGAGCATCTAAACTCGATCGTTCCCATACTCCGCCTATTGTAAAGCTGTAGCATGTCCTCCGCCTTTTAAAGCTTATCCACGGAACAATCCTTGACTGAAATAATCTTCTGAGTGAAATAGCTGTTTACGCAGAACCATGGAACGAGAAGGCCATGAGGTAAGAGATAGAGGCGCAGATAAGACCGAGTTTTCCGGAATGGAGACGGGAACACCAAAAGATTTTTCCAAGGTTTTTCCTGTGAAGACCTTCGTATTCAGGAAAATCGTTGATAAGAAGAAGGTCCGTTCGTAGACCGCGAAGATTTCTATCACTTTGATGAATAAAAAAAATCTTATTCATGAAATCCAGGCGGGAGCTAAACCTTTCCGAGACCGTTTAATGAGCACAGGTGAAGATAAAGTGCCTTTAATCTTCCAGTTACTGATACCAAAGAATAAAAAATAACCTAATCCTGGCTAGGCTTTGGATTACTTCCCAGTGAGTTCTTATCATCGGAAAATCTAGCGGAAATTGGATAGGGAAGTAACTTTCCTTTATTTTATTTTTTTTTCGGAACTTCACAAAATCACAAATGAATGGAAATTCATCGCAGTTACCTAGCACTGCAAAGTAAGCTCAAATGAAGCGCTTTTTTAGAAAAAAAAAGGTCGAAAAAAAACGAGAACGATGAAGAGTAAGGGAGTAGGAAAAGGCTACCTAGCGGAGTGACAAACTGCGCAATTTCTTCCCATGGTGTAATTTCCTCCTCTAACAGCTCTTCGAGACTCTCAGCCCATTGCGGACATCGTATCGATGCCCATAAAAACGTCATATACCGCATGTCGCGAGGACCTGTTTGTTGGCATTGACAATAGGCCGTAAAAACTCTTCCGAAAAACTCTCACTTTCTGGTCACAACTCACCGGGCTCCGTTAGCAGCCCTAGGAACACGTGGTAAAGGCACTTCGACGCAGGGAGTGCGGCTGCTGAAAGACGGGGGGGGGGGTGGCTCGCCTTAATGTATCATTGTCGAGCATCGCGTGCAATGATTCAACGAAAAAAAAAACATGTTGGCGTCACTTTGCGCGACGGCTACTGCTTAGATGTGTGTTTAAGTTGTTTGGCGTTCCAGAAAATCGCCTAGGGACATTAGGCATGTAAATGGATGGGGACGAGTTGTCCAGACATCATCTAAGTGAAGATTTCGCTTTGTTGATGTCTTGCAGCATTGCCTGGATAAACCTGGATATTTCGTGAATACCTGAGATAACCCAATTTAGGCCCTAACAAGGCTACCTGATTACTAGGCTTATTGGTTTGTGAAGGACTACACCTCAGGAAAAAGAGCATACTCGACTTGAGAACATTGCTTTCTCCTTCTCGAACGACCAAATTTCCGAATTATTCGAAGTCGAAAAGTCGAGTATCGAAGTATTCGCTTCAGGACCATTTTTCGCAGCGCCAAGGATTTATAACACTTTGAGTGAGGTGTTGGCAAAGTGATGGTAATTGTGAGAGCGATAAATTTTGTATAAGTGGTGATCGGCAAGCTGGCAGTAGAGGGGTGAAAAAACTGGGAAATATACGAAGCATCAACTGAAACATCAAAAATTCCTATGTGAAATAAGTTGTTAGACCTGGAACCTCAACTATTCATAAACGATATCTTAGTATACACGTATAAACAGTTGGAAATATGTAAATTAAATTAAGTATGGTAAATTAGTAATTAGTTATGTAAAATTAAAATAAGTAACTTGTCGGTCAGTGAAAACAGAACTATTATTCAATTTTTTCTATCATTTTCTCCTATTTTTCATTCATCTGTTCATCTATTCAAGATGGAAATGGAGTCATTCCGCAAAAATAGTTCGAAGCCTAAATTTTAGGCTCCTAAAATCTGTCTAATCTTCCAACGTGCTGAAAATTTAAAGGAGAAGGTCACGAATATGAATTTCAATCCCAAAAAAGGAAAACAGGTAATTAAAATTAATGAGGACCAAAAGTAAAAAGTGCAAAGACCAGAAAGTCATGAGACATGAGATCATTAAAATAGGAAGAAAACATAGGCTCATTTCCATTTCGCACCAAAGCCTCACATGGAAAGCGAAGCATAAATGCCAAGGACTTCTTCTAGAACTCATTAGTAATGCAAAGGAGAAGCCATAGACTTAATAAGTAGAAAAAGGACGGAGAAGACTCCTACAGTATTATGAAGCCCTCTAATCAGAATCACGGAAGTATGGCAGGAAAAACCGCCAAAAGCATTCATAAATTGTGGGAATAATAAATGTTTCAAGACTTGGATAATTAAATCAAAGACAAGGGAAATCCAGGGCTTTCTCGAGAATAATATAGAAGAAGGCAAATAGCACCTGGTTTCAAGGATTTCTGGTGATTTACAACGGCAGAAGCAGAGAGGGGGACATATCCAGACTGCTAAACAAAGATGAACGGAAGCGTTGGGAGAAAACAGGAAATTGGAAGTCTGACACTAAAAGGTTCCGAGTAAATAGGAAATGCGGAGGAGTTGAGGCGGTAAAATTACCGTTACGGTTCATACATACCTTTTTTTGCAGATTTTCCAGAAATGGGCGAGGGATTGAAGGTTTGAAGAAGCCAGCGGACGAGGAAAGGAAAGGAAAGGAAAGGAAATGAATGAATGGATGAATGAATGAATGAATGGATGAATGAATGAATGAATGAATGAATGAATGAATGAATGAATGAATGAACGAATGAACGAACGAATGAATGAATGATGTGAAAGAATGAATGAATGAATGAATGAATGAATGAACGAATGAATGAATGAACGAACGAATGAATGAATGATTTGAAATAAAGAATGAATGAATGAATGAATGAATGAATGAATGAATGAATGAATTTTATTGAACGAATGAACTGAATGGAAAATAGATGAATGTTCGAAATAAAAGACCGGGCCTTTGGGCAAAAGTTACCTTTCAAAGCAACAAATTAATCAGTAAAATAACGTCAGAACAAAATTATAAATAAAATCAATGAAACTAATGAATACAGGTAATTATACAGGTATTTATAGTTGTTTCAGCTGTTTTTTAGTGCTTTTGAAGCGCATTGTGCTTAAGTACTTGCTTTTTTGGCTTTCTTAGCCTTCTCCTGGCGCTATCTCTGCTTTTCCCTCCTTCATCTTTTATCCAAGCTTTCTTTTCTACACAAGCCCCAACCTCCCTTACCCTTACCATGAACTCCAAAGTAATTAACTTAGCAGCATCCCTGCTACAACCCTAATATCCGATATTAGCCAAATCAACGATGCAGAAAGTGCAAATTCGATTCATGGAGACACGGAAAAACACCGGTCGCTGAGGGAAAACACTGTTCGTACTGATTAGCTCTTGCACAGCATCTTTTCATGGTAGAACGGATGGCAGTGCAAGGATTATTAGCCGGAGAGATGTACATATGCAGCACTCTTGCTGGGTAAACGAACAGTAGCATTACAGATAGTCTAGCATAACCCTACTCGCAGAACTCGAGTCGAATTTCGAATCGTTTGCTCGATAGTGTCCATGAGAAAGGATCCTTCAAACTTCAAACACAACCCTAGGAACAGAGTATTATTTATTTATTAACCTATGCACACATATACTTAGTTGTTTATTTACTTGAGTTATCAGCCACCAAATAAAAGAAATAAAGGAATCCTAGATGAGATAGCACGGTTGAACAGCACTCAAGAACAGGGGTGTGCGAAATTTTCCGTTTTCCGTTTTACGCTTTCCGTTTTCCGCCCATTTTTGGCCTTCGGTTTTCCGTTCTACGTTTTACGGGATTTGAAATTTTACTTCCGCACACCCCTGCTCAAGAAGGCCAATTACACTCCATCGATTACTCATTTTTCCTCTATTTCTGTCATTTCGACTTCTGTTGCTCATATTATTATTATAAATACCTCTGTTCGAAGTATTAATGAAGGAAAAACCTGGAACTGAAGTGGATTCCTATCCGAAAACTAAACAGGAAAGGAAATTAGGCGCTAGAAGAATCCCACTGTACAACTAACCCGACCAGTTGAGGAACCCACACTCCCTCCCCAAGGACACCACCCCCCACCCCTTCCCACTCCATCAACAGAAGGTTCTGCTCGAAAACAATCGTCTCAACTTATTTTTCTTTTCAATCGCCTACGGTACGCAATAAATCTTTCCCAAGTGGTTTCGCTGTCGAGAACGCTTGCCCACGAAATTACGTACACTTGAAAAAAGCTGTGGTTGTGGAAGAAAAGTCTGGCACCCTCATGGAGCAAAACCGTAGAATTCTCTTGAACCACCAGATTATTGCATACCAGAATCAAATTGGTGAAAAATCCAGGATTTAATAGACTGTTATACAGCTCACGTTAAACTTTTTCAATCTATGAGCAAAATAGAGTGAAAGCTTAGAATTTCCTAAGCAAGTATGGTAAATTTATTCTACCCTAACTAATAAGTCGGTCAAATTCCCGGAACCTTCCCAACGCGAGGTTATAATTTTCACAAGCTCAATTTCTGATTTGAGATCTCATTAGAGGACGCATCCCAAATAGAAATAGAGATCTTACTGAGAATGTCCGTATATTTTCCAAATCCAGGAAAATCTTACGGTAGAAGTTTATTGGTTTTTCTCACGCTTTCAAAGAAGCATCTAAAAATTCTAAAAATCTAAAATTCGGGAAGAACATGAACCAAAACTTTTGCGTGATATTACGGACAAATATTTTAACTAAGTATATTAGAAATAGGAAAAAAGAAATCTAAAAAAGGATTGGATGTGGAGTAAGAGGAAGTGCGAAAAGGTGGCTCTAGAGGCATAAGGATATCAAGAATCCAGGAAAGACTGTGTGGTCAGAATGAGATAGAAATATAAGGGAAATAGGAAAGAAAGGAAATGAAAAAGAAAGAGAACATGGAAAATAATTCAACCCACGTTCATGGAGAAAGCAAAAATTTCACTGAATTTGCCGAATAAAATCTTGAGGTAACCGCAGAATGGAAACTGACAGAGAATGTGCGACATTCGGGAAAAGACCAGAAAAACCAGCAAGGTTGGAAAAGCAGAATTAACCAACAAGCAATTTCGATTTTCCATCTATTTGGTCATTCCACAAAAACCAAAAATTGCGCTTGGAACGTCACTCACCCGAGTAACCGGCAATTTTGGAAGAGTTAGAGCGATTACGGCTGGCGCCATGGAGAAATTAAGTGGCAGTTTATTGACAGTTTGTTTTCCAGAGCAATCTGGACAAACATCCCCAGGTCTGCTTAGAGAGGAGCTTTTGCCGGGAAAAGGTCTTTCAAAGATACCGAAAAGCTCGGAAGAAGAGAAAAATCCAGCAAACCCTAGTGAACGGAGAAAATTGAGGAAACTCGTCCGCCTACCCGCAAACTACTCAACCACCCAACTCGCCTACCCTTGAATAAACATGCAAATCCTGCATTCCATTAGGGTCAAGGCTGTCAAAAAGCGTCCAACTCTCGAGCACCCCGCGAGAAGAATGGCGGGGGTCAGTCAATTGACGACGGCACGCGGACGGACGGGGCGACGATCAGTCCGCGCGGCTCAGCTGAGCCTAAAGATGCGGGGTTATGGTAATTTGAGGACAGTCCGATCGACCTCTGGCGGTTACGGTATTTGTCCTAATGACAGACCGCCGTCGCCGCGTACAATTAAAGGTGATCGCCGGGGCGATTCCTGGAATCGAAAGCGATCCAGCCACCACATGGAGGCGGGGCCAGTCATCGATTCGCTACTGATCACTGGTGAGAGCACAAAAAAGGCCGTGGATAAGCAGGCTGGGAACAGTTGTCGCACCCTGCTGGCCCCCGCAGGCCAGACATGAGTGTCTGGCTACCAGACTATCGGGGTCAAAGCGGGGTGAGCCGCGTAGTAAACATGTGAACAAAGACGCCAGATCCCATAAAATGATCCAAAGGAGAAAAACTCTAAACATACAACTAATCTAGGAATGGGCGGAGCGATGCGACGCTACCAGGAAAACAATTATGCAATCTAAGATTGCATATACAACATTCTTGTCGAGCGATTTCCTCGATGTTATCTCCGATCTGACGCCATAAGACTTGTATTTTCCAAGAGATAGGAGGTTTTCTGGAATTTCCACCCGGAAATTTCCAGCTTCAATTTAAATCTGGTTGTCCAAACGAGAAAAAGGAGCAAAGAAACAGGAGCTAGAAGAAAACATAAAGAAAGGAGGAGAAATTCTAAATGGCTGCAAACCTAGAGAAGTTAGAGAGATGAATGGGCAAGGCTTGAACTTCTTACAGTTAGTTTACCCGGGGACCAGTTCTCGCCAATGAATTCAAGACATCTAGCAGCATCAAAACGAGAAAAATGCTATGAATGATAATTTTGGTAAACATATTTACCTAGTCACATATTCGGCGACCACATTGCTTTACCTGGGTTAACTTTTTAAAGCCTCATACATAATATTAATAAAATTCGGTCCCAAACATTGCATTTATTTCATTTCGTTAGTACATTTGAAGGGTTACTGTGCGCGAACAAGGGCAAAATCATAGGAATAAAAAAACCATCACCGAGGTGAATGACCTAACGAGGCAAATGACCATCATCAGGGTGAATGACCATCATCGCGGTAAATGGCCATCATTGGGTAAATGATCATCAGGGGTATTAACACAAACAAAAAAATTATACTCAAAAATTGGTTAAAAAAATCTTCTTCCAAGAAAAAAAAACTAAACAAACTTTGCAATAAGCGTGGTGTAAAGTCTGAGCTCAGGTTACACACTATAAAATGAGAAGCGCTGAAACACTACACGTCAAAGCGGCGCTTCCTCTACGCCGTTTTTGCCATCCAAGTGCAAATGCAGAACTCAAAAAGGGGCGGGGCTAATTACTACCATTGGGTAGACAGTTTGCTTTTTTCCGGCACGTGTGCTGCAGCACTAGCCAAACTATGCTCTACTGTGCTCGTAGATGAGAAAAAAAACTCTCTCATCCCAGCAACAAAAAAAAAGGAAAAAGAAAAGTGAAAAAATTAGAAAAATGAGAATGAAAAAAAATTGATGAAGGTCAGGATTTTGGGAGGAGGGATCGAATAAGAGCTTCAACCTTCGGCCAACCCATAAAATAGAACGGAGCGGTCCTAACGATCAATATATGCTTATATCTATATAAAGAAAGAGTTCATAAAACCGTGAATACATGACCCTACTATAAAAATTTGTGATTTATTTCGCAAAAACTGGACCACGTAAATGAATATAAATAAACAATAAAATAAGTAATTGTAAAGGGTGAAGTTTTGCAGAAGAATTATTATAAATCGCTGCTACAAGATGGGCGGGAAAGAGGAGGTGCGCTCGCGCTGTGATTGGTTGACACATAGTAGCGATTGGCTAATAGCCTCTTTACACAGAAAAAGGGCCTCACCTCAACAAACAATTCAGCAATAATACAGCATAATGAGTAATTAAGTAAGTAAACAAGCAAATAAATGAAAAGGTGGATGTATAGTGAATATTTATTCGAGCAAACAATAAATGGATAAGCCTATTAAATGAATTCAGGAGTCAGTGCCAATAGCAGCACACTAAAACGCTAATAGCCACGCAAAACTTCATGTTCTGCAGCGATACTTCTAGTACACCTAATGGAGTGCCAATCAATCGCTATGGAATGCACGTCACATAGATAAGTAGCATCTTTTTTCGCGCAAATACCCAGAAAACTCCTGAAAAATTTTGGAAAACTCCTCAACTTCAAAGTAGTTGTTATTGTGCTGCTTCAGCTGAATAAAACTCTCCGTTCTCGTGTTCCCCTTTTCTGTACGACGCGGGAACCAAGGGAAATAAAGACAGAAATCGTTACCATGTGAATTGGCCATTCGAAATGACACCATACCACAACATGGATGAAAATGGGAATGCAACGAAAAACAAAACCCGTCTATAAACCGGTTCCGGAAAATAATTAAGGCAAAGAGGCACAGAAATTTCATGGACATTTCAAGAAAACATCCTTCAAGCGGTTGCGTGGCCTTGAAAATTCTATGGAGTCCTTGGATGTCTCGTTCTGCACTTGCAGACGAAGCAAGCTCGGTTTTTCTAGCTGGAATTAGTAAGGAATGGAAAGGGGAGCGGGAGGACGGGGGGAGGGGTGGTGAAAAAAGTCTACTCCCTGTCAAAAGGGTCGTGCATTGCAGGAACCTCACAGAAGAAGGTTATACGGATAAACATGGGTTCAAATACTTAAAAATGCGACGAAAACAGTGCATAGAACACCTCTGGGTGGGCGGGCTAATGATCCAATATTTTTTTGGTAAAAAAACTCATAGAAACCCTTCCCCTTTATCTCTATCTGAAGAGTTAGTCTTCTCCCATTAATCACTCCCAGGACAACTGATCCCAGCCGCCTCAACCCAAACTTTGAACTCTGGTGCAGCGTCAATTTATGCGCCTTCTCCGAGCATAGTTTAAAGTGCGAACACCTGTTTGTTCGGGAACTTTAGACGCTTCGTGGGTCACAGAGGTTTAATACACCATTAGCAGTTTACGGGCAAATTTTACGACTCGAACCTATGGGGCGCCTTTGTGGTGGCTGGGCGAATCGTCAAAGTTTCGGACACAGATGTGCCATAAATGTGTGTGGGCAAGAAATGGCATAAAATTTCGCGGAAAATGTGGAAAATTCTGGAAAAGCGGAGCTCGGAACGCGTAGTACATTATGTAAATGAAGTTTCTGGTAAACAGTAGAGAAAAAGTGCATCAGTACAAATGTTCTGTCATTTATAGGAAATTCGGGATAAATTTCAAAGGATAATGTTCTCTTCGACACTTGGACACTAAAAAAATTATCAAAGCTGAATTTTCAACACTGAAGTCCAAGGAAGAGTGAAAATTCACGAAAATCTCAACAACACGATGAAAGCGCTCTCCGTTACAGTTACGTCTCGTGACTCACTCTTACACGTCAACGGAATTCCGGACAGCTTTCGTTAATCGGATTCGTTAATCGTTCATAGTCCCTTCCGCCGAAACCTCCGCTAATGGTTTATATTCCCATACATATGCTCAACCGCTGAATTAGTAGGCTTTCCTAAGTGCTCTCTGATCAAAAAAAAAAGAAAACAAAAAAAAACAAAAAAAGAAAGAGAAGACAGGAGAGTAGTTGGGGAAATTTCCAGAACGTGAATCGTTAACCTCTAATTTTGATTCAAAATAGGCACAACACGTTGACGTTTGCCATATCGCTGGAGTTCTTTCGACATAAAATAGTTTAGACGCCGACGGCTACTAGAATGTTGATGAAACATTTGAGACATTAGTTATTCGTTAATCGTTAATTCCCAACAGAGAACCTCAAACGTCAGGCTTAACAATAATCCAAACGAGCAGGTCTCTCTAAATACCATGATTTATAAACGCTTGAAGAGAAAAAATAAGGATTTGGTACGGATAAGTGGCACTTCGCAGGGGGTTTCGTTAATCGTCAATTCCTATTAATTTTTTTCTCAGTAACATTTTTGTTCTACCTCATCCTCAGCCTAAAATTGAGAGCCAGATATCCTGAGAGAAGATAACACGGGTTTGTCCACAAAAAAAAACACCAGCAAAGCTAAGCGAACCAAGATTTACTCCTCGAACAGGTCGTTAATAATGAATCTTGACAAAAAAAAAACAGTATAAGCAGTGTTACACTATAAGTTGGTGTTGGAACACAATCACCAAGGGGAAGAAAGCGAGAATGGTGTCGTTCTGCAGGAACGAATGGCTCCTGGCACTCCTATATTGACGCACTACATAGTGCTTGACGTCCCTCGACAATTTCGTTGCAAGACCCACTTCACGGTTTCAAGGCGGTAGATCTAATGTTGGCCGGAGTGGCAGTTTCTCCCCTAGGTTTGGCTACTCCAGGGCGAGATCCTACCAAATTGTGGAGAAATTTGAGGAAAGTGCGAGGAAACTCGTACATGTTCGGACGGAAAACTCGAATAGGTATGTATGTCCAGAATTTTCTCTCTGGAATGGGAGAATTTTCTCAGGCGAAATTAATTTTACAGGGACTCAAATCCAGGGAAAACCTCAGTAGACCAGGAAAGTGATAAAGTAATAAATGGTCGAAATTCAGGAGGATGCCAGTCCTAAAATCCTTAAAATCAGGAAAACTCGTACAAGTGATCCAGGGCAATGCTCCATATCACTGATTCATTCGTTAAACAAAGTACCGTTGGAGAAACAATAGGGTTGATCCGGTCCTTAAAAAATAAAAAAGGCGCCAACGAGTGGTGATCCAGTCTTGGACAAATATTTGCATCGGGGCGCACTTTCAATAGCAACTTCTCGAAAGTTCTAGAGTTCACAGATTTCGAAGTGGTGTCCATGACGTACTTTTGTACTTTTAGTACCAAGAATGACTTTGCAGTAATGGACATTGGGTATTTACTCAAGAAAAAAAAGGAATATACTATATAATAACAAATATAAAATCGCTATTAGGAATATACTATACAATAAATAGTATATGTACAGACATCTAAGGAAGTTTAGGTTCAAAGAACCAACTTCCTTAGAACCGTAAAACTCGTCCACAGCCAAGATCCAAAGATCGCCGAAAATCATGCTCGCTAGACTGAAATGCATAAAAAATCTCAACAAAACAGAACCGCAACCAAAAAAATAGACCAGAGAACTCGCGCTCGTCGTGGACCAACACCAAAATCCAGAAATCAATCCTAACCTATACGACTCTATCTCAACAAAATGCATAGTTGTTTTTGGTGCTGGAGCCGTAGGGACACGACTGGATGAGGATAAACAATGAACTCCACGCACCACACCCCACTCGGAACGACTTCCTGAGGCGACTTTATGAGGCCGGATAGCCGGAGAATCGAACCCGCCCTCGGAGAAATCCACGCCAAGCAGCAAGTGGCCATGGATTCAGCCGAAAAAACAGCCTTGGGCCAGGATCAGCTGAGAGGGAAAAAGGACGAATAAACTCGGGCAGCAGCAGAGCGCATTGAAGCCTTTGAAATAAACAAAGAGAGGCATCACGTTCTGGAAGAGGCAACGAGCTTTGAAGACTTGGTAATTACTGCTGTAATGGTTACTTATCTACTGGGATGTCGCGAAAATTCTTCTCATTCCCTCTGAAATGAACTAGTTCAATGAGGAAAGGAGAGGTGTGAGGGTGGATGGGGTATCATAGTTTTTGTAACGAGGGTTCAAAAAAAAAATTGCTTTTGCGCTGTGAGTATTACTGGGTTATGACTCAATTTCTAGACACTTAAACCTGGATGAGTGCTAATTTTTTTTGATTTTTAAAGATTTTCGAGGTTCTAGATTAAAGTAGGCAGCACAATTTCTTTTAAGAGTTAAGACAGTACATAGATTTCAGAGTATTCTCTCTCTCCCGCCAGTAATCCTCTGAGTTTATTCCTTTTTCTCTGCTTTTTTTTAACCTAGGCGATTTGTTTGCTTGGTTAATTTGTTTTAAGTTCGGCACGTCGTTGTAGTTAACGTATGGCAAATAAACAAATAAACTAATTAATTAATAATAAATAGGATTTAGACCGTTGGTGCTCCGGTCAACTCGACAACCACAGGCTAGCGCCGCTCCCCTTGCAATTAGGCCACGCCCACTTCAATTTACCTGCCTCATCTGCGGCTATTTGAGCCACTCTCTGAGAGTCTTATCTAATACTTAGCTTCCCTAGCACAAAACAGAAAGGATTCAAGGTCCGTCGGTCGCTCTTTGATCCTATTGAAGAACCAAACATGGCAGGTGAGGTGTCGTAAATGTGCTCCATGGTATGGAATTTTCATTTCCTATGCATAGAATTGATGCAAAATTGAGCTATCCAAAAAATGAGGAGAATTTCTTCGTGAAGCAAGAAAAGAGGGTTCCATTGGTAAAGCGCACTTGGTCAAAAATTTAAGTGCAAAAAAAAAAGAATAGCCAGGAAAAGGAAACAGCACAAAGTTGCTTGAGAAGTCAATAATAAGGTAATTCAATGGTTCAACAGTGAAATGTATCCTTCTGAAACATGGAGCCCCTGAAGGAGTTCAGAAATTCCGGCATCAACCTCTTAAAATACTCTTAAAATAGTCACTGCCACGATCTCTTCACATATTGGTTTATAAGATCTATACATTATACATTCAATGTACCAACGAAAGTGAAAAAAAAATCTTATAGATACAGCCACATATTTAGCACATCCACGATTCTGTACCACAGAATTTTCTGCATATCTCAGCCCTATTACGGGCAATCAAAACCAAATTTGAGTATGTGTTGCCCTTTTTTCGGCAATTTTTTAGCCAAGTTGACAATCCTCGTTCTTCCATGAGGCGAACAACTGCGCATGGAAGCTACTGTAGCAAAATGCGCACCAATATGTAAAATAATATCACATCTTCCCTCGATCTGATAAGTCAATTTAGGAGTGCGACACAAATATTTCTAAAAGTATTGTATTTTGAGCTCTAAATGCAAAGCATGGGTGCAGTTCCGTGGAGAAACATTTTCTGGATGTGTCGAGTAGAAGTAAGAAAAAGAACATTAACGCTGATAACTGTGCAGCATGAACGCAGCACGAACGGCGTAATGGTTCGAGTACAAACTCTAGCAGCAACGCTTGTAAGTTGCCGCCATCCTCACCTCGATTGCTGCAAAAGCTTTCGTCCCTTTAGCAGCAATTGCTGACGGATGGCAGCAACTGGCAACCGTTGCTGCCAGGGTTTACACTCGAACCATTACGTCGTTGGTGCTGCGTTCGTGCTGCACAGTCATCAGAGAAGCATCATCACATTCTCCATTATTGCCCCTATAGCTCATTCAAAGCTTGAAATACGAATTTTATATTTTCATAAGTTAATCGCCCGAAATTGGCGGCGTGCTAAACATGTGGCCACCACTGTAAATTTGATGAATTAATTATGCATCTAATCAACAAAAATTTCTACGCTTTCCTTTTTTCCGTGCTATACTTCCCTTTATATTAGTTTACAGCTAAACCATGAACTTTCTCCAAATTTTAATTGATCCACACTTCATTCTGCCTCAGACCATTCGATTTTCCAACCACAATCTATACTCCTAAATGGACAAGGGTGCGGAGGGGGCGGTCGTGGGTGAAAAGATAAGAAAAAGTGCAAATCTAATCTAGTGTGGCAAACTTATATAAAGCTTTATATAAACCCATCTTAACAGAAATTCTACAGTATTACGAGAGAAATTGGCTTTTAAAGCAGCAATTTCCACCCATACTTTTTGAGTGTTTTCAAAAAAGCAGTTCGCATGCCCACAAGCAATTTGGAATTCTATAAAGAAATGAAATTTCCTCGCAGAAATTGGTTTTTCAAAAAACAGCACTTTCCTAGGAAACACCCATTTCTGCGCTAGAATAACTAGATAGATAACCGGCACTAAAACGAATGAGAGTTGGAGATGAGTTATGTCGACGTTCCTTCTGTGAGAATTTTATGGGTTACTCTCTGAACGTTCGGGAAAAAAGCCTAGGAAGAGTTTTCATCATGAGGAGAAGACTGGTGCATTCAAGTCTTCTCGCCCATCTATGCCAGTTCTTCCCATCAAATTTTAACATGAGAGCGAGTAAAGATGAGTTCACATCAAAACACGGGAAGAGGAAACGCACCAATCGCAGTGCAGCGGACACGCCCATTTTTTCTTAGGATGCAATGCTTCTCCCGTGTTGATATGACTCGATAACCCTTCCAAGTGAATAAAAAAAGGGAGATAGACCTGAATATTCCTTGTCGGTCAAAGAAAAAAAGGCTGCGTGCAAGTACTACAGAGTAAGTACCGTTCAACAGGAAATATATAATAGTAAAAATGAACAAATATTCATAACTGTGGGTAATGATGATTCGCCTGAGCATTGTCTATCAAGGTGGAAGTCTTGCCGTTAACGTTTTTTGCAGGGAATTAACGGTTAACGAAATTCGTTCCTTCGATGGTGCACAACACTTATAAGTCATCTCTAACCAAAGTTATTGCTTGCAACAGTTTCTAAGGTAATACCGATGTGTAATAAGTATTTTCACTGAAATTTAAAGGTTAACTAATTTGTTTAGAAGAACTGCAGTGCCCGATCGACCACCCTTGCATCACTGAATACCGCCGCTTTGGTCTGCCGCGCCGCATTACCTATGCAACGCGGCAGGTCAGGTCGACTGGGGGACAGGTATTTTCTACAGTTTTCTTTGTTTCTTTATCATATCGGTGGGGTGGAAGTATAAGCAAGACATTGATCCCGATAACCACGGCACCTAGCTGCTTTGCCGCGTCGCGTAGGGTCGCGGCGCGGCAGACCTTGAGCTGATATTCAGAGTAGCCTGCTGACTGAGCGAATCTAACGACAGTAATGCAACGTAATAATAAAAAAAATAGAAAGTTAACGATTAACGAGCCCATTCGATTTTCGAAATTTCATTAATGCTCTAGGGGCGGTCGTAAGTGCAAATTTTGAGTAGAAAGTGACCATAAGCCTCAACAAACGCGCTCTTATGCCAATTTATTGCTATAGTTGTCCATCGTAAATAAATATGGAAGGAACCAGAGAACCAAACGTTGACGCACTAACCAGCCTTCTGCAGAAACAACGTGCTACCAAGCCTCTCCGGCAACGAAGAGCAAAAAAAGGACCAATCCAGAAACGGCCGGATCATCAACGCGCAGCTCTCAGCAATTCGTCAGGATAAGCCGCGATCCGATTTCCTAAAGAGGCCCGCTGGCCGGAAAGAGCCGTAATTAGACGACATATCGCTAATGACACGACAGCCAGTCACCAGTTGGACAGCTGCCAAAAAATGCGCACCCGCACGAAATTGCACCTATGCCAGTGCAGCAACAGCCCGCGGATTTCTTATACCTGCTCATTTTCCACCTGCGCCAAAGAAACGCGAACTCGTTCAAGTAACCGGCTTTGTATGGAGCAGAACTAAGTGGTGAAAGACACGTGGAAGAAAACGCTGGCGAAAAACGGACGAGTTTTCCGTGAATTGTCTACCTCCTTTTGGAATTGCATTTGTGTCATGGATAATTGTAAGAGGTTTCAAGGGTAAACAGGAGGGAAAGGAAGGGAAAACAGGATGAATTATAGAAATGAGACACTTGACCGGCCGTTCCAGATGACCATGACCGAAGCAGTTACTAGACAATTACTCGAGTAATTAAACTCCACTGAACTCTTTAATTGATATCCTGCTGGTTAGGTAGAGCAAGTAGATGAGTGGCAATACCTGAAATAGGCGTCCTTAAATGGAAGTTGGAAGGAAATCAGGAAAAATATTTAAGAATCACGAAAAGAAACGGTCGTAAAAGAGGTGGAACTTCGTAATAGCACAGTAAAGAGCAGTTCAAATGGATCGAAGCAGTACACAAGAGGAACTTTAGCTTTCGTAAATCTTTAGCCGTAAATTTCCGAACAGGTGCACCTCGCTAATCGTCAAAAAATTGCAAAAAGTGGAAGTAAATCGCGAGTAGTAATCCCAAAATCTAACCAATACTTGATGAGTGAGAAACCTGCTAAATGTGTGCGTGCGTCAGACGCACGTGAGACGCACGGAGAGGAAATGCCCCAGTGGGATTCTGTGCGCATGCTTTGCTGTTATTGGCGTCTCACCTGAGTCTGAAGTGCATACAGTTGCGCGCACGCATTTACTATAAATTTTCCACTAACGAACGGTGTACATGGGGTGGGAGAAGGACGGGAAAGGGAAAGGTCCTACACGCCTCTTAAAGGCGGAACGGCAAAGCTTCGCGATTGGCCAATTCACGTAACCAGCCAATCGCAGAGCTCGGCCCTTTTCAGGTCTAACGCTCCGCACACAAAGAAAACTCGTAAAAATACTCGTAAAAAACTAAAACTCCGCAAAATTTCTCTTTATTTATCAACCCCGTCTCTTCAAAATAACTACTATAATTGCAACGTTTTCGCTAGTTCTTGTCATTGTCACTGCCATAAGGGCCTTTCATACCAAATATCTTGGGATCCATGAAACACTGACCATGCAAACGAACAGCTTATCCCGACGTGGAGGTGAGATTTGGTATGGTTATTCATGAGCCCCAGCCCTCAGCCTTGGATTTTGTCTTGTAGCTGTTGAAAGACTATCCTCAGCAAACGGCAAGCCTAGAGAAAGAGAGAAACTCAAGAAATTTGTGATCAGAATAGCATGCCAGTCCAGGCATCAGACGAGCAGAGCACTCAAGAGAATGAGCGTGACGTGCAATCATAATACAACATTTCGAACTAGCAAGAGACGAGTACTCTTTGATCCCGCCCACTCGGTATTAAGAGTCTGTGCTTGGGAACATATAGCTGTGAAGGGATAAAAAAAGCCGTGAGATGAATACATACGTACACCCAGAGCCGAGTACAGAGCATAATACAGAGCATAAACAAGACTCCATAAAGAGAACAGCAAGCCAGGATTTCAAAGTGAACACCCGAACCGCAATAAATCGGACATAGTATTGGAAAATACACCTCGTAACGAATAATAGCCGTGGATCTGTCAGCAAAACAACTATTCACGACTGTGGCGCCTCGATTATTACTGAAGTTGTGAAATTTGCCAAATTCAACAATTAGAATACACCACTTCATGGTTCAAGGCGAGAACTGGTCCCCAAGCAAGCGAAAAATCTTCAACGTAATTTGAGTTGCTAATTCTGTGCAAAATTCTGAACAGTCCCAGCCCTCAAATACTAAGTAGTTCACTGTTCTGAAGAGATGCGACAGTGCGAGAACTGGGTCCCCACTGTGTTTACGCTGCTAACTGGGTACTGTTAAGAAATTTGGACGAGTTCTCCACTGAACTTCGAATTTCCTGACTTACAGTGCGCGAGCGAAAGGCGGAAGAGTCAACAATGAAGCGCGAGAAGAAGCGTATGAATGATCCAATCGTTGAACTGAGGCGCCGCCCCTTTTGTGCACAATTTGCCACACTCTCCAACAGTGTACCACATTGCAAAAAACAAGGGTAAACAAATAGCATCCATATATGGAGTGTCAGGCGTTATTGCACTCTTGGACGAAAAGCCGCGCCACGCCACCCAAGCGGAGCGGCAGACCAGCTAGAACGGTTGTGAGACATAGCTGGGATCGTTACTTTTGTACCCAACAATGCAATTGTGTGTGAGAATGCTTATACGTAAAGAAATTAGCCACGAAACGACAACTGCAGCAACGCCCGACAACCACAGGCTCCAGCTAGTCTGCCGCGTCGCGTGTTTGATGCGGCGCGGCTTCGTTTTCAGGGTGCAATAACGACAGATACTCCCTGTAAACGAATAGGAACAGCAGCATTGAGCAGAAACATGGATGATTGAGCTTTAAAAAACCCGTTTCTGTGCAAATATAACCACAAATTATGGAAATGGAGAGATCTGGCGAGATGTGCGAGAACTAGTCTTCATCGAATTTTCCCACTGATTGGGTAGTACTGGGCTATTCGGACGAGTTCCCCACTGAATCTGTCTATGATGAAGACGCGCTAGCGAATAAATACATCCCCCCTTGGAGCAAGCAGTATCCAGTTCACATCCAGCAACAGATGGTTCCAATCACGAAACTGCAAGGAAAAGAACACCACTTCCATGACGGAGACGCAAAATTGCACAATTCCACCGGGCCGGTTAAGTCTAGACGCTCGTAAAAACAATCACAGCATAGAGAACGCATCGAGTGAGCGCTAGAAACACACTCCACATCAATCACTGACGAAAACGAAACAACACACGTGCTCGCCACAGCCGCGGCGGCGAAAACAATGCGCTCCAATGCCATGTTGCGCCCCAAAAAATGAAACACGACCATGCTGAACTGAGATCAGGCGGCGGCGAAAACAACCATGTCAATGTCAGAAATAAGTGACAACTATGCACAAGCGACAACAACACAGCTATTCTTCATTGATGAATAGGCGAAAGAGATGACATATAGTATGGAATTATGGGATACTTAATGAGGATGCGTGGGGACAAGTTCTCGCATATCTTTTTTAGGATTCTGGCCTTCATAATACTACGTGTCATTTGTTTCGCGTGTCATCGAATGAGGAAAAATAGATTTCAAGTTGAGTTTTGTCAACTCATTAAATAGGAATAATACTAGTAACAGCTAACCTAAATGGTAAGTAATCCAGAGCCACAGCTATGTATATCAGCAACTTTCACCGTGGGACCAGAGCCTTTTCGGTGATTCTCGCTATTTTCGTGATCTTTGATCTAACTGGAATCAACAAAACAAATATGGATCACATGTTTTGGAGGGTGTGCGCGGTAACGGGCTGTTTTTCACATAGAGAATCAATATGAGGCAATTTTTTCTAAGCGGTTGAATATTCATCTATTTCCGAATGATCTCGAATATTCAAATGGATAATCACCGAAATGAATCTTTAGACTGTTAAGACATATCCTATCCATTTTCACTTGGACTGGGACAGCTCATTTCTGAACTGGATGTAGTTTCGGACTTCCAATAGCACGCTTAACATTAGTTGCTATTAAATTGACAGTTGCATATACCAGCCAACATTAAAGTATTTAGTAAGTAATTGGGGTGAAAGTAAGTAAATGGAGTAAATAATAATCATTATTTTGTTGTAAGTAATGATGAAGCGAAGTAGTGCAGTAATGATGAAGCGAAGTAGTGCACACGATTTTCGAATAATCTCGAATAATCAAATAGATAATCACATCATAGTTCCCCGGTGTCTAGCACCCAAGCAGAAACGTACTAAAAAGTTGAAGGAAGGAAGGGAGAACGAATGGATGCTTCAGGTCTGTGCAGACGACTAGAGGAAAACATGTAAGGAACAGTTCTTATACAGTTTCCATGTTCGACTGTCCTTAAGTCTTAGCATCGTTGTTTTTGGATAAAGTAGGTAGTTCTCGTACAACAAAAGAACAAATACTCCAAGATACAGGATGGGTAGAGATTTTTGTGGGCTAGACTGTTATATTTGGTGAGGGCAGTGCCGCCAAACGCTGCGATGGGTCAGTTGAACGACTTGGCCAATCGCAGGACTCGTCCACACCATTTCTTCCAGATATGAAGCTCTAAACACGATTTTCGAAAGAAAATTGTTATGAGAGTGCACCATGCAAAGAACTCGTTCCAAAATATTGAGCATTTGTAGCGGGGCCAGGAAGAAACACACCGTTCAACTAAATTCGTTCTTTCTAACACTTTTTTCGATGAATTTTACTTTTCTAACAATAATTTTCCACGTGAAACAACACGAAAGTCCACGAAAAAATTTAAAAAAGTCACAAACACTGATGCACCTACGGAGACACTAAAATCCACGAAAAATTATAGAAAAAGAACAAAATAGTCGTGAATCTACTAATTAGGCTCTCCAGACAATGCAGTTCCTGGCTACCAAGTAACCCAACCGGATGCTAGGCGTTGCTAGTGCGTTGAAATTTCATTACGACCTCGTTAAACAAGCGCCGGAATGGGAAGCGACGCGAATTTCCTTCGAAGATACACGTCAAAACCAGGTCGCGGTTGTAGAGAACATTCGCTACAAGTACAAAAGATCCGCAGTTGCGTCTTCTTGAAAACTTTACCAAAGAACGCGTATTTAACCATTAATTACATTTCAAAACGCATAAAACCACAAGGTTGCCGTCTAAATTTTCGGCAGTAAGGGGGGATGTGAGATGGGAGGAAGGGGTGTAGTCCTGGCACTGCTTGGATTTCCTACTATTCCCCATTCTAATAATGCACTATCACACATCCAGGACAACTGCCAGAATGACAACGGAAAACACAGCCATTCAGAGCCATGGAAAATAATCGGATTCCGCCTGAAAATGCAAATCTAGCCATTAGCCTCGAAAATATAGTGCAGATGTCGCGCGTTATGCTAATTTCATTAGTTCAGCGAAAAAATTCTCGTCCAGTCGGGAATGTCAACGTGTTGGAAAAAGTGGAGAAAGAAAGAATTTGCATAATTAGCAGGAAAAGAAGCAAGGGAAGGGAAAGAGGATAACCTGAGAAGAAGGTGAGCAACTGGTATGTGGGAAAATCCTGGCACGATTGTTGATTGTGGACCCAGATTATCCAACGTTATTGAGAGTTTTCCAGGAGAGGTGTAGGCGCAGTCATGTTGACAGTTCTGGTTCTTTTGAGGTCCCCGCTTTGCAACTGCTGTGCATCACCGCCGCGACGCGGATTCCCATCTGTTCTAACACGTCCTAACACGCAACGAATGGGTTCTAACAAACTATGAAACCATTCCAGGATTGTCTGGACGCTTTTGACACGCACGAACTGGATTCTGACAAGTCATGACAGAGCGGGGTTGTTAGAACTCGTTAAGAACCACGTGGTATGTGTCAGAACATGTCAGAACCGCGTCGCGACTGTACTGCGTAGCAGCTGTTGAGTATGCGTGCCAAGCAACCTGAATTTTATTATAGTTACCATCCTATGTGTTTTTTTCTATAAGGAACTCTTTTAAGGGAGCAGCTCCGAATAACGGTGAAGTATTATTATAAAATGTACCCGTAATTTCACGGAAAGCACAGAAAACTCGCACACTCAGAATCGCTGAGGATGCTCTATCCTAATTACATAGTTGTATATAGTTGAATAGTTTGGCATAATTGTTTACAGTGCTGGCCAATTACACAACAACTATGTCCAGCTGGCTTGCCGCGCCGCACCACCTACGCGGTGCGGCAAACCAGCTAGACACTGTTGTTGAGAGCTGTTTTCCATCGTTTTCTTTGCGTCCTTTTCTTAATTCTGGTCTATTTGAGTGGAAAAATAAGCAGAATATAAATAACAACGCCCTACAACCGTACTATCCAGCTGGTCAGCCGCATCGCATAGGTGATGCGACGCGGCAAAAGCAGGTGGATGGTGTTCTCTGTTGCAACAGTAATTTGCTATACTTATTTCTGGCATACTCTTTCCCTTCTTTTCCTTTTCTTACCTATCTAGGCTCAACAAACTTTGATAATATTTATTTGACTGATTTTTTCTTTATCTGCACAAACAGTGGATAACTTGTGAAACGACATTATTTTCCTGTAGGTACGTAACTACGGGTTTAGTAAGCCCACGCAACCAGCGCATGGGATAAATTACTAGTTGACTAGTAATTTGTAATAGACCCTTAAGCCACCAGCGCGTGGGATGAATTACAAGTTGACTTCCATGGTGTCATTAATCTCGCCAACGCCTACATTTAAGCCCTAACTCCCACGTAGCTGCTAAAACACATGGGAACACTGTGTGCAGTCTGCAAATGCACAGCTTCTTAATAAACTCTGCCTCGAGCTGAGAATTTCATAAGAAGCACTTCGTTTGAACAGTCATAAGCATATGGTTGCACTTTCAAGCTCAACAAGCAGAAATGCACTCCCACGTGCATACAATTTGCTGCAAAACAGACAGGATTCTTGCAGAGCATATGGGAAAATCGCAGAGGAGGAGGGGATCCGGAGTTATAGAGACTAAGAGGTCCTGCGGCTCAGAGACTAGGTCCCACGGGGAATGCAAATGCACCACGAAACAATAAAAAACCTCCGGCAGCAGCGTAAATGCTCATAAATGAGCCGAAAAAGCTATGGCCTATTGTTCTAGTGGATGCTCCTATTAGTGCACTGGATATAGCCTACGAATATTGTTCTAATGGCAAGTGGGGATCCCGAGCAAGTGTTTCAGGCCAGAAGTGGACACGAGCTGATCCGCTCTCGTAACGTTTGTCCTCGCCAAGGTTTCGCAGCCAGATCAGCCTGGCAAAGTCTGGCTGACGCGGCCCGAAACGAAGATATATGGGAGCTCTGCGAGCCAGTGCAGCTGTCTGAAAGAGGCCATCGCAATTTATGAGCTGTGAACGAGCGTAGGAGTTTGGCAAAAAGTCCACGCTCAAAACATACCGCCATATAAGAAGCGACGAACGCTCAACTCCGCGGGTGGTCTGCCGATATGGCTCGTGTACTCTATGGGAACCAGCAGAAATTCCAAAAGAACTCCTGAGATTCGTCACTCAGACGAAGTTAGAGGATTTCCAGGGTTCATATCAAGGATGTGCAGAACTGTTCCACAGAAACAGGGTCGGCATACATCATTTTGATTACCCAGGGTAAATGTGCTAACGTCCGTGTTAACGATGGGTAATTTCAAGTGTGGAAACACGGTTACCCTGCTCCACGTTGGCAGAAGAGGTCAGAGGCCGCATGCACAATTGAGATTACCCAGGGTAAACGTGTTGGCACCACACAAGTTTAACCATGGTTAACCATGACGTCAACACATCTTCCCCGGGTAATGTCAATGATGCATCCATGCCCAGGAGCTGAAATATCTCTCTCAGTGGTGGGAACTGCAGGGGCAAAGATGGCTAACATGGCTTAGCATAGCTAAAATCCCGCAACTTTTCAACGATCATTGCGATTACCCAGGATAAACGTGTTAAAGCTGTCAAATTACCGAGGCGTTAACACGTTGACCCTGGGTAATCCCCTCGGTGAATCCTTAGGCCTCATTACCTATGTTTGAGATGCGAACATGATGAACATCTGGTAATTGCTTGGTTATAGATTGGTAGCTGACAAATTAATGGCACAATCCTGCAGGGTAAACTGCAAGTGAATGTATCAGGCAGAAAATCCTCTACTTTTAAAGGCCAATGGGATTAGCGTTAACATTTTTCAGTGAAGTTCATAGGACTTATCGCAGGTCAATAAATTAAACAACGCGGACACAACAGGTCCTAGCTTCACAAGCCGTATCATTTTTCAATAAATGTGTATAAATAGGGTTTTTCACTGCGTTCCCGGATTTTAGAATAGGATTTTAGGTTTAATTGCCCAATGTTTGAGGCTATTGCTGTTACTAATCATGTCCTGTATACCCCATGTTCCACCAACCGGCCGACGAAGAGGACAAGGATGCTACCGAGTTAGTGAGTTTTTTCATGCATATTTCAGGATGAAGCTCAGTACTTCTTCTCCTTTCTTACTGATGAGTACTGGGGGAAGTGCTACGCTTTTGGCTCAGCTTCCGTGTACAGGTAAAGTATGAAACAGAAGGTGAGCCTTTTCTGGTTAATTTTTTTATTACTGATGATTTATGTTTTATTTATTGATTTAGAATGCATGGGAGAGGTCGGGTAGGTTACCTGATTCAGGACTAGGCGAAAATATATTCCTCCTTAAGCAAAAGAAGAAAACTCCAACTCCATGTAAATTGGGAAATCACATTCGAAGCAGCTTCGTTACGGTGTTTATTGCTTCCCTCATCATTGTCCATACGAATTAACCAAGGCATCCAAGGCTTGGACGAGGTCGGGTAGGTAAATTAAGTGGGTAAAATTTGCCATTTTCTTTCTAAGTAGTTCCTGGAGTCATGGCGTACATTGATGCAGCCCTTTGGAGAGTAAAACACTATCTATTCAAATCGAAAGATGTAAGTCATCGCCGTTCTGGAATTTACATGATTTTCTTAGAGAAGATAAAAGACGTCCAAAACGAACCATGTGACCCTCCGTTCTGCCTCAAGCTACTCCCACCCTTACAAGTTATAAACTAATCTGAGATAAATCGAACCACTTCAATAGGAGAAACCCAAGGCTAAGCAAGCAATTCGCCAGATTCCCGGAAACATAAACAAGGCGAAGACCCATTAAAGTCGAGCAAGCAGCCGGAAACTCTCCGCGGCGAATCCCGGAGTGATCGGCGTTCTTTGACGAACGCCGGCCCGACATCGTCACCACATCCACACCAGTAAATGCAATTAGAATTAGCCTACGATGTCGGGACAAATTAGAGATGGTCCGCATTATGGAGCGATCTCCAGGGCGTTTCCCGCCCGTTTCCAGGATACTTCATTTGCCGTGGGAGATGGAACATCGTGTTCTTAAGCTTTTCGACCATATTAGAGACCCTATAAGATAAAAAGTGTATCCTAGAAAGAGAAAATGATTCTTGAAGACAAAGAGGTGTGGAGGTAGGAAAAGGCAGCAGTTTGTAAGTGACTAACGCCAAAAATCCAGTTTAAAGCACTTTGTCAGTGTGGTAATGTGCCAGATTTCTTATCCAGATTAGATTTCAATCTTTTGGTGGTTCTGTTCAGGCCACCCTCAAGTGTACATCTCTATATATAAAGTAGAATGTCTGTGAGTGTGTGTGTGTATGTATGTATGTATGTATGTATGTTCCTTATAGAAATCGCGGAGGGTGAACCGATCGGGACCAAACTTTGCATGCTCATTCCGCATGGGCCGGCAGAGGTTTTAGGCTACTTCATGCCAGGCATTATCGATTGATTTATCGATTTTATTGATTTTTCGCCACTTTTGCTCGGGGGGGGCGAGGACATGTCTAATGGGGTTTCTCAATGCGCTGAACACGAATATGATAACCGTTTTGCACGAAATATCGATTTATCGATTTTATTGATTTTTCGACATTTCTGCACGAGAGTCAGTAGGGACAGCTCTACTGGGGTTTGTCAGTGCGCTGAACACGAATATGATAACCGTTTTGCACGAAATATCGATTTAGCGATTTTCTGATTTTTTGCTATTTTCGGCCAGGGGTGGTGAGGACATGGTTACTGGGGTTCCCCAATACGCTAAACACGAATATGATAACCATTTTGTGCAGAATATCGAATTATTGGTATGATTTTTCGCCATTTTCGTCCACGGGCCGGTGAAGATGTTTCTACTGGGATTTTCCATTGCGCCGTACACGAATATGACAACTATTCTCCATGGATATATCGACTCAGTAACTCTTTTGCTCTTTCTCCGCTTTTGGAAAGGGACGGGGTAGGAATATGTTCACTGGATCAATCGAAAAAGCTAAACCCTAAGTGCGAATATGGCAACTGCTTTCCATGAATTTGACACTGAAGTAACATTACTGACTTTTCGCTTACGGGTCGGTGGAAGAGGGTTACATGAGCCTGCTTATAAGTTTGCCACCAAAATTATAGGCATCCGCAATGAATTTGTCGGCACTAGAAATTGTCCTCATAGGTGTGAAATTGCCGGGGTACTAAAACACCCGAGCGAAGCCGGGTATGCCGTCTAGTATTAAATAGAACAAGTAAACAAATATACAAAGTGCCATTTCCAGGAATCCCTAGTTTTTCACGGATCGAAAGACATGAGTGAAAAAGCATTTAACATTATACACGGATTATAATTTGGAAATTATGTAGGTACTACATATAAAGTGGCCCAATTGAAGTCGAAAAGAGTTTATTCTAATGACTCAGTCTATTTGTTTGTTTACGAACCACAACGACATGTCTTATTTGTTTGTTCACTCAAAACGCAGGGAAGAATGATGAGCGTAATCAACAAAGAAAAACACGTAGCACATAACTCAGAGAATAAGGCAGAACAAAAAACTGGCATAAAGATGGAAAGAATGATAGGTAACAAAAAAGTAAAGTATACAGATGTTAACAGTAATCAGAAGCAGATTTTAGGGGATAGGTGAGGCCGGTGCGCATAAAAGTTCATCCCACCGTCAGCACCCCATGGTTTCCGCGCTCTTCTAATCGATTTCTCGTTGATTCCTCCATGATCTACACTTCCCTTTGACCCTTCAGGGACAGAACAAAAAAAATGATGCAGCAGTGGATTCTATAAATTTTCCATGAGCACTTTATAGGTTCTGAATTACTGTTTATAGGTTCTGCATTACTGTGCATTCTGTTCTGCGTTACGAACACTTTGTCATGATCTATTGATCGTCCTGTACATTCTGTGATCGATGATCTAAGATCGATCAATATCTAGCAATTTAGGTGCCAGCTGATCACTGTTCGAAATGCCTCTAACTGGATAAATCGTGTAATGGCTCGCAAAGGTACGAATCACTGCGTGCGTAAACGTTTGCGCGCGTAAGGTTTTACGCGTCGGAGGTATGAGGACCCGGATGCATAATATAGAAAGGATTGGTAATCTCAAACTTATCAGTATGGTTAAGTAGCGTATGAGTATAGACAACGTCATGTGCAGCTAAATATGTTGGTGGGCGCCAAATGAGGAGTGGATTTGGGTACATTTGGGTAACACGCTTACCATGGGTAATCTAATAGGGTTTAGGCCACAGCGGCCCTACTTGAGCAAGGGGTAAAAAGGCACGGGTTCCTATTCAAGGACCTGTTGGAGCAACATGTAACTTATTTAGAAAAATAGTAAGCTTCAAAATAATCAGTATTCCGCTTAAATTCCAGATAAGTTCAGCGTAAATTCGATGGCTTCCGCTTAAATTCTGGGTAAGTTCCAGTTATTTTCCAGCCACATCCCATACCTTTTCTGCAGGAATCGTCGGCATACAAACAATGAACTGGTTTGTTATACACCTTTTTTATAGGCTGTGTATATGTTCACGTGCTTATTTGTGATGTCACTAACAAATAGTAAACAAACAAATAAATAAATGGCAGCAGCAAAAATCATGGATATAGACTGAGATGGAAATAGGGCAAACTAATATAGCAGAGTCTTTTTATACAAACCCATACATTACTGACAGGTGGTCGGGCGTTACCGGTGCGCAGCACTCAGCCACCTAAAACCCGGACACCCTGTTTACCTAGCCATTTTTACACAATAGACCGGATATCGGTCGATGTATGAGCGACAACGTGAATTGTCGAGAGGTCATGCGGCTCATGCTCACCTCACTAGGTCTAACGAGCCTTTTAACTCTACTAGGCCAATAACAGAACTGGTTCTGCACTTGCGGACTCGACTGGTGACTATGCGGCAAGGGTAAAAGTGTGAGATTACTGGGAAGCAGGGTCTGGCACAACTGAGACCGTAGCCAGTGGTTAAAATGTGGACGCTAATGGGCGATTTAGTCTAATTGGCACCTATGGTGAATAACATATGGCCCTCTGCTAGTGGTGAGACCTATTTAGGCTCAACAGGACGAAAAAATAGAAGACAGACAGTGAAAAAAAGGAGGAAAATAAGGATTTCATCTAGGCAAGCATCGATGAGAAGCTAGTTGTAAGAAGATTACCCGTCCAAGAAACCCACTGGATTAACTAACCCTAAAATTCAGTTCCAAGTTTTGAATCTACCTTAGTTACACATTTACTATTTTTTTCTCGTGAACGCCTGAAGAACTATTACAAGTTCAGACGCTGAAAGATCTGCGGGTGACTTTTTGGAAGTGGGCGGGGCTAGAGTCCCACTGTCAACAGAGAGAAGCCACCATTTAGGTAGGCGATTACTATTTTATTTTCATGAGTACCTTGAAAAAATCTTAACTAGTAGAAAATCTGAATGGTGGTGTCGATAGCAGTGGCTAAGTGGAGAAGCATTGTCAATCCTGGAAGTGGGCGTGGCCACAATCCCACGGACTCAATTCCTTGAAGCTTTTGCGACAGGAAAAAACCTTCTTTGGTGCAAAGTTCTTTGCTATGCTACCTTACACAAACTACAAAAGAAATATGTAATAAGGGAAACGAATAAAGAAAGTGACTCGTCGTCAAGTTGTGCTTATTAGTGATTCGTCTTGAGGATAAGCTCCGCCCCTTAGCGGAGCAGACTCCTACCAACATCAAACACTGAACTTTCCGATAACCATGCGTAGAATTGTAGTATCTTCGTCCGTCCGACGAGATTTCGTGGGGACCATTTAAGGAAGAATCTTCACAAAATCCCACTGATTGCTATGGGTACAGCAGTAACCATCAAAATTTCATGTAGACGTATACGTCTAGCCTGCGCACGTGCATGCGTGCGTCCATTTCGGGACACCTATAAAAGAGCGGATGTGTCTGCATTGGAGCAAGATGAAAAAAAAATTAATAAAGAAAGTTAAATCCAGCTACCGTCATCAGAATTTCTCTCTCGCTACGTTCCTCCCTTTCCCTTCAATGGGATTGTGGCACCGCCCATTTTCAAAAAGTTAATGATCGCTCAAATCGATCAGTGCCTGAATTTTTTTTTATCTTCGGACATAAACAGTTACCATGAGATGTAACACCCACATGCACCCACCAAACAAAGTTTTCGCAAGGGGCGTGGCCTAACTGCAAGCAGCTTTACACTGCCGCGGCCGACTAGTGAAGCCCAAATGGTCGCTACGGCCAAGACTACTATTATCGTAGCCTTTGCTTTTGTCGGGAACTTCACAAAAAGGAACGAACGGTTCCACTACGCCATAACTCACACGTGGCAAGTGCCGCCACATCTGGCCGCAGTCGCGCTACCACATGCGGCTCGTTTAGTGCACGAAGCTGTGTGTCAACAACCGCTAGGAACTGTTTGTGGAAGTTTTCCAGAGACATAGAATTACAGGGGATGTATAGCTAAAATACAGGGACATCAGAAATGTGACAGTTGTCCAATGAAGGACAGTGGTCATATAATTGATTTGTGGAGGTGGTTAGCACCGCCGCCTGGAGAGGATTAATTTCCTCTCATCAGGCGGTCGGCTTCATTCACATCAGGAAATTCCACCGAGCAAAGATCTCTGATTGTGATGACTTTAGAGGACCACAGAGCTGGTAACAGAATAATAGTGAGGACGTAGATGATTTGTTTGTGAACGCGGGAAAAAATCCCTGAGGATTCTGGACACCAAGGAACAAAGAGGGAAAAAATTTGAATGGTTCTCTCTCAATTAAAATCGCTGGATATACTTTTCTTGCTTAGCTCTTATATGTATGTACTCATCTTGTTTTTTTAATGTCTTCATTTTCAAGCTTCTTCCGTGATGCTCAGTGTCACGAAAAAGAATAATTGCAGAGATATTAGAGAAAGCAGAGAGAATGAAAATTGTGTGATATTCGGAGAGAACGATGAGAAAAGAAGACAGTGGGAACATGTATATGCTTGATGCTTTCAAAATAAACCATGGTTTCTCCAGCACTGTCAAATAATAATACAGGCCATCCTTGTTTTTCCCTCTCACACGATCTTGTTCGCGTCATAAATGACAGTAAATAACATAAAGTGATGCTCGTCATCGCACCAAAGAAAACTCGACCGCGCCGCACCACCTACGCAGCGCGGCACGCCAGGTGGGCGCCGTGATTGCGAATAATTCGAATATTCCTTCGAACCTAAGTAAATCTGAATACATAAAGGTGGTATGGCCGCCACACATGTAGCTCAAGTCCGTCTATCCAATACTTCTAGACTAAAATTACTCCATACTATGTCACTACTTCCCTCCCCCCCATGACCTCGATCAACCACATCTTCGCCTGAGATTGCTGAACAAATATCCAAAAAGAAAATACGAACAACGGGGTCCTGCAAAGAATTTGAAAGCAATGTGGTATATCGAGAAAACTTCACAATCTTGACGAAATGTGGAAGAATTGAGTGCTGCCAACCGCTGCCCAATGTAACGACTACTACTATACTCTAATCCTGTGCGTGTGATCCCTGTCAGGGAAGCAATTAGGAGTGTGTGATTGAATATGACAAGCGCAGTCGCGTCATAATCAGTGCGGGATCAGTGCATGTAAATGATAATTGGCACTTAATCAACTATGCTGTAGTAGATCAGGTGCAGTTCTGGGTTGTATATATTCAACTACTCTCCAAGAGAGTTTTAGCCTGTGCGAGGTGGACGAGTTAAGCGGGTAAAAAGTTATTTACGAAGCCGGCTGGAAACTTCTTATCAGTTAAATAGTGGCTGAATTTATGACCATTTCCGAAGACATCCTGGAATTTCCTATTAGCCAGCGTGGATGATTTTACCTACCAGAACGAAATATATACGTGTATTGCTCTTTTTACCATTAATCTTTATCGCTGACTGAGACAAACTGCCCCGACAATCTGAGTCCATTTTTCCTGGAAGAACTTGTCCGCTTCTAAAAAGCGGGCGGATCACCTCCACGAAGACGTCCATGAATCCTGGAATGCTAGGGGCACGGCCATCGAAATGGAGGACGCTTTTTTGCTAATAAGTTATTTTGCTGCCCATAAATAATTTTGAATGTTTTGACAAGTTTTGTCACTTCGATCCCTGCAACCTTGATCGCCGGAAAATCTGGTCTAATTCCATTTTCATTTTTTCAATCCGTCCGTTCGTCATGGTCTCCACACCCACTCCTCACTGCTACCTGCATCCTGATACATCGTTAGATGGATGTATGGTATGGTCTGTTCCAAACGCGACAGTAGTTGAGCAACCGTGCGGACAGCCTGCTTTTCTCTTATTCCTCTCCAACTGCTGCACACTTTCCCACGTTCTTTTTCTCTCTGCTGTCTTCCCAACTACTGCCAGTGGTGGAACGCACTATAGCTACAGTCCGGTCCGGCAGCCACTGCAAATGGGCGCCGGCGGGCGCCGGCCGTCGCCACCCTCCGGCGCCCCGGTATTAATCAGCTATAGAGCTATAGCTCACTCGAGCTTGGGAGAAAGCGAAGAAAAATACAATTTTAGTCCATAGTAGACTGGGTAGATAAGCCTAACCCTATGCTTAAGAATGGGTTTAAGGCTTAGGCTTAGGCTTCACAGGAGTGGCCCCACCCAACTCCCTTTTCACCTAAATTTCTAAGATATTCTACGATAAGTGTAAGTGTGAGTAAGATTGGGCACTATTTGTACGTTGCATCGCGTGCGCGCATAGCTTAGTGGGTTGAGCGAATGATCGACGTTGTGGTGGTCAGGGGATCGAATCCTGCACTGTGCCCCCGTTTTGCAAATACATATAGTATGTTGCCTACGACTGCTGCAGTTATCTAACAAACTCCAACATAAAAAGTAGCCCGGATGGCTCAGTGGTTTGAGTGGCAGATTGCAATCTGTCCCTATCGCTGGTTCCACTCCGTTGGAGATCCAGAGTTAAGTATCGCAGTGTTTGGGGTTCACTGCTTGCAACGTCCCCCGTGATCTCCTTCGGGTAGTCCAAGAAGGCATCCGGCAACGTTTTGCATAAATTTCGAAGATAAACTACGATAAGTGTAAGTGTAAGTAGTAGTAATAGTGTAAGTAATAGTGAAAAACCACTTTTTCAAAGTTGAGGGAAACCGGGAGAGAGTAACTCCGCCGTAAAGGACTGCTCCACGAAAGATAAGTGACGGCAGTAGAACTACTTCGCAATGGATATGGAACAATTTATACGGATTTCAATTATTTCTGAGGATCCCGAATTGGATGAGCTTTATTATTCAGATGGGATAACTGAAGTACTGTGTCCATCTATAGAAGAATAACGGCCATTTTTGTATTTGCGAAGCAGTGTACTATAGCAGAAAATGGAAGAGTTGGCTTCGCTTATTGTGTATTCAGAAATCTTTCCCCATGAAAATCACAAAAATGAAAAAAACGTGAAAGTTGTGAAAATGGTCCCCTGCTTTATAGCCTTAACATATCCACTGCACTCTGTCTACTGTAGACTAAAATTGTATTTTTCTTCGCTTTCTCCCACGCTCGAGTGATTTATAGCTCATCAATACCAGGGCGCCGGCGGGTGGCGGCGGCCCGCGCCCGCCGGCGCCCATTTGCAGTGGCTGCCGGACCCGATTGTACGTACGCATTTTACTCGGACGTGTAGTTAGGAACGATCGAATCCAATCTGTCTTTATACTGCTTGTACGAGCGTCAAAGATGCCACTAAGGTAGGTTCCATGCGAGAAATATGTACTTACATTTCCCTCAATCCTCAAGTGGCAGAACTCATGAACGCGCCCGGAAACGTACTGACCTACTCGCTGTTTTTGAGTGGACGAGTTTTCCCTGCAAAAATGGGTACGACTACTGCCAGCAACTCGTCTCAGCTGCTATAACAAATGCTGGTGAAGATAAAAAGAGTATATCACACTTTGGTAGAGAAATCTTCCATACTTGGGAATCAATAAGCGTGGAACCATCCTGGAAACTTTCGTGACTCCTGCCACCATCCGCAGACGAACAGACTTGGAAAACGAACGGAGAGGCAAATACCAATTAAATTTTCCTTCGCTATGATGAAACTGGCACTTCTACCAAAAATTTGTGGGCATCATGGATCGACTACTGGCTTGAGAGGAATAAGGGACGGTGCTTCTTATTTGATGAAATAGGTTCATCTTAGGATACCCACTATAACTACAGGACCATAGAATGTCTGCTTCACACCGGTAACAGAATACTGAAATATTTCTACCCGTTCTAGGACCAACTCTTGAAACTCCCCGAGGCATAAATCCCAAAATGGGCGGGGCTTACTGCTAGCTTGCTCCTCAAGGCGGACTCCTAATGGCATTTGCAAATGAGCTCATCAGTAGCGCGCCAGTCTCAATTAAAATCTGCTTCCGGCAAGTTGCATTGAGCGATTCGGGGCAATTTTCGCGGCATTAGGTGTACTGGGAATCCATATAGTATTTGAGGGATGTGAAGACAGATTTAAAACCATGCAGAATGGGAAATCCAGAAATAAAAAAAGATTTGAAGCGATTAGTGGATCTCAACATCTAAAAGTTAGCAAAAAGTGCTCTAAAACAAGTTCTGACATGTTTTAAGGACTGTCTGCTATGGCCACTCTTCGCAAGCCTACCGTTCCAAGGAATTCGCGTCGGGACCCGCCTTGTTTCGACCCAACGGAATCCTTTAGCTTCCGAACATTTGCTGACTATAATTGAACATCAAACATGTGTTGACTAGAATTGAACAGGTATCAGCTAGTTTATAAGGAAATCTCCGAATAATACATGTATTTAATAAATAACTATGTTACAATAGTAAAATCCTTAACAACACTACTAACAGAATATTCTGGAACAACAGCAGCGCTGATGCTCCACCACCAGGTGGCGTTGACTGTTCTGTTGCAGAAGTGAACTGAGTCGTCTGAGCAGTACTTAGTCGATTTGGCACGGAAGTACTACCAATAGTTGTTCCAGTGGATGATGACATAGTACTGATAGGCGGTGTGGAAGACGGAGACGACACGGTAGTGGTAGAGCTTCCTTTGGCAGGAGTACTGCTCGACCTGGCAGGAGTACTGCCTGCAGGACCGCTGGTGCTCGCAGGACCACTGGTGCTGGGCAGTGGAGTTGTTGGGGCGGGGGTGGACGTAGTTGTCGGTGTTTGTAAGAATGGAGTACTGTAGTCTTGTCTCTTGACCCAATTGTAGATCATTTGAAGAGCTTGTGCGGGTCGATCAAGCGGCACAAGATGTCCGGAACCCTGAAAATCAATACTAATCAATAATTGATTGTAAACTGATGATGACTGATTACTTAAGTAGGGCTTTTCTCTTCATTATTCCGTTTACTGTTGAAATTTTAATTGAGTAAAATGAAAGAATTTATTCACCACTATTTAATAATTTTGAGCAGTTTCTATAATACTTGGCACTCTGCCAACTATTTCAGTGTCTGCGTCTCTAACCCTGAATACTAAAAAACGCACCTTAACAGTCAAAACATCAATATTCCTGGCATATCTTCTCGCATAACCACCCAAAGTGGAATAGAAAAGCGGTCCAGTCTGATAGCTCCACGGTTGTCGAGGCGGTAGCTACAAAATGGGCGTGGTCACACTGCAACTCTGCATATTTCCACGAAAGCTCACCCCAAGGCCAAGAGTTCCGTTGAAATACTGCGTGGTGAACCATTCAGCACCCATCCAGTTACACATTGTGTCTACATCGCCGCTGTAGAGCAGTATGGAGAAGTTGCTGGTGTTATAGTACTGACTAAATCAATAAATCGATCGTTGTGACGTCACGCGCGTTGAGTGATAGTCTACCTGTTAATGATGTAGTCAAATGATGGCTGAGCAGTGGGATTGGTTTGATTGTAGACGGCGATTATGTTTCTGGAATCAATCGATAACGAAGTACAGGAAAAAATAGGCGTCAAGTCATTACTGTGCAGTCACGGACCACGTAGAGATCAGAGATAACAGGCGCATAGGAGAGCCCAGAGAAAAAGAGACTGGTTCTGTTTAAAATCGCAAAAAAAGCAATTTTCCGGCAAAAAATAACGTGATGGGCGCAGTCTGCATTTGCAGCCCACACAATTGGATTTACGGCCAACTTACTGCGACGAAAATAAAATTTACAAAAATTAATTTTGATTAGATGCTCGAAGAAAACCTGCTAAAATAATTCTGTACTACACCACTGGAAGCAAAACAAAACGACATCTGTGAAGAAGAAGGACAGTTTCAAGTTTCCTCTGCGTCTCTGACTGAGTCTGCCTCTGCGGCTTTCTCGGAAATTAATAGAAAAATACACCGTGCTGTACAGAACGAAATTTGCTCAGTTTTTTTTTGGAAGGCGCCGAATCGGCGCTAAATTTAAATTAATCGATCGATAATTGTGCACGAACAAGTGAATCTAACCCCTCTGCACGACCTATGGATCAGTGTCAGACGGCAAGGGTGGACAGAGAGCGACAAGAAACTTGTCTATACTTGTAGCTTCCCTAATGCAAAAAGTGAGGGGGCTTTTGACAGCGAAGAGAAAGCAGACGGTGAAAAACACGACTCTGCCCGCCCCTTTTCTCCATACTCTCCCGATCGATAACGGGGAAAAGTGTGGGAAAAATTTGGTTTTCACAAATAGTCATATCTACATAAACAGGACGATTATAGATCACTTTCGTAATAGCCGTTAATCGTAAAACGGAATCCATAATTACAGAAATGCTCATGGAATTGCTAAAAAAATACAAGGCATATTTTACAAAATAACAATGATGCATAGCCCTTAAGGTCACCAAATTCAATACCACCAATCAATAATCGACCTACCCATCGGCCTGCCACTTGGACGTGCCAGCAGGAATATGCAGGGCCCTCTTCACAGAATCCAGATTCATGTAGTTCTTGAGAGCGTCATTCATGTAGCAGTAGTATCCCATATATGGATCCGACGAGTCGTAGTTATTTCCAGTCTTGAAAATTACCATGCCAAGACAAATCCAGAAAAAAATTCCAAAAATAAATAAGCTCCGCCCACTGACCCACGTGTCTCCGACAGGTGCAGTGCCGTTGCTGGTCTTCAATGTGTAGCATTGCTCGTACAGATTGTATGGATCGTATTCCTTCAGCAGGATATTGATTCCCTGCTGGATAATCTGCAAAATTCCGTCATTCGCAAGGCTATGCACTAACACCGATCAACTAGCTGAAACGACAACTAACATAATTATAGCACTGATCATTCGGATCTCCTCCTAAAATCATCGAATTCCACGAGGTAATGTGGGAGTCAAGGCGACAATCCAGCTCATCTGTCACATTTCCGCAGCAGAGGGAGATTACGGTTTGGTAGGTCCTAAAAGGAATTTGCTAGGTGATACAGACATGCCGGACAACTGCAACAAATTCACACACTTATGCGTCATTTGTCCATGGTAGTAGGACACGTGGAACAGCGAGTTCATATCTGTACGCTTATTCAGCACACCGTTTCCAATAGCAAGACCCTGAATAGTGAACAAATTGCAGTTTGGCCACGCCCCCTACTTTAAAAAACGCAGAATTACCTTGTAGTTGATGTTAAGCGTTCCGTTTTGGATGCCTTGGATCAGCAAAGCCGACAGAGTGGGGATATATACGCCAGCGTAGGATTCGCCAGTAGTATAGAATGGTCGAGTACGGTATTCCGGGTAGAGGTTGAAGAAATCCACCAATGCAGCGTAGTTCTCGGCAGCTGTCTGTAGAAAAATCAATAAATCGATTAACTACACGTGCAGACATGTTAGAACGTCATTGAAAGTGTCAGAAACATGTTGCTGGTAAGGGGCGTGGCCATGTTATGCGTTTATGCGCCGCCAATCACAGTCGAGCCCAACCACACCCCCGTGCCAAATGTCCTGTGTACAAAACTTACTAGTTCATCAGAATATTGTGGCAGAACACCATCGGTCGAGTAAGAATAGCCGACTCCTACCGGCGACTCCAGGTACAGTATGTTGGCGAACTGAAAAAAAGCATTTGTTTTATGCTACAGTACACCCCACTGCAGTAACCTGCCTTGTTCCACGAATATGGATTCCGTGTTACGGTAAAGCCATCCTTGCCAATCCTGAACGGTCCATTCTCAAAGAACAATCCTTCCAGTGAGCTGGAACCTGGCCCGCCGTTAAGCCATAGGAGCAGCGGTGCATCCGCAGGATTCGCAAGCTCCGCCTCCACGAGCCTGTAGCAGCAAATCTCGTTGCGAAAAAAATCGATATATCGATTGATATGTTCATACCAGTAGTGAAGCATATGTGTGTCAGATCCTTTCAAGAATCCGGAATACTGCTTGAATGACAGTTCGTCAGTCAGTCCTGGCATCGAGAAGATTCTATCGGATTCCTGCGATCAATACGTATAATTGTTGCTACAGCAACCTACAGAAGCGAAATTACCGTATCACCAACCTTACGCGTACAATTCTGCGTCGCTACTGGTGTGCTGTTGCTACTGATTATAGGTTTCGGGGTGGTGTCCACCTAGAACAAAGAGGTTTGCCGTTTTGTGCACGTTTGTGTCAGTTGTCCGGTAAAACTATCATTAATGATTCGAAGATAACTTCGGACACCGACCAATGCTGGAAAACTGTAATCGGAGTTAGTCAAGAAATTGGAGATCATTTGAAGGGCCTGAGCTGGACGATCCATTGGGACGAAGTGACCGGATCCCTGCAATTATAGCGTAATTTATTAAAAGTTACCGTAATCCAGTGGATTACTGTAAGGAGCAGATCCCGGGAAGGAGCAGATCTCCTCCAGTTCTCTGTCAACATACACAACCTTATTCCATATGTCTTTAGCAGAACTGCTCGTCTACTTCTTGAGGGGAATTTTTCCAATGAATATTCAATTATTCGAAAATTCGAGGGGTCCGGATTAGTCGAAAATCCAAATATTTCGAACTTCTATAGGGATATTGGAAAGAAAAACCTCACGCAAGCCTTCACCAAAGCGTCAAAATACCATCCAGTGCATTAGATAGGTATTGATCGTGCTCACCTTCACTGTCAGCTGTACCAGGTTTTGCGACCACTGCTTCACATATCCTGCTATTGTTGGCTTGAACCACACATCTTGTCGATAAGTCCATTGTTTTCTTTCAGAAATAACCTAGAAGAAGAGTGGTAAGCTCCGCCCATTACCTGTGACTGCCCCGCCCACTTTACGTGGAAAGCTCGTATTTTTCATGGATCGCTGCAAAACCGTACCGTGAGATTCCTGACTGCGGCCAGGCTCTCGATGAGCCATTGGTCGCCAAGGAATTGACAAACGGTATCCACATCACCGTTGTAGAACATCAATCGCATTTTATTTGCCGTGTAACTCTTCGAATTCATTATTCCTCCAATCACCTCAGACATGTCGTAGTACTTCTTCTGCTGGTGGTAGTTCAAATTACTGAAATACAAATACAATACATAATACAATAATACGAAATACATATAGTAACTGTTTCCACTGACTGTGACAAAACAATACCAGGTGTGGGGCGTTGAATCTGGAAAATTCATCTGGCCAATCACAGGGGCTCTGTCGTACCGCCTTTTCCAGGTATAACGCTGCACACCCGGAAATACTGTGTGAAACCTCACCTGCAGTCCGACCAGTCATGCTTATGGACGAGTTGTGCGTGGATGGCCGCTTTCACATCGTCTCTGTTCAAATACGTATGCATGCTGTCATCGTTGAAGCATGGGAAACCATGGAATGCGTCTGTTGAGCCGTACCATGACTTCGCCTGAATAGCGCAACAACCTGAGGGGCCATGACAACAACAAGAACAGCAACAACGGCAACAAGAGTAGAATCAGCAGCAATAACAGCAACGGTGATGACCATGATGATCTTCAGCCAGCAATTACTGCAACTGCTAGCTGGTCAGTCCCATGAAAGCTTCCTTTATACATCCCGAATACCAAACTATTCCGTCTAGGGCGATCGGGAGCAAGGAATCTTAATTACTTTGGTGGCAGACAATTAGACAGCAACGATACTGTTCGCGACTTGGGCCGTATGCACAAATATCCTAGCTGGGGAGGTGAGGCTATTGGAAGTACTGTTAATGATTGGAGCCGTTTACCTTTTGCTACTAACGGATCCCCGTACTGCTTCAACCCACCCTCCCGCTGTACATGCTTCACCCCTCGCGGTTGGCGCAAGCATCTGGGGAACGTATCTCATGTAATCAGTCCATTGTCCTCGGACCATAAGCAGACACAGATAAAAAGAACAGCCAAGTAGAGGGGGAAAAAGGAGAGAGACGCAGTCGGACAGAGCAAACAAACAGACATACAGACAGATATGCATACAGGCAGCCAGACTCGGACAGACACAGACAGATAGCTGGACAGAGACTAGACAGATAGATAGGCAAATATAGAAAGGAGGAGGCAGAGAGACAGAGAAGGACGGAAGAAATAGACGCAAACAGGTAGATAAGCAGAGAAATATACAGAGGATGATAGAAAGATGAGAAGACCACAGAAACAGAGAAGCCGTGCAGAAAAGTGGAAAATTTCCGCAGTAAACCTTGTTAAATATCTAGATTCCCACATTATTATCAGTGAACAGAGGTGTCGTTGGCTTGACGTCATCATCGTTTAGAGCAGCTTTTTTCCTCAGAGCAACTTGTCGTCGTCTTCCTGCAATCTTTGTCGATTTCCTCGTGCGTTTATTTCTCGGAGTCTGGTAGCAGTCTTGGTACATGTTGTATGCATCGTCACTAAACAAACAAATGAACAAGTAAACAAATGGTCACCGTGCATTACATAGGTATTGATTTATGAGGCCACGAAACAACTCACTCAAACACTCCAAACGTGTCGAACCGGGCCTGAGCAGCATAGCAAACTGAACCCATGGGTGCGCTTGAATAATCGTAGTAGACTGGATTAACGGTATTGTTAGAGCAGACGCGAGAAACTTCGTTCCAGTCGCTGAAAACGCCAACATACTCTGGCAAAATCTAACATAATCTGACATGGCCTAGCAAGAAGAACTCACTCAACGCCATTGATACCACGTCCGTATTGCAGCGGTATTTCCGAATTCTGTTGTAAGTATTCGCTAAGTATGCCATTGCCAATAGCCATTCCCTAGAAAATCAGTGGATTGTTTGGCAAAACTCATCCCAACCTGAACCTGACCTGCGTACTAAAGAACTTCTGGGCGTGGATGCATTTCAGATTACCCAGGGTAAACCTGTCAACTCCCCCCCCCTCCCACAGCTACCAATCGTCAACAAGTACGTCGATAAGTTGACCCCAAGAAATCTCTATGATGCATACAGGTGCCGGTTGCATCACTGAGATACATAGGGAAAGCTTGTTTACACCTCCAATTTTAACCACGGTTAACATGGGCACTGACACATTCACCATGGGTGATCTCAATGAGGCATGTAGGGGTAATTGAGAGTACCCAGGATAAATGTGGCGACAGCTCAAAATTTACACATCTCTACACTGGTTTACTCTGGGTAACCAAGCTCTAGACCCGAAAACATCATTAGAAGGATACCCAAGGGTAGTAGCTGGGACTACAGATAACATCACTTATGGATAAACATGTTGGTGAGTCCTAAAGGATAAATTTGGTTAAGTTAATATGTTTACCCTTGGCAACCTCACTGATGCATCTATCGACCGCACGCATCATTCAGATTACCCAATGTGGGTGTGTTGTTACGCCCCAAATTCAGCCACCGTTGGCAAGAGTGTCAGCACATTTAGCCCGGGTAATCTCAACGGAGCATTCAAGCGCTGGGATCGGCACGTTAAGGGAAGAGTATAGCCCCTCTTATGAACATCTCATACCAACGGGTAATCATTTTCATGGGTAGCAGATGGAGACAGATGACGTCACGTATGCGAAAACATTTCAATGGATCCCAGGTGAAGGGTAACTTTGGGTACGTCAACGCATTTACCCTGGGTAGCCTTAATCATACTTTCGCGGCCTGGATAAAGAAACAAAACCCACCTTGAAATTTAAGTCCAACGTTCCGGCATCGATCATCTGCACCAGTCTCAACGACAACGTTGGACCGTAAACACCAGCATAACTTTCACCAGTGACGAAAAAATCGTTTCGCTTATACTGCGGGAATACCACGTCAAAGAAGTACTTTACCGCGTAGGCGTTGTTGTCAGCCGTCTGAAAAAAATGACCAATAAGGTTGCGGACGTGGACCGCCCATCGGCCAACAGGGCCACGCCCCCTTTTGAAGTTTTGCAAATATCGATAGGACCTGAACGAAAGTGCAAATGCAATGAACAACAGATTTTTCTTCGATCCTGCCGTTGACCGATGAATAAATCAAGAAACAGCTGAGCCTACCGTATCGTCAGACCAATAGTACATCGGATCGTCAGTGTACGAGAATCCAACTCCTACAGGCGCCTCCAAAAACAACACGTTCGCTACCTAAAGATCACCTGTGGTCCTTAACCGATCGATAAATCGATAAATACACGACCAACCTTATTCCAGGAATATACATTTTCAAATAAAGTCGAGCCGTTGTCATTGTTGTTGTGGAAAGGACCAAGCTCCTCTAGGAGTCCACCTTAAAAGTTATTATAAAAAAAGTTTTCTAGCAACAATCAATAATCGATCGATATTACCCAGTGAACTGCATCCTGGACCACCATTAAGCCATAAGACGACGGGGTCCTTTGCTGGATTATCCTGGGATTCCATGAACCTGAAAAAAATATTTTCCATACTCGAGGAACTTGTTCTTTGAAAAGTCGGAACAATTCAATATCCATCCTTTGCACGCACCAGCTATGATGGAGCTATGCTAATCTTTTTTTTTCACTTAAAAAGGAGAACGAAAATATTCACGGAGCTAAAATTGAAAAAAGTTGGGAAATAACTAGGAAACAACTCGGGGGGGGGGGTTAGACGTAGCTAATTCAACAGCGATTTCTCTAGATTCTTAGTACTTTTGCGTTTTGAATTTCATCTTCAGTTTGAATGTGTTGACTTCACACAAGTTTACTCATCGTTATCGGCGTCCACATGTTTACCCTGGGTAATCCCAAAGATGCATCCCAGTTCAGAACGCATACGAACGCCACCAACAATAAGAATGCAGGAGCTGGTGTTCACTCTCAGTAGGCGGCCTTTACCCATCTAGGTAGTCGCTCGATTGGTCAGAACTAAAATGCAAGCGAGCGTCACTGCCTCGCACAGATGATAAGTGGGAGGCAGTGGCGGACGCAGGGGGGGGGGGGGGAATTTAAAATTACTTTACAAAACAAATTAAGATCTTGTGTTAATTTTTAGTTGTTTTCAGAATTGCTCTTGAAATTGTTTTAATACATAGCTTATTATTATAGATAATATTTTTATTAGTATTATTTACCCACTGGGTCCCCAAAGCGGCGGAGAACTCACTTTTTTCTCACGCCCTCTTTCTCCCGCCCACTTCCTGCGTTCGCCAGTGGTGTGAGGGGAATACCAGACTGTTTCACAAGATTTAACACATCTAATGAGGATTTGCAGGACAAACTTCAGGGTTTTGATTGCACACAATTTCGCTACGGCAATGTCGAGGGGTGGTCATGATTGGTCGGTTAGTAGACGCCACGCCCACGACCCAAAATGTAATTGGTTGGAAGGAAAAGTTGTTCTCTGGTCCCAGCAAGCCGAGAAAAATGAAAATAAAATAACCTTTAGGTGGTTCTTACTGGATAATAATTAACTTAACACAGTAATAAGAACCGGCTACTGAAGTCTAAATTTTCTTACTCACTCACCAGTAGAAGAGGTGGTTATTTGGGTATTGGCTAGAAGTGAGGTATCCAGAAAATTGACGGAATGTCACGTTGAAAGTGAGTCCTGGCAGAGTGGTGATCATATCCGCCAGCGCCTTGTCCGTCAAATTCGACGGATCTGTGTTGAGCAGCACTTCTTCCTGAATAGGTCCTTACGTTTAAGCCCCAACCAATAGTTACGGACAATAAATTACCTCAACGGCAAAATCTTCCGCCATGGATGGCACTGTTGGCATCGCTATGGTAGGTAAAGGTGAAGGTGATGGGTAAGGCGTCGCGGAACATGGGCCCAATCCTGAGTATTCCGGTTTCAGTGGAGCTGGAGCGAGTGAGAAGGGGAAATCGCTCCCGGATTGGGGAGGAGACTGCAAATGATAGGAAAAAATAGCGCAGAAATAGAAAAATAGAAATATAAAAATAAAGAGGAAGAGCCGTTGTTGCATCTTCTAGGAGTCAGTCTGACCATTTGGAGGTATAGAAATTCTTGACGACGAAGAGGCGGGCAAGATGGCGTCTCTCTAGCCGTCTGTGTTCTCTTCAAATTAATACACTCTCTCATTGATCAGCACAGGTGCCACAGGGGTAAACCTGAGTAAAATTCCCCTGAAGCCATGCTCATCACGACAGCTGAATGGAGCAAAATCTCTAACGTCATCGAGATCTACGAGATGACCGTGAAAGCCCACACATACCCGCGAGATTTGTGGTAGATGACCGAGTGAAATTGCTTATTGTTACTATTATATTATCACTCTGATATTATTATAACCTATTGGTTACTGCCATTTGTGATAGATGGTGGTGCAAAATTGCCTACGAAGGCAAAATGTCGGAAGGACCGCAGCAAAAAAGGATCTTGATTATATGGTTGAGAAATGAAAGACACAAAGATAAAAGGATTCGGAAGTACCGCAGTACGCAGAAGGATGGATTTGTGTAGAGAATGTCTCGGAATTACCGCAGCACAATGTTTCCTGCTGCGGTCCTTCCGGCTTTCTGCTGAGGTTTTCCCGAGTGCAGAAGGACAGCAGCAGCTATTCGGAAGGAAAGCAGCAGGAAACCGAAAGAAACTAAGGTCACTTGTCTATTCTTCCGGTTTTCTGTTGCGGTCCTTCCGATAACGTTCCTCAGTAATCGAACAAGTTATGCTGGTTGACGGAGTGAATCGGCTCAGGCCTGCGCGATTTGTGGTAGCCGGAGCAGAATAACTGTTCACCCCCTCGCGATTTGTGCTATATGTCGCCATACGCGAGGATTTACAAAAAAGGAATTTTTCCCTTGAAAATGAGCCTACTGCAGCTGAAAATCGTTGAAGGCCTAGAGAAAGTGGAAAACTGACCATAACAAAATCGTAGATCATTCTCAGCGCTGGACCGGGACGATCCATTGGGACGAGATGTCCCGATCCTTTGATGGTCTTCAGATGCAGATTATTCGTGAAAATCTAAATATTGATGTTTTCGTTTTTTTTTATATTTCCAAAATTGCAGGCAGATACCTTTTCGAATCCTGCTAACTGAGGCCAGTACTGCGATGATGCGCTATAGAACCATGGGTCACGTTCACGAACAGTCTTGAAGAAAATCGATAATCGATCAATGGTTACATGAGTGGGTGAAGGTTGTGGTAGTGCAGTGAATGCATGGGATGTGAAAAAAAAATGTTTGAAAGCAGAAAATCGTGGATGAAGAGAAACAATAAGGACCTGATGAAGCTAACCGTTAATAGTCGGGTACTAACCGTAACTTACTTGGAGGGACAGATTTGCCGCAACTTCTTCGATCAACCACTGGTCTCCCAAGTGGTTACAGGCCTGATCCGCGTCACCGTTGTATATCAACATACGCATATTGTTTGTCTTAAAATAAAGGAACAAGTAGAGTAGTTTTCAGTAGTTTGTGCATATTCTGCAATTGCGGACACATTAAAATAACAACCAAACCAGAAATAAAACAACACCTAATTTCCAATGAGATTCAAGCACAAAAGTATATCATGTAATTTCGGAGGTTATGCGTCGACGTATTCCCATTCGAATGGTCAGAGACGCAGAGGAAACTCAGCGTTAATGCTGTGAGACGATGTCAATTTAACCGGTCAGAGACGCAGAGGAGGTTCTGCGCCGACGATGTTAAATAGTGGGCGGTTAGAGACGCAGAGGAAAACTGGCGTCAATGGAGCAATTCTGCTCCTAAGGCGATCAAAAGTGCATACGTACTGCGAGAAACGACTAATATTCGTATGATACGTCGTATGGCTATCTGCGTCTCCACTCATGACATGTTCCTTCTCTTTACTCTTGCCATCGTGCACAGAAGAAGTGGCAGCACTTCAGAAAACATGGGAAAACTTGTGAAACACCTCACTGTTGATCGATTCGATTGATTTTTTTCTTGAATAATTTTTGAAATTTTTTTGCGAAGAAAACCTTTGCTAACCATAATGTCTCAAAAAAATATTTTGAAAAATGACTGCATTTTATTCTTATTCTCTTATTATTTTCTTCATTCTATTATTTGTTCGACACCTGCAATGCAAAATGTAGAATGAAAATTTAAATAATCAATCAATCAATAATGCCATGCTCACCTTGTAGACGTAGTTCGACAAGATGAACTTCAACTCCCCATCTAGCTCAAAATAGCTGCGATTATAGTAAAAGGTGTCGATTGTAGGGCTATAAAGTGCAGCTAGTTCGAGAACTTTGTGCACTTGCACCCAATACACAAAACTATGCGGCAAACCCACTTGAACGTGAGCCAAGTCCCCACAGAATCCGGGATATGAAGTGCTTTTCGTACTTCCGGTTGATTCATATATACAGTGGCCGCTTGGTCACACCAACATGGGAATCCGTTCAGAGCATCTGACGAGATCGTGTTGACATACTGTAACGAGACGGCGTTTGCGTACGCAATTGCAGACGCAGGCAAATTGACACCACGTAATGGCTATAAGAGTAGGAAATATCTGAGGACATAGATAATGTCAAGTGTTGCTCGGTACCACGTCGATGGAGTGAGGGGGCGTGCCCATCCAGCCAATTTGATTTATGTCTGTGAATACAGACGTAACCAAAACATTCTTGCGTATTTCAACATAGCAACAGAAAAGAAGTTTATGTCAAAAGTAGTTGAAGAAGTTAAAGTGTCCGGTATCATTTAAAGAAAGAACTCTCCGGTACAAATTATATGTAATATCAATAATGTACAGAACAAATTATATATATTAATGCATAATACCAAAAATCCCTTGTTTGGTTTGGGCGAAAATACTGTATACTGGGTACTCACTGGACTCATGGAAACATCGGCAGGAACGTTGGACGAGTTGTCGGTTGGTTGTTGGTAGCAGTCTTGATAGATGTTGTACGGGTCGTTGAGCGAGTTCCAGATTTGGTCATTCACAATTTTGATAATCTGCAATTGCGGAAATTCACATCGATCATTGAATACATACCCTGCAGAACGAAATTAATGGAAAATGAATCTCTATACGATAAAGGAACTATAATAGTTATTCTTAATGTGTAGTAAGAGCATTCTCCCAACTTCGCACGCCTGAAAAATCGCTTTGAGAACCTATCAGCATCGGATTCGGTACCGCTCCAGGCTTGAAATCAAAGTTTATGCACAAGAAAAACAAGTGAACGTAAGTTACTGCAAGGGGCAGGAAGGTGTTCGAAACGACCAATAGGTAACGTGACGCCACGCCCCTTGCCAGCATTCTAGTGTCTAATTCAGCACAGAATTTTCAAAAGCGCTGCTAGTTAAATTTCAACCCTTAAGAATTGCAGAAAAAAAGCTACCTGCTGCGCGCACCACTGATCGGCGCCTGGCCTTGCGCGATAGTTGCCCAAGTAGTCGAAGTAGATGTATGGTGTGTAAAAGTCGCACTTAGTGGTGTCCACAACGTCAGGACAACATCTTGCGGTTAGGGCGTCATATTCGCTGCAAAAACATGTTAAAATACATATGTATATATGTGAAGCTCTCTGGTTGGCCTTGGGTCAGATGTTGGCATTGGGGCGGAGAACAACATCGAACAAAGACACTATTACCTAAGCATGCAGTAGCTATGCGACCTCACAGGACCCTATCAAATTTTGTGCGGTAGGGTTTAAGGTGCCGAATAAGAACATTGTATTTATTTTGTACCGTAACACAGTCTTTGTAGGTTCAGGTTGAAGGATTGAAATTGGAAGAAAAATTCGATTTCCACAGGAAAATCATTGGTAAAGTGTGGCGAGGCACCACGAAAGCACCTCTAAGTGACTGACTTCTCATATGAGCTGTTTAAAATGTTTGCAGAAATGCATATGCCTTTACTTAGAAGGTGACTAGACATATATATCACTCCACAGATGTAAAACTTACGTTCTGCCAACTAATCCGTAGGTGTACAGCTGGAAAATCGCTGAGTTCACCTGGTGCTTCGTGGTTAGCTTACCATTTCCAATTGCAATTCCCTGGAATATGTTGAATATGATACGAGGGCTTGAATGATCCGAGGGCTTTCCTGTTGTTTTTTGGCTTGTTATGTACTCTTTATATATGAACAGATCCTCCTATGGTATACTTTGGGAAATGAATTCCACCGTCAACCTATACCATCACGGAATGGCAGCCTTACCTTAAAGTTAACCGGCAGTTCTTGTGAATAAATCCCCTGCAGAATCCTCCTTGACAACGTTGGAACATAAACTCCTGCATAGGACTCGCCGGTCACGAAAAACTCCCTACGGAGATAGTGCGGGTAAATGCTGAAGAAGTCCTTCAGTGCATTGAAATTCTCGTCGGCGGTCTGAAAAAAGTAAGAAATTTCGTGAAATTGCGTGCGCACAATGAAAAATACCCGCAAAATACGCAAATATTTGGACGTACATACGTTGCAGGTAGGAAATCAGGAATGAAACGACTAAAAAAGCAGTATAAAGAAGGCTACGTAGGTGCACGAGATCTAGTCCCCGTCTTTTAATTCTATACCAACGAAAACCGGTCCCCCAATTCAATCAGCAATTGTAGAGGCGAGAGTTCATGGAAAACGTACATGCCAAAGTGCAGAAAGAGACATTAATTTTCCAATTTTCTTTTCGGGGCCTTGGCTCAACACAACAGCGAGAACTGGTCCCTAGCTGGGCTTAGGGAATGGCACACTTAGCATAACTACTTTTTCTCGTTAACCATCCAGTGTCGTGTTGTCATTTGACCCATTTTACGCACAACTTCAAAGGATTTGCAAATGTTCGGTCCTTGAACGATTAGGGCTACTGTAATCGCGGACTGACCTGATCATCAGTATAGGCGTTATCGTTCGGTACAGTGGAATACGAATAGCCAACGTTGTGAGGGGCTTCCAGATACAGTATATTGGCAAACTAAAAAAATATATAGGAAACCCATAATTTCCTAGGATAAAAATATCAAATTCCAAAGATATAACGTGATGTTCACACCTTATTCCACGAATAAACATTCTCATAGAGGGTTTTTCCATCCTTGTTCGGTCTAAAGGGGCCATTTTCGGTCAGCATACCCCAGACAGAGCTACTACCTGGACCGCCGTTGAGCCACAGTAGCAATGGAGCCGTAGAGGGATAGTTTTGGCTCTCCACAAGCCTGAAAGCCAGCGAATAGCGGCTCGAAAATTCAATTTTCGAATGTTCAAAAATTCAAAAGCCAGCAATTCGAAAAAAAAGGTACAAGGAGGCCTAACAGGCACTACGGCTTACCAGTAATGCAGCTTATGAGTGTCCGAACCACGTAGATATCCAGAGTATTGATTGAAATTGATTTCGAATGTCAGACCAGGAAGGTTGACGATCTAGAGCAACATGCGCTCTAGCAATGCTAGTATAAACACACCACCACGCGACTCACCTTGTCAGCCTGCATCCTGGTAGTGTTTGGATTCAGCATTTGTGCGTAGTACGGCAGAAGCGGTGCTGCAGCCAGGTTCACTGCGCTTAAGCAGTTATCATAGCCCAGTCCGCGAATAAAGTTGCGAACCACCTGCAATGTCTGCGCTGGTCGCGACAAAGTCGTGAAGTGACCGGCACCCTGAAATGATCTGATTTGTCTGCATCAACTAAAACCGTATTCCTAAGAGTGGTGTCTTCAGTAAGTTGTAGTTTCCGCATTGCCTAATACTCAGTAGCATCCGCATTAAAGGCAGTGGTATACCTAGGTATTCGGTTAAATTACTGACAGCGAAAATTCCGTGGGTGCTGCCTTTACGTAGTTGTTTAATTCTGCTAGAGCCTCATACATCACTGAGGTTACCCAAGGTAAATCTGTTGACACCATTAAAATTTACCTGTCCTTAACATGAGTGTCAACACGTTTACCCTGGGTAATCTCAGTTATCCGCATCCAGGCTTCGATTGTGGAGTGAAATCTGTTGAAAAGTAGGATTAGAGAAAAAGACATATGGTATCGTGTCCTCAACCACTGCCTCCGCCAGGGTACCATTCATAAATGGGAGTGGGGCAAACATTTACCACGGGGTACGAGACGTGCCAAATTCGGGGGTAAACACTGAAATGTTATTCGTGACGCGTTTGCCCCCGGAGTAACGCATATTCCACGGCTACAACTAATGATTGCCCGTACAGCGCGCAAAAATCAATGGGACATACATTGGGGTAAACTTTGCTGTGTGGTAATGTTTAGCTGCCACAGGTGACAGGGGCCTGAAGGTTACCCAGAGTGAAAATGCTGGCACCCGTATTAGCTGTGGGTAAATTTGTGGTGCGCTAACAAGTTTAGCCTGGGTAATCCCTGTGATGCATGTGACCCAGGTACAGGTTAGGTTAACACGCACACACTGTACTTCATTATAGCTGGGGGCAAACTCAATAGTAAATGCTGAGGAAACGGTAAATTTAGAGGGTAATCGCGAATACCAGGGTCAAGCCCAACAATGATGAACACCACCCCAGGTTTGGGTCCCACCGCGCACGCCGATATTGTGGTAAGTTCTCAGGTAGTATGGCATAGGCATGCGAGATCTAGACTGAAGTTTTCAATATTGTGGAAAATTGCAAATTGTAGCGAACATTTTATAAAAACAAGTTCTCAAAATCTGGAAAGCCCGTGTAGGAAGTTTATTCGCCTCCACCCCCTCCGACCCCTCCCGACCCCACAGAAATGACTATAGGCCATTATTTTCCGCCGTTCCCAAGGATTGTTCGTGTCTTAGCACCTAAGAATACCAAACAATGTGGTGTTTGTAAAATGAATCTTAACGATAAAGTAATCGGATAACGATAGGTGCTATCGTTTCTCAGTAGACCTCCCACATACTCTTTTTTTGTGATTTTCGCCGGGTATTTAATTTCACCTACCCGGATAGAGAGCACGTGCAGATTTCCGGAATAGATCGTACGCAGCCCTCCGTCGGTGTCAGCATAGACTCCCCGATAGTAATTTGCACGCCATGTGTCTTCTGCGACAACCTGAAACTTGTTCAGTAACGTCAACAGATGATAGGTGGTACGGTGGTGGGCGGAGTCAGCTGCCGACGCAGAGTTAGCCAATCAATAATTTTTGAAAATACCGCGAATTCACTTCAGATTTCGCGAAACTTCGAAAAAAATATCGTGACTTACTGATAGTTTCTGTTTGGCGCTGAAGTCACGTATGAAATTCTGTGCACTCAGGAAATTATTCTGAGTGTCCAGATCACCGTTGTAGAACAAGATCTAAACCAGTTCAAAATTGCTACCATGTCTTCAGCTCAATCAATAAATCAATACAACATACCGACATATTACGGCTTGCATAAAGTCTGTGGTTGAAGACATTGGACAGATCAATGGTTAGATCAGTGGTAAGTGTGCCGTAGCCGCCATGTCTAAAACGGAACTATGTATTACGCGGTTTAATTACCCAAGAAGACGCCGATTTAGTCACCTAAGAATAACCCGGTTTAGTTACCCAAGAGTTACAGCGGCACTCTAAAATAGATTCTTGTATTGGGCAGATTTTTAGTACTATATATTGGGCACTGTTAGCAAACTTGTGACGATATGCTTATAAACCTAAGAGCACAAATCGTATGCTAAAGACGACCAATCACAAATAGGCAACGCTCCGCCCACATCTCCAGCAATTTCACTCAATTTCCATGAATGCATATGAGTGCTACCCAATCACTGTCCCAAATGTCCGGCTTCTGTTCGTTATCAATTCTTTGAAAAGAAGGCACGATCAATAATTTTTGAATTCAATGATAGAAACAGCCGTGCATCATAACCGGATTGGAGGGGGCGGGGCTTACCCGATCCATAAGTTAGCCTAACAATCCACGGTTATTGTGGAATTAAAAATAAAATATAACCTTGTGCAGCTGGAGATATACCGATGAAAATGCACACGTTTTCATGCCCCGCCCATCGTCCCAAATGTCTCAGTACCCTCTTGTAATACAAATATTTCTCATAATACATGCTTTTTTCTTCTCCAAATGCCTCACATCTTCAAAACTACCAAAGAGAAAGTAGAAAAGTCGCTAAAGCTCTGTGTCCTCTTGCACATTCTGAACATTTCCTGAATGGGTAGGCTCCGCCCATCGCGCCAAACGTCTCGCAAAACCCACGAGCAAGCCATAAACGACGAATTGGTGGCATGCATTGCTGCCATCACAGCTGGATCAGTCAAGTAATTGTGTGTGGAATCAGCTGCCGTGCAAGGATATCCGTTCCAGGGATCGGAAGAGTCGTAGTTGTTGGACAACTGAAACAATGCGGAATTGATCGATGGTCGACATCTAGAACATTCTCTGGGACATCCGTTTGAGAGCCAACCGTTAATCCTAGTGATGCCTTATAGACACCAAGTCCGATATGCTGGCGGTAGCAATCTTGATACATATTGATCTCTTCAACCCTAAAACCCAGTCAGTTCATCCAGATCGATCGATGAATCAATAACTTGTGAACTAACTGGTTATTGATCCACGTTGATATTGCATTGTTCGCTTTAGTCTTGCATGTGACATTGGGGCTGTTGTAAAAGTCGCACGACATCGTAGACTGGCCAGGACAGCAGACAGATCGCAGATCATCCCACTGGCTGGAATAGATGGGCGTGACTTATCGCATAAGGCGGGACGTACCCGGCTGTGCTGGCTAATTTATTGAGGGTTTCAGCATAAAAATGCAGAAAAATCAATATTTGGTTCCTAAAAGGATGTACAGTTTCAGTTAATCCTTTCTGCATCACAGAATACCGCCCATCTGTCTACCGCTTCGCACTACCAACGCGCCGCGGCAGACCATATGGAAGGTATTCTGTGCTGACGTTGTCAATATCGTTGTTTTGCTTATGCTTGGCACAGTTTTTCCTTGTCCCTATTCACATTCCGAGATCTTTGTGTCAACATAGCAACAAACATAGGCAGGACATCAATGCAGCAACAACGCCTAGCTGACCTGCCGCGACGCGTGGGTTCTGGGGCGCGTCAGACCATACAGGCCGTATTCTGGGGCGCGTCAGACCACACAGGCCGTATTCTGGGGCGCAGAAACGATTGACTGGCACTGTATACATAACTAAGAAAAAATATGTATACATTTATTGATCAAGCACACGATCAATAGCTGACACAGAGGCAATGCAATGACTTCATAAATTTATACATATCTGGAAGTGCAGATAAGTTGTGGACAGGAAAATGCTGATTTTTTTCGAGTTTCTTTTTGTCCATTTGATTAGGAAGTGACCAATAAATTAAAAAAAATTTGAAAAAAAAAGTCTCACTCTTTTCCAGCAAAGGCATGCGTATAAGCTATCGGCAAAATGGTATTGTACTCCGTCTGAGCACTGACCAGACCATTCCCAATCAATATTCCCTGAAAAGGATAGATATTGATTGGACAAAGATTGACATTGCAAGTCACACTGTCTAAAACGGAAACCTGTAAATTCGTCTGCGATTGGCCAGTGGCCAACTTTTGCATAATGGTCCACGCAATCTTCGTCACATAGACTGACGCATAGCCTTCAGCGGCGAGGAAAAATTTATTGCTGAGACGTTCAGGGAAGACGGTGAAGAAGTTGGTTAGAGCGCTTTCCAAAGCTGCCGACACCTGAATACTGTGGTTTCGTGTCGGGACCAACACTGACACTTTCCTGATCTACCTTGACATCATTGAAATTCTCTGCTACGGCTGGTGAATATCCGACTCCTGGCGGATCAATCACAAGAAGATTGGCCACCTAAAGTGGGATTATTGATCGGTGTACATGCCTGCTACAGTAAACCAAGCACAGTTACTGTACCTTATTCCATGAAAAGACATTTTCATATAGTCCTGTTATCGAGCTCTGTGGACCATAGGATCGGTATGGTCCAACGTCCATCATCATATCGTACAGTGAACTGCATTGTGCTCCAGAAATGTACAGTATCAACGGATCAGTGCTGGCGTTGTTCTGTGACTCGATGTACCTGAAAATTAGGTGATTGTGTATTTGCGGACTCTCGGGAAAAAAGTTGGCAAACTGCCAATCAATCTGTGCGGCCGTAATTGCGAACTTGATATTGGAAATACTGGCACATCGCCAGTGAGTGACTTTTTGCTCACTCTATGCTTTCGTTCTTTTACGAGTTATCTATTTTTGCAGAAAAAAATGAATTAATCCGGCGGTGACGTCATTAGCATGGGCGTGGCTTACTTCATATCAAAATGGGCATTTATCGATACTAATCGATAGATGCGGCGGATGAGTTACTTAAAATTATTGACTAGCGATCGATGATCGATGCTAGCACGAAAATTTATTTATTTATTTATTTTCTTCCGATGCGTTCTCCTCCGCATTCATGTCGGTCAAGCATGGAAAATTACATAATACTGTGTCCTGCTCGGCCAGTAGCCCTGCCCACTTTTCCCCGCGGCGTGATTATAAGACTTCGATCATCGATTAGGTCAATTAAGAACAGCATTAATACCTTACTTCTCATGCGTCTCAATTAAAAGACTAAATCAAGAAATAAAAGATTAAATTAAGAGTCCGTTTGTTACTGATTGACCAATATTGATCGAATGATAATATTGATCAAACGATAGGTCACAGATCTACGCTTAACAACCAAGACAGGAATAACGATGTTAGTCTCGAGTATGGTAAATGAAATTCCACATTGAAGACATACAAATAGGCAAACGTGCTTCGCTAATGGGTAGCTCCGCCCGTGCGGATGCGGCGCATTTGTGCGAAAGAGACATTAAATTTCGAAACCACACAAATTTAAATTCAACTGTGACCTTCCTCACTTGTACCACATGACGTACGGATGGGAAATTCCATTTGGGGCAGTTATTGGACAAAAACCACAACAACCGCTGAACGGCATCTGATCTAGTGTCTTTGTGCATAATACACTGCAAAATAAGCGAAAATGCAGACGATGACGAATTCTGATCGAAAACGCGAGCAGGAGAGCACTTTGTTCTGATACTGTTTACTACCGATCGTCAAAGATACACCGTAGCAGTTGCTTACAACTTTTTCCGCAGTTTTTTACAGTTTACATTTTATTGGCAAAGCAGTAATTGACATCGGTATCTATTTATCCAATTATTTATTTATTTGTTTACTTGTACACGGTACTTTCCGTACGAAAGCACAGTTATCAGCAGCAAAAATGAAAAAAAAGTATGCACTCACCAATAATGCAATTTGTAAAGATCATAGTCAACAGTGGAATTCAAAAATCCGGCAAATTGCTCGAAATTCGTCTGGAACGAGACTTGCGGTAAGCTCGTAACCCTGTCAGCAGAGGCTTTCGCAGTTCTGTCACCGGATGCGAAACCCAGGACAACTAGCACAAGCAGCACTAGCAGGCGCATAGCTGTGGAGGTACGCTGCTGCCAGGCTGCCAATGCGTTATCATTTCGGATTGATCATAAAAGGATGGTCGTAAAACAGTAACGAGCTTCTTTTCGAGAGTTTCCACACTTATCACGGTAAATTATCAGCGTTTTTGGCCCACAGTGCTATAGACCACGGTCATTAAATGATCTCACTGTTGTTTGCTGTGGGGCAGGGCTGAGTGCACATACTAAGGATCAAAAATGTATCAGAAATGGGAATCACTTAAAGTACAGAGCGTCTGAATTGTACTATAAACAACTAGTCCAGGAAGCACTAAAAGTGAAGACAAAGGTCTAACGCGGTCACGTTTTCCTGTACTAAATAGAGATAACAACTGCAGTAACCCACAGCTTCTCCCTCACTGTTTCATGCTAAGTTATGGATTGAACAGTGAAAATTCATTGCTTGGAACATGCGAGAATTTCCGGACTTTGGACAGGCTTGAAAATCCATCGGATGAAAACAAATGAATATATAACAACATTGTGAGTTTCCAGGGACAAAGATAAGAATCCGGGCTATGTCTGCTACGAGACTGGCCATTGCTAGGCTGTCATTGGCCGGCTCCGCCCACATTGGTGGAACAACCTTTGTCAATGTGTATTTGTAGTAATTTTCTGATCAATAAGAGCCCTACCACTGCAAACTTGGTGCGATTTTTTAAAATTTTCCCAGTGTTAAAGTCAATATTTACGCTCAAAGAAATCTTTTAGTCTTCATCTGAGGCTGCGTGACAAGAAGTACGCTGCTGGTCTGTGATTGGTCGATTCATGTACGCGTTGCGGCTGCAGCCTTTTAGAATACGAGCAGTTCTGCGTGGATATGAACAACTTTTCTAAGCTTGAGTGGGACAGATGTGAGTGTATCGGAATCCACAAACTGTGAGAAGGTGGCCATCGATGTCATCGAATTTGAAGAAACGACCTGAGCGTAAAAAGCGTACGCATGCGGCGCGGTCGCGTCGCGGCGTACTTTTTCACCGCCACCCTTCATCTGTGAGAGCTTTGTGTTGGCCACTCGCGAGCCAGTAATGTTTGAGACACGGACAATCTCTTCGTTTTTACGTCTTCAATTTATTTCTACGTTGTTTATATATGTTTCTTCTATCATTAGTTTTAGGAGTTGTTATGCCGTACCGACCTCATTTCAGATTCATACATTGCTATAGTGTATTTCACCGGGGAACACAATTTTGAAGATAGTAGAGAAAGAGAGAACGCGAGAAATAGTGCAGTATCCGAGGAGGCAAGCGAGAAATGCTGATCATGCGCACAAATACTCAACTATCGTCGTTTTTGGAAAGGACTACAGTTCATTCAACAATCCTTGTGACTCCTCATGTGGAGCGTCTTTTCAGTTTGCTTGCTAGTACTTCTCGTATTGATCCATTGTTATATGACCTATTCGGACGTCTATGATTTATTTCTGGGTAATGTGCCCCTGCAGGAGAATCGCGGAACCACGAGTCTTCCTATTTTGACACATTTCTTACAGGAGCTATGTCGGGCACCATGTTCATGCGTTATGTCGTGTATCATTAGCATACTTATCAATATTCACAATTGTCATAAGGACTGGGGGGAGGGGCTCAGCGTGAGGACCTCATTGAGAGAGATGTGAAGAAGTTAGTGAAATCCTAGGTTCAGGCCGGGTAACTACAAAGGGACACTGGGTAAGTTAGGGAGCGCGTCCTCCACGGGCGCGTCCAGTCGAGCTTGCAGTCTAACCTAAGTCACTGGACCGTCGACAGACCCGAGGTACGACATTATTTCTCAGATGGCTTGTTTGATAGAATAAACAGGCGAAAACAAGGACTCAGACAAATTGTCGGAAGGACCGCAGCAGACAGAGATCGCGCTCATTTGGTTAAGAGACGAGAGACGCAGACATAAAATTTTTCGGAAGGACCGCAGCGGTTATTCGGAAGGACCTCGGAAGAAATGCAGCAGGAAACCGGAAGAACCACAGGTCACCTATCGGTTCTTCTGGTTTTCTGCTGCGGTCCTCCTGAAAAATTGTCTGGGGAGAAGGGGGGCGGGGACGATGGCAAAAAGCGAAAACTTGATCACAGATATTTATTCGCTCATTCTTTTTTTTATTTGCCCTGGAAAAGCATCTATGAGCTGTCGAAGATTCTACCTATTTTATAATAAAAGAGAGTGAATTGAACTTAATTTTTCTGAGCAACTCGTCCACAGGATTACTTAAATTGTGAGCAAACTGAGCTTCAACGTACACTTGCACTATAACTGCGTGACAACTCGTCCACTCAGGATTCCTAGGGAAAATATGGAAATTCCTCCCTAGCTTTTGCTATTGCTGCTAAGCTATTTCTACAATTACTAGATGATGCCCTCCTTATACTCCAATGAATCTGTTCCCATCGATCGATAAATATCGACAATATCGATTTATTCACTCAAAGCACACAACAATACAAACAAATGGTAAATCCCGTGTAGCACATTAAATATCTCAGTTTACAGTACATACCGTAAAAAGCAACAATATTAGTTTGTTACAACTAATTACAAGATCGATTTCCATGATACTGGCATCATGATAACCGCGCAGCTTTTGCATCCCCAAACCTCTATGCATCTCTAGACTCTCTAAATATTCCACCGTCTGTCATGGACAAGCAGTTATCAGACGCCAGTTTTCATACACATACCTCGTCTAGAATGAGCATATCATTAGTAATAAAAATGATTAAAAAGCGCTTATGTGTCTGCGTCTCGCTCTCTAGTCATGGGCGGATCCAACCAATTAGAATCGCTCGACAACGACGTGCTTAGATCCACGCTCGTTTTCAGTGGCTCCAAGTGGGAATTTCTTCCGCTTCACTGGCGCCTGCTTTTCTACTGGATCACCCATGGCGTCCAGTTGGGAGCCGCTGGAACCAAATGAAAAGTGGTCCGGATAACTGTCACAATAGGTGTCATCCACTTACCGCGGGTCCGAGTGGCTGCTCGCCCGGTCGTCAGGTGTTGGCTCGACGTCGTCTGAAGGCCGTGGCGATGACAGTGGACTTGCTTCCTGAGTGAGTCGTCGCAGCCACTCGTTAGTCTTGCCTGCAAATAGTCGCTTATGCTCGCTCAATGTCGCCTGTCGTCCATTAAAGCTATTCATTTTATCACATTTGAGTTAGCTTTCATTAGATAGCTGCTGCCATACCCATCACAACGAAATGGTGGTGCAGAAAATCTGCGCACGCATCTGAACTTGTCTAGTGGGGTTTGAAATGGCGTTAATCCCTAGCATACCGGTAATCGTTAGAAAAAGATATGAACTCTTCGAACATGAACGCCTTCATTTGATCATTACCTTTCTGTGTAAAAACCTATTAGGTATGTGACCCATTCATCCTTACAAAAAAAATTCTCTTTTTGTGCGACAAAAATGCCTCAGCACGAGCTTATGCAGCCCGCGCTTCTGGCCCGCGGGCTGTCGCCTCTCAGGTGAAATACCAGAATCTTCTCAATGATATTTTATTGACAAAAGTGACGAAGATATGAAGATAACCAGAATGGACCGCTGATATCTATGCGATGTTCGAAGTTATTGTCGTTTATACCCGCCCATTGTCGCCTACAAGACAACTTCGTCTATTCCGTTCTTTCTCTATGATTTTTTATCCTCGTCTCGGTATAAAATAAATTTATGTCGCTCATGTTGTCGCTCATTGCCGCTTGTACCCGCTAGATTCTACAAAATCATCGTCTACGTGGGAACTGATATGACACGCCATGGAAACCTTTCAACAAAAGCGAAGAATGTAAAAGTAAGCATGGATTGGTGGCATCAAATTATTAGAGGAAGTGTTTGTCGCTCATACCCGCTGCTTGTCGCCCTGAAGCCCGCTATTCCATTCTCACTCTTTGGTCTTTATTTTCATAACGTAACCACTGAAAATAATTTAATCCTTGAAAAAGCAGCAAGGCATTAAAATACATCACGAGTTAATCGATTCGACTGTCGCTCACTGTCGCCTACACCCGCTAGGCCCTATAAAATCAACTTTTTCAAGACCATTTCGATCAACTCAAAAAATGCACACAAAAGCGAAGCGAATTTTTCCATGGAAGCGAGACGCGACAAAAGCATAAATTTGGAAAAAAATTACTGTTTTGTCCTTTTTTCGCACTATACGGAACTCTGTTTCTATTGGCCACATGTCGTCGATCTTCGTCAACTGTCACTGACGGGTCTGTCGCAGCAGACCTGACAACTGTCACAACACGCGCTGCTCGGCTTATTTGCGATGCTTCTGTGAAAATTTTAAAACAACTCCGTGGGCGGGGCCACTGCACTTCTGTGAACTTTAGAAAAACTTACTGGTAGGCGTCATTTGCTTCTCCTTGTCGTCTGTACTGGCCGTGTCCGGACTACTGCCACTGTTGTAGTTCGCTTTCACCATGTTCATGATACGATGTCTGCTACTGATGTACTCCCTATAACGTCAACAAAATAGCTACATTCCACACTGGGTACAGCTTATCACAATGGACCTGCTGTTATCAGTACTGGTCTTGTCGGGCAGGCAGCAGACGCCGCTCCTCAACCAGCGTACGACCGTTGATCGCACTTTTTCATTCAGGATCACGTGTAGAATTAGAATGAACACTCCCTGAAATACTAGTTGCGATACTCAGCTAATGTCGCCGGGTGTCGTCTACGGTCGCTTATAGTCGCCTAAAGTCGCTTGATGTCGCTTGGCTAACAATCCCATCCTTCAACAGTACATTTCATCCAATTGTGTTTGCAGCAGCGCACAACTCTTCACAACCAGCAACCACGTGTGTCGCTCGAAGTCGCTAGCTCCCGCCTTTGCATATTAGGCTTTCCCCATGGCTATGACTCTCTTGTTGGCTGACCGCACAATTCCATTTAAAAGCAACAAACAAAGCGATTTTCACCATTCTTATTGGGTAGGATTTATGGTAATCGATAATCAGTCGATAAATTATAGCAGACCTGAGAACAGTTAAGGATGGTGAATATCCAGGCAAACACCACTCCTCCCGCACTGCCGACGGCTGTGAGGAATCCGAAAATCCATGTGACTCCTAGAAGACATAGCAGAGTGGCCGAACCCTGAATCAATAGCGTTTGAGACTAATCGATGGAAAAATCGATGATGAAATACTGCGATCAGAATCATGATTCTTTAGGGCAAAACCTCTGAAGAAGTGCACAAGCTAGTAGAAGCGAGCGTGAGCGAATATAAGCGACAGCAAAATGATGGACTGATAATAATGTTAGAACCTGTTATGAAATAGCGTGAAGAAACAAGAACAGGTAACGCAAGCAAAAGTAGGCGATAGCCACCATGAGTATTCATGACAATTACAGTACAAGCTTACAGTGAGACACCGTGAGCTAGCACTAGCGACAATGGGCGACCAGAAAGGGACATATCTAAATCGAAGTTAAAAATGGCTTGACTGAATTTAATTTAAAATACCACGTTTTTGAGTTGCTAGGAAAACAACGACTAGAATGTGAAATTATTCATGCAATGTTAGGGGAGGGACGAAGCGAGCACAAGCGGCATGTGGCGAAGGACTGTAGACGGAGAGTGACAAGTATAGTGCACTGACAGAAATTTCAGAAGATCTACAAACAAGATTCTCTAGACAGTATCGAACAGAGCATTGTTAGCAGAAAGCAATGCGAGCGACAGCATGCGACAACAAGCGACCGTTGGCGACATGATGCTCACCTTCAACCATCCAAATATTCTATCAGTCTTGTTGCGATCACCGGTTTTCACTGACAAAACCACTCTTAGGGCAATAGCTAGGAAAATCACGTTTGCCTGTAACGAGATGTAGATAATGAGGCGATCGATATCGATCAATAATAAGCTGTCCTACCATAATAACCACAATAATCGGTCCAATGAATGCCCATAACGTCGGCGTCGAGGTGTTTATCCAACAGCTATAAATATGTATCCATTAGCCAGAGGGCGTGGATTCACACTTTGTCGTGGCCTGATGGGCGTGGCACCAAAAATCGATCAATAACTCACTATCGATCCGTCCCATAGTTCTGCCATGCGACGCCGCCAGAAACCGCGACCACAACAGCTGGGAATCCATACGAGAACAAGTAATACAGGAGTATACGTGTATTGTCCGGTTCAAACACCTAAAGAGCGTGGAGGCGTTAGAGACGCAGAGAAATCCTTGCTGTACGCGAGTCGCGCGACTCACTTCGATCAACATCAAGTATAGCTGATATCCTTCGAGAAGCATCCAGCAAAAAGCTGCTAGGAAGAAGTAGTGAAGAAGAATGGCAACGATCGAACAGCCGACACGGTTTCCAGTTCGATCCATTCCTGGAGTAATCAATATATTGATTTTCTAAAAGGCGGTGAATAACAGCGCAGTAGAGGTGAAACCATGCTAGTTCTGACTAATCAGATTTTTCTTAGCATTACCTGACACTCTAATATGTGTCCTAGAAATCTACACCATTGCCATCACTTGGCACTCAAATCAATAAAATCAATACATTGATTCGCCTATGCAACTCACCGATGACAAATACAAGCTCAGCGATGAGCAGACACAAACAAAGATTGCGATGAATCGTGTTTCGGACATTGTAGAGAGATCTACAACACAAAGTACTGTCCCAAAAGTTTCGCATCAATCAATATTGTTCAAAATCGCACCTGAAGAAGGTAAACACAAACAATGACAGTGCCAAGCACACAACAGAAAGGGCACAGCCGATGATCGAGACGACATCCAGCGCTGCTGCCATAGTACCAGAATATTGAGCCACTTTGCCAGAGATGTCCATGAGGATGGCGAAACTATAAACACACATCAGTAGACATAAAAAATCGCTTCTAATCGCTTATGTCTTCAGAATAAGAGGATAAAACGAAACAAAACCGCACTTGATCGCTTGATCACTCTGGCGTGACAAAACTATTGGTAAGTATAGTCAACTGCAGCAAGAAACCGCTCTTAAGCGATTGATCTCGCTAGTGTGAAACTATAAACGCGCACAATCGAACGCAAAAGATCGCCTCCAGTTGTTTAATCTTGCTCACGTCGACGCGATGAAGTCAGCAGTGACATGTTGCGTTGGGTATTCTCCAATATGGCTACGAAAACAAATAAAGCGCTTGTTAACCCATCAATGCGTCTCCACACCAAGTCGCTTGGTGTCGCTCAGTGTCGCCTACGGCAACGTTTCAACTGGTGATCACACTCATTTTCGTGGGAGGTCTTACAAGGGAAGTGCAAGAGGCCATATTCGAAAATCGGGATGAAACCTATCTGGCTTGAATCTTTGTTGGAGAGGGTGTTGCAGTATATATTTTGTTACTGCCCTCGGCTTCAAAAAACAATATATGCGTTGCAGCACTAGTCCGTCAGCGACGAGGTGGCAGAGTGGAGAGGATGCGGACTGATAGGCAGGAGGTCGAGGGTTTGGATCCCGTCATTGACACTCGTTTTGCATTTTTGTTTTTTATTCCTCCTATGTTATTGAAATCAATTTTGGAGGGCTAGAAGACAACACTTGTCTTTACTGACGTACTAGCTATAGAATAACTACTATGCTATGAACGTAGTTTAGTGATCGTACAGCTTTCCCTCGAGTCGCTAGAAAATTGTAAAATTTTCATTCAAAACAAAAAAAGGATGGTCAATGAGAAAGCATTTACTGGCAGCAACGGTGCACACAGACAATGAAGTGTTCAAAGCAAAAGCGGTGAGAACAATACGCGCAGACAATGAAAGAAAGTCTGCTACAATCATTACAGTCGCATTCACTGCAGAGATCAGAGGGGAAGCAGGCTTCCACTGGAGTGAGGAAAGAGCCTGGATCTAAATCAGTATACCCTGCCGCCTTCCAAGGGTAACGAAGCATAGCGCGAAAAAAAGCTCGCAGTGAGCAGCCTCAAGAAGAATCCTTCCAAATGCTTCGGCCAACTTCCGCTCATCACGAGTTGCACAGTTGCCATCACCCGGACCAAACCGAGCCAACAAAAGGGCCACGACGCGTGAAGGTTCGAACATTATGAACCGAGTGGGAAAGATTTTGAGTTACAGTCGTGAAAAGTGACTGCTACTTTATAGCTAATCGAGGGAGAAAAGCAGGTTTTATATAACGTAGTTATTCCGTGCCTAGTGCGTCAGTAAGGATAAGTATTATCTTCTAACCTTTTAAATTTGATTTCAACAACACAGGGGGAATAAAAAAATGAGAGAGCAAAACAGGTAGGTGCGCATGACGGGGTTCAAACTCTCGAGCTGACAGTGCAGCATCCTCCCCACTCGGCCACATCGTCGCTGACGGACGAGTGCTGCCGCGCATATGGTACTGTGGTGGGATTTTTGTTTTTTGGAATCGAGGGCAATAATGAAATATATACTGTAACACCCTCTCCAACAAAGATTCAAGCCAGATAGGTTTCATTCCGATTTGCGAGTCTGGCCTGTTGCACTTCCCTTGTTAGATTGAGTTATTTGTGTGTTACGTGAGACGGGAAAAAATTAATAAACATGAGAATCATCTCAAAAATTTAAAAAAAGACTATTAAATCAATACTTATAATTTGCACTGGTGATTTCTCACCGCTACGGACTATAAACGAACAAGCGCAAGCATAGCTCACCTCGTCAGATGATTGCATGCGCATTCAGTGGCGTCGTTATTGGTAGAAAGCATTCGACAGCCATCCGTGCTCCATTCTCTAAATTATTGATTTTCCAATAAAATAAACGAAAACATCCGAAAGAAAATTTGAAGTCAACCTTAGATCTAAGTCCCAGAAGACGCAACGTGGATTGCTCACACCATTCTTTCGCAAATGATAGAACGTGAATGTGGCTGGTTGGTCTGATGGCAGACTAAAAGATGAGTATGCTCCGCCCAAAATTCAAAATGATTGAAAAAAAATCTCGGAGGAAGATTATACCAAGAGACGCTCATTAAGGAACATGTTTTCAGCCCTTTTTTGCTGTATTTAGGCACAACTGAGAAAAAAACTCGTCCACGTGGTTAAACTCGTCCGACCTACCTCAAACTCCTCGTGGCATCGTCGACGGATGCTCCGATCACATGGCTGTTCACAATGGTGTTGCTGTTTTCAGCCAGTAGCTGACCAAACGTCGTGAAGACGTAGTAACCAAGGCGGAGGCGTGACCGATCCAAGGATTGTTCTGATGTGGGGTCCTGAAAAATGCCAAAGTTGATAGGATCTCTGTGATCAATCAATAAAATCAATAGCCACTAGATCTTACGAAAACAGTTCTCATCATTTTTAACCAGAGGTTAAATTTTATCAAAATCTGACAACAAAACTGTAGAAATTCAACCAATGCGGGAGACCATCTGACAATTTTTTCGGCTAGCAAAAATTTGGAACGGAATCCTTTCATTTTTGTTTCACAATCCCGGTATTCTAGGTTAGAAACTGCTTTGTTGCTTTAGGACCCTATAATTTCAAGGATTTTGGAAGAAAATCAGCAAATAAGGATATTTTTGTGAGGTTTGAAACAGATTTTACAAAATGACAAAAAATTGACAATTTCAAGAAAAATTCAAATATATGGAGTAAAGAATTAGGTAAGCAAACTATAGATCAAATATTCATTATTATTAAATGGTGAAATATGGAAAGGACCACTGTTAAAAAATATTTCAAAACGACAAAATAAAAATATTTTCTCTTAGAAAAGGAAAAAACATGAACACACCATTCCAGGATGGAAGAACGCCGCACCTACGGCTCTTTGTGGTGAAGCTGCATTTGCAGACGATTCTGTAAAAAACGTATTAGCCCTGGATCGGTGAAATGACACAGATTTCTGAAGTTATTATGTACGGTATATGTCAAACGGCTACAATGAAAGGGGAAAAGTTGTAGTGTACAATAAATATCGGCTATAAGGCTATTTGTATAAAAATATTATTCTAAAATTGACGGAAAAATCCCATTTATTGAATATGGCGCCACGCCTGGCTGCGAATTTGGAATGTACAAGTGAATAAATATGTAAGTAAATAAACCAACAAACAAACTGGTAAGTAAAAAAATGAAGAAATAAATTAACGAAACTTACTCAAAACGCTCAGCGAAGGCAGCTTGATAATAGGCGATTGACTGAATCCACTGAACTGCACACTCTCATGCGGAGCTGGAGTTGTTCCTGAGCTGGAACTATGGAATTCAGGATGACGTCATCGAACCAGACAAGAGCTTTGAGACAGTACAGACCTGGTAGGTGCTGCAAAACTCTCAAAGGTATCATCCATGGGCGGAGACAATCCAGGACGACCGCCACTCCTTCGTCCTGCTAACGGATCCATCGCATCGCCATGCGGGGATGCGTACGCTTCTGGTTGACGAACGTCAATTTCCATAGCTGAATGCTCACTTTTGCTCGACTGTACTCGCTCAATGTCGCCTAGGCACGCCCACTGTCGCTATGCTCGTATCATCATAGTCCACTTAAGTAATCAAGGATGTGGGGCAACTTTCGCACAATTGTCGCTTATTGTCGCTAATGTCCGCTCGTTCTCGCTAGCGTTCGCTCTGCCACAACCATGGACCTTCTACTATGTGAGTGAAATGATAATGGCTGTGCACGTTATACGAATTATACGAAACGATAACAGCTATTTTGAATCAGGCAATTAATCCTCACGGAATAATATCCTTTCTCGCTTATGTTCGCTCACTATCGCCAACCACATAGTACTTTAAGAAAGATAACCTCTTCATGGGTAACAATTATCCATTCTTTTGAGCGTAATCGATGCTCTCAAAAGTTGTTTCCAGTCTTTATCCCGAGATAATTACAGCTAGTCGCTTGTCGCTTGATCTCGCTGAACCCGCAAATAGTCTGCTACTAGCACAGTCACAAGTACGAACGTCAATGCCGCTTTTAGTCATGACTCCTCAGTATTTCTTCATAATGTAGGTTTTTGATGTTCACTCTCGCTGGATGTCGCTTGCGCTCGCTGGTATTAAGCATATGTATGAACGTTATGGTAGAAGGTGTTCCATCATCCAGTTTGTACAAAAACTTATCGCCTGCCCCCGCTCACTATCGCTGTTGGCCGCTAACTGCCCCCCTCCCCTCCAAGCTTCACAAACGCTCACCCCAGTTTTTGTACTGCAGCTTCTTCTGATTATCTATAGTGTAATCCGCAAGCAGTATAGCACTCTGCTCCAATGACGACATCAGCGTAGAGGCGTGGTCAATCCGCACGAGAGTGGACAGCTCCCCCCACACCGGGAGGGCCTTTGGCGATAGCAGATAGTCACCAGATGAACCAAACGACTAAATGAAGAAAAATAAGAAATAATGTTCAGGGTAATACCGACAATAAGACAATTATCACAGTCTGTGGGCGTGGCCTACCTCTGTGAAGTTTGTCGCCCTAGTTTGGCGCTCATTTCGATCAGTCAGAGCCGCGTACTGTGTTCGGGCCAACTGCAGTACGTCATTGCTGAGAGTGACGCTCCCTGTGATGTCTCCTCCATATAATTGACGGTTTAGGGTTGATCTGGAAAAATCGATACCGATCAATAACTGCGCATTATCGGCTAAAATCAACATTTTTTTTTGAAAATGTGCCATTATGAGAAAAGTGCATTGACAAGCGAAGAGAATGAAACAGGAAAACTTGCGATTTTGTCGATTTTGAAAATAATTTTCTTCAAAAAACTACAGTAAACCAAACTAGTCCTATTAAAGGACTCACCCCAGATCGGCAGCCATCCGCGTGCTAATCTGCTCGGCTGGATCGCCTCTTTGTATAGCCGATCTCATCTCGGCTATCCATTTATGCGTGCAATTCGTGGTGTCCGCCGGCTCCCACTTTGCTGTTTGACAATTACAGTACCTGGCGATGGTACCTGTAAAGGATTACTGTATGACTGATGTGACCACATGCTTTCGAAATTTTGCTCCTAGTAGAAATATTACAATTTGTGTTCAATGGTGTAACGAAATTAGAAGAACTGGTTTTTCGAAATTATGACTAAGAAATTTTGGGTGACTCAGTATGCTGAACAACTGGCAAAAAATTCGTAGATACTGTAAGTACATGCACTTCATAGTAATTCATTTCTTGCCGCAGGTAAACCGATAATTAACTTGTATAGAAAAGATCAGCGGGACAACTACCACTATCAACTGCAGGACTCAGGGCTTTGTTACCATCCGTAGTAGGAGAGCTTATAACCTCAATGAAAGGACATCGCGGTGAAGTGCTTCAAAATGCTCTTTTTTCAGGTGAAGAAATGGAATGTCCAATAATTTTCAAAATTTCCACTTCTCTTCGCTCCGTGTTTTTTTTTTCTGGCAAGATTATAGTTAAATAAATAAATAAGTACTAGACAAATAAATGAATAAAGATATGGAGAACTATAGTAATTTAATGCAGTTGGTAGTAGATCCTTTCACACATGCCCTAGCGGAGTACTGATTGGAATTCCTGGATCTTGCCCATTAAATGCCTGTGTATGCAAAGCGAAAAGGCAACTGTCACAAATACTGATGTTTTGCACGAAATCTCCTAAACAACTCGAAAAAAAAAAGCAAAGTATACATACATAAATATATATATAATATTTTACTTTATAATTTTATATATATATTTTTATACTACTATTTATTTCTTTTTTATTCTCGCTTACATTTATTGATGTTCATATATTTATATTCTGTACTTACATTATTACATATTTAATATTACTGTTATTTTTTACAAACTAATTGCATCAAAAATTACACTATCTGCAACATATGGTGCAGGCGCTATAGTACATAGTCTGTTTCGCCAGCGATGGTAGTTGAGTATTCGTGCACACTGTCTGCTTTTCTCTGCACCCTCTCCAATCTCTGCACACTTTCTCACCCTCTTTTTCTGCGGTGTTTCCCCAACTATCTTCCCCCGTGGAACAGACTATACATGTACTTCTACTTTCATACTATTTTATAAACCAATGCTATACATTTACTAGAACATACTGCATACATTTATTGTTTTTATTGTTTGTATGATAGCTTACGACAGGGAACTCCAAACAGTCGTGTGCACGGGGCGGGACCGCAGCGCGGTGTGGCACTCGAGTTCTGCTGGCAGAAGCAGACAGCCAGAGCCAGCATGCAGAGCCCCTGCGTTCCTGCCCGAAAGAGCCGCGCCGCAGTCTCGCCCCTTGCACGCGGCTATTTGGAGTTCTCTGTATTTTATTCAACTACTATATATTACTGTACTATGCAACTGAATGGAAAATCGATACTTCGATACTCTGTCAAGCAATGAACGTGAATTTCGTTAGTTTTTCTTCAGTTTACACTCGTCACACACATCGGTTCCAGAAATGGTCCAAAAAATCAATAGATCACCATACCTACGATATTTTCCGGATCCGGACACGGAACACGTGCTTCGGTGCAGGCCCTCGTCTTTGGATACCGTATACCTTTACGCGTCTCCTCATCACAGTACTTAGCCGGTGCGAAGATTTCGCCAACTGCTGGTGGACTGAAACACAGCTCACTTCAATGGGATAGCCAGATCAACTCAGATCACTCGATCAATGCGCATCTTTTCAACACAACGATTTGGTGCACTGATTCAACGACAAATTTTCTTGATTTTCCCCAGTTTCGAACGCTAATTGATTGGTGGATGGTTACATTTCTTCGGTAGCCCTCGATCATACAATTCTCGCACCCAAAAAACGCACCACAGTTCACATTCTTTGCCGAGCGACCGCCTGTCCTTGGCCATTTGGTGTTCGCTTGGCGTGTACGCTATGACTGCGGACAAAAACACGTGTCTTATGGGACAAGATTGCGGAAATTTCTGGCAATTTCTCGAGAATTGTGGCCGGTAAATCCCGTTTCGTGGATAATTTGCGCACGAATTATGCAACACAACTGGTATTACGGCTAAGGTATCCAGGAATTCACCACCTATTAAGCTTTGGGATTGCAAACAAGTTCAGAAACAAGTCTAGACACGTTACAAATCGATCGATAGCTATTATTCCAACGACATGCCAAATGGCGCTGAGGACAACGACATGTCAATTGACGTTCACGCCTCAATGCTCCACCACGCTATGGTTAACTTCTATTGGATGATCTTTTTTGTCGAGTCAAGCACATTTTCTCACATATCGATCGATCGATATCGATTGATTAATTGCTTCTGTTCCCATCGAGAACGTTCCCAACACGTTTCCAATCAATGCCTACCCCATCAACTTTTTCAGATTTCCTTCTCACATCCTTCAAATCCACACCGGCTTAGTCTCGACAATTAACCAGATATTTCTGCGTCCGGTTACGATAATGCGTAAGAAAATGTGCATTTACAGAAAAACGCAAACACAACGGGCTATTTCGTTTGATGCATGCGCTAAACACATTAAATCGTGTATTCAATTATGTTGTCATGTGAGGCGTTCAGTGTGACAGGTCACACAGCTGAAACTGACATGTCGAAACGTGACAGGCTCAGTTTCTTGTCAAACTGCGAACTTAGGTCATTAATATTTAAGCAGGAGAAGAAGTATTAGGTTCGTCGAAAAGTCTTGCATTAAATTCCACATTTTTTTTTTCAAACAATCATAACATTACTGTTCATAAATTGACCTGATCTGCCAATTTTTATAGTTAAGAAGTAGAACATTCTATAACATTCCATTATCGAGGAATTTCAATTCAAGAACAAGAAATTCTGGAGAAATAAACGTTACTGCAAGAGTTCAGGCCAACGAAATATTTGATCGATAATCGATCCGCAAGAAAAATTGATGTCACCCAGGTAACAAATTGTATGCGTTGATACTTGCAGAAAGTGTCTTTTTTGGACTACTTTTTTCTCGAGAAGTGATACGGAATCAGAAGAATCTCCGATAGTATTGAAAGAATTTGCATCATACATATGAAAACAGACACAGACATTATAAATTCAGCTTGTGCAGGGAGAATATTATGAAGTGGAAAAAAGTGGAAAGAAACGAAGAGATGAAAAATGGAAAAGAAAAACAAACGAAACGAAGTAAGTAAGTCAGCTCAGATGCAATGATTCGGCATTTCTCACAGACACACTAAAAACCTACTTCTTTGTTTGGATTTCGCCTGCTACAGGATAACTTGAATATTCTGATGCCCGAATTTTCTTCTTCTTTTCTAATTATTGAAAAACTCGAATATTATAATAGTCCATCATTGAGACGAACCACGGTGAATATGTTAGCGTACCCAAATGTAGCCCTTACTCAGCACTCATCGAAGTGTTTAACACCTTCGCGACAATTTGCTCAACCGGTTGACACGCACGGTACGACGCGTGGGACCGCGTGCACAACCGGGTGCGCACAAACGCGTGCTTAAGAGACCGCCCGTGTCCTACGCGGCAGACCATGCCGAAAGCGTGAGGTCGTGCATGTGTTAACCACATACGTGACGTGATGTGATGTTGTTCTTATCCAGCTGCTACCCGTAATCACAGCCATGGGTGCCATGAGCGTGAAATTACCAAGTTGGGTTCAATTATGCTTGCCCAGATTACCCAATTGAGTTTAATTATGCATGCAAACTCAAGAAAACCCAGCAAAAATTATTCAGGAGCTTCTTTCTGGGGGACAACTAAAAATCCCATAGAAATTTTTGTAGACAAACAAGACCATAAAAGATATCTAAAAAAGGGAAGAAGTAACGCGGTCTTGATGCTTGGATGCAAATTCTAACTGGAATGCGTGGAAATCATGTCTCCTACGGTCTCAGAGGAGAAATCAAAAATCCTGAAATTAAAATTGAATTCCTAGTTGTCCAGCATCATACTCCCCCTAATCCGTACAAAAACTTCATTAATAACTACGACAATAATCCTCTTTGCCGCAGCAGCTCAAATTTTTGCGCCCGTTTTGGGGTGGGAGGGGGGGGGGGACATTTTACTCTAGAAATGTGCCCTGTTTACGAACTTGAGTTTAATAGTAATTTCATACAAAATTAATGCACACATCGTGCGCAACAAGTTAAAACACTTTTTCTCTGCACCTCCCTCCCATCCACCCAGTCTCCAGTGCAGAATATTCCCTGCGGTGACACCAAAGTTCTACGGCAACAGGTTGCAGTCGGTGAAAGAGCGCTTACGTCACTAGCGTAGCTCCGCCCAACGACTCCAACGTCATCGAGGCCACGCCCACTTTTTCCACGTTCCATTCACATCCAGGTTTCTACACAGAAGCTTTGGAATCACATTGGGGGATGCCCTAGTTTCCCCCATGGTAGGCCTAGCGGGAACCCGGTCGCGAGAGTTCCGCCAGCGAGCGACCTCGCGTTCCATTTGTGAACTCGCTACGATCTGGTTTGATGTTTGCTCACATGCGGAGATTATTTCACTGCAGGACCAGTGCAAAGCATGGAATAACACAGATGCTGAGAGTGGTCCACGTGAACATATTCGATCGTTATTGATTTTTATAAGGATTTTCATGTAGGGGAAAATTTATTTTGTGGTGAATTTCCTGTTTCAGGACGCCATTAAAAGGGACGGCTAGGGGTGACGCTGGTTGTCGTCCTCTATGGTTAGGATAGATTATGCCGAGAAATTTATACGGAGGGGGGGGAGGTAGGGTCCATATCCCCAGAGACGGGCTGCTCATCCCAGATAGGTCCCGATGCCCTACAGAAAATCCTATGCTATCGAATCCCTGAAGTCTTACCCTTGTTAATTTCCAATTAGATGTATTTTCACATGCTCGAGTCTATTTTTTTGGCTGGTGCCTTCATTCTACCCCTACCCTCCCCCCCCCCCCTCCCAGACTCGGAGATCTGCTACCGTCACTGGCCATAAGATATTAAACACGGAGGCAATCCTTGAAAAAAGGTTCTAACGTGCTGCGTTTGTACAAAAAAATCTAAGGTTCTCACAGTTCTAGTATATCCGCGGATGTCTGAAATTAGTTGGAAAAAAACCTACAGGAAGTGAGTCATAGCATTGAGGAGCATTGAGGAATTTTTTGAATGTAGCCGATCAATACGTATCAAAATCATGGGGATTTATAGATATAACGTGGAGGAAGTTTTTACAAACATCAAAGTGGAAAAAAACAGCTCGGTTCCATTTTAATGACCATAAAAATTAATAAATTGATAAAAAGTGTTGGATGCCTATGTGAGCCAATCTTGAACAAAAGTCAATAAATCGATAATTGACTGAGCAGTAGGCCTTAAAGTTTTGCTAAAGGGAATTCTTTGCTAGATATTTACCCCCTCGCATAGCTTTTTCGCCAAAACGTTAAAATACCATTCACAAGTAGCGAATTTAGAGTGAATGAGAGAAGTGTAGCACCGGTGCGTCACCAATGTACACCCGTGCAGCACCAAAAGCACTGCAAAAACCATTCTTGGTTCTTCAAGTGTTGCTTTCGGTCTTCTCTGTAGCAATCAAAAACAGGCGTTGAAATGTGTATATAACAAATTATAGGAAAGAAATAAAAAACCTTGAAAAAAAGCTTTAAAAATAAGCATAATAATATTGCATTTATGCATTTTGTCATAGTTGCAATATTCTTGTGTTTACTTCGTTTTGAGGTGGCACCCTGAATGCATATAAATAAATAATGGAATGAATACTTATAATAAAACCGCAAATGGTAAATTCTAAAACGGTGACGAGGGTGTAGCACCCCTGTGGCCTCCTTGACTCACCCGTGTAGCACCACTACAAGAACCAATCCCTATCCTTACCCAGTGCTCCCATTTCGCTTCTTTCGTGAAGGACGTTCACTTTAAAGTCATTCTATTCCAAAAATACGACGACCAGGAAGATGGTGCGGCGTCGGCCTGTGGGCAAACTCGCGCAGCACCATGTTTGCTGAGAGGCTCATTGAGTAAATACCGAAAGGGTTAGATGGTGGTGAAAAACTCGAGGGCAGTCAAGAAATCCTTGCGCACGAACCTGTCAGAATGAAATGACGCATGACTCTTCCTTTACTGCTTACTCATCCTCTCTCTACCGTACTCTAACATGATAATTCTTAAATTTTTGAAGTACTGTAGATTGAAAACGTTCAATAGTGGAAATGAGGAATAATCCCTCAAAAACAGCAATTTTACAGTGCTCAGCGGTGGCAGAGAAGCTATTACAGGAGAAGCGCCACGAAAACTCGTCCAGTTGCAAAGCTGCCTCACAAAAGTCGGTGCGAAACCCACAAATGGCTGCCTACAGCAGTTAAGCGGTCAATGCCAGGAAATTCCTACAAAACAAAGATTGCCAACGCGCCCTACAAGAGGAAAGAGAAAAGGTCCCCTGAACCGGAGCCGAATCTTTATTCCCTTGTCCCTTTGTAGTTTACATACTTTTTTTCTTGTTAAATAGTGATTAGAGATGTAAATAATAAACAGTCCAAGTTTCCCCGATCGTAAATCGTGAATTTTACGAGATCATCGAAATTTCAATCAGTAAGTCAAAATTACCCCTCCAATGAAGTTACCACCTACATAGAAATATCCATTCTGAACCTTTACACTTCTACTTCACCCAGGAACAGCATGCACCATGGAGATTACCCAGGGTAAAGGGCTCTGATGTCTATAGGTAAATTTGGTCTCAGTATTGTACGCCGGCCCAGGAGAACTCATAAAGGTGGAACACATGTCTAAATGTTACATCTGTAGCAAAAAGCAGCGCGAGAACTCGTCCAAGGAGAAATGGGACTGGACAACTAATAACTGTCACCCGCATCAAGCAATAGTTTTCAAAGAATTAATCATTCTCTTCCTACAGTAACCCAATATGGTAATTTTTCAATTTTCGAGAAACGGAGGAATGGACACGTATAGAAGTAGATCCAGTAACGTACTGAGTATATTCGAGGTCGAACATTCAAGTTCGATTGAATCGAAAATTTGGATTTATAAGTAGGGATAACGAGGGAAAAGCAAGGCAACCCTAGCCAATGAAGATGTGAGAAGGTTCACAGGACTTTCGAACATTCAAACGTTTGAATTGGTTTTATTCGTTTGCTATTCGCTCTTAAGCACAAACGTGGAAAAGGAAAGAAACCCCTCGAAAGCAACATATCGGTAGACGAGGGATTAGAGGAATAAATGAGAAAACTTCAAGGTAATTAAGGTTAAGGTAATTATGTCAGTCAAAAACTCGTCCACGGGCTAAGCCTTCCATTACTTCTTGGTTTACCACAGGATTACTACTTGCACTCTATCAAAAGCAGGGCAGACTCCTTGATGAAATACAAGTACGGTATTCATAGAAAAAGATGCAGCTTGCAATTATTTCACCAGAAGAACTCCCACATGCAGGAGAAGACATAGACAGAAGCTCGACAGTCACTGATGAAACTTAAATTGGAAAAAAGAGGATACAATGTGTAACAAAGCGAGGCTGTAGAGAAATTTCCAAGAAGGAAAATTAAATTTTTGAGCGCTTGATTGTAAAGATATAAAGGAGACTGTTCCTAACAATGAAGAGAGAAAAGAAAACTCAAAAAATCTCCATGTAATTTTCCACTTTCCACTTTTAGTTCTCGTTTACTTCACCTCTCATTCGTCGTTCGTAATAGGTATGACGCATGCATTCGATAAACTAATTACTTGGATCAAATAAATAAATAAATCCTCGAGCATTCAATGAAAGGTTCATAGTAAACAGAAAAGCATGAGAAGCAAACAATAAATAATAACCAAAATTCAGGGTACTGAGGAAATGTCTCATCTCAAGCAAGCGCAGCACAGAATCTCAGCTACAATGATGGTCAATAACAATTCCGTGCCGCGCCGCCCACGTGACGCGGTAGGCCAACAGGTCGCTGTGATTGTCGGGCGTTTCATCTTGCCTCTTCAGCCACGTTTCTCACGGCCAGTGGGCTTTTAACACACACTTACGTAGCTGTATATAAAAGCCACAATCGCAGCAACATTCACCACGTCGCGCCAACTTCGCGACGCGGTAGCTGGTCTACCGCGTCGCGAAGTTGGCGCCGCGCGCACTCGTCCTCAACGGTGCAATAGCGGTCGCACACCACTTTTATTTATTTATTATTGTTTATTTTATTACTATTATCATTCATTATTATTCACTTTCATTTATTATTTATTCGTTCACAACACATCCACTGCTAACCACCTCTCACCTTTCGTTCATACTAAATCCTTGGAAAGGTTTCCATTCTCGATTAAAACAACGGTGAAACCGGAAATATCTTACAGGTGGAAATGTGTCTAATTGGGAAAATAGAAAAAAATTGAGAAGAGGAAATTTCAAGATGAAAGATGAGAGATAGTTAGCAGTGAATAAGGGTTGTAGATTGTTCGTAAGAATTCTAGAAAATTCCAAATTCTAGATTATGGGGTGTTGTGCCTGGAAAGGGGTGTGGCCAGGCTATATGACTGGTCAATTCACCCAGCTGGCCAATTGCAAGGCCTGTCAGCGCCGCCCACTTCAGGTGTAACGCTCCATACCTCAAACTTTATGCCGAATCAGGTACGAAAACGATGCCCAAAGCCTTGAATGGCCTAAAATTTAAATATTATCTTGATGGATTTGATTCACAGAAGTAGTAACAGCGATAACGAGCAATAGTAGTGGCAGTTTCCAGAACTAAGCATACAAGTTTTATGTAAAGGCGCTCATATTCGACGAGCTTCCTACCCCTTTCAGGAAATAAAGCTACCAGCAAAGAAATCTAAAGGACAGTGCACTGTAACTAGAGTAAACGCACACGAAACAGAACCGGACATATGCTTAGGTTACTCTGATAAGCCTCAATCTCTCCACAAAAATCAATAAAATCAATAAATCTCTCACAAACTCTACCTTGTCCCTTTTGTCGCAGGTGTTGTCCGATCGTCCGCCGGAATCGCATAGGCACAATAAATTAGTGCAAGTGGTACTAGCAACATGACTCGAACAGCGTCCTGCGCACCAATCGATTATCGATCGATCAAAAGTGCCGACGAGTGCGCGCACAGCTGATTTCCGTATATGTGCACGAATTTGTTCCAGAGTTTTGTTGTGGCGGGGTGGGCCCGCCTCGAAATGGGCGGGGCGGCGGCTTGGCAGCGGCGCGCGACGCCTGAAGAACCGGTCGTGGTTGAGTCATGGACGACCTCGAATAGACACGGCTAATCTCAGACGTCGACAGTCGAAGATCGAGATGAGATCGCCGCCGCCGCCACTGTGTTTATGCACTGACTGGTTCGACGAAGTTGGTCATTTACGCGTTGTACGCAAGAAATAGGGACGGAATTCGTACGACAGCTGATTGCCCTTCCGCATTCTCAAAATAGTGCAAAATCGCGTGATTACTAGAGTTCTGATGACCGTACAGGCTTTACTACACTATGGCAGGCCTCATATTTTCAAAATAAAGAAGGAAAAAAGCAAGTTTCACAACATGGCTCACCTTGGGTAAAAATTGTGCCCAAACCCAGTGCTTAATTTTGTTTTATTACATTAACCCTAGCAACTTGTATTAAGTTCACAGTTTAGTTTTACTGTACTTACATTCTATATATAATGTCATGTACATAATAATGTGATATACATATTATATTATACAAAGTATTTTCATTTCTGGTTTGGGACCACCATTTGAAAGGGACATCGTGGAACAGATACACTATTTTCCTTTAGATGACCCACACCCCGATACAGTGGGCGTGTTACATCGTGGGGGCGTGGCCACTGCTCCGCCATTGGTCCATTCAAATGGCCTTCCCGATCGCCAGTGACGACTTAGCCGACAATCTCTCACTCATAGCAATACTTTACTCAAAAAAAGCTAGGCGAACAAAGCTTCTATACAACACTTGCTTTACTGTATACTTTTTTACTAAAGTAGATAATGTGCTTATACTTTCGTTCTTGTTTATTTATATTTATGTCAAACATCATATAATACGTATAGCAACGCTCTCTATTCTGTCACATCCAGAAAAGGTCGATAGTATTTTTCATTTATTTATTGATACACTAAAGGTGTGCAAGCCAAATAGGGCGTGAAACAAAAAACAAAAAAAAATTAACCTCCAAAAAAAATTTAACCTCAATATGTCGTGGCCAGTAAACATTAGGATTTATATTTATGTCAAATGCCATACAATACGTGATAACAGCGCCCTCTATTCTGTCACATTCAGAATAGGTCCATAGTATTTTTTTACTTATTGATACACTCAAGGTGCGCAAGCCAAATAAGGCGCGGATGAAAAAACAAAAAAAATTAACCTCACAAAAAAAATTAACCTCAATATGTCGTGGCCAGTAAACATTAGGACAGAATGAGCATGAAAAAGAACGTGCGTAGAAATGAATGAAAATTGTGGAAATTCGTGCAATAGCAAAAATGAGACTTTAAATTCAAAATTAATGAGAATTTCCAAATTTGAAAAAAAAGAAGCAATTTGAGTAAGGGATGAGATGCCATAGAAAAACAAGACGTGATATATTTGCTAAGAAAGAACAATAATTCGAATGATGTAGAGATCAAATTATCAGCATGGCTTTAAATTTCAAGAGAACTGACAAGGAGTTGCGTGGCGCAGTGGCAAGTGGCGCCACAACGGCGTGCAGGGCCGGGGGTTCTATCCCGCTCCAAGTCGAGCGACCCCCCTACCTCCCTCACTCCCACCCCCCCCCCCCCCAAGTGCGTGAAATGGTTCGGATCAGAAGGGGTGGATGAAGCAATGGCTTGTACGTCGGCAGTTTACCAAAGTACATAGTATAGTTATTTCAATGCTACTAGTGGCCCCGTAAGCCACCTTATTGTGCTACTTTCCGTAGTGTAACAGTATTGACCCGGTGTGGTTTTTCGTGCGCGCCAACAGGTTGTGTGAGATTCACGTCCTCAACTCGAGCTACACTATCTCACAACTGTATATGTATATCTACATATAACATTATTCAGTCGAAAAAGAGCACATAGCGTAGCGAATGAGAGAAGATAACTCACAGAATCCGTGAATCAATTTTTGTTGTTTCTATCTCTGTCTTTCGCGAGCAGCGAGCATACCAAGGACTGCGTGAAATACAGAACACAACTGCTTTTGTGTTGTACAAACCAGTCGGTCAATAACTCAGTAAGCCAATCATACAAACACACCCTCAGCATTACCACTGTATGTGACTATCCCATCCTTCTAGTTCAAACCAAACTTATTCTAAAAACTTCATACTTTCCCAAAATTTTGAACAAAAACTGAAAACAAATTATCGTGAAAAGAGAATAAGCATCACGACCGCCTATTTCCACCAATCTTCTTTGTCATTACTCACCGATATTCACCGACACGACGTGGCTCATTTATACTAAACCAAAAAAGTTTTAAGTGATGATTAAGAAAGTGATCAATACTCAAGTCCACGTGGCCTAGGGAAGGGAGATGATCAACAGGGTTGATGGGATAAATGAGTAGGAGCATAAGTTATTGGTTATTTTTCGCATAAGCTCAAGAAACGAAGATGCTTCATGAGATTGGTGGGATACTTGGGGAGGTAATCCACGGTGTTGGCGGAATACATGGGATGGGTGGGTAAATTATTGCTTAGGCTTTTGCCTGAACTTCTGGAACGGAATGTAATCCACGGGTTGGGGGGATACATGGGGTGGGTGCGTAAATTGTCTAGGCTTTTGCCTGAGTTTCTGGAAAAGGAGGTGGTCCACTGGGTTGGCGGAATACATGAGGTGGGTGCGCAACTTATTTTGTAGACTTTTGCCTGAGTTTCTAGTAGTGGAGGTGGTCCACGGGGTTGGCGAGAAACATTGGGTGGGTGCGCAAGTTACCGTCCAGGTTTTTGCTTAAGCTTCTGGAAAGGGGGGTAATCTACGGGGTTGTTTATTTTCTTTACTATTTTTTATTTTCTAGACTTTTCCCTGAGTTTCTTGGAAGGGACGCAATCCACGGGGTTGGCGGGATACATTGGGTGGGTGCGCAATTTATTGTCCAGGCTTTTGTTTGAGTTTCTGGAAAGGGGGGTAATCTACGGGGTTGCCGAGATACGTGAGGTCGGTGCGCAAGTTATTTTCTAGACTTTTTCCTGAGTTTCTTGGAAGGGAGGCAATCCACGGGGTTGGCGGGATACATGAGGTGGGTGCGTAAATTATTGTCCAGGCTTTTGTTTGAGTTTCTTGGAAGGGAGGCAATCCACGGGGTTGGCGGGATACATGGGGTGAGTGCGTAAATTATTGTCTAGGCTTTTGCCTGAGTTTCTGAAAAGGGAGGTGGTCCACGGGGTTGGCGGGATACATTAGGTGGGTGCGCATGTTATTGTCTAGGCTTTTGCGCGAGATAGTAACCCCGTGAGTTCCTTGGCTCAAAGTTTCACCGCATTCTATCAGTGTTAGTATTAGAGTTCGAGTAGAGTGTCTGCAAACAAACCTAATTAAGCACTTCATTCAGTCTCAACACCTGTCTGAGTAGAACTAATCCTTAGATTTTGAGAAACTCAAACTAAACAGTGGCAAACAGCTTGTCGAGGAGTCACAAAATGCCAAAATTGACTGATTGAAATTTTTGGAGACCTTGTTTTTGTTGACCAATGAACACGTGTTGCCTTTTGCCTGAAGCCAACGCCGCTTTACCACTGAGCCAGCCAGCCGGACTCACGGGAAAATCCCGGCCAACAGACCTCGCCAATTCACAACTGGCCCAGTTGAACTCAAGAAAAAATTCCGACCAATGGACCAGTGCGCCCCTTTACCTAAAACCAGCGCTACTTTACCACTAGCCCTGTCAAACCCAAGGGAAAATACCGCGCAGTGGACAAGTGTGCCCCTTTACCTGAGACCGGCGCGGCACGTGTGCCCCTTCACCTGACACCGGCGCGACACGTGTGCCCCTTTACCTGAGACGGGCGCAACTTTGCTGCTGACAGCGTCGCAGTCAAAGAAAAATCCTGACCAGCGGACCGGTGTGCCCCTTAGCTTGAGACCAGCACCTATTTACCATTGGCCCAGTCGAACCCAAGGGAAAATCCTGACCAACGGACCCGTGTGCCCCTTTACCTGAGACCGGCGCCTGTTTACCATTGGCCCAGTCGAACTCAAGGGAAAATCCTGACCAACGGACCCTTGTGCCCCTTTACCTGAGACCGGCGCCTGTTTACCATTGGCCCAGTCGAACCCAAGGGAAAATCCTGACCAACGGACCCGTGTGCCCCTTTACCTGAGACCGGCGCCTGTTTACCATTGGCACAGTCGAACTCAAGGGAAAATCCTGACCAACGGACCCTTGTGCCCCTTTACCTGAGACCGGCGTCTGTTTACCATTGGTCCAGTCGAACCCAAGGGAAAGTGGTGACCAACGACCCATGTGCCCCTTTACCAGAGTCCAGCACCTGTTTACCACTGGCGGGAAAATTCTGACCAACGGACCCGTGCTCCTTTACCTGAGACTAGCAACTGTTTACCACTGGCCCAGTGGAACCCAAGGCAAAGTCCTGAACAACGGACCCGTGTGCCCCTTTACCTGAGACCGGCGCCTGTTTACCATTGGCCCAGTCGAACTCAAGGAAAATCCTGACCAACGGACCCTTGTGCCCCTTTACCTGAGACCGGCGCCAGTTTACCATTGGCCCAGTCGAACCCAAGGGAAAATCCTGACCAACGGATCCGTGTGCCCCTTTACCTGAGACCGGCGCCTGTTTACCATTGGCCCAGTCGAACTCAAGGGAAAATCCTGACCAACGGACCCTTGTGCCCCTTTACCTGAGACCGGCGCCAGTTTACCATTGGCCCAGTCGAACCCAAGGGAAAATCCTGACCAACGGATCCGTGTGCCCCTTTACCTGAGACCGGCGCCTGTTTACCATTGGCCCAGTCGAACTCAAGGAAAATCCTGACCAACGGACCCTTGTGCCCCTTTACCTGAGACCGGCGCCTGTTTACCATTGGCCCAGTCGAACTCAAGGGAAAATCCTGACCAACGGACCCTTGTGCCCCTTTACCTGAGACCGGCGCCAGTTTACCATTGGCCCAGTCGAACCCAAGGGAAAATCCTGACCAACGGATCCGTGTGCCCCTTTACCTGAGACCGGCGCCTGTTTACCATTGGCCCAGTCGAACTCAAGGGAAAATCCTGACCAACGGACCCTTGTGCCCCTTTACCTGAGACCGGCGCCTGTTTACCATTGGCCCAGTCGAACCCAAGGGAAAATCCTGACCAACGGACCCTTGTGCCCCTTTACCTGAGACCGGCGCCTGTTTACCATTGGCCCAGTCGAACTCAAGGGAAAATCCTGACCAACGTACCCTTGTGCCCCTTTACCTGAGACCGGCGCCAGTTTACCATTGGCCCAGTCGAACCCAAGGGAAAACGGTGACCAACACCCATGTGCCCCTTTACCAGAGTCCAGCACCTGTTTACCACTGACGGGAAAATTCTGGCCAACGACCCATGTGCCCGTTTACCAGAGACCAGCACCTGTTTACCACTGGCCGGAAAATTCTGAGCAACGGACCCGTGCTCCTTTACCTGAGACCAGCAACTGTTTAACACTGACGGGAAAATTCTGGCCAACGACCCATGTGCCCCTTTACCAGAGACCAGCAACTGTTTACCACTGGCCCAGTGGAACCCAAGGCAAAGTCCTGACCAACGGACCCGTGTGCACCTTTACCTGAGACCGGCGCCTGTTTACCATTGGCCCAGTCGAACTCAAGGGAAAATCCTGACCAACGGATCCATCTGCCCCTTCACCAGAGACCAGCACTTGTTTACCACTGGCGGGAAAATTCTGACCACGGACCTTTGTGCCCCTTTACCTGAGACCGGCGCCTGTTTACCACTGGCCCAGTCGAACCCAAGGGAAGTGCTGACCAAAGACCCGTGTGCCCCTTTACCAGAGTCCAGCACCTGTTTACCACTGGCGGGAAAATTCTGACCAACAGACACATGTGTCCTTTTACCAGAGACGAGCACCTGTTTACCACTGACGGGAAAATTCTGACCAACGACCCATGTGCCCCTTTACCTGAGACCGGCGCATGTTTACCACTGGCCCAGTCAAAATCAAGGAAAAACCCCAACCGATGGAAACAGCGCTACCACTTCGTTTCAAAACCATGTCAAGAAACAAAACCATGTGCTAGGATTTTGTTGTAACAATAATCGACATTACTAGGATTATTGGGCTCCAAATCGGATTTGCAGGGAGCCCCTCACCCCTGAGAATGGCTTGCTGGATTAAAAAAATCTTATATCTGTTTGGTTCTTTCAATCCAGTTGTTTAATTTCACCATTATTTTTTGAATTTTTATTACTAGACTGTGTACCCGGCTTTGCTCGGGTCCTGGCAAAAATAGCGAAAAATCAGTAAAACCGAAAAATCAATAGTGCTGTACAGAACGGTTGTCATATTCGTGTTGAGCGTACTGACATACCCCAGTAGACATGTCTTCGCCGCGCCCGGGGCAAAATTAGCGAAAAGTCAATAAAATCGATAAATCGATAGTGCTGTGCAAAACGGTTGTCATATTCGTGTTCAGCGTATTGACACACCCATGTCTTCACCGTCCCTGAGGCAAAATTAGCGAAAATCAATAAAATCGATAAATCGATAGTGCTGTACAAAACGGTTGTCATATTCGTCTTCAGCGTATTGACATACCCCAGTAGCCATGTCTTCACCGTCACTGGGGCAAAACAAGCGAAAAATCAATAAATTCGATAAATCGATAGTGCCGTACGAAATGGTTGTCATATTCGTGTTCAGCATACTGACATACCCCAGTAGACATGTCTTCGCCACGCCTGGGGCAAAAATAGCGAAAAATCAATAAAATCGATATAATCGATAAACTAATCGATGATCCCAGGTGCAAAGTAGCCTAAAACCTACGCCGGCCCTTAGGGAGGTGTCACCCTATAACAAGGAAAATAAAGATCTAAGACGAAAAAAGCGGACAATGTGGAAATTTAGGCCAGGGGCCCCTTTTTTTAAAGGACTCGCCACAACACTGCGTATCGACACATGCGCTGAGAGTCGACGCGCAGTAACAGACGCGTTCTCGGGAATTAGCGACCAAATCTTTTAATATAGTAGGATTACATTATCCATCAAATTTATAGATTCACTCGGCATTCCTCACCATGTAGTATAATCCATTCATCATTGATATATTGTAATGTATTATAATGATATATACTATCAATAACACATAGTATAACGATACTACCATGACAAACAACTAATATCTAGGATAATAATACATATGAACAAGTTTGAATGTAGTAACACATTTTTTGCATTATTTTCTCTTCCTTTTCGAATCTCCCCCTCTACAACTGGCGCGATTATTTATGGTCATTCCAAAATCTTTTCGAATGTCAACAACGCTGCTGATTCATTACAATATCTGAGATATAAGAAATTTCCATGGCAATTTCTTGAACTCCTCCCGTCGGTTCACAACATATGTACTAATAAACTCGCTGAACAGACGGAATCATCAGAAGGAATCGTTTTTTCTCAGTCCTATTACCATTATTACTGCTGTACTGCAGTACACATTAATAACAGGTTTCCCAACCACCCATATGACCCATGACGAACACCTTAGACCGATGACGCTCAGCGAGAAAGTTTTACAGCGCCATAGTCCTCGCGCAACCGCACATCAGTCGTAGCTTGCTAATTTTATTATGCGCAAAAGAAGAAACGCCGGGTGGTCCGCAATTGCACAACCATGTACTAAATTCTGCCAACTTTTTGAAACTCTCTGTAGCGCTAAAAAGAACCTGTTTCACAATGAATAATGAACTAAAACGGTATTCAACTGCTCCGTAATCGCGAGGATTCAGAACTCTATTTTATTTTTTATACTTTTACAAACACTCCCCAGAAAAAAAAGCTTCTAAAAATAGAACAGCTTGCAAATATGACTGAAATGTTCTACAAATTTTGGGTGATATTAGTTTTTGAAAATAAATGTCATTATGTTATTCACTGAGTGAGAAAATTTGGGAAAGGTAGATCACAGTCAACTGATCAGTAGGAATTGGCAGGAGAAGAGGTGAAGTAAAAAGTTTTCATAGAAATAGGCTTTTTTTATTAGTTCTTGCCTTCCTTTTCTCAATTCAGCTCCTAGTGATGGAGCATTTGTGAGCGCATGAAAGAAATTAACTATCAAATAAACAGGTTAAAAAAGCAGTATCGAAATAAACAAACAAATAAATAGTCAAATACGCAAATAAATAACGAGGATCCAAGAAAAGCAAGAAGAAGTGAGGAAATATGGAAAAAGAGAGGGTCAAAAACTGAATCTATGTGTATAATACTATCACAAAATGCAGCTTTGGTTAATGTTGAATCAAAATGGGAAGATTGTCCTTTGTAAGAGAAAATAATCAATATTCATAGATAGTATCGATTGATGGCAGAACTTCAGTACACGATGTTAAGAAGATGTGGCCCAAAAGAAAAAGTATGAGTATATAAATCTAGTAGAAGATGATGAAGGGAAATCATGCCTAGCAGAAAAAAGGAGAGGAGAGTCAGAAAAAAAAACAGGAATAGAATGAATAAAACTAGGAAATATTAGATCTTAGCCTTTCGCGCACTGAGAAATGAGAATGGAAAAATTCGAAAAGATGCAGAAAAATTCAAGAGAAATTTAAGGAAAAACCAAAAATGCAGCAAAAACAGTGCATACTTACAGTCTTGTACCTTCAAATACGACCTTTGGCTCTTCGGTCGTCGGTCGCGCTTGTTCTTGGCTACGCTCCGCCCCTGAAACAGGTGAATTTATAGAAACATCGAACTTTTTCATGACTTTTTTGATCAAGATTTCCTCCTATTGTAGTGCAAATATTGATCTCTCAAACTGTACTTTCTTCCAAAAAATCAATGACCGTTCACCTATAGGCGTGAAGGCGCAGAGGTAGTACGCGGCCGCTTCACAAGGCCTCGAAGTCCATCGAGCCCTCCCGCCAGACACCGTGTACGCCACACAAGAGTCCCGTGCCGAGATTGACGCATCGGTCGGTCTAAAATCAGTTGTTCTTGTACGAGTTTTCTCACTTGGAACAGTAACGTATTGCCAAGTATGGACAATGCGGCGGAGAATCGCATGCACACGTGCTGAGTTTTTCCGGTGAGCGGCAAAAAATCGCGCTGCTGCCGTGCATTACGTCGAACAATACGACGGCGTATTGAATTCGAGTGGACAAACACGCACACAGAGTGTCGATGGGCGACGAAAGCGATCCTCAACAACGCATCATAAACCATGCTACAGGGGAAGTACTCCACTATTATTCGCTAACATTATTCTATCCTTTTACGACGGTAATTTTGATTTTTATACGTGCACTGAGCAATAGGTGGAAAGAGGGGGTGCCACTGTTCTATGATTGGCTCATGCTGTCAGTCATTCCCTGCTTTCGAGGCCGAGCCGTCTTCTTTCTGTGTTTAGATTTGGAAATATTATATATGTGTTGTAATGAGCATCAGGTGCGCACGTGTGCATGCTAAGTGGTGAGAAGAATAATTGCGCCAATCAAAGAATAGAAGCACCGCCCATCCTTTCCTGACAATCTACTTTCATTTTTTTCATTCTTTTCCTATTCTTCATGGAGGAAAACGTCCAATACTTTTACAACTTAATTCTACTTTTTCTCTTTCAAAATGTTGCATGTATTAAAAATACAACTCCCAGCAGATATCGCTTTAAGGGAGAATTTCCTCACAATTCGAGAAATATGTAGATCAATTGAATAACCCTTAATGAATAGATCTGAAATTCCTACTTCAGGAAATATTTACAGAGGAAGGACAGGATTGATGGCCAGCTGCCCTCAAAGAGCACACGAAAACCTGCAGAAGACATCAATGACGGTGGCCCATCCACGGCCTCGAGAAGGACGCAACGCGACCGCGCTGCGCGCCACTATCACTGTCCTCTGCTGCAGGGATGCTGCTTTAGTAAAAGGCGAAAGATTTTCTCGGTTAAATGCAAGGGAGCCAGAGATACTTCTAGTCGCTTTCTCCCCAATTCGGTCAAAAATCCTGAAAATCAGATGGAAAGCTGCCAGATATAGATAACAGCAGCAGAAAACATCGCTCGCGACGCACGCGGCACGGTAGCGTGGCGTTCTTCTAGAGGCAGCAGATGGGCCACCGCCATTGACGTCCACTGTAGACGAGTTAAAGAATTTGTAAGACTCTTGGCTCTTAATGAGGTCTTAACGTGGATGCAGCTCCACAATGAAGAACATACAACATGAATGTACACATGCAGTTGAGACATCCATGGACATGAGAAACATCTCTACAAACCCTGTTCAAATGATAAAGATTTGACTACATGCTAAAGGATATGACAAATGGACGGACGCACGCACGCATCTCAGCTCGCACGCTCGCATCCGAACTATCCTTGATGGGTGCGAGGAATTTTCCGGCATGCTTATTCGCAACAATCCATGTTATCTTCTCGCGCAACCTTAGACGCACGCACGGACGTAGACATTTTGCATGTTTGTCTGAGTGTCTTCGACTACGACTTTCTACGACCATTATGTCACATAAGGGTACAAGTTATCCTGTCAGTTCTGTGAATCGAATCGTAAAATAAAAATAATAATTATAAGATAAAATGAAGCAGGAACTTCAAAAAGTGCGATGGTGCCCTTTTGTCTGCTCATTACTCCACCATTTCTAATCATTCCAAATGGGACCACATCGTGATGAGAATCCCTGTGTCTGGAGGGTGAATTTAACATTCCATCATGAAAATGAGATGGATATTTTTAGTGGGATAATTTCTAGATGTTTGCATATACGAGAGACTTTTTGGAACATTCTGCTCATTCATTATCCCCTCAGGCAGACCCTATTCAATTTCGTAATGGAAGAGTAACTCTGTTTTGCTAAAAGTATTCCCGTATTTAGCCGCGTAACGTGAACCACTTTGGAAAATCAAAAAGAACGAAGTAAAGGAAAAATTGAGACTTCATTCCAAACCGAACTATCCAGGGAATCTGTAGCGAAATACTCGTTCTTAACTGTACCTAACTTGCGCATACTCACACTCGAAATTGACTTTGAAGAAAGGAAGAAGGTGGTTCACTACAGGTCTATTTTAAGGTTATCATAATTATCACCATATTTTTTTCCTCAAAAATGAAGTACAAAGCATATTAAAATGATTGAACGTGAGAAAATTGGATTATTTTCTCTTGCGCATCCAAAAAAAAATTTCGGAACCTTCCGAAACTGATCTCTATTCCAAGAATAAAAAAGGCTTATCCTCCCTTCCCCCCCCCCCCCCCCCCACCCTACGTGATTTCGGACGATGAGTGAAAGCCTAATCTTTAGCGTGTGCGCAAAAATCGAAATTCCAGATCCGGCGCAGGGGTTAGTGCGACCGTAAAACTTGTTGTTACGTTAGCTGAACTTGACCCTGGGTAATCGATCCCCACGTATATAAGTGGCCGTCGGCTCAAAGCCGACATCGGCTCTCATGTCTTTGGCAAAGAATTTGGCAGCGCTCGCCTCGGTGGCTTCTGGAGTCAGTATCGTGCTGGCGATCGCCGTTGCTGGCTACATACTCAACGATATCAACAACTTCTACGACGATGCCATGGTGGAACTCGATGAGTTCAAGGTAAGTCACTGACATCCCTCCCCTCCTAGGTGACCTTACCTCATTTCATAGTTACAGCTCGTCGCAAATGGTGCCTGGAGCCACATGACAGTGACAATCCGTGATGAGTCCATCCGCGAGACCCGCAGTGTCTTCAATCGCAAGAAAAAGCAGGCTGGTGGAACTTGTAACTGCGCTGCCGAGCCCAACACTTGTCCCCCTGGTCCACCCGGACCCCCAGGAGAACCGGGAGCACCCGGAGAAGACGGAGCACCAGGAGAGGATGCCGCATCAGGAACCTCTGGAACAGGAATAACCACCGGAAACGACAGTGGATGTGCCAAGTGCCCTGCAGGACCTCCAGGAGAGGCTGGAGCTGACGGCGAACAGGGACCGGCCGGACCCGATGGCCAGCCGGGACAACCTGGAGCCCCAGGACAAGATGGTCAGCCGGGAGCACCTGGAGAGCAGGGAGATGCCGGTGCACCTGGACAGGACGGTGCTCCAGGAGAGCCTGGAGCTCCTGGGCAGAACGCTAAATCAGGACGTGGCAAGCCGGGTCCTGCAGGACCAGCTGGCCCTGAGGGCCCTGCTGGACAACCAGGAAAAGACGGAGAAGCCGGTCAGGATGGACAGCCAGGACAAGAAGGACCAGAAGGACCAGCCGGAAATGACGGAACTCCAGGACAAGACGGTGAGAAAGGACCCGCAGGAAATCCAGGACTGCCTGGAGGTGACGCCGCGTACTGTCCATGCCCACCGCGTACTGCTGACCTTGCCGCTAATGGCCAGACTAAGCAGCAGGACACCACAAAGAAGTCAGATGATGGCTACGAGACCGTAGAGGAGATTGTCGAAGAAGAAGTGCCCGAGAACGAGGAGACCACGGCGCCAACTGACAATAACAACGCTGCCACCGGCTATAGTCGGCGTCGCGTTGTTGCCAGACGTGTTCGAAAGCTTCGCGTAGCCAAGGCCGCCTAATCTATATCTATATATCGATCGAATCATAAGTCAACTAGTCTGTAAATTGTAACATTCAATAAATATTCAGAGACAGATTCAGATTTAGTTCTAAAAAAAGTGCACAATTTTACGTGAAACACACGAGTGCTTGGGGGCGGAGCCTCTAGTTCACGCTGCAAACGAGACTCTGAGCAGTCCAGAAGTACTTCATGAGTGTTTAGTATCAGGTACTTGACTCAACAGCAGCTTCAAATTGACCCTCTGTCGAAAATGTGGGCGTGGCTAAGGATGCTGTTACCTTCAGAGCGCTAAAGTGGCGCCTGTCCCACTGGCTCCACTCCAGGCCCCGCCCATCATAGGTCGACGCACCGATTCTTCGAACTGGTCACAACCGATGATGCTATTGAAGAATTGCAGAGGTTGAACCAGTTCTAGACTAGGTCCTAGTAATCCGGGGGGCGGGGTTTATCCAACCGCCGAGCTGAAGTCGCATAAATTCCACTCTTTAGAGGAATTTTGAGAAATTTGAGAAGTAATTAGTAGTGCGCAATAATTGATCTGTGCTAGTTGTCTCATCAAAGTTCAAGGGACAAATATCAAAATATGCTGACCCGCAATTAGATCATACATTCATGTAAGCAATTTTCGTAATGTTGCTCTAGGTGGGATAAGTAACGCCCACTTTGTACTAGTTGTCATAGTGGACTTTGGCTGCCTGCTTATAATATAAAATACCAGTGTGGGAAAATGCGAGGCAATTTAATAACTGCAGAAAAATCCGCAAGAATTAATTTGACTATCAAAAAAGTAGCCAATATTGTTACAAAGCCATAGATGTTGTGTCCCACAAGTCACGTCCCGTTTGATACACGCTTTTCTGATCAATCAATACACATGAGAAGAGTGGAACTTTCTGTCATCAGAGCAAAAAAGCCTAGGCCCGCTCAATGCCTAAAAAACGCGCTCTAATGACGAAATTTTGACCCATGCGCGAGTTTTGTGATAGACCAACCTGTACACAAGGCTGCTGCCGTCGTCCCATACAGGAAATCCTTCACTATTGATCTTCAAATCGATCCAGAAAGCGTCGCCATCTTTACCCTGCCGCACCACTTGTCTCGACAGTTCACTATCCATGGAAGAGTCGATATTCGACGCCAGGTAGCCGCCCTGAACACAGAAACCGAATTGGGACAACTCGTCCACAATGCAAAGCTGAATGGCTCAGAATGGCTAGTTATCAACGTAGCTCTTCTCACTACTGCATAGAAAATAATAAATAACATGTATAAAAAAACTAAATCCGATGAAGTGAGTATTGCCACTCATACTTGTAGTTAAGCTCCGCCCACAAAATACCAAAACCTCGTTAATACATACCTCTTTACGACAAGCTTGTTGTGCTGCTGATTGTGATAGACGTTTCCTCTTTGTGTTTATGGTGAAACAACGACCAGACATGTAGAAAGCACCAGAAGCACAAACAGATTGACGTTCTAAAACAGGATAAGGTAGTCTTGCAGGAAAGCTACGCCCATAGGGGCATTGGTTGCTGTTCTTCCTGATTCCTGGACAAACCACAATTGTTTCACACCATTAAAAAAGGTGCAAACACTCTCAAATAGTTTGTCATGATATCTTGGTTTCCAATCAGGAAAAGGTGGTGATATGTTGAGGAAAATCTCGAGACTTCTATCCAAGAAGATCTATTCATACAATGACAGGCCTGCTCCGCCTCAGAAATGAGGGAAAAAAGAAATTTGAAAATAGAATTGAATTTGAAATTAGAAAAAAGACATCTTCCCCAATGCTGAAATGTTACTACAGCAATGCTCCGCGTCTATTGAAAGGACGTATAACATAGCTTCCCCATTTTTTTCTACTTTTCTAATTGTCTGCTCATTTGGAGGATGGTTGTTCTAAACCGGTTTTTTGTTTGCCAAAGACAGAAAAAAAGTAGCTCAAGAACGATAAAAAGCTCTAACAATAAGTTTTTTACCGGACGAAAAAAATGGACCCGCGCGATAGAGAAAAATCAAGACACTCTCGACGACAATTCCGCGTCCAGTTTAATGAGCGCATAATAGCATACCTGAAAGACAATGACGTGGATATGACAGTTGGTAAGTAAGTAGACCCTCAACATTCCAAGAACATTACTTGGTTTCGGACCGTAAGTGACTGCTTTGAAGGAGACAAACGAGGAAGCTATTCTCAGAGATTAAAGGCAGCAGGAGCTGAAATTCTCGACTCTGAGCTGAGCTGCGGGTGGTGAAGTACAGACTCGGCACATTATAAATGTGAAACGAACACAGACAATGATGGCTTACCTGCAGAGAAAATGGAACATTCGTCGCGAACACGCCCGGCCGTGTTCGCGCGCGGACGAGTTTTCCCCGGTGCAAAAGCCATTGCGGCGCGTGGTTTTGGCCGAGTCCCGCCATGAAACCCTGTGAATTGAATGCATTTCGTTTTCCCTTCGCGCCAAACCACGCACCGCAATGGCTTTCTGCGCCGGGAAAAACTCGTCCGCGCGCGAACACGGCCAGGCGTGTTCGCGACGAATGTTCCATTTTCTCTGCAGGTAAGCCGTAATTGTCTGTGTTCGTCTCACATTTATGATGTGCTGAGTCTGTACTTCATCACCCACAGCTCAGCTCGGAGTCGAGGATTTCAGCTCCTGCTGCCTTTAAGGCCTGGATGCATCATGCATTCAAAGGAAGGATAATCTCATACACATGAATATGAACACCCACGGACAGAACCTGCGTATAGACAATGTACCTATAGGTAGGTGAATTTGTTGATGGCTGCCAATTAAAGAGTAAATTTGGGTACGTTTGGGTACATGTTCAGCATAGGTAATCTCAATGATACATCGGGGCCCAGTGCCCCTCTACTAAGGTTCTGACTACGCCACTGGCCATGATTTTGCAATGTTCTGTTCCTGCTTTCAGGATCCAAGGGCAAAAATTGAACACATGTTTCGGCAAAAATTGAACGCAATTCCATTACGAAACATTTTCTCGAAGAGCAGCTTAGAAGTAAGGAAGAGAATACTATGCCACATCAAATGCTGATAGCTCATTCCAGGACTGAAATATTAACTTTTTATTTCATCAGCTAATCGCCCGATATTGGCAGCGTGCTAAATATGTGGCCGTCACTGTAAGGCATGGATGAGAAGAAGTCCATATATGTATTCATGAACTTAAAATCATCCACAAGAAACGATTTTTTTACGTTAGCTAGTCCAGCTACTACAAGTGTCAAAATATTGTGAAGTGAAGGGAATTTTACTCAACATGCCTGCGACTTCAGTTCAACCAATGGGATGTTGGTCATGCTCCGCCCCCTTATAGATGTGGGCTGAGGAAATGTAGGTATATTCGAGATAAACGAAATACAAAGTGGTTTAGCGTCATCGCTAGTGATTCCCATACCTTCCGAGCATGTGAATCGATAGTGCAGGTATAACTCGTCCAGTACTGGACACGGAGTTTCAGGAAACACGTCCGTTAATTTAGGGATGCTGCAGTACGTAAGGCCTTCACACCTAGAACATTGGTAGTTTTTCTAGGATACTGGTGAAAAAATGTAGATTACTGACAACTTACTTGTTAGTAATCGTCTTCAGCGAATTTGGATTGCTGCATGTCTGTTTCACTGACAACATATTTCGTGAGCAAGCGTAGCCTTCCTGGAAGTGGGCACGGCTTCAAAATAATTCTTTTTGAGCCGCTTATTTCCGAATATGTGTGCAGCGCTATGGTATGGACTGGGCGGTGATGCCGAACTCTAGGATTGGTTACTATGACGGGTTAGCCAATCGTACAGTTTGGCCGCAGCGCCCACTCCAGGCATAACGCTTCACAATCTTTTTGAAGGAGGCTAATTAACATTTTAAAACAGTGAACCAAACCCCAGAGAATGTTAACAACGCTTACCACTGCTCCATACGACGCATATTCCACATGGATAGTGCCGCCATTACGACAGGCAAACTCGAACGGAACAGTCGCGCATGAAATGTTCTGGGCGAGTTCATCTGGAAATGATTTTTTGACTCAGTGTGGAGCAGTGGCGGATACGACGCAAAAACACAAAACTCACCACCCGTACGGCGTTCACATTTGAGGCCACCGTATCCCTCTGCACAAATGCATTGAGCCAATCGCTTTTGCGAAGCAGCTGAAAAAATGGATATGTAGTTTAGAAAATGGTCCTAGGTACCGAGAAGTTTCCAGAAATTTCCTGGAAAAATGGGAAATTTCCAAATAAGTTTCATTCCTTCGTTAGGCCTTAATTAGTGTCGAATTCAAAAGGTCAAGAAAATGTTCACAATTACCTAGGGTAAATTATACTTTTCCATATACTTTTTTTTGGTCATGCATAGGTAGCCTGGACACTAGGGTTGGATGTTAGTTTTCAATCAGTGTGGAAAATTTTAATCAATTTGCATTTTAGCTATGTAGAAGAATGAGGATGTCGCTGTACTGCACACAGAGTATAGCGCCTAGAGTCGCTGTAGTTCATGAGACAACGATTTCGATACGTATCGATTACTAGTGCCTTGTGCAGCGGCGGTGCAAGCAAGCGTCGCTTCGCACAAAATCGATAGGTATCGAAAATCGATGCCGCCGGCGACTGCAATGCAGAGTGCTATGTATAGTCCAGGTGCCGTATAACGGCACAGAGCCTGATCACTGCGAAAAATTCCGATCAATACGTATTCAAGCAATCCAGCAGATCAAAGCGTAGTAGTGAGTTGTTTGTTCTGATGCGATTGATCATATTGTGACATTCATACACAGTACAGTACAGTTCATACTGCTTATTATTAAGCTAAGGTCTAATGAATTTACGAATGGTGATGCGAGAATTGTTCCCCGATACGCTTCTCAATGGTGAAGCGGTTCAGCACCAAACATTTTCTCTCATTCAACCTCGCACAATCACCACACTACAATTATTCCTCGTCCATCAACGAGTATTGCCCGTAATTACACCAATCACGTCGACACCATGTTAGAAGCTAAAATATCCTGCATTTTTTCTCGCGAGAAGTCTATTGTGATTGTGTAGGCACTTCAAACTTGCCTGCACACACGCCCTCTCTCCAGGATTGCCGGCCAATCACGACTGTGCAAGTCAGAGACGCAGAGAACGGCCACGCCCCCACGCTTCCGCTCTCACGCCATTTTATCGATGCGCAACTTGTCAACCAAATTTGCACGGTTGTTGTGTACTGTTTAGTAAATACCTGTCTCACTCTGCTTCTCTGCACTCTGACCTTCCGATGAACGAGAAGCACCCGTCGGACTCACCTTGATCGACAGCTTTTCTTTTGCATACGACGTAATTCAATGCATCACATGACTGTGACATCCAGTTACGGTACATGGTCTCCTGCTGTAGAGAGACGCAGACGTCTGAAGGAAGCGATCAAAAGCGACCAACATCGTCGTAATCAATAAAATCGATACTCACCGTCATAACTCGGGTAGATATTCGGCTCTCCAGGCTGCCAATACTGTCGACCAACCACGTACGATCCAGGAAACGCCACCCATGCCGGCTCAGAACCGTTGGGAAGCGAACGCACTGACGTCCAAACACCAGTGACACCGGGCTCTGAATTGATGCACAGTGAGATCAAAGATCAAAAGATCAACGCGGTGCAACTTACTCCAAGCCTTTGTCGCTGACAACATTCCTTGAATATATCCAGCGTAGAACGTTTGATCATCGTCGGTTTCTGTCAACGCCAGTACCTTGTCGTTATCCTCACAGTATTTGGCTGCCTGAAAAACGTCACGTTCGAATGGTTTGAAGTGATCGATAAAATCGATCGATAGGCGCTCACATCGACCCATTTCATAGGCTGCTCGTTGAACGAATAGCAATGCTCCATGTGATAAACTTCACCGTCATCGCATTTTTTGCCGACAGATAGTTCTGAAAATGGAATTTGTGCAGTTACGGAATCTGCACGGATGACAACAAGATGCTTCATCCTTTACCGAAAACATTTTCTAAAGAAAAAACATTTTACGAGTTTTTTTTTTATTTTTTATGCCATGGCTTCTTTTTTTTTATAAACGTAGGACTGCAGGAATCGCCATATGACTCTAAATTTTTAAAAAAAATATATACAGCCAATAAAGATACAAATAAAAAGTATAAATAAAGCAAGGTGCAAATCACATAAAATCCTAACTTCGCCAAACACCACTTAACGTGCCAATGTAATTTCGGATAAATAGAAATGCATTAATTCGTAGTAAATAAATGTAGTAAATTTTTAAAAGTGAGTCTAAAAATACAATAAATAAAAATCAATAAAAAATCGTTTGAGGTGAGTAAGCGTCAATAAATAAGCTTTTTTGCAGCCATCACATGACGTACACCACTGGACGATGACGTCAGTGATTTGATTTGGTGACGTCAGCTATGCACAGTGATGACGTCATAACTGTCTTCTCACTAACTAAATGCCAAAATATTTCCCACTATACTTGATTATTAACTTGATTCATTTTATTTATTTATTTATTTATTCTTTCATTTATTTTTATTAAACAATGGAGATTTGTCACTTACACAGCACAATTTTTGTTGTCGTACATATTTACTTTTTGCTAATTTTGTCTTCTATTTTCACCGTTTGTTTAGCGCGTAGAGTCTATCATATTCATTCATTTCATTTTATTATGTAAATAAAGTGTTTTGTGTTGTTCAGAGGATAGCATGCAAAAGAGCAATGCCTGCTACGGAAGAGAAATCACCTACAGTCTATGGTTTTTTTTCGGTTTAATTACCCATTTATTTGCGAGCACAATAAATAATGGAGGGCCTTGAGCATAGTTGAAAGAAACTCATGTTCAAAATCGCCAATGTTCTCCGAAAAAAATTACAAAATCAAGAGAAATTAAGGCTCTTTCAATAAAACCAGATCTAGCCTGGAGCGTTACTCGGTACTAACTACGAAAATTGAGCTCATTTTAGACAGTAACCTCATTGGTACAGGGATGCGGTGGGATTACTGTAGGAAGTGAGGGGAGAACTAGCCTATTTTGAGAAGAAAATTGGAAACGTGATCAGCTCTTCATGTACATGGTGTTCTGTGCAGAATTCCTGAAGAAATCGTGATGCTTACCGTACATCTATATTCCAACTACAAAATGTGGAGCTACATGATACAAAATGACCACGATTCAAGTTATAAGCACATCAAACAACTCCTGGAAAAGGATGTACTGGAAAAAGTTTTTTTTTCAGAGTTTTGGCCATAGACCACCTCTAGTATCTAACAAATTGATGGATTTAGCGAGATAAGGCGACTTCTGAATATGTTCCGGAATATTTTTATTTTATCCTATTCTCGGAATTCCCATCTGGGAACTGATCCAGAAACATTCATGTGCTTGTCATCCGGAAATCCTCCCGTGGCTGTGAGTAACTACCAGCGTGAGCGCGTTCGGGCGTGTCAACAGGTGCGCTCTCGAAAACCACTCGAATTCTTCCGGACATTATTTGAGCAACGTTGAGGTAACGCCTCGCTAATCTAAGCGCTCATCATGATGACAGCCAGAAAAATCGATCGATAATCATTGCAATCATTAGCGATCACGCGATAGGCTTGTAAGGAACTAGAAAAAATAGGGAGGGGACCGTAGCACGAAATGAGATTTACAGGGTTTACCGTAGCTTAAGCACCAATCTGAGAGGACACTTTTTGAAACTACATTGCTTTACCATTGCTTACACTTTTACTTACTTAGGTTTTAAATTTATAGGTTTCTCAGCAGCTCCTTCCTTGAAACTCCAATTTTCTGGATTATTTTTTCCATGGGTCATTTTTCCCAACAAATGTCAGCAAACGACACTGCTGGTGATTTCCATCTGATTTCCCGGCGTTAAAGAGATATAGTGGTTTGAAAAGATGCAACAGAGAAACAGACAACACATTATTCCTATCTCCAAACGCGAGATAAATGTGCGATTGACCTAATTCAGCGATTGCCAATCAGCTGATAATCCGTCGAGTGACCAGGGAAGTTGTAAATGTAAATTTGAGGGGAAGAACCTTTAATTTTTGTAGGTGAGCTATCACTATAATATAATTAATAAAGAAAAAGTTGCATCATTCCGAATTGAAACCTTTCATAACTTATATCAGTATGAAGCAGAAATATGATATCAACAAGCACTATGGGACTTATTTCAAACGCGTAACATAGCTTATAAGTTTTCTTAATGAATTAGCATTTGAAAAATTGCCGTTTGTTTTTGCATGCTTACGCAAATTCGAAAAGAAAATTCCGGTTCTTCATAATCTCTCCCTATGATGACTTTTCTTCTCACACCTTCTCATAAACATTCCCATGGCTCATTAGGTGTCATCATCCTTCCGCATCAAAACCTCAACTTCCTCAAGTTCTAATCCTGAGAGGTGGGAGGTAAGGACTCAAGAAGAAAAAGCACTTTTCCTTCGCATCAGTCAAAAAAATTTTTTCATTTCTCCAATAAAAATAATGTTGTGTACACCCAATTTCAAAGGGTGCGAGAAGGGGCCGGTAAGCAGTCCAGTTTACTAGACTTCAGCTTTGTACAAAGAAAGGCTTTACTGTAGAATTAGCTCTAGTATGAAAAGGACTTCGCTGCAGGTTTAGCCGCGGTCCACAAAGGCACCAAATCTTGCAAATGTACATTGGAATACATTATTACTAAGAATAGCATTAGTTGTGCAGCTGCACCCAATACACCCCACGGAATAATTTCAATTACCGAGATCGACCAAAATTAATATGATTTGCAATTACTGGCTGAGAAACTCTCCATAATTTCTTGCTATGCGGATAACTCTGAAGGATTTCGTTGTAAAAAAGTGAAGAATGTTTGTTAGCTAGGTAAGAGAGGATCATCAATCGACATTGAGACAAATTAATCTCTTTTTCGTTTCCTTTTTTGCTGCGAACAGCTGGCAATGGCTCATGGCTGAGTCACATTGCCAGGAGTTCGGGAATGCTAACTTCAGAAAAATGTGTGGGTATCGATTGATGCTGCTTTCTTAACCCCAAAAAATTAAATGAAAGAAGTAATGCGAAGAGTATTCGAACGCTTCAACGAATCAATATATTGATCGGACCGTTCAGAATCGAGCAGGCAATCAAGCACTCGGGAATGAAAAACTAATAGTTCAAAAGTTATGTTTACAATAGAAAACAATGGCGAAACAAGCCAAGAAAAGTGGGAAAACCAAGAAATGCGAGGAATGTGCATAACAACAGAAGTCCAGGTTTAAAAATTAGCAAGTGAACCTTTTCAGCACAGGTGTACGCACGAGAAAGCGGATTTGGTGCGGAGAATCAATAAATCGATAAGTAGCTGCTCACCACTGCTTAGTAGACAGGTTCCTCCATTTTCGCATAGATATTGATTCCGACATTCTTCAACATCTGAGTTCACACCTAAATACACAAACTGTTACCGTAGTCCGGTAGAGACGCAGACATTTATCCCTGCTAGGACCAGTGCAAGCAAATGGGAATGGGTTAAGCTTGCTTAGTGGTGAATTTGGGCCATGAACTGTAATTACTCCACGTGAAACAGGAAAAAATCGATAATCGATGGGCATCGGTGCAATCAATAGCCGAATTTATTGATTGGTTGGATGGGGCTCAGAAGAAAAATCTGCTTTTATAAGTTCGTATTCACAGGCTCTATAAGGAAGAATCGCACTGCTTCCTGGAGCCGTCACATTAAAGGACTTACAGTACTCTGTAACAACCAAATTTACACGATATAACGATCGATAACCTACCATGAATCACGAACAATATTATCAGGAACGAGATCAGTATGCGCATCAGGCGCGTTTTGCAAGGCCGAGGGATCTATCTCGGTGCTCTCGCGTCGTGGGGGCGTGGCTTTGGATAACTGACGAGGTGACGACGATACGATCACTCAACCAGTTGTTTGAGTCTATGATGAGAAAACTCGCCTCACGAACGAGTAATCCCTGCGTCAAATATTAGCCGGGTGGGTGGTCCGCAACAAGTGCAAAATTGAGCGAAGAAACATCCAAGAAGTGATGTCAAGTCTACTTAACTGCTCCGATCGATATGCATGTCTTGCACTGCAGCAGGTTTCGATAGGCTGCTAAAATCCTGCCTTGATTTCGCTATATTCCGGTTCTGCTTCATTTCTAAAGCACATTCCTGAGGTGAGTCATCCTCGAAATAACTGTCTGATATACAAACAGACCCTGAATTTTGTTCATCAAGCCAGTTGTACAAAAATGCGTGGGAACTCGAACTCTCTTACTCATGTCCGTGTAGCTGTCAACACATGTGCAACAGAAAAAAAAAACTTTGTTGAGGTGCCCTCTTTACTTTCTTGAATTGGTCCTGAACTTCTCAAATTTCGCGTGAATTTGAACGTGCCAGTGTGACACACTGGCAAGCTTTCGGTACAATAATACTTTTGTCAGGCCGATTACATCTACAACTGCGGTATTTGGGACAATAATGGGCAATGCACGATCTGCTTATTCTTCTCTAAGATATAAACTTGCTCCCTTTACTCTGAAGCTCCTCTCTTCTGAGCATTGAGTGGTTTTTGAGTTACTATTAGAGTGATAGGATCTAACCATCTCTGTACGCTACTATTGATGACTATATGTTGTACATGATAATGCTATTGTCTTTTCACGTCTACCTTAAGTAGCGTACAGAATCATTACTATTATTAATCTTCATTCGCTATGACGTTCAAACAATGGCATTTCAGTAGTGTTGTTACAGTGCTTCGGATTTTTTTCCAGGTTCTTAGGCGGGTTTTTTTATTGGCATCCTAAAGTCTAGAAGTGGATGTCGTTGTCGCGAAGCGACCGCCCCGATCCACAGGTTGGTCTGGGCACCGTTCCCGTGATCACGCTAAAGGCGACTGTGATCTGCGTTTGACCACATCCACCTTATCGGTTATCGATGTTTTTCTCGCCAGTGGCAGCACTCTGTTCATTACTTAATTAATTTACCTTGTTGTCTCTTTACTACATACCAATACTCTTGACCTCACTACATAACTTACTACATTTTAGCGGCTATGGAGCCTAGTACATTGGGCTTAGCACAGCTTGCTCTAGTTTAACACATATTGATTAGTTTGATCAATCATGTTCCCGTTCATCAGTCTTTCCTAGAACTCATTATTGTGTTCTAAGATTAGATTTAATAGCTTATTGACTTCATGCTGGCTCTATCAACTTCTCCAGTGATTCCTTGCTCACGTTTGACGACATTTATTTCATGGATTTGGCATGTGCGGCCTTGGATGCTCGATCGAATGGGCTCACTGAGCCTCCGAATCGCGACACTGTTTGTCAGAGGCCTAACGGTGGTGTAGAGTTCCAAATTCAGAACGTTAAATCAAACTCTACACCACTTTAAAGCTTCTGATAAAGAAGTTTGCTTGAAAACTTTAGGCCTCCTAGTGATCCAGACGACAACGAAGAGAAAGCTGAAACAGCGTAACAACATCTAAAATTTCATTCACTACTTTGCAACTTCTGTAAGTAGCCGCACGAATGGACGAAGCCAGGAATCAAACCATACGACAATAGACGGAATGCCAGCCAAACGCTACACAGGCAATGCTGCACTTTTCACAAGAATGAGAGGTGCGATATATGTGACGTTGTCACAAACTTCACCGGTATCTGATGAGGCGCAGCTTTTAAGTAAAAATGAATCATTATTGTTTATTTCTGGAGGGAAGGTTTCTATCGCCCAACCTACGTACCAGCGTTTTTATTTCCAGAGGATCACCTTGTGAGCGGTGTAGTCGACCACTTTCATACTGGAAGGACTTTGGTGGTGGTTACAACTCAAAATATTTCGACTGAATGGCAGACCGCTTTTCTACATACTACGGGAAGTGAAGGAGAAGCTCAATTGAGAAATTTAATATCTGAATATATATATATATATATATTGCTGAGCGTAAAGCAATCACTGCTATCTCATGTTCCAAAAGATGGGGCTGGTTTGACACACTCGATACACAGCGCCCACGGCAGGGATTTTGAATATGCTGTGAGCGATTTTTAGTTCCGCCTGATGATCTACTTAATTCGAAGATGTTAGTCGAATGCAGTGCAATGCAAGTATATTGGAATTGCAGCAGGCTTGAACATTGCAAGACGAAGAATTATTTTTACTAGCGCCCCTTCGGGACGCTAGAAAGTGGGGTGGGGCAGCCACTTGGGACATGTGCAAACGCTTCACACTTGCCAAATCTCTAGAAAATTTATAAAGAAGCAGAAGCAATCTTCCAATGGGCCCAAACATGAAGTCCTTCTTATGAGTTGAGTATGAGCATGAGAAGCTCGTTCTCCATCGTATGGCGTATTCGTGCCGGGCTAACGCAGACGCGTTCTCCATCGGCGGAACTGTATCCTGCCGTTCCCCACACTATTGGACAAGGCGAAATCGTATCCGAGTGTTTTCCAGACTACTGGGCCGCAGCGGGCTTTTCTCCATCGGTGGACCCGTATTCTGGCGCCATTTTCACTGTTAGGCCTGAACCATATCCTGGTATTCTCCACTTTACTGAGTCACAGCGGACCAATCCTATATTGGCGGGCCCGTATTCTGGTTTTATCCATACTACTGGGCCACGGCGGGCCCTTCCTCCATCAGAGCGCCCATGTTCGCGCGCGCCCTCCTCACAGTTAGGGCAAGCCGGATCCGTTCTCCAAGCGCGGGTTCGCATCCTGGCATTCTTAACACTATCGGACTAAAGTGAACCCGTATCCTGACGTTCTCCACACCATTATGCTACGACGGATCCTTCCTCCATCGGTGGACCCGTATCCTGGCATCCCCCCACAGCACTGGGCCACGGCGGGCCATTTCTTCATCGGTGGACCCGTTTCTTGGCGTTCCCCACAGCACTGGGCCACGGCGGGCCCTTTCTCCATCGGTGGACCCGTTTCTCGGCGTTCCCCACACCATTGGGCAACGGCGGGCCTTTTCCCCATCAGTGGACCCGTATCCTGGCGTCCGCCGCACCATTGGGCCCTGGCGGGCCCTTTCTCCATAGCTGGACCCACGTCATGGAGTTCCCCACAGCACTGGGCCACGGTGGGCCCTTTCTCCATCAGTGGACCCGTTTCTTGGCGTTCCCCATAGCACTGGGCCACGGCGGGCCCTTTCTCCATCAGTGGACCCGATTCTTGGCGTTCTCCACAGCACTGGGCCACGGCGGGCCTTTTCTCCATAGCTGGACCCACGTCATGGCGTTCCCCACAGCAGTGGGCTACGGCGGGCCCTTTCTTCATCGGTGGACCCGTATCCGTATATAGTTGATTGGATATACAATGTCATGCCTTCCTATTTAGAGGCTTTTACTCTTTGTTAGTGCAGAAGCTTTCTCGAAACGAACGGATGTTGTGACTACACAATCGCCGCGAGAATTCAGCAGGGGATGCGGCAATAGCATCCACCAGATGAGCATCCACCAGATACCGTGTAGGTCCAGCCTTCCCGAAGATTCTGAGACGCTGCAGCTCCCATAGCACCCGTCCGTTTCTTCCTAAAAGTGCGCACCGCGCCGCAACAGTGGCTGGTTTTCCTGCTGCGTACATTGTGCAGCCTGAAAGCTTGTGCACATTCCCTCACCCCTATGCGGCGAGACCGCCAGCGAACGTGATGAAATCACCATCCCATGCATGCGGGAGAGCCAGCCGTGACGTAATTGCGAGTCCCGAAACGAACGTGTCTGCGTCCATGGAAATCGGCCATTTCGCCCCACAGTCTGCGCCTCAAGATTGCGGTGTCTATGAGTGCCGCCTCGTATCTCTAACCGCTCTAGCCCCCTTACGGCGCTTTGTTTAATAGATCATATCGAACTGAGATGGGGAACGAAATTGTGTCGATTACTTGGTCTAGAATGAGTTGTGGACTTGGACTTTGCCACCGGCACTTCCATCGAAGAAAAGCTCGATGGATCATTAGTTCATATAGAAGGGAAGGGATTAGTCTGGTCTAGTTTCACACCAAACTCATAGAAGGTGCAAAGCAACAAATAGCCCACCCTTGCTTTGGTTCGATAAGGGAAGGGAACATGATATAAATCCAATCGCAGAACATATCCAACTATACAAGGGAGCAGTCCACATAAAGTGCCCAAGAAACAGCGAATAAAAGAAGAGTACTGAAACTTGAAAAAAGAACTTTTTGAAAAATAGCAGAATCCTGCAATTGAAGGCATCAGAGATGCGCATAAGCAAAAACCAGGATGTCACGAGTGGAAATAAGGAACTCCAAAATGATCAAATTCGCCACAGATCCTAAGTGAACGATCAGAGGGGACTCCAGGTCTCACGAGATATCACGTCTTTCCATCTACTGTATATTATGTTTACATTCTTCAGGTTAGATTCCAGTTTGTTCTCATGGTTGCAATGTGTGTTTAAGACGCTTCCCAAATACATAGTCCTTTTTTCTTCATTTGATTACGGATTAAGGTTGAAAATTTTCACTGAACTAGAACAGCAAGGAAAGAAGTTCGTTAACGTCGACCACCTCGTGATCACACCCAACGATATCTAAAAACTAGTACAGTGGGAATGCATATGTTTAAACAAGTTTTGAAGCAAAATTAGGGAAGACCATATTAATGATTTGTGTGTAGTTTCCTTCTTTTTCATTTATTTATTTATTTATTTACTGGGTTGGTGAAAAAGTTCTGCAACACTTTTATTTCCATTTTTAAAACTCAAAAGCAGCTTGGCAGGTGGGATCTTGTGCAGGTATAAGATAGTATGTTAACGAAGCTTTCAAGTGAAGGCATACGAAGGAAGCTGTTTTAGTATCCGAGAAATAATGGTTTTGCCCAGCCTAATCTCATTTCGCTCCTTTGTCTATTATGGTTTCTTGCAAGGACATCCTTTAAGAAGCGCTGAAGCCAACATGTGTGCTGCAGTTTGAAAAGACAGTTATTCACTATTCGACGGCCCCTCGATGGCACAAGGGTTTCGACTCTGACGAAATGTTGGCTGAAAGTCACCCACGGTCTGGACGTGCGTCGACCGTTAATGACGACGATTTGTGGGACACCCTGAAGACGAGGTCAGATATACCGACAACTGCAAGTTGGCGAAGACACTCTAGTGTCGTGACCGTCACCAAGAATCCTCACATTGTTGCTTATGGCAAAGTTGTCTGTACATGAGTACCCCGGGGGTTCTGCGAATCTGACAAGTCATGCCGGATGAGCACCGAAAAGTCGCTGCTCCTCCGTCCAGATGGGAGAGACTTTCTGAAGGATGTTACAGGTGCGCGCGGAAGCTTGGTCCTGTACGCGAACAACGCACAGCAGCGCCAGTGGATTCCGTTTCCGGAACCACTTCCAATACAGTCAAGAGCAGACTCGCCCCAAAGAAAGGGTTTTTTTCATGTTGTTGATGGAGCCATAAAGAATGCTTTATTAAGAGTTCCTATGTAGTGGCAACACAACGACAAGGAATCGCTGCGCTACTCAACTTCAGAAACAAGTGAGAACATTCCAATAGTAAAAGAGTAGAACAAAAAAAAATAATAAAAATAAAAGTGTCCGTTTCGTCCCCACCCTTAGAAGTTGGCAGGTGTCATTCGTGAAAAACGCCCAAAACGAGCAAATGGCCATCTTATTCAGGATAATGCTCACGCGCACTTTGCAAACGCAAATCGTGAGAAGACTCAGAATCTCGGTTGCCAATTTCTGTCACATCTATATTTGCCAGACCTGGCTCTGTCGGACTGTCACCTTCTGCTTCCCATGAGCAACCATCTATGATAAATGAGGCTTGGCAATCAGCAGGGACTCGAAAATGAGGTCTCAAGGTTTTTCGGCCCATAGCCTCTTCCGTTCTAGCAGGAAGGAAGAGAGGAGCTGCTCAAAAGATGGGCAAAGGTACCAACAGCAATGGTAAATATCGCCTTAATTCAGATTTTTTTAAATGAAGAAATCCATTTCCAAACAGTTCGTTGTAAGTGTTGCAGAACTTTTTCACCAACCCAATATTTAATAACTCAGTGGAAAAAGTACAACACGCTGGATAGGTTGAACTGCTACTAACATACATAAAGGTAGGTTGATGCCTTTGAAAACGCTTTCCTCTTCGCAACAACGCTGTGGAATTTGGCCAGTGAGCCTGCGGGCAAAGGCTAATAGTGTTACCCCAGAAAAACGTTGGTTAGCTCTTCAAAAAGGGAACGACCGGAGAAATGAAGGACACATTCAGGGCAGAACTTTGCGGGCAGATGTGTATCTTGCAGAGAGAAGCTAAAAAAAATTACAATAACTATAACGAGAAACGAAAAAAAATTGGAACTGGTATTAGAACAACACACGTATCACAGCGGAAGCATGATGATTTGGGGAGTGCGTAGGCTCTCATTGTGGCGAACTAGGCTGAAAGAAGGTGATATACCCAAGAAACCACCAGGATATGCCAATAACCCCCCCCTCCTCCTCTCAATCTGAGCAATGCTTCAAGTTTCGAGCAGAACGATGTTGCCGTTGTAGAAAGAACAATGCCTTTGGGAAGGCCATTCCAAGTCCTCACTGTTCTCACAAAAAGAAAGGATTCTCTGAACCGTTGGGAATGTGGTCTTTCCATGAGGAATTTAAGGAAGCGCCCCTTGTTTGACCATTACCTCCCAGGATGAAGTGAATAGGCTTTCAACATCGATCTCAAAGCACCTGTAACTAACTCATAGATTCTTTTCTTTCCTGCTGAAATTCACGACCCAGGACTTCTAAGTGGTAATGTCGAAATAAATTTTTTTTTTCGAAGAAAGAATAAGGTGCTGCTGAACTATTGTAAACACAGAAAAATAAAAATTCGAAATAATATTCAAACAATTCGAAGTTTTTATTATTCCAACACTGGAATTAATCCAGTAGTCAGGAAGATTTTGCTATTCACATGTCGGAAGCAGACCAAAGAAGCAAACAAAGCCTTTGAAAATCGACTTTTCGGACATCGGTACTGAGGACCCAAATTAAATATTGAACCATCATTTTTGGAAGTTGATTGTTTAAGAAGCTTTTTAAAGGAATCCAGGTTTTCACACTTTCACTTCGAAAAACAATAGTATTTTCCAAACGATGCCAAGTTCGACTTTTTTTAAATCTTGGCATTGTTCTTCTGAATTAGTGAAGTGCTTCTCCATGTAGATGTGTTTGCCAAGATTGAGAATGAAGAATAGAGAATTATAACAAGTTGGGCCAAACAGCTACAAAAAGTTTCGCTTCGCTAGTTCAGAACAATGAGATTTATGCATGTATTCAATGCACTCAAGAAAGTGTTACGCCAAGTGGTTCCATGGTTAACCCCATGAAGAAAGATCTAGACATTCACATGCATTGCGAAAAAAGACAAGTATATAAAAAGTAAAAATTGACTAGCCAGAACACCAAAAAATTTATAATGCAAACGCACACATGTATGGCACCGATATGATGAATATCATCAAAATGAGACCAGCATTCTGACAAAAAGGCGGAGTACCGATTTCCTCATTTCTAGCTTGCGGAAATTCTAGTACACTTGTGATTCTTCTAACCCAGGTGTTCTACCCCCCGCAATAGGAAGTAAGGCAAAAAAATGATGGACCTTTTCCTTGATGTTCTGGTCTAGTGAAGAACATTTCATCCACCATTCTTAGTGTTTTAGGACAAAAAAAAACGAGGCATGTTTTTCAGAGACGACTCAAATATTGAGTCGAAGAAAGCATCACTGCCTGGAATCTCGCTTGAGGAACGCAAAAATAAACTATAATACATCAAACGGAAAGTAGCGATACCTCGTGACACTTGCTCTGCTCATTTAACACCGACGGTTCCACATAGTCTGAAGTCCAGAGAAACCCCTTACAAAATCTGGAACGGTATGAGGAACCAGGCAGAGCAATAAGCAAGATTCGGCCAGAAAGTATCAGTAATTTATCTTAAATTCAAAGAAATCTGAATAGAAAGCAACAAAATTCGATAAAGGAAAAACAACGAATAGAAAGTGTGGAGCATATTCTACCTCTAACAAGTAACACCAGCAAAATTCCGGAATTTGCACCAAAAATTCACCCATCGTGTTGCTACTGCATAGCTGCACTAGTGCGCTGCAAACCCTCCACGCTCTTTTATACAAGAGATTTTTGCCTAGTATAACAACGAAGTGCCTTCTGCACATTTAACAAGAGTGACTTCTATATTGTTAGAACTCGACTTCGATTCTGCCATCAAGTGGACAGGAGCACTAGAAGGGCACATTCAAGAGCTGGAATTTGCTAAGATGGAATAGAAAGCAGAATTCTTATAGGATTTTTTTCCATTTAACTTTGCAAACTAGTTCATTCGAGCATGTTATTAGTTTTGATGTGTTTTGCTCGCTCATTCGCTCAATTTTCCTATCTATTTTTTGTCATTTAAGTATCTCTTCTCAGTCACTTTACTGCAATTTGTCGAATTTCCTTTTATTTTCCTTCCCAATTTACTTCATTTCCTGAAATTCTCGATTCTTCGCGTATATGTTTTTTTTTAGTTTGAAAATTCTAGATCTGTGGTTTTTCAGTAGAAAAAAAACAGCGGAAATTTGCTGTATCTGCTCGAATTCCACGTAAATCCCGCAGAATTTCCTGCCACATTCTCTACACTTTCTCCAAGAATCTGAGTGGAAAGGGCCAGTTATGGGGTTGCCAAAGCAAGACAAACTATATGGTACTGTTTCTCACAAGATCTACAAGAATTTGAGAAAAAATTCGACAAGGTACGTAGTGTAAGGTAAACGCAAGCAGTAGATCACTAAAATTACCCATGAATCTAGAGGTTAAGCACCATGCTGATCATGAAAGACCTCCTCACAAACACAAACGCTTCTAATCACTTTATGTCTTGAGAATGTCGATATCTACAACTGGGCAAATTTCGTAAAATGTCGTGACAACCACTGAGTATTTAAAACGATCAAAATCTCAGGTACGAAAATTCACTGCTGCCTTTAAACAATACACAGGAATTGTGAAATGACCAGCACAATTTAGCAATTTTAGCTTTCGCTCCCTTATTGAAGAGTACGAAGTCGAGAACTATTAGGTCGTATAGAAAGTCTCCGCGGTTTTTCGCCACAAGCCGGTTCTGATACTTTATCTCGAGTAACACTCACCCGATTGCCTCGAAAAACATACGCCTAAAATGTAACATTTCGGCTCACATTTTTGTCATGATAGTTTTTTTTTAATTCGTTGCTCGTTATTAGTTCGGAAATGAATGAAATATGTATCTGAAGAAATACGGTATGTGATGCTTCTTTGCTATAAAAAGGGAAAAAAGACAATAAAAAATTTGTGAAGTTTACGGCGAAAAAGCTGTTAGTGAACGAAGGACCCAGAAGTGGTTCTTGATGGTGAAAAATTGGCCGACCGAAGCGTCGCTGAAAATAATTTGGCCAAGTTTTTCGCCGATAAACCACAGGAGTTCTACACCAATGGAACTATGAAATTACCAGATAGTAAATGGCAAAATGTCAAAGATAATAGTGGTCAATATGTACCTGATTAAAATGGGTTTTCAATTAAAAAAAAATGTTTGTTCAAACATGTATGGAAAAACCGCAGAGACTTTTTAGACAACCTAGTACTTCTAAGAATCCAATAAGCTACTTATGGAAGCAGAAAAATGTTGCACTTATGAAACAAGGGTAGCAATCGTCTGTTCCATACTCACTTTTTCTGCAAATGGCTTGAGCCTGGAATCCAGTTTTTCAACAATCGATGCAAGCTACAAATTCAATGCTCCTTACAGTAGCTCCTTCACGCAATCAAGTGCTTTGGAAGAAATAAAAAAGAAGTCTAAAAATATCTGTTTATACATATATCCCTTCCTCTATTAAAGGTAGCAACTGTGAAAAAAATGCAATGAACTATTCTGTCGATATATCGCGTAATGCGGGGATACTGCTGACGGAATTCTGAGGCTCTGATGATTCACTGTCGAGCTGTGTTGTATTTCACCTCACTGTCATACGCGCCCTCACTCTGCTCTCTCTCTCCTCCTCCTCCTCTCTCTCCCTCTCTCTCCATTCATTTGTCAGTCTGTCTGTCTCTCTCTATCCGTCTGTCTGTCTCTCTCTATCCGTCTGTCTCTCTCTCTCTATTCGTCTGTTTGTCTGTTTCTCTCTCTATCCGTCTGTCTGTCTGTCTGTCTGTCTGTCTGTCTCTCTTTGTTTATCCGTCTCTTTCTCTATCCGTCTCTCTCTATCTGTCTGTCTGTCTGTCTGTCTGTCTGTCTCTCTCTCTCTCTATCCGTCTCTCTCTATCCGTCTGTCTGTCTCTCAGACTTTCTCTCCCACTCTAGCCCATCTCAATTCCGTCAACTGATGTGTCGTTGATCCGATTCTTCATGTCGGTTCAAATTAAAGATAAAATATCTAAAGCTACATTCATAATGCATCAGAGCCCGATCCGGCCGGGTAAAAAAAGATGCATATCGATCCTCGTCGGATAGATACGGATAATGATCGAAACGTATCCTTTGTTATCCGACCGGATCGGACTCCGATGCAGTATAAATGTAGCTTAATGGCAAGGTCCGGGCAAAATTCCATCTCCCAAATTTCTATTGGATTTGTAGCCTACAACGATGCCTTGGGCGAAAACTATACAAAAATCCCTGGAAATGTCCCACAACAAGCGTATTTGATTCGACCAACTTCGGTACGGCGTTTGCGGGTTTGCGGCGTCCGTGCTTTCAAATGACATTACACGGCACGCTCTACATGCTGTATGTTGTGGCGTCGTAGGAAAAAATTTATATTCAAGCGATCAGTGGCCCGTTTGATGGGGTGGGGAAGGTTTCACGAAGTGTTCGTTAGGCTGTATATATTGATCGTTCATCATTGTTCAGTATGCACTCGCGCAGCCTTTGTGGGTTGGAGCGCGTTTTCTCACGGCTACCGTATCGCTCGGACGTTTTGTTCCATATCTAGCGATAGAGCTTATATAGAGGTTTCAAACTTGAGATAATTGCTACACATATGGCTTGGACTCCAGAGAGCAAAGAGCATGGGTGGGCAAGATTTTAACCGGACCTCGCCTTTAAGGATGTTTGACTGAGAAGTGAAAATTCCCACGGATGTTGCCTTAACTGTAGAAATGAAGGCGGTGCCAAGAATTTGCCCCTCTTCCGTCAGGGCACAGCAGAACCCTATTAGTCCATATCAATATTTCTAAAAATGAGAAAACTTCTTTCTATATGACAAAAATCCTCAGAAAGTTAGGAAAAGCAGCCGCACGGTCCATCCACCGTTAATTCAGACAATCCTGATCTTCATGCCATTCGTATGCATGCGTTCCGCGTACGCCAGCATCACTTCCGAGACCGTTTTAACATGACAATGCAATTACATATCCTTGTGACTGACAAGTTAGAACGCGTTAAACTTGTCAGAACAGCAATGCATCTCTCACTTTGCAAGGCATCAAAGTTTGTTGAATCAACTCTAGACATCCCTTCTCAGCGTCAAGTGCTCTGTTCTTTGCGCATTATCACATACACTTCTCACACTCATCAACAAAAAAAACATGCTAATGTTTAAGTTCGATGGCACATCTGAGAAAGCACGTACTGGTACAAGCATTTCGGTTTTACACCGAAATGGTGCCAGTACGTGCTTTCTTGTGCTGAGATATGCAACAATATTACACCATCTCAGACATTCGGGCGTTTGGAGCGCCGGCCTACACCGTTTCTCGCGGCATGACACCTGCGGGACAAGCGCAAAAGTGGGCGGAGCTGGTGCGCCTATTCCGCCGTTCGTTGCGCTTTATCCTGCGTTTGACCTGCCCGTGATCCTGCTACGGGGATGGCAGGATTGAGGCAAGTCATGTTCTATTGCAACCGGTGACTACAAAGATAGTACAAAAATGAGTTCGCCGGGCGCGTATGTGCTCTCTGCGCCAGCGCTCGACGAGCCGAGCATCTGTGGCGAGCCGTCCGCGTCGACACGCGACCGCATCCCGCGCTCTTGTCTGGACCCACGGTACGCTGGGCCACATTCTCAGCAGCGGAGACTAGACTGCTTCATGCGCGCTCACAACAGGTTTTCCTGCTCCATCCGCCACCACCTGCCGGAAGCCTGCATCAGCCAAAAGTGGGCTGATTCACCGGCGCTCCGAACGCCCGAATGTCAGAGATGTCCTTTTGCTAAGCTCCACATGTCTTTAATGTGAATTCTGACTCATTCTGTTCAAGAAACAAAAAACAGAAAATATACCCATTGTGCACAGCCTGTAATTTTTAATCGGCTGTCCCTATTATAGTCTACGGTAAGTCCCTCTGAGTGTGTAATTACGGTTAAAACAAAAATTTCGCGTGACACCACAAAAAGCGGTTGCTGTGTCATTATTATTCAGTTTTAGAGCAGTTTCCTTTCAAGTTTGAAGGTTTGACGTTGTATTCACTCATATCTTTTTGTCTATCGCGTAGTAATCCGTTCAGAAATATTCTGGAAACGAATTCAAGTGAATAAATTGAATTTTTGCAGGTATCAGGCTTTTATTTCTATTTTTCCTTTACTGGCTGGAGTTGCGAATACCCTTCATGAGCAGATAGGCACTTTTAGAAAATCATAGTTGTTTGCACTTCACTCAGACAAGAGTGGGAGAACTTGAAATTGCAGCTTAAATTGCCCGTTTCATTCTCTGAGTGCAAGAAACTGCACGTCATTATTTGAGAACACATGTATTATATCCAATAGCTGCTATTTGAAAGGCACTGCATATACAACGGACTCCAGTGGTCTGCACACATTTGTAAGCATTGCAAAATCTGCGCCTTGGTACTCTGATCGTCTGTGCCTCCGCACATTCCGTTGATAACATCGTGGTGATTCTCGTCTGAACCCCTCGCTTCCTGTTCTGACCTGTCCAATTTTAAAGTGCTTTGAACATATTTATTTAAAAACTGTTACGCATATATTTTAGTTTTCGTTTCGTGCACTATCCTTATACGAAAACTAAAATAATTTTATTGCTCTAAGTTTTCTCCTGCACTCAATCCGATGCTGAGCATGGGGCTTGACCGGTGACTATACAGTGAGCGTGATGGAAGTCCGTTTTTCGCGGAATTGGGAAGCACGCGGTGCGACCGCCCGCTCGCAGCGGAATCCTCTTCGCGGCAACAATTCAAAAGGCTTTTTTGAAGTTTAATTAGTTCTTCTTGATGGTCGACATCAAATAGTATGGAAAACTATCAGAAAATTCCCATTAGGTTGTGGTACTCCTTAGTGGTGTATTACATAGATAAATAATAAGAAATTTGCCGTGATTCCAGCGCGAGCGGGGCTGTCGCGGAGCGTGCTTTCTGTGTCTGCGAAAAACACGCCTTCTTCTACGCTCACTGTCGTTGTCTGTCGATGCGTTACTGCCTTGATGCAATTGTGATGGTTATGCTCGTTTCACCTTATACATTTATACTTAGCGTAGCGTGCTTGACCTAGCTGAGCTGAGGGTAATGCTGCTCAGTCATTTTGCGCCCGGTTTTCGCTAGCTAACATCCTGTAGATCTTATCGTTGCACTTTCAAGTTCTCGACGCCAGCCATTCTTTGATGACTATCTAAAGATTTCTTTTCTCCTCCCATTTTCAAGCCAAAACTTTCTGGTTTACTTGCAATCTAGTGTTTCAGGTTAAATATCTTATCTCAAAGTGATGAACGAAACGGATATGTGGAATAAGGCATCGTTTTTGACTCGTCTCGTCGCTTCATCAGTGCGGGTTTCAGAGGCTGCTGGTGGCGTAATCAAGGTTCTTGGTTAGACATTTCTTTCTGTGATGTTACTTTACCGAATAACCTAATATCAAGTCTCTATAGAACGTCATGGCTGGCGGTGACTTGAAAATCGTCGACAAAAGCACCAACGGCGAGCCGTCCGATCCTCAAACAGAAGCCGATCGCAGGGCTCAATTCCTTATCGTCAAGTCGCTTACGGAACGATTTGGCGGCATCAACATCATTGGAGAAGAGGTCTGTACTTTTCGTCTGGTTGCACCTCTTTCATTTTGGTTGAAGGAACTTCTGTATTGCTCAGGTTCTTTCAAAATCATCGAATGATGTCCTACTTCTTACCGCAGTAGCAGGACCCATAGAAATTTCTAAGTTTTTGTGTTTGAGACTACCGCATTCGAAGGCGTCGAGAGAACTAGAGGTATATCAATGCTGAAATTGTGTGGAACGCTCGAGGAATCTATTAAATCGAGTTTATTACATGCGCGTGAGTGCGTTTCCTTGAGTCCCGCCGTGAAGAACATGTCAAGTTCCCCCGCTTCTGAGCAAAGTGGAGCGGCAGGGCTGTGAACTGGCGTTGTTGGATGGTTTCCCTGGCTCACCTGTCTTTTCTCAGGCTTTTGACCAAAAAATTGTCATTGACACGAACGAAGATTTCTGCGGTCAGGCTTATGATTAACTTCATGTCGCTAGTCTAACCTTCCGCTGACTAACGACTTAAACACATCATTTATACCACGTTTCCTCAGATATTTAGTAAAAGTCGTTTCATAACCCAAGGATATTGACCTCATTTTTCATCCATTCTTTTTTGCTTCATTGCTGTCGCATTTCTTTTTCTTTCTTTTTTTTTCTGATAGCTACGTTAAGGTTTGTGAAATAGAAGTACAGCAAGAATTCCAGGATGTTACTTCTGATTGCAACAGCATCGAGAAAACATTTTCCTCGGACGTGCTTCAGCTGGAAGATCAGATAGGACAGGATTTGAAGTCGATCAAGCCGGAAGAAGTGGGTGTTCTGCTCCAAGTTTCCCATTCATATCTCTTATCCATTAACTATGAACAGGTTGTTGTATGGGTGGATCCACTGGATGGCACATCAGAGGTTGCTGTGGCAGTGAAGAACAAAAATGCAGGTAATGTCATTTTTTCTTATCTCATTCATGTCAAATTATTTACTGGAACGTCATGTCTTGTTGTTTAAGCTCTCCTCGAACAAGTCACCGTACTGATCGGCATTGCTTATCATGGCCGTCCTGTAGCAGGAGTTATACATCAGCCATACCATGGTGGTGCTGGACGAACCATATGGGCGATACGAGGATGTGGTGTACATGGTATTGTACCAGCCCCAGGTAACTGCTAACCATAAGCTATCAAAATCATTCGCTGTTTACGTCCTTTATCTACTAAATCACATTTTAAGCTCAAAGTGCAAAAGTGGTGGTAACCACGAGAAGTCATTTGAATCAAAATGTTCTTGATGCGCTTGATGCTCTCAAAGAGAAGGGATTGGCCAGCAATGTCGAGAAGTTTGGAGGAGCTGGTTTCAAGGTTAGTTATTGGCTCCATTCTAGGTTGATCAATACAAACCTTGTGCCCACTGGTTTAGGTACTGAAAGTACTGGAAGGCTGTGCTGCGTACGTTTTCGCCAGTAAAGGGTGTAAAAAATGGGACACATGTGCTGTTGAAGCAGTTTTATGCGCTGCAGGTGAGCACATTCCTCTTTGATATGAGGTCTTGATAATGTGAATGAAGTTTTCGAGAGTCTATCTGTGTAGCCTGAAGAATTGGAGGGGGGAGGGGGGGGGGGGAGAGAGAGAGGGGAGGGCTACATTTCTTCTTACCACATTGGCAATTTGGTATGGTTTCTGTTTTCTGACAATTTACATTGTACGATTTCTTTCTGTGTTGCCTTTTGAAATGTACTTTAACTAGTGTGATGTACTAGTTCTTTTTCAGGAGGACGACTAACTGATATATCCGGGAGAGACTTGTGTTATGATGCGAGCGTGCAGCGGAACAATACCGGAGGTGTGCTGGCTTCGGCGCCTTGGGTAAATCATGAGGTATGTTCCGTATTTCGCAGTATGTCTATATCATTTCATAATCAATTGCCGTTCTGTTCTTGTTAATTTGAGCTGAATGTTCCTTTTTGAATAAGTGGACACTTCTGATGTTTGAGAACGAAAGTCCAGCACAGCCCTGGTGAGAGTGTAGGAGCTGTAGCCGTTTATTCTTTTGGAATACTTTGATTTTTTTCAATCGATTTCTCCTCTTAACTGAATTAATAAGTCTTTATTCGGTCGTTAGTATATTACTCAAGTACGTTTATGGGGATATCCAGTTTTGCGATGGAAATGGATAACTTAAGAAGTTAAGATTCTTTTCAACCTGGACCGAATAAAACGCGCTACACATAACTATTTCTGAGCTCTCAAGATAACCTTTGCTTGCATTTAATGAACGTTAATGAACTTTGATTGAACAGTGTTTTCACTAGTTCAGATTGAAATGAGAAGTTTGTTTTACTTCTCAAGATGGCAGAGTTCGTTCAAAAATCTTCTGTTCAGGAATACATCAAGTCCATACCTCAATCGCTGAAGGATCAATTACCAGAAGTTGCAGCAAAAAGTTAGCACTGCAACAGGGACGTAATTACGGTCTAACCGTAAGGTTTTAGAAACCTAGCTATTTCTTCTTCACTTTTCTTCATGTTTCCATTTGCTTTACATAATCTCATTACATCATATTATCTATTGGTTTCTGTCCATAATGTGACGGGATAGGATTATACATGTAGGTAATGAAATGTCTGTGATCGTGTGAATGCATACATAATTTCCCACTCACTAGCCAGATGAATCTTCTTATCAGTTTTTCGTAACATCTTGTAAAATACTGTGAAGTAATGAATTTGTGTCTGTGAACAGTCCAACAACATAAAATCAACAAGTAAACAATTATAGAGATTTCTGTTTTTACACCGGGTTCGCGCTCTTTTTGACCATAGATTTCTTGACCTGAGGAACAAATTCCACATCTTCGTCCTTGATGCCTTCTGCTTTTCGGCGATTGAATTCTTTGCGGGATTGTGATGCTCGAATGGCTGCATGTTCACGGCTAGCGCTGGAAACGTAATGATCAGAGAATGAAATCATTAAATTCGGATGCAGGGAACTAGAGAATCAGGCTACATGATACTAAGAGCGAATATAATGCTTCCACAAATTTCAAAAAAAAAACATGAGAACATAACGGTACATGCATAAATGAAAATGAAAGAAAACGTACTGTAATATGCTCTTGGGTACATTCCTATGTCGTGCAATTCGTCGAATCTCTGGATGCTCCTTGAACTGTTCGCGTAGCTTTTCGCTGTACGCAAACGCGGCTTTTTCACGTGGAGCCAACTAGAAAATAGTGAAATCATACAATGTAAAAAAGAAAAGACATTAACACATATATCAACAATCTAAAGAGAAAAGTGAACTACCAGAAACAAAGCTCACCGGTCCAAGTTTCTCCGCTGCTTTTGCTTTCCACACTCTAACATTCATTTCGTTACTACCAGAAAGAACAAACTTGTTGTCCATGGACCACAACACAGATAGCACATTGGACATACGTTTAGTATGATACACATCCCTGAAGAGATTTTTTAAAACCAAAGTTAGCCTGTAGGAGATTTTTGCTTAAACGCCAGCGACCGCAGTTTATTTTGCTCACGTACCTGCTTCTCGACTCATTTGCCCGAAATATTCGCACAGATCTATCAAATGAGCCTGATACGATCTCCTGACCTGTGGGTGAATAGTCTAGATCAATCACCGCTGCCGTATGTCCAGAATGCAGATACTTTGGACTGTCAAGGTAACGCATGTCGAAAGAGTATAGGCTGAAAATGTGATTACAGCTGTAATAAGTACACTAAAAAAACTGTTAATAATCTTCAAAAAATCGCATATAGCAAAGGTGAGATTTCTAGCCCTAATTCGTTGCAGTTGTTCGGTCACAATCGTAGTAAGCCTGCATTTGTATAGAAGATGGGTTGCAATGCAAGACATTTAACAGAACGTAAGCTCAAAACCAAAGTAGAAATCCAATAATAAAGTATTTGCGTTCCGCCACCATTTCAGGCTTTTAAAAAGAATGTCAAAATAGCTCATTGTGGCAAATGTGCTGCTTTTAGTCCACAAAAATTGGAAAAGTACAGAAAAATTACAATCTAACAGAATTGGAGCACAATGAATAACAAAAAAGTTAGAACAATAGCATGTTAATGGCATGCCGCCAAGTTTGGCAATCTCTACTTACTTGTAATCGTCGCTAGCCACTGCGAATGTGTACGGTTCTATCGGATTCCATGCTATTTGATTTGGACGCAATTTCATGGTTACCTTAACATATGACATCGAATCAGGAAAACATCACTATTTAGCAATTGATAAAAGTTGACTTCAACTGTACCTTCGTCAGTGGCACCGCTTGCCGTGTATCAATCACAAATATGGAACGATCACTGGTAGCACCTACTAAAACAGCCTCTTCAATTGGATTTGCGCGGACTGTGTGCACGGTGTCGTGCCCAACATCGTATTCGCGTATCCTCTTGTTCCTTTGAATGTAAATAGTAAGGGAATTGTATCAAACGAAGGGCAAATGTATGAAGTTTATGTAAGAAGAGCACCCACCCTTGAGCTCCCCAAACGGTGACACCATCACCACAAGTAACAAATTCAGATGAATTAGCGATATGGGAGACAGCATGGGCTACTCCTTAAAAATGTGCTGATGCCAGCGTGTAGAAAAACTATGCGAAGAACACATAAAATCATATTTTTGCTGAAACCACTGAATTACTAGCAAAATACTCCACAACATACCGTCAATGCTGATAGAATCCGTTTGATCGCAAATAACTCCTCCAACAGCATTTGAAGTATGTGGTAGTCTCCATCGATTAATAGTGCAGTCCTGTCCAACAGTGACAAAACTATTGCCTGCGGCAACATCGATAGAAATTCCTAGAAATTTACAGTAAGGGAATGAGAAGAAGATAGTATTAGGTAAATGAGCAACAAAAAATGTTGTAGTATTGCGACGGGAATGAACACTAACTCAAATTATTAATTCCGAGAGAATTCACATAACTAACCGTTAACTGGACCATTGTGGGTCTGAAAAGTAGCCAAACAATGTCGCCTTGCAAGTGCCCACACTTTAACTTGTCCATCGCGAGATCCAGAAAGAACGATGGACGGTCGGTCTGTAACGAAAGGATATAATATATAAGCTAGTTCATTGAAAACCGCTGACTTAAAAAAAAAAAACAATGCCACTTAACTAGTGACATTACTGAACAATTAGGACGCAGAATCTTACAGACCTACAAAGAGTAGTTTTTTTTTCTTTTAGTTTCTGATTCATTCAAAAGATAAATTGTGATAAAGTCAGAATGTTAGCCTTGTTAGCGTTCGAATACGGCGATAGCGTATCTAGTCTAAAAAACGGTGTAGCAATAACTACTAAGAACTTTAGAACGTAAACACTGAAACGAAAAACAGATACTCACTAGGATGCTTCGCTAGAATGTGAACTCCTTCCATGTGACCATCAAGACTGGCTACAAAAGGCTTCGCAAAAACTCGCTCTAGCTTAGTCGCATTGAGAGCGCGAGTATATTCTGTCTGTGCTCGGAACGGATCCGGAGGAGCGTTCCAGTTACGGACAACTGAAATTACCATAGGTCAATTGATATTTATCTTTGATTGTATTACTCTTATCCTTACATTCAGACGAAATTTTGAGGCTGTTGCGTAAACAAAAATCTTGAGACTATCCTACCTGCACACCTAGAAGTGCTGCATTTTTACTAAGGAGAAGTAAAGAATAGGAGGCAAAACAACGTAGGACCAATAAATAGTAAAAAGTGTGTGGATAACAATAATTTTACAATTTTTTTACGAAAAAAAAATCGATCACATGTCGTGAAGAAACCCACTCTTGTAAATATCCTTGTTTGTCTCCCTCTGGTAATCGTCAGGATTCCGTGATATCATTTTCACCTTCATTTTGAGGCCAAATATGAGGTTCGATACCTCAACCTTACTCCTAAACAAGCACATATTACTTGCACACATCACGACGAAAACATAAGTATTTATTTACAAATAGGTTTAGAAATTCTCATGCGAGAAAAGTGAACTTGAAAACAATCTAAAAACGGTGCACAGTGAAAAAAAACGTCGTATCGTCTAGTGTAAGGTCCGCATTTTCACCATATTTATTAATTGCGCGTCAGAATTCATGCGTTTCTTGTAAAGTGCAAACGGGGATATGAGGTCATCAGCACATCCGACATCTGCCTTTCTTGGTATTCGGTTGAAGCTGGGAAGGCCACTAATACTGCTTAAATGCAGTATGTCGCCTCGTTTTCGTGTTTGAGGTTTTGGCGTTGTACCATGACATTGCACGAGGCCAACCAAATTTGAGTGGAGTAATCTCGAGGCCATTCTTACCTCCAAGGTACTTTCTGTCCCCATTTTTTTGCTGTGTAGCCTCAGGCACATACACCAAACTTGGTAACCCAAATTTTTGATCATGCCATTTTTCTCTCCGGAGTTGAAGCGAATTGGAGTGAGATTTCTCCCACTGTGACTACAAACATCAACCGTTTGCGGACACTAATCGATGGAATTTTGGGACAAGTTCCATGCGCTCGATGGAAACCACACCATTTTTCCACACCGCGGAAGGCGCCTTGGTTTTGTTGGTCGAACTCTCCGGAAAAGAGAAGAGCTCACAGAGGAATTTTCAATTGCGCATTATGTAGCATAGATCTAGCTCTAATCAGGCGCCGGTTATCAGATGGCGGGCTCAGATCTTTGCCTCGTAGTCCACAGATTTCTGGAGCAGGGGAGTCAAGCTCCTGCTGGAAGAACGGCAAAAGGCCATCGACTCTTGCGGTGCATACTTCCCACACAAACTTTCGGAACTTCCGCGGAGCTTGCCGATTTTCGGAACTTCCGCGGAAATATGACGCCACTCGTCGATTTTTCCGGAAGTTCCGAATGAAGACGCAGAGAAAAAAGTAGCTTCGGAACTTCCGCGGAGCTTGACACTTTTAGGAACTTCCGCGGAGCTTCGAGACAGATGGAATGATTCAAGAAACCAACAGATCAAATGGTATATTTTCGTCCAATTTTTACAGTGATATGTTCTTGCTTGACTTCAGCTAGCCATAGAAGAAGCCGTGGTAGAATAAGAAATTTTTTACGCAATTATTCCCTCGAAATTCACTTCGGGATGCTCCATTAATCCCATCTGTAATGTCGAATTTCGGGTCAGGCTCGTGTCAGATAAATGTACATACGCCTGGGATTATTCCCATAAATACGAAAATTTGACAGATTTTTACCAAAGAGGAATTTTTCCATCTTATAATTGATTTTGGAACCTGACGCAGATACGAAGCACAGTCAGGAGACACTACAGGCGCGATTAGCACTACGTGGTGGTATGATCTGTGGTGGGATTCTTGATCCTGTAATTTTTGGCATCGGGACGCGTGGAGGTGTTCATAACTCCATGTTGGCCCATTTTACCCTAATACTCGAATTATGATTGACTCTATAGTGCGTGGATTGCGTCAGTCTTGTTCCATCTTGGAACTTCCGCTGAGCCAGTTCGGAACTTCCGCGGAGCCTATTCGGAACTTCCGTCGGGTCACCCGCGGAAGTTCCGAAGGTCTGTCTGGGTTCGTTTGATATCCGCTGTTATTTGATTCTCTATAAAACTTTTTTGCCGAAAATTTCAAAACAGCGGAAACTTATGTTACAAGCTAATATTTTCATCGTTTTGGAAGAGCCACATACGTTCTTGCACATACGTCCTTAAGTTCTGGCACGCTTCCCGCTATCGATATAAAATGCGGGCTGTGTAGTTAAACAAAACACATTGAATTGCTCTGATTTTTAGAAGAGAAAGTATGTTCAGGGAGGGTCAATCACTATCACTATTCCCGCAGCCTGGAGCGCCGCAGTACCCACGTGGCGCTGGCGAGGCAGCACTCGAAGTCCATTCAGCACGTAACTCCAGGCCGCGGGAGTAGTGATCGTGATTGTCGTTCCCTGTATTGCCGTGGACGCTGCTTGCTAACTGCAATATCCCAGTATGCGTCTGTAGTGTCCTGAGGAGATTCTATCATTGCTAGAGATTGTGGAGCCTCCTAGTTATCTGACGATCTTACTATTACAATCTGCATTCACCTGGTCGCAGGAGTAAAGCCCGTCGCTAGGATAAAACTGTTTATGGAACTGATCAATTTTTGTTTTAAATCAAGGAGCTTCTTTTTCCAGACTAGGATCTATTGCGTTCCTCTTCTCAGACACTGGAAGCGGGTTGGCCGTCATCAAATAGCGAGAAGGCCGAAGCACCTTAGTCGGCCGTTTAGTGCACTGTGGGGATGATAGCCGGGCTGCCCTGTAAACCGTTTAGTGCACTGTGGGGATCCTTCTTTGCGCATTATATCACGTTTTCTATCGAAAACTCAAACAAATACAGCTAATATAGGTGATTTTTTATTCCTTTATCATTCTACATGATCATATTTTACGTTTGTTCCACGTCATGCAGCATTTGTCATTGACATCTTGATTGACCTTCTTGTGAAAACACTTCCATTTCAAATCCCTTCGGAAAACTTTCATAATCAAATTCCCGGAGTAATATTGGCCTGCTTCAGTCACTAGTAACAATCTAGAAGAGAACATAAGTAAAAACCACTCAATTCCTAGAGAAGCTTCGGATACTAGCTTTCGTAAACTTACTGTGCACACAAAAAAATTTCCTCTGCAGCTTGATCTTCACCATTTCTGGTCAACCACAATTTCTTTTAGATTTCTAATACAGTTGGTGGCGCTAGGAAGTCGGAGTTAAAGTCATGAGAAGACTATTTTTGAAACAGTCTTCAGCTTATAGATCAAACTCCAAATGACATAAAGGTAGTCGACATGATACCATAATAACCCAGAAGACACCATGGTTAAACGAACATAAAGCTTACACTTTATAATACTGCCGAAGATCTTACACCAGACGTCCACCGTAGTACAATGAAAGATGGACGAAAATAAAGTTATGAATGGGAAATCCCAATGTTATTGCCAGTGCCAGCATGCCGGCCTCCCTTATGCCATAATTGCGTGGGCGGCCTACCCGATGCTATAGTTGTGTGGGCGGCCTGCCCAGTATGCCTGCGTTATTCAAACCAATGACCAGGGCCTAATGGATGTCAACCCGTTGCCATTGAAAAAGAAGAAATTTCACTTTGTGTATCAAATGATAAATTTATACTAGCTCAGACACATCTGAGAACTGAAATTTGAAATTTATGGATATATGAACAAGCTAAGCTTTAATGTTTTGAAAAGCAGAAAATCTTCTAAACATGAATCACTAGACAGACTTATGATCATTTCGTGCGCCCATTCTCAGGATTTCATAGTCATTGGGTACATGTTCTCAGGCGGTGGAAGCCCCTTACTCTCCGCTAACCACTGTGATTTGCTCTGGAGATATCGTGGTTTGAAAAGGAAATGGGTTTTCTTCTCGACTTGGCATCTTTTCCCTTAACCCTAAGAATTTAGTTTGTTGACACCTGTTAGTATGAACAGTCCTGAGTTTAACGGCTGACTTGTCAGTAATCAGTTGCTTCTTCACATCTTACCGTGTCTAACGAAGCTGGTAGCAACACACTGACATATTTTGAGAAATTTCCTTCGCGCAAAGCCTCCTAGTTTGCATTCTTTTAACAGATTTCTACTTACTTTCACATTCTTTTTTCATTTCAGACGTAGTAATCCCAGGAAGCCAACATGGATTCTTCCTATAGTGAGAAATATGGTATGTTTTATGTAGAATGTTAAATCGTTCACGAATTGCAGAAGTGCATCCCTCAGCATTACTGCCGAGAAACGTCTGGAATCGAATGATCGAATGCATCATTCTCAGAACCAGTTTTCGCGAGTCGTTATTCATGTAGTCCAAAATGCTCCCATCAAACCAAAGAATCCAGAGGTTTTTATTCCCCGATACATCGTTCTAACTCGATGATGCAACAACTACAACGTAGCAGCAAACATTGAGTTTCATAGATATTATTCGATATTCAAGAACTGATTCTTATTCATAGAAATATAAAGAAACCGAGGTGTAACTACCGGTACATAATAACAAGTATGACTTGGTAACCAAACATATGGAAAGAAAGATCCTACAGACAAGAAGCACTAGTTCCGATTTCATCTACTCAAGTTCGACCAATACTTGTGCTTCGTCGACAGTGTCGCCAACTTTCACATTAACGGCCTTCACCTGAAAAAAAGTCTTTGGAAGTTAGTAGTACAACATTCATTGGATGGTCACATCCAGACTGTAGCTGGAGATGATGAGGATGAGGAAGAGTTTTAAAAAATTATAAGGCAGCTGACAGGTGTCGGTGAAGATGAATTCATCAGCATTACCATAGTGTTTTCTGTACAGGACCAGAGCGTCATCAAATTGCATACTCAGACATTCACCGTGCGAGCGCACGCCGCCAGCGCGGGACGTACGGTTATCGCAGGCCGCTCGCATAGCGGAGAGGTGCCACGGTTTAGGGGTGCCGCTCGTATGGTAAAAGCGTGCGAGCGTCCCTTCCAGACCGCGCGAACGCCCTGCGATGACTGCGCGACCGGCCTCCGATGACTGTACCACTGCCGCTATAGTACTCGAGGACTGCAGCACCCTGCGTCCCCGTCGCTGGCGACTGTGACACCGGTGCGCATCGATTGTGGGCGGGGCGTCGCGGCGGCCACCGAAAAAAGCGACTGCGGCGTCGGTGCCTATCGATTGGTCGCCAACATTGGCGATCGGCGGCCGCCAATGTCGGCGACTGCGGCCTCGGTGCAAATCGATTGTGAGTGGTCGCCAACATTGGCGGCCGCCGGCGACGGCGACGCAATGTGCTATACTCCTCGAGGAGTATAGCGGCTACCCACGGCCCGCACTGGCGGCGAGCGCTCGTACGGTTCGAATGTCTGAGTAGTCTTCCAATATATCAAACAAAACAATTCTAGGGTACATCATGCTGAAAACAACGAATAAAAGCAATCTACCTTGCCAGTCTTTCCTGCGTGCAAACTGTTCTGCATCTTCATGGCCTCCATAACAACCAGTTCCTGTCCTTCACTGACCATGTCGCCAACTTTGCAATTCACATTCTTGATCGCACCAGGCATAGGAGCAAGGATGACAGTGGACAGATCAACCTATAATCGAAATAATGAGGAACTAGGCATCTCACACAAATGCGGATAATACAAAATACAGACACATGCTGCCAAATAAGGTTTTTTATGAACCAGCTTGCGCTTCCAGTGGCAAATCCTGAAGATGTAACCGTCACACCAACCTTTGGCTTTTCCTTCATGTACTTGAGAAGCTCCACAACTTGTTCGGGCAAAACCTTCACTTTGAATGGTGATCCCTTGTACAAAATAGTGATCTCTCCAGCACGTTTGCTGACAATCTGCGTCGCAATCTTCTCTCCGGTGTCCAGCGTGATGACAGGCCTGGCCAGGTTCAGGTCACCGTCAACTTTGAGCTTCTTTCCGTCAACAAGAACCTATGTACAAAAATAGACAGGGGGATGAGAATTACCTCACGAACATACTCCACTTGAAGTATAGTACCCTGCGCGACCGTTAGTTGGGCGAAATCGATGTAACCACGTCAAAGACGGGCTGTACGTATCAGCATCGATACCGCCAAGCAACAGCAAAGCAGGATGCCATACACGTATAGTAGTAGCCAAATGTATTTTTCGCGCCGTCAACGTACTCTAGCATGCCTCTCATTTCCGTCTTTGAAATATACGTTAACTTTGTGGGACTTCTTTTCACCATTGACGCTAGGCAGTTGTACGGTGAACCTAGAAAATACTGAATACAAGATAATCCATAACAAATAATGGAAATTCCGTACTTGAAGTTCATCTTATACGGAGCAACTCTTGTGGTCGTATGTCGAGTGTGATTCTTGAAGTCACTGGCACGAGCGAGTTTACGGGCGTTCAATGCAGCCGCAACGGCCATCAGCGTCTCTTCTTCTTTCTCGTTGAGCGTCGCACCTTGGAAGCCTTCAGGATATGTTTCGGGAAGATACCTGAACATGACAGGTCAACAGTGCTAGCTATGAATCAGTAAATTTTGCTGAAAAAATACTTTGTCGTGATGTTTCCAGAACGGAATCGGCTTTCTTGGCAAATATCGCGGAGCAGTGGAATGTTGTGAGTGACCTGAACAGTGCATATTTGGGTAGAAAGAAGCAAACGAATACTCCTAATTAGGCTTACCCCTCTAATAACATAGTTATCTAGAGCATCAATCATTCGGTCGAGCGCTTGCTGACGATCCTTACCATGAGTGACGAGCTGCAGAGAAATAAAAATTGCCAGTTGGGTAAGAACTGTCAGAGGAAGGGAAACGAAAGACTTTGACAGAAAGTAAGGCCGAAACCTTGCAAATCAGGGGATCGTAGTAGATGGAGATCTCAGAACCCTCACGAATACCAGAATCGCATCGTACACCAGCAATATGACGTGGCTCAACATATTTGTGCAAACGACCAATGGATGGCAAACCGAATCCTTTGTAAGGGTCCTAAAATTGCAGGAAAAACTAAACAAATGGAAAATCGTGGCAAAACGACCTGCGAGGGGAATCTCATTATTTCTAATCTGCACAAATCCATTCAAATCTAAATCCACAAACCTCAGCGTACACTCTGCTTTCGAACGCCCATCCATTCAGCGGCACCTGATCCTGGGTAAGCGGCAGCTTGTGTCCATATGCAACACGTAACATTTGTTGCACAATATCAATTCCAGTAATGCATTCGGTGATGGGATGCTCTACCTAGAACAACTCAATAAACCACTTGAACTTGGAGAAACTTCCTCCTGAACAAACCTGCAAACGTGTGTTCATTTCCAAGAAATAGAAGTTTCTCTTCGAGTCAACAAGGAACTCCACAGTTCCTGCAGAGTCATAACCGACGGCGAGAGCAAGAGAGGTGGCTGAAATTAGAAAATAATTGTTGTACACAGAGTCATTGGGAATTACTACTCTATTTATACTGGCAGTAAAAATACAACTGCCTAAAATACTTCACTCTGAAGGGTCAAGCGAATATTCAGAACGCAAATGTCACCAGCCGGCTTTAAAAATCTAACCCTGTTCTCCCATAGCTCGGCGCATCTCAGGCGGCACAAAGCTGCTCGGAGCCTCCTCAATTACTTTCTGGTTACGGCGTTGAATTGAGCATTCACGTTCATTCAACCAGAGGGCATTACCATGCTTATCGCAAAGAACCTGAAATGAGCACTGTATAGCCATGTTGCTAACAAATAGTCACGGTGACCTACAACACACCTGCATCTCAATGTGCCTAGGGTTATCGATGAACTTCTCAACAAGCATACGGTCATCACCGAATGAGGATTTGGCCTCTTGCTTGGAGAGCCTGAAAAGCCGTTTCTGTCATGCGACATATGTGAACAGAGAAAAAATCCAGAATGTCTCATAAACGAGTAATTAAAGTTGAATAACATGGAAGATATGCATACCTGTAACCCTCTCGAGCTTCCTTATCGTTCCAAGCGATACGCATACCTTTTCCACCACCACCAGCCGAAGCCTTGATCATAACAGGGTATCCAATGTCATTAGCGACCTATAAACAACGTATGCTTTCAAACTTATGCAAACTGTCAAAACTGCTAGCTTAACCAATGAATACTAGTAAACTGTTCCTTTCAGAGTTCAGAATGGCAACAAGTGAATTTCCAAATCCCTCGCCCACTTCAGAGGCCACTCATTGTGGTGGTTGAGTTCTATTTGACACTGATATCGATAAGGGCCATCTTTTAACTGCTTTCGTCGTGCCACCCAGCGGCAAATAAATGATATTACCCCTGGTTTGGTCCAGATTCGTTTTTGAATGTTATAAATCCCACTGATACATTTTCAAAACTACTGATACGAAACGCTTCATCGTTCTCCCCGTTACCAAAGGTTTCATTCCAGGACTCCTTTCAATTTCGACAACAGACAGATTAGACAATCATGTCTCACCTTGACGCACATATCCTCGTCGTCGATTTCTCCATCGAAACCAGGAATCATGTTTACCTGAACCAAACAACCAATCATTATCTAAATTCCCTTGAGGACTTCTCCAGTGTCCTTGCTTTCGAACAAAATACGTCAGCTGTGTCGCAGGCAAACAATTATTGGAGAACACTGTTTAACCTCAGCAAAGCTCCATCGATTAACTTAAGAACAGCACCTTGGCCTCTGTAGCGATCTTCTTCGAATGGATCTTGTCACCCATGGCCAGAATAGCTTTAGAGTTCGGTCCAATGAACACGGCACCAGCCTTCTCCAGCTCTGCTGCGAATTTCGTGTTTTCAGACAGGAAACCGTAACCAGGGTGGACCTAATCAGACTGCAGATTACTAATTTAAATTTTAGATGAGACTGAGGACAAGAGACAACCCCTCACAGCTTGTGCTCCAGTCTGCTTGACAGCTTCCAAAATCCTATCAGCCCTCAGATATGATTCGCTAGTAGGAGCTGGTCCGACGCAAACAGCCTCATCAGCCATTTTTACATGGAGCGATCCGGAGTCGACATCGGAGTGGACCGCAACGGTCTTGATGCCCATAGCTCGAGCAGTCTTGATCACACGGCATGCGATTTCTCCTGCAATTTCAAGAAATTGAGACAAATCAAAGGAGACGAGCCTGTTGTGGGAGAAGTCAAGTGTTCAGCTATTTTTAACCAAGACTGTGGGAAGATTATGAAGTGATTTTTTTCGAATGTTTTTTAAACAGTTTTCCAAATTTGCTCTCCATTTTGCATCTATTTTTACTGGGATGCACTTCCTGTCCAAAGATAATTGGGGGAAAGATAGATAACTGCAGGAATGAACTTTTGTTGCACTAGTGGAGCGAACAAACGGTGTGCAAACACAACTTCAGCACTTTTCTACCAGACTACTTCCCCAAAAACTTTCCTGATGTTAGTGCTGAGTATAGCAAAAAGCTCGAATGCCCGTGAAAAATCTGGATTGGAGCCCTGAGTCAAAGCAGAGCTACGGATATCCAATCAAGTAAAGATTAAATTATCAGTGTGATCGAGAAAGTAGCCCCCTAGTTGACAGACGTAGTAGTATAACCCGTAGCTACTTTCTTCGGTCAGTCAAAGGTCTTGTGACAGCTGTTCACTTAGCAGCTCAACCCTAACTGAGTTATGAGGAATGGGAGATCTAAACAGGCGACCGAAATAGAACACCAAGATAGCCTGATCTGTATGATAATTAGACTGGTACACACGACCAGCTAAGAATTACGTTACCAGTATGATGGTGGAAACGACTCTTTAGTTGAACAATGTGAACATTTAAGAATTTCTAGGTACACGATCACCTTTCAAGCAATTGTTGGGTTCAGCAAGCTGCGCCGATAATAGGTCCCAAAATCATAAGGGGGATAACTTTTTGGTCAACACAGCTGCTGCTGACACGAACCCTCTGAGGCAGAAACTCATCTTCAGAGTTCTCGAGGAGGGATAACTGTCACAAACTGCTTTTGCGGCGATTAGCACAGAAATGCGTGTACATCATATAGAACATTGTGATCCATATTCGATCTAGCAATGAATAGCATGATATCTCACTAAGCAATTCATCTTGCGTTGTCTGTGACTATTAACAAACCATCAGGGCTTCAGAATACTGTTGGCCTAACCAGTGAATGTGCTTCTTACTTTCGCTCATACCAGTCAACTGCAGTTCTGCTGTGAATAAAATCCGCCTACAAAGACCGCAACACAACTACAACAGTCACTATCCATTCGTGCCATGATATTAGGACCAAAAATCTTTCAGCGCCCTTTCAACCCCTTTACTACGTCCCTCCTGCCCCATCCCCCCCCCCCCCCACGAAACGCGTGCGTTTTCCTAATTTAAGACTGCGGTTTCAAAAAAGATTCTCTCCTTTCGTTCATGTAGCATGCACGACATGTCATGCAAATTTTCGAAATCGATCTAAATTGTCCGCCGGTGTGGCGGGAAACATCCCCGCAGCTGCTCACGTATGCACCCACAGTACACATAACACTGAAGTACAGCTGAACAGTTGGGATTCTTCACATTTCCACAACACCTCAACACAGTAGTTCACCTCTGTTTGCAATGAGAATCTTCTCGAATTTCGGCTCATCGGGATCAATCGAGACGGTTGTGTAGATCTCTTTGCTCTCACGTTCATCAACAGGTCTGGAAAAGAAGAAATTCGATGCCGCTCATCACCCATATCACTGATATTTTCTTCCACCGCAACGGTCGACGTCAAATCTTCTCTACATCAATACCAGATAACTGGTACTGAAACCGTACAATGCCTGAAGATGCACGTACCCAGATGCCTTCTTTGCCGCTGCTGCTGCTGTGGCTAGCATACGAAGCCCGGTCTGCTGAGCAGAACCGCACTGAAGAGTACTGACAAGACGATATGGAATAGCTGACAACAACCGCATAGTTACCCTGAAAGAAGCGTGGATTGTCAAGTAATTTTAAAAAGCAGAATCACCTCGTCGCGATCAAATACATATCTACAAGGAAAGACAAATGACACACAGATGTATACAGGAACAATGATTCGTGATAGAACAAGCACCACTTCTGAGGAAGATGAGAATACTGTGTGGTCCTTACAAACAAATGCAAGGTTAAATCCAAAGCCCGGGTTTCCCTCCCTTACTGTGACAGCAACTTACATCGAAGTTATGGCTCAAGGAGTATAGCTAGTATAGCCCTTTTGGTCGCTGCAAAAATGGTTTTGGTACATATCGATTGTTTGCCGTTCGTCGCTTGCGTTGCTGATACTTCAATCATAATCGCAGTGGCGGACGCAGAAAGTGGGCGGGGGGGGGGAGAGGGCGTGGGAAATAAGCGGGGCATCCGACGTCTTGAGGACCCTAGTGGAAAATAAAATTAATAAAAAATGATAATAAATAAATGAAATAAAATAATAATAATTTAAACAACTGATGAAAAGTGTTTAAAGAAAAATAGTAAGAACAAAAAATTCAGAATAAATTGACGCAGTACTTTTATTTCTCCTGCAAAGTAATTAGAAAAACTTGGCGACCCATTTTCGGGGGGGGGGGGGGGGGGGAATCTAACTACCGGAATACCTGCCTAGCCTTCGCTATACTCGGCGACAACGAATCTGATAAGTGATGATTGTGAGCAAAACAACTCTGGCGTGGATTTATAATGTTATAATTCATTTACAATCATCTGGTATCGAAAATGAATAAATGCGAATGACACTACGGCCGTTGCTATACTCCTCGAGGAATATAGCCTTTGCTCGCTGCTACAAGACGACACTGGTTCTAGTGTCTATTGATGTGAGACGACTGCAGCGGTGGTAACTCAAGTAGCGTGCCACCTACGATTGTTACAGCGAAAATACAGAAGGTAGGCGCTGTACCTTACTCTGACTCTAGGAGTAGATAGAGCTTTCAATGGATTATTTTGGGCCGGGGGGGGGGGAGGCGTAGCGTCTCTAGGACACAGTTTGACGACGTCCCCCCTTCTGGGCAGAAAATCAAGGGAGACTCCATTAAAGATTCTCACAATCAGCAAAGTGCATTTGAAAAACCATTTATGACTTCTCCCGTCTTTATCTCCGCTCTTCTGAGAGAATTTAGAAAAAAAACAAACAGATACGAACATCCCTCGAATGTAGAACCCCAAAAGAAGAAAGACAAAATAATATCTAACATCAATTTGAAAAAAGAATTAGAGTGAGCTGAGCCGTTATTACCAACTGCTGCAGAGGAAGTCACTAATCATAAGGGCAACTCCCACAGTAAGACCTTCAACTGAATCAATCAGTTTTTTGTTCTCCGCAGATAAGGACGTCTTGGCTACTAATCAGTGACAGTATGTGAACGGAAAATTTTTCGGAATGCAAAGAATGATCACGTAATCAAGCAAAATAATAGTGTGCATTTGTGCTGCAAATCAGTTTAGGAAGTGTAGCTTCCTTCCATACGCCATCACAGAAGTATCTACAGACCAAAGAGCAATGGGAGGAATACGAAATTCCTATCAAAAAAGTGAGTGCCTGCATCGGCACACCATTCCATAGTTGTCAATACAATACATAATTGTATGGATGGACAGGGGAGGCAATATATACGCCTGCAAATTCCATATAGAGATATCGATCAATGTTATTTAGGGACACAAAATCATCACGAAGCAGGAAGCTAATGTCCGACCTACAAGGAGACAAGGGTAAACGTGGCCCATGGTATAGACCTGTGAATGTCATTTCACATCAAATGAACTACGGTAGCAGATCAAATAGGACGGCACGGAAAAATTCAGTTATGAATAAAGCTACTGTACAGGTTATGTATTACCCTAATGAACGACAACCAAGAGAAGAAGGACTAAGCATCATTTATGGCACTAAAACGAACTGACAGACAGCCAATCACGATTCTAAGAGGCCGCCATCATTGGAAAAAGAGGACTGATAAATCGCGGTATCTGAAATTCTGACAACACGACCATTTTCGAAGAAAAACATCTACTGGCCTTGTCTGGAACATTCTATGGTGCCATACCATCGAAAAGTACATTGTCGTATGCGAAATGTCTTAAAGGTTTCAGTAAGACTCCATCGAACAAGCAGAAACTGAGGAAGGCAAGTTCGCTAACATGGCATCTAAGCAGCCGTGGCTTTTCGTCAAAAGGGTAATTTATACTAGAAGCGTGCATTCGACGCACGCGCGTCTATATGATGAAAGATAGGAGCAGTCGCATCGCTGACGCAGCTCAGTCGCACGCGTTCGCGTCCGCGCGTTCTTTTCACGGAGGATGTGCATGCCGCATAGACCGGTCTTCATGGAAAATCCTCTGCAAATGAGTGCGTGCGTCTGACTAGTATAAATAGCGCTAAAAAGCCGTCAGTTCACGATAGAAAATGGGATAACATTTCATGAGGATTGAATTTAAAAAAAAAGAACAGAGAAATCATGTGGGTCTACGGGTTTGTAACAGTCTGAGGGAAAACGGGTTGTGTTAGAGTTATAATACTTGTGCAATCAAACCCTGTTCCCAACGCTCTCTTTCGACTCGTTCCTCTTTGCGCACAACTTTACCAGACATGCACATGCAAAATTTAAATGTAGATGAGGACTTGTTGATGTCCACATAAAGCACTATCCTTCTATGAACTCATCTTCCGAAGTACATCAGTCTCAAAATAGACTTTACAACAGGATTTTACTTGCAGAGAACAGTAAGGTGTACTCATTTTATATTTGCTAACTCTTGGCGTGGTGTGGCTGATGTACAAGATGAATTTTGCACAACGTCCGCGGTCAGTCTTACCATAACTTACGCGTGAAATTAAATGCATTGGCGGACTGCAAGTGCACCGCGGGCCCCACATTCGACGGCAAATTAATATTGAGAGCCTTGTTTGACTTGTTTAACACCTGAATGGTGGTTGGAGCTGGTTAAGAGGAACACTCATTTCTTAGAAGGTAGTCGAAAAGGCAGATTGGACAATGAGACATGACGCGCAACTAAACAAAAGCGGTTTTTGGCCGATTTGCCAAGATATTCCTGTGATTCGCGCATTTCTCACTAAAATAACATTTATCGTCAAATTTAGTAGCCAGATTAATAATCCTTTGTGTAAAGATAGATCGGAATCAAGTTCGTAATTGTTTTAGCGTCCAGTATGGAGCCCTGGTGCGCTTGCAGACCGCCAATACATCAATTCCATGCCTAAATTACGGTTAGACTGACCGTGAATGTTGTGCAGAATTCATCATGTCGCTGATGTCAGTTTGCCTTTTTGAATTCCGCCTGCGTTAGCTCACGGAGGCTCGCTCAATTGCACAAACGCGCCTGATATCCGCGTGGCGGGACTCACAAACGTCAAGACGCGTGCAATCAAGCCCATGGAAAGCAGCCCCTCGTTTGTGTATATTTCCGCACATTTTAGGCGATTATTTCATCACCAAATATGAGCTCTACATCTCTTAAAATCCCGAACATGGCGGAACTTCCGGAATGAAGACTTCCGTGAGTGTTGTCTTTAATCAAATGTTCACCTACCAAGTGTTGTTGGGCACACAAAAAGTCCAAGAAAAGACAGTAGGCTATATATCATCAAAAAAGTTGCCGACTTTGTCAGATTTCCTGTTGTTAAATCACAGAGAACACCTGTTCTGCTCTCGTTAGACCACCTTAACAGCCGCAGAGCAGATGACCCAGGATTTATAACATGTGAAAACATTACAATGCCAGTATTTGCGACCCCTCTATAATAAAACGAAAACAAGACGGACCAAAAATCAAATCAAAAATCGTTTCCAGCAAGAGGAATGATAAGTAAAAAGAGGCTGTAGAGGAATGAGTTCCGTCCAGAAAGGGTAATGATAATGCAAGGATATTGAGAGTTGCAACTACCAAGGAATCACAGGTTGTGTTTGGACCCCTCAATAGTGCAAACGTGCTGGCGACGTCTGTACGAAAACAAGAGGGCACATCGATGGATGAGCAAATAAATTCGGCGGCTTATTTTTTTCTGCATTGTTCCAACGCAGTCAAGAACTGCAGTTCTCGGGAAAGAGTCTTACATTCACCTTTACGAAACGGAACTTACGGATGAACGGGTACTTTACGGTAAGAAGGCAAGCGTACCAGCAAGTGAGAATAGCACCAATACGGATCTATGACTAATGAAGGATCTCTAGAGAAAGCCGATCGTTTTCGCTAATAGCCGATTCTTCTTGTACCTTTACCAATTCATGGAGATTCTGAAACAAAAAAAGTGGTAACGACGATGTGAAGGTAGTATCCACACAAATTTTTTGGCCTGAGATCTATCTGTATTACGAGATGACGGATGCAAAACTCACATGCAATGCTGAAGATGTACCTGCTGAAGATGTACGAAGCAAGAAATTACCACTATCTCCTGCATTTGAAGTCGCCAAGTAACCATGGGGTACTCATGAGTCCTGCCACGAGCATACGCACCGGGCTGTATAACCAGGTCTCCTAGTTCGCGTGAACTGGCGCGTCGTTAATGCCGATTTCAGAAAAGGCAGCTGGATTTACGACTAAAATATCTCCACAGGTAGATCACCACTCTTTGTATTTCTTTCACAGTTGCGATACAAGTGCAACCTTTTATACAGGACAGGACTTGTCTCATGAGCGAGAATGTCCACGGTGCTGCCTTTGGTAAATCTGCGTCAGAGTTTCCCTGAATATCGCCGGTTCAGAAGTCAGCGAAAGAAAGCATCGGTGTTGATGAAATGAATGAATATCGACAGCACTGCTGTCGCTTGATATTTCAGCGATACTGATAATTACGACACTGGCAGCAATGGGTTATGAAGTTTGGGGGTAACTCCATTGAAAAATTAAGTACTAATGAGAAAAAAAAAACGCGGGCTGCAAAATATCGCCACGCGAGTTAGCGAGGCTTAAAGTGAATTCCCCTGTCTAGAATAAGTCAGTGATTAGTGAGCGACGACATGTAATAGCGACAGTGAAATAGGTGAGCATCGACTGGTAGCGCCACGAACAATGAGAATGATCACAAATGGGGTCTCGGAAGGCCTGAACAAATAGGTACAGGCAGAAAAAGCGTGCTCCAAAACACCACCTCCAGGCGAGTGGTCCTGCAACGCAGATAGTTACGGTATTTTTGAATGGCTTTCGCTGTCGCTCTACCAGAAGCATGGTACTTGGAAGTTCCATGGAACAGTGCCTACAGCGATTCTTTTGTGGCAGCGTTACGGTTAACGAGCGACTGGCGTCTCGTCTGACGACCTAGGGGTACACTGTGCGTGTCGAAAGGGGTTGGTGATAGCAGAAAATATTTTTATCAATATCTGCACACCGATGAACGTCGCCATCACCACCGGAACGTTCTCGACACGGTATGCGTGTACGTGAGAGCTCGCGCAACACGTGTCACCAGCAGGTCGGCACTGAGCACTGAGGGTCGGTGCGTGTCGTGTGTAATAAAATTTGATTCCCAACGATGGATCGATACCTGTCGTGTTGACAGCAGCACGAATCTGGCCCCACCTCCTCGTCGTCGCCGCCGTCGGTTACGTCAACAATAAAGGAACTGCAGTAACTAACAAGTAATGATATAATGCGGACAAGAATTCACTGGGGAGATCTGAACCTTGTGTTGCGGGGCAAAAGTGGGAGAATGGCTGCCGAAACGGCGAAAACACGGGGCCCCGCACGAGTCGGCTGTCTCTCTCGCCGATAACTGACCTCGGAGCGTACGCAAACACAAATCAGCGCCAGCTGTTACAAAAATGGGAAATGATTGGGTGAGAAGAGAATAAAATAATGTAAAAATCAGTGAGGAAATGTTGCTTTGCCAAAGGACCTGTTTGGCAAAACTTCAAAGGAGAATATGGCCTGTTTCACTGGGAAGGATAGCTGAGAGGCAACAAAGAGGGAAAGAGAGCGCGAAAGTGTATGAGATTCGGAGAGGCACGAGACAAGTCATACCACAGGCACGATTGCTCGCCTATCGTTGACCTTGGAATAGACTCTACCCGTAAACGAACTATGATCAAGAAAATTCAGAAATAAATTAAAACTAATACTCGAAATAGTTAGACTACCTGTTTTATTTCCGAATGACCCTGACAGCAAGGTGCATTAAAACCAACCAGACGGAGAAAAGCTCCTTTCAAGTGTTTCGACGAAAACTAGAAGCAAACACACCATGTAAGACAAATATTTGCTGCCGTACTGTACATCTTTAAAAAAAGTTACAACACAAAGCCAACACCGCCTTCCAGCATAACTCAGGACTCACAGGTACACTACTAGAAATTAGAAATCATGGTAATTTTGTTCAGATCCTATGAACGATGAATGGTAAAAAAATGAAAGAATGGTTTTGCAGTGATTGAAAATGCGATCATGTGCGAAAATCCCGTCATCAAACTGCAACTTTGCATAAAACATGACGTCCACGTGGCAGCATGATAAAGGACATCACTGTGACGCCGTTTCGGGGATACCGGTTCTTACAGGACTCCGTTCTGGTACTACATGTCAAGACATGCCAAGATCTTTCTTTATCCTAGCAAATGAACATGATTGGAAGTGTTGAACATGCTGAGACTAGCAACGAGACTACCCCTCAGTTCAAGGGCAGCACCCACGAAAAAACCTAAAGTTTGAGATTTTTCCGGATGTAGAAATTATCATGGACGTAAAATTCACATCCAGCAACAGAATAAGCAGGACATCTATTACGAAATCGGTGGGCTGTTTTCAGTGCGCAGTGAAGACCGTCCGGACGTTTCGCACGGAATTAGTGGGCCTGCGTAAACTGACGCGTCGTTCACCAAAAAGTTCATTTCGATTGTGTCTGTGGCCTTCGCTGCAGTATCTCTGCACATGCAGTCCTAGTCAAAAATATGGATTACGCGTGCTGTTTCATATCGTTGCGGCCGCAGAATCGCGGCGGGACCAATTTGAACCTCTAACTTGGAGCATGCTCTCTCGGTATCCATCGCTCAAGTTCCACCGCGTTCTTGTCGTCACGATATCCGCCTTTTTGAAAAGGACTATAAGTGACGATTCTTTGTGTTCTACGCACGATTATGATTCAGTACCATCAGATTATACGGCGCAGATCATACGACTCACCTCAGAAATGAAAATCACCTTGAGTACAGCCTCCATTCCGTTGATGCAGATCGCCAAATTTTTCGGAATTGTTTTATATTGGAGTGATAAAATGGAAATGCCCGTTTTTGCATGGAACAAAATATTTCCGGGAAGCTACTGCGCTTCTGTTCTAGTTTCACTCAAAATCAGTATTGTCCCACCTTCGACTTTTTCGGAGCAGGAAGAGAGACCACTTTTCCATGAGATGTCACAGCGCCATGACCTAAAATGACAGTTCACTCAAATTTTGGTCTCGTCACAGTATTTGGGCTTTTTCTCTGCCTGCGACGTTTGCGAAGAACAGGCAGGTGATTTATCGATTGACAGTCACAATTCCGGTTTAGTTACTCAAGTTCGGGGCCATTTTTTGGAATAAGTTTCGGTCGCACTTCCTGTAAACTTCTTCAGAAAAAGGAATGAAAGAATAAAAGATCTGGAAAAATAGAAGAATGAAAAACAAGAAAATCTCCACGGATAGCTTCTTCAGATAGTACCACGTATGTGTGACTAGAGGCGTCGGAAATTCAGCACGCATTTCCTGATTTACCACCCTAATGAAATATGTTTGGAACTTCTCTTGACTTAGCTTCAATTCTTTATTCTCATTATTACTCCTAAGCATCCATTTTCAATTATTTATGGTGAACTGAACAATTTTTTTAGTAGTCCTACGTTAGAAATTCCGGCCACCACGGTTACCGAATTCGCAGAGATCTGGCTCTTCCCACGACCCTCCCCCCTGCGCTGCATTTTTTTCCAAATGTTTCTGGGTTTTGATGAATGGTTGTCAGCCCTTTATCGTTCTTTTTGTATGTTCATTCATTTCACCGAGGAGCAATACCTCATACTACGCGTTTTTGAGGATGACTGAGCAACCAGTCCACCGCTGTTCCACCGCTGGATTACACAGCAGTGCAGTCGAACGAAAGTAATTTACATTCCTGCGAAGAAAAGAAATAGTCAGGATGATGTAGGTGATCGCCGTCGCTGTGAAAGACATCTACCGTAGTCACAATATCCAATGCCAGGAGAGTGTAATTTACAGTATGGCACGCCCGTACATTACATGACAATGACAATATGAAAGACAAACAATGTGAAAGCAAGGCATTATGAATCATAGTTTTCAAGGGGTGATGGGAAGGAATCTGTACAAAAGTGTGTACAACATTCACTACATCCTATATTGCTCCTCTTATCTCACAGGAGTCAGAAAAGCGTGCTTAATCTCCTAACAGTTTTTTACAACACTCACAGCACACACTTCACGAAATACAGTGAGCGGCGATGGTGATGCGCTTCTCACGCTGCGCGGCCGCACCGCTCGCGCTGGAATCGCCGACAAAAAAAGGCAAATCAGGGATTTCTTGATGGATTTTCATCCTATTTGATGTCAGCTTTCAATAAAACTCTATGGTTTGCTCGCACTGCGACGATTCCAGCACGAGCGACGCGGTTGCGCTACGCGCTCCCAAACTCCGCGAAAAACACACTTCCATCGACGCTCACTGTACTATCTATGCACCGCCAAGCAACTTTCGGTTCATTTCCTAACTAGTCTAGTAAATTAACCTGTTTTCAAACGGATTCCAGAAAGTTATCTCAGGTAGTAACAGCATTCATAAACCTTTTTGTCAAAAACCTTTCCTCAAGTGATACTGACGAAGAAAACAAAAAATGAGAACTCCGCAGTGGATCAGCGGCACTCGTTTTCTCGCCTAACTGCAAGGATTATGGACATCCTGGAAATCCCACCATTCGTTCCTAGGTAGCCATTCATTCCTAGGTTGGAAATTGCAGAAGAGCTTGACGCAACGCTCTTAGGTTTTAAGAGTTTGTGGACCAAGTGCGAGATAATTTTTCGAAGAATAATGAATAATGAGCTACATACTGATTGTGAGTGAGGAGTTCCCAGAGTTTTTGTTGGAATTGTTAACTAAAAACTCTCGAAGCAAAGGACTCTGCGCTCGACAAATGATCATATCTTTCGGTGCACTAAAGGTGTCAAGGTGCTGTAATCAGTGAACAGTGTTGTCACACTGCGATCTTATGAGTAGGAATAATTGTGCTTTAAAGAGCAGAGATTTAGAAAACTCAAAAGATTGTGTAGGTGGGTTGTTTGAACTACACTGCGTTTCTAAATAATTGGCGGATTGTGTGCGCGCCTCCGTAGCCTCGCGGTCCGAGAAGCGAGGCGGGACCTAAACGAAGAATGTGTTAAAGCATGTTTCAGTTGAGAGTGTCGAGTAGGTCCCGCGGCGCGCACCATCCTCCAATTATTTCGAGACAGATGCACTTATTTTGTCAAGTTTCAATCCATCAATTTTTGACACATCAAAAGAGTTCGTTGTAATACAGTCAGAGCCAGGAGAACGAGAAAGTACTGGCACCCACTGATTTGATCTTACTCTGATAACTGTGCAGCACGAACGCAGCCCGAACGACGTAATGGTTCGGGTAGCAACCCTAGCAGCAACGGTTGCCGGTTGCTGCCATCCTCCCCTTGCTGCTGTCCCTCAGCAATTGCTGCTAAAGGGCCGACAGGTTGAGCAGCAATCGAGGGGAGGATGGCAGCAACCGGCAACCGTTGCCGCTAGGGTTTCTACCCGAACCATTACGGCGTTTGGTCTGCATTCGTCCTGCACAGTTATCAGAGTATATTCTGGAGGCATTTTGTGCACATTTGACTGTAACTTACTCCTTCTACAACATTTTTTTGAAAACCCTACACAAATGGACGTGTGCGTCTGACGCACACACCTGAGATAAATATGGTAGTTAAGGTAGTTCGGTAGCGCTCGTCTTGCGGCGTGAGAAGCAATGCGGGACCCATTCCATACTTCCACATAGAGCATGCTCTTACCGTTTCCCTTGTTTGGGTCCCGCCGCGCTCCTCTTCGGCACCGTTCGACAGTTACGTAGTTGGATACTGCCTATACGAGGGCCGTTTGAAAAGTTTCTGGAATGACCGCGAAAGAGTAGCCGTCTTTCACCTGTTTCGATGCTGTTGTATCGGTAAATTCTCCATATGCACTGACTACAAATTTCACTTCGATCTGCCGAAGAGTTGTGTCTGGTCTGTTTGGGACAGATCTTGCAAGTTAGGAAACATAGGGAACATTTACTATGCTCAGTTAGATGTGAATGCGAAATTTGAGCAGTCATTAAATTTCTCGAGATGAAGGGGGAAAATCGCAAGCATTCCAGATGTCTTCTAGGTGCTGACTTTCAAGTCTCTTTACTTTGATTTTCCACCCTTAGTTCCTGACTTTGGTTAAAGGCAGCACTAACGGAAATTTTTGTGTTGAAGATTCCGCGGTATATCGGGGTTTTTAGGGACGATGAACTCATTGACAACGATGACATAGCGTGAAACACGCGAAAAACACAGAAAAAGATGGCGGTATTTCATGTGTGTCCACGGCGCGGACGAGTGTTCCGTGATGGGTCCCGGCACGGAACCCTGCAAATGGTACGAATTTCATAGACACGCCCCCGCTGAACCACATGCACACACCCTGTCAAAGGCGTTAGTTGGCGCGAGGGAACCCTAATGTCCAGAGCGGCATACGTGTCCACGGCAGTATCTTCGCAGGTAGATGGCCATTCAAGGTGTTCAACTTACTGTTGCGATTGTCCAGCGGCCGGCTACATGGTAAGCGACTCATTTCAGAAGTGAAAATTTCCGTGAGTGCTGCCTTTAATCGAGCATTGGTGCACATCGGGGATGAGCGGAATTCCGGGTTTCGGAAGTCGGAAGCTCCTCAATTCTGGCATCATGATAACATGTAACTTCTACGTTTGTGGAGAATTGGTGGTGGCTCAGTTGTACGAGCTCACAGATGCTGTTTTGTTTCTCCAAATCTGCTTGTATTATTTCGAGCTTTTCATGACTTCCGACTTCCGGTCCTTCTAAATACTTCCGCTCATCCATGGTGCACATGAGCAAACAGTGATCTAGGTGCAGGACTTCCGAAAAGGCTAGCACATCAGAAACTGTGGATAAATTCCTTGTTATGGATTTGGCTGACAGCATATGAGTATGCACTGAAATGAGAAACCTTTAAGCATTCTTTAGGAGCAAATATTTCGTACTTACACGAGAAATAATTCCAAAAATTTTTTTCGAAAGATGTGTGCCGCATTTTCTAAATTCCGAACAAGAGCACGTTTCAAAGTTGACCACCGAAAGAATTTTTGAGTTGTTCGTTTGGGAATGGGAGGATTTGATGCCCAAGATTTTGACTGGGATTGATGCTCAGATTCAGCATTACATTTTACTTACAAAAATTTAATCAAAACAGTTGTTTGGGTACCATTTATTGGTTTCGGAAAAGAGAAGGACCATTCGTTGTGGTGGATTAGAACGTCTGTTTTTACTCATGTCAGAGGAATTTGGTTAACTGCCAGAAATGCTGATGTTAGCCAACAATGCCCAGAATTTTTTGAAATCCGAGAAATACCAATTCACGGAAAATGTGCAGGTAAGTAGGAGAAAGAGTGCGTTGCATCTCCGTAACAGTCTGACCGCACATTCGCATTCCATCCCCAGGCAAAAGTTTGCAAAAATAAAAATAAAAAATAGAAAGATATCCCTCAGTTCTTCAGCACTGTCTTCCTTACTCCTCTATCTTTTCTCAGAGCTCAAAGCATTCCTGTCTAGCAAGAAATTCTGGTTAAAAGACCAAATATTCCTGGGCTGGGAATCATGAACCAATAGCCAAGCAAACCAAGGCTAGCGTGATTGGTTATCGTATGGACGTCAAGAGTGTCAAGAGACGCAGACGGCAAAAGTTGATTCGCTGACCTGGGTTTGCTTGGTTAACGTTTCATGAATCTCAGCCCTGACGGTAAAAAAAAATTAAAGAAGAAAGGAGATAGGACCAAGTGTGCCAAGCTTTAACAGGATTGGACTACAAAACAAATTAAGAACTGGACCTGATTGGCTTTGACTTCATTGTCTTTCTGGAAACTCCTCAACCCACCCTCGTAAAAGCTCAGCAATTGCGTTCCACAACGAAATCCCGATCTCGTAGCTAAACGGATTTTTTCTTCATTCTTGCTCTGTGGGTGACGACAAACGGCTTTTTAACATTACACAGAAGGTTGACGTAAGATTGACGAAACAAAGAGGGCAATAAAGTGCAAGGGTTAGTAGTTTTCGTTTCGTGTTTTGCAGAAAATCGATTTTTGTCCTGTTTGCAACCGGTAGCTTGGCGCCGAGGTTCGCGCCATTGCAGAATGCAAATATTACATCGAAACGGCACACCGTTCGCAAGACAATTAGCCCCTGCACGTGCACCTGTACCGTTCTTTGCCTTCAAGAACCAAAGTGTACGCAAGCGAGTTGTGCAGTCGCGATCAGTGAGCGCTGAGACGACATTCCATAGCTACCTGTGCTAGATCGACAATGCCTCCCCTTGGGGACTGGCGGTTACGGCGATCTAACACAAGACGCAATGAATTGATATAGGGAAAGGAAAATTTAGGAGATGAAAATTATGGTAGAAACATGCCCAAGAGAATCTCCTTGCCTTCTCCTTCTTCTAAGGCCGCATGCATTGTTGAGATTACCCAGGGTAAACCATAAATTCACTCATCGTTAACACCCGCGTCACCAAGCTTATGAGATTACCCAGGGTAAACCATAAACTCACTCATCGTTAACACACGCGTCAACAAGCTTATGGGATTACCCAGAGTAAACCATAAAGTCACTCGTTGTTAACACACACGTCAACAAGCTTACCCTGGGTAATCTCAATTATGCATCAAAGCCCTGAATTCACAACACGATACGCTGTAAATAACCAGTATTCACACCGAAATAGCACCAAGCGAAGAAGAAGCCACAGGGAATATGTTCAGCCCTTTTCTAATAGTACATCGTTGTCAAGGAATGATTTTGAAATCCAGAGAAGAAAGCCTCCAGATAACTCACTATCAATTAGAGACATATAGGGTATTCAGGAAGGAGTGAACACTAGTGAATCTTACTTCTTCTTAATTGGCAGTTCATATGTGTGTGTGTGTGTGTGTGTGTGTGTGTGTGTGTGTGTGTGTGTGTGTGTGTGTGTGTGTGTGTGTGTGTGTGTGTGTGTGTGTGTGTGTGTGTGTGTGTGTGTGTGTGTGTGTGTGTGTGTGTGTGTGTGTGTGTGTGTGTGTGTGTGTGTGTGTGTGTGTGTGTGTGTGTGTGTGTGTGTGTGTGTGTGTGTGTGTGTGTGTGTGTGTGTGTGTGTGTGTGTGTGTGTGTGTGTGTGTGTGTGTGTGTGTGTGTGTGTGTGTGTGTGTGTGTGTGTGTGTGTGTGTGTGTGTGTGTGTGTGTGTGTGTGTGTGTGTGTGTGTGTGTGTGTGTGTGTGTGTGTGTGTGTGTGTGTGTGTGTGTGTGTGTGTGTGTGTGTGTGTGTGTGTGTGTGTGTGTGTGTGTGTGTGTGTGTGTGTGTGTGTGTGTGTGTGTGTGTGTGTGTGTGTGTGTGTGTGTGTGTGTGTGTGTGTGTGTGTATTTCTTCAAAAATTCGGCGGGGGGGGGGCCTAGAGCGAAGAAAATGCTCCATAACGAGCCCACTGTAGGTGTAGGGGTGCACCGGCGTCCAAAAGTGAGGAAACGCCCGGAGTCGAGCCCAACGGTGTGACAAGGGTGCGCCGGCGTCCAAAAGTAAGAAATGCCTGAGAATGCGACGACGGACGGAGGAGGGGTTGCCCGTGTTCACTATTGATGAAATGCCAAAAGTTGGGTCCATCTTAGCTTGATCGGTTCCTGGCGCTTAACATCGATCACATTTTGAATTCAAGCCAAAGACAACAGAAATACACAAACTTCGATCAGATCTGGATCCGAAAAAAAAAGAATTTTTTGACCTGTAAGGGTAAAGCTTTTTTCTAAGATAAAATGAATACTTTGGGTTGAATTTTGCCGCATTGGACATACCAAAGCTGACCAATGAATATTGATCCAGCCCGTGCCATGTTTTCTGGACAATTCACCGTATTCACTTCGCCGAATTTGCCGCCACTGCCTCGATGTATAATTCGGATTACCCATGGTAAATCTCTTGGCGTGGCTAGTTATGTCATTACTTGGAACCCACCGACGAAAAGTTTACCCTTCACCTGAGACCCATCAACAAGTTTACCCACAAGTGATGTCTGTAACCAGCTGTTGCCATTAGTACACATCGATATGAGAGCACCAATATTTCTACTTATGCATCCAGGCCCAGAAACTTTCAACTTTAGTGTTGCTTCCTCTGGTTTTATACCGTGACATCACTTGAAATCCCTTACTGGTCATACTTTGTAGTAGCTTGCGGTACCCAGGCCTTACAGGCGTGTTAAATGTAAAGGAAAAGTGGGCGGCACCGTTGCTGTGCGACTGGGCATTCAAACATTTCTCTTTACTCTTGAATGTTGACTCTTCCTCTCCTGTTAATCAAAGTTTTTAACGTAAATTTCATGAAATTGTACTTGGACAAGGGGAGACGAGTTGACAGTAGTGGGCGGGATGAGTGTTTTAGTGCACCAATCGTAAAGCAGTGACACCGCCCCTTTCTTCCCTGCTATGCGCCGTACCCAGATCCCATAGCATTATCCCTGCGGCTCACTTCCCACAATAATGACTTACAGGTTCTTATTTGGTAAGGACTGTCTCTGAAAACAACGCTAATGTCAACGTCTATGATGCTATTCGGACTAGACCACCTCTCTCATTGTATTTTTCCCAAGAACGAGCAAAAACGGTAGCGACAAAGCGGAATGGCGTTGTTTTGCACTAGATTCCCACGTAATCCATCCAATCCTGATAAATGTGGAGCGCTGTGTGTCCAAGATGTTTGTTTCGCGTTCTTTATCCAGCTGTGATCATTGCAATTATCCAGCCGACAGGGTGATCGAAGTGGAATTAAGAAGAAGATCGAAAGCAGTTCTCAGGGAGGAGGAAGGCGAGACAGGTGACGCACGAACAAATCTTCAGCTTCCGTGTTTTTGAGGCCGACAACAATGTGAGGATTGATGAATACATCCTGGTGAGGCTATGACCTCACCACAACCCTAAAGTAGAGGAAATCTCAAAGTGAAAATGAGTAGAATTTGTTTGGGCCCCAAGCCACTACAACTAACTACAGGGGTGGCGGAGTACATCAAACGATCAAAGGTGACTTAAAAAACCAAAGGTCTAGGAAAAATTCCAGAACTTTGCAGAGGCGCTGACAAATCCCAACATTTATGTACATCTTAGATCTCGTGTCTATTCTGTGCTACAACGGAAAACAGGGCGGTGCCTCTGCTCTACAATTGGTGCATTCAAACATTTCTTCCCGCCCTTCAGTGTCAGGCTCTTTTCACGTGTAATAACATTATGAACAGGTAAATTTGTATTCCTTTAATTCGTTATCGGTTGAAATTAGAGCGCAATACGACTACTAGGTAAAACAAAGCTAAAACGGAGTAATATATCCTTCTACCTCAAACCCACTGCGAAGGCAAATATGCTTCATCTCATGTTGTTCGGAAGTTCTTATTATTTCCTGGTTTGACCAACTCAGTTTCCTACTATGACGCATCCATTTCCTTATCGATGCATTGAATAAATAAACAAATGGACGAATATAGGTTTTTCTTACCTGAAAATGGAAGGAGGACGAGTTTGCACTAAGGGGCGGGCACACGTGTTTGAACGCGCCAGTCATGCGACAGCGGCACCGCCCACTTTCTCGCCCACGTTGCGCAGGTTTAGTTTTTTTATTGATCCGCCTCAATTACCTCTTCATCGAGAATCAGACCTTGTTCCTCACAATGAATTTTGGTAACCAGGGACAATACTCTAATCTATAGTAGTAATTTGTCTCATAATTACGCTTATTAAAATAGTTTAGTTTCAGTTTTACCATAATTTCAACCCTGAGGAACTATAGTGCAGAATCTGTAAACCGCTGTGACTCACCTAGCTCATCCCTGGATTCGCAGGTTCAACATGAATTAGAATGAACCGGCGATGGCCACGACGACAGTAAAAGTATGAATATTGTATAGTAGCGTATCAATTGTGCCAATTATATCGTTTTATATTGTATAATTTATACCGTTTCTTATCGGCTTCCATCTTTTGCGAGAGCCGCCCAGGTCTAAGATAACCAACCCAATGTCAACCCATTACCCCTAGCTCGAGTATAGGGTTAGAAAGTAAGTTCTTCGGGCATAAGTTTTGCTGAAAGCACTTGCAGAACTCTGGAACCTCGACCAGGTGTTACACAGCAGAAGTTAAACCAGAGTGTCCATCAAAACATGCCAAACCACATCATAGAGAATGCGTTCGACACTGACTGCATGCAGTGTCAGCCACTTGACTCCCTGTGTAACAGCACTCTTGGTGTATGGGATGAGTGATGGGGTGAGTTTTGCTGTTGAGGTCTAGCGACGACAGGGGCGACTCTCGGGGAGCTGGAAATAATTCAAAAATAATTTTGTCGATGTTTTAGATGCGATTTTTCTTTCTAATTTGCCTGGTACATGCCTCAACTGTAGATTAATTCATTGTGGCAGGAGCGAAGTGTCTTCACAATAGTGCTCCACACTGAAAGAATTGCATGCTTCGGAAAGGGAAAATCAGGCAATTGTCCCGCGTCAATCTCTCCAGGAAAAATAACACCTCCTTTTCCCTTACTCTGCTCCGTCGAACACCAAAACCTACCACATTTACGTGATAACAACGAAATCTTGGGCTAAAGGTTTTTTTTGTAGATGTCTTCTGCGCTTCTGTGAGAAATTCCATGGATTTCCTTCTTAGTATCGGCCAACCCGTTATGAACATACATATTTCCATCTACAATTTCATGCTTTGCGGCTGTAAATGAACGCAGTGTTAGTGCCAAAGATGGAACAAGGTGAGGATGGCCTATACCCGCTGGTGGAGTCTTGGCGTTGTCTTTTCAAAAAAAAAAAAACTATCCGAAATGTTCCCTAAACCACCGATTTCCTATTTAGACACTCGCAGAGTACATAGGAGCTATCTTTATCAACACGGTACTTGCCTGAACTAACATTGATTGCCGAGGCAAGCCAATAGGTTCACACTCACTTCCTCTACTAAAAATCTTATAAGAAAGGGCAAAACTAGGCAGAACCAAATTTCTGGAGATTCTTTCTTGGAACCAACCACATCTCATAAAAATAAAAGCGACATCTGACAAGAGCTTCCCGTAAAGACATAATAAAGCGACAAGCGCATGGTTGACTTGGACCAGCATTCTTGAAATCGTCACATCCATGGGCTTCGCAAGATGCCCCCTCATTGCAAGCTATCAGGATTTACGATTGAGTGGAGATTGAATCACAAAATTTTTCGTTTCTATCTTCTGTCAATATACCAATTTCCTCAGTATAGATAGAGTGAATGAGCGGGGTTTTAACCACTCGATCAACTTGAGGAAATCGTGCGATACAATAATGAAAGGCTTTGAAAATTTTCCAGAAAAAACTAAAGGGGATATTCGAAATTTGAGAGCGGATTCTTGAAGAGCAGAACTCAGCGTAGTTTATTTAATTTGTACCCTTGGCCACTTCCGAGATAGTTTTTAAATAGCACACAAATAAATAAACAAATAAATAAATCGCCCACATTGTTCTATCCAGGCTTAGGCGATAGACTTCTCTTGGAAATAAAACCTCATTTTAAAAATTAAAACCTCAAGCTTACTTTTCGGAAACTCATTTTTTCGTGAGAACTGCTAAATGGCTGCAAAATTACCGGAACAGTTATTGTCGTCACAAGACAGTTACTCGTTCAAGCGAAAACTCCAGTCATATGACCTGCTAGAGTTATTAGGAGTAGAAGATCTTGGACTTTCACAAAATACTTTCGCAAATCTGGAGTTTCTGTTTGTCCAGATGTTTCAGATGTGCCGTATCTGTGAATATTCAGCTTGATCTTACTTATGGAGGACTTACTGACGAGGCGCGGGTCCAGAGCCAGATTAATGACGTGAACACAGAAACCTTTCTTTGCATATGTCTCTCCCCCTTTTTTTTTGCTATTTACCTTTTTTCCTGAATATGTCACTTATTTCGGCGCTACTTTGCGAGTTCTTCAGCCTCCTCAGTCTTAACCTAATTATATCGCCGCTTTTTTTGCTGACTTTCTCGTGTAGTTTCGGAACTCGAGCCGTCTATTTGCTGGCAAGAGTCAGTAAGAGTGTATGTTCCATGGAAGATTTTGTCATAATACTTTTAAGGGGTCTGGATCAGCTAACCTCTGGCACCGGGTTTGCTTATGGTTCCACCAATCGGTGATACGGGTGATACACAGAATCTTTCATGGGATATACGCAACCAACCGGACATCGTTGCGCTGAGGTAAACTTGGTGGCACCCCTCCAGATTTGATGTTGATGATTCTGAGCCCGTTCACATTATACAATCGCAGAATTTGAGTGGGGTCTCGCTCAGTAGCGTGGTACGCGTTCTTGAGTTCCCTCTTCTCTCTAATTGTGATTTCTGACTGTTCTCCTGCTTCTTGTCGTTCTTCTTTTTTTTCATCCTTTTTTTCGACTGAGTTTTCTTCTCTGAAGTTAGCCTGATTTGTAAAGCACGCCTCATTTTGACGTATATTAAATAAATAAACAAATAAATTTGAGTCCTCGTTCTACAAGTAGCACTCCAATCTGAAAATAACCCGTGGGTGACAATACCACGGATTCAAATAAATCTCAGTCCGACATTTGCGTCCATGGAATGGAAACTACACCCACAACTTACACATTCTTCAAATACCGCTAGCATACCTCTCCTATGCATTTTCCTATGCATTGCTCCGATTTTTTCTTCATTCACATGTCAGTGTTCGTTCAGAGTGCATGAAATTGTACGAGGTTTGCATGAAATGTGCATATACGCATGACATGTGCATATGGGATAGTATCATGCAAACCAGGTCAATCACCCTGTAGTCATGAAGCTATGCTTCACATGCCGTCATGCATTCTCCTGCACCCACAACCATGTACATATCTCAGCAAGCCTGTGGATCACCTCCACCTCCTAGGCTTAGGGAAAAACCAGTACATCAAGCTATGTTAGCGCTGATCGTAGGCTGTCCCACTAGTTTTGCTAGATCCGATCCAGGAAGGGAACACACGTCCGACCCTACTGTCGGTGGCTAGATAGAATACCGCAAAAATGACATTAAAAGATCAAACTTTTCTTCTGCAGGAAAGAGATTTAAGCCGAAAATTCGCATTTCTGACAACGGAGGAAGGAATCCGACCGTACATAAAGCCTAGCAACCTAATCATAAGTTTCCTAGGGAAACTTTGCTGAACGCTCTCGATTTTATCAATACAGTGCGTTTCATAAGTATAGACGCACCCCGGAAAATGCCGGTACCCAGATCATCACAGGTTCATGAGAAAAGTTACAAACGTCAATCGATTCGGCATGCCAGAAAACCTAAGATAGCGTTGTTTCACTAGTGATTATGGAAAATACAGGATAGATTTGGCCCATCACCATTAAATGTGCCGTTTCATAAGTATAGACGCAGTCTATGAGAAAATACAAATAACTTTTATCTACAAGGGAAAAATTGGGCTCAATATTTTGATGGGAACTAATAAGCGTCTGCAACGTAAATGCTATTGCCTGTACTGAGAGCCGTATTGATAGCCATTTGAAAGAAGGGATGGATAAATCTAGGCCAACCCATGTTTTCTGAGTTGCTTGGGAATTGCGGAGACCTATCAGCTACAAATCTGCTGTTGCGAAGATGTTCCCTCTGTGAACTCATCGGTTTCTGAAAGTGCGTCTATACTTATGAAACGGTCCTTATGAGGGGGAAATGCTGGATCTACCTATTTTTTTCCACAACTTCGGCTGAAACGACGTAAACAAGGGTTTTTGGGCACGCTCATTTGATTGGCAGACGTGGTTTTCTCCAAAAAGTTATGTGGAACTGTGTACCAATGTTTTCTGGGGTGCGTCTATACTTATGAAACGCACTGTATATTTGCGCTTATGGGGACTGAATGTTACCGTTCCATACTCGAGAATCGGCCTAACATAGGACTAATATACTCGGAGTAGAAATCCGGCATTCTTCATAGTCAGTGCTCAAAATGTAGTGTGGACAACTTTGGTTGCTTTGCTAACAACGACGTCACAGTGTTTACCAAAACTAAGATCCTTCGTTATCAGAAAACCCAAGTCCCGAATATGATCAACTTTTTGAATACTGATCCCGTCAATGACATAGCTGAAGCAGGAGTTTTTTTTAACCCAAGATGCAACACCTTTCTTTCTCCTTAGAATGTGGAAGATCCCAAGTCAAGGACCAATCATGCACCATCGTGATGGCTCCCTGAAGAGCTAAAAAGTCATCTGAAGTTGAGATGAAGTGATATGATTTTATGTCGTCAGCAAAAGCACTACAGCTGACACTGGACGAATTTATAAGAGAAGGGTGTTCAAGGTATAGACAGGGTCAAGCGTACGGTGGTAATTTACCAAGGGGGTCGCCTCGAGGGGAGCAGAAAGGGGTCGCCTGAACAGGGTAGTATGATAACAGCAAGGTAGGGAAGTTTGTTTTTCATCACCGAGATCCAAGTTCGATTCCTCGCGAGGATGTTAGTGTTGCAAACACTTCAACATGCTCTTTTTCATTTAGTACGATGGATAATCAGTGTAAAATCGTTGGTTACCACTTTCTTCTTACTCTTGGACGTTTTATTTGGTTGTAAATCGACTCCTAGGGCCCAGTGAATATGTAGCTCAAAATGCAATTCCGCATATGGTGCCCTATGACCTCTGCACATCATATGGTGCTCCAGAGCTATGGAAGCGGTTCCCCAGAATCAAATCTTATGAGGATGCAAAATCCCACGGCTTCTCGTTCATTGGGAATTCTTTTATAGCGATAAGACCACATAAGACATAACCGCAGAACTTGTTAAATTTGATGTGTGTTGACACTCAATAACTGACAAAATCAGAAGATCCTGTAAAAAGCGACCCTACGTATAAGAAAGAGCAACTCTTCCTCTATTATAATGCGTTGATGCTGTTGCCTCATACAAAGCAGCCATGAAGTTATTTGCCTCAGATTGACACCGCAATCTTAAACTTGCCAAAAATCAGGTTTTTTGTTCCATGGCTTTTTTCTCAGCGAACATTTGAAAGCTGACAAAACCTCTAGAACGATTCTGGAAGAGGAAGTCAATCTCTATGTTCACGTAAAATTTCAGCTCTCAAAGTTACCTGGGGGGAGTTTTATTCCGTTGGTAAACCGATGGTTAACCGTTGGTAAAAATGCCAATTTTCCCCTCTTTTTACCAACGAATTTCCACCCAAATTTAACTGCAATAAACCAAATTTCTTGAAGCAAGAAGATGTGCATCAGAAAGCGCAAGTCTTTCTGATAGCAGAACGACTCAAGCCATTTTCCCAGGTCACGTGCCAACCCTTTTAAAATTCGTGACAAACAACCTTACATCTGCACGTGTACGATTCTAATTCTGAGTGAAAGGACACCACTCACACGCGACTTTCACAGCTTAAAAAATGTCCTCACAAATTGTTTCTGCTCATACACGTCCGGCGGGGATCGAACCCTGGACCTGTTTGAACATGACTACGACTTCTGCATCACTCCCTTTGCTTATAATAAGTGTGTAGATGTGCGACATGGACATGTGCGACATCCGCCTGGTTGTTTCATTGATAAAACGTGGAATTCAAAAACAAAAATTAAAAACTGAAAAGTGAAAAATTAATTTCGAAGATTAATTGAATTCAAAAATATCTTCCGGATATTTTGGAAGTTGTTGAAATACAATGACTGAAAACGTTAAAAAAATTAAAAGTTCTGGGAGGGGTCACATTTTCCCGTTTGCAAGAGGGGGGTCGCTTCGGATCGAATGTTTACCAAGACTACGCTTGACCCTGGGTATAGATATTAAACATCAGTGGGCATAGAACCGCACCCTGTGGAACACCTCTTCCGGCTAGCCTTGGTGACGACATTGAATTATTGACACGCACTCTGAACGAGCGCCAAGACAGGAAAGCGCCGATCCAAGCAGCTATTCTGGGATGCACCCCAATTCTCTTCCGCTTATGCTTGGACATTGGAAAGGTGGACGAGCTCTCCAGATATAGTCCGTTTCGAAGGCGACGACAGTTGGGCATTTTTTGATCTGTGATCTGCATTCCTCGACTGCCTCTCCGTATACTGCACGATTTTTTTTTGCGTTCTCCCTTCCTCTATTACTTTCACAGCTCTATTCCACTGTGAAACACTATAAAAGTGGGGATGCCTTGCCGGAACGACTCGTTTTAGCCGCTGATGATAATTATAATATTGATAACATGGCTCGAAAACTTGCCTACCCTGAGTTATAGTGAAACGACTATCATCCCGTCCGTAAGCAAGGTGATGGGGCCTGCTTGACTTACATAGCAGTCAATACATATGCTTCCCACTGCCTCTATAGCTATATCACCGGCTCATTCCTATTCATTTTGAACTGGGAAACCCTCAGTTAATTTCAATCATTCGAATGGTTAATCTTCACATCTTTAAGGAACTTTCTCAAGCGTCCCAACCCTACCCAATCATTATATGTCAACGAGGCGTCGTAACGACAAAAGAAAGCGCTTGAGAAAGAGCGCGTCACGCGTCGTATCGTCGCTCAAAACTGGATTGCTCTCGGACGCGGGAAACCGGATTTTTTGAATCCGGCGCAGACGGGTGTCCATTTTCTTGCTAGTTTTTCGTGTCACTTTGTGTTGTTTCTTGTTAGTAATGTTCACTCCAGTTTGATAATGTAATTTTTACTCAAACTCTTCATTCGAAAGGCATGTTCTCTACCTCCCTTCCTCGATAAAGTCGGGCCTAGTGAGCCAATCTTATAAGTTCCGTTAAATACCTGTTTTATCACCCGCAGATCAACTCAAGCGTATGCGTGTTCATTTTTTGTGGTAAGCACGCCATTTGACTGGCGATCGCGTCCGCGTTCGATCGTCGTAGCGTCGTTTGGACCGACGGCGCCACTTGTTCCCTACTATGTCTGCATTTTAAGGGCAAGGATCTCGCTGTGTTTTTCTACATTGTCGCTGCACCAATGGCGGATGTTGAAGTAAAGAAACCACATAACGTAAGTGCTTCTCTACCCTTCTGGAACCTAATTTATACTTTTTTTTTTCGAAAAATGTTTTGTTTCAATTCATATGCGTTTTTTTGTTTTTCATTTCCTGTTGAGTGTTCATTTCGCTCATCCCGCAAAGTTACGTCATTTTCTTTGAATTTCTGTCTTTTTGTTCAATCGCAACTGTTCTCATTCTTACTTCTATTTCATTCCTCTTCCGTCTTTCCAACAACCCGAGGAGAACCGTAATAATCCTTCATACGACCTTGAAACATGATGAAATCACTTTTCGCATAATTGCGACGTTCGCCGCATTACTCTTGCATCCGAAAAAGAGCATGTAATAGGTCATCAAGGGCATCTCGTAGATAAGTTCGGAAAACTTGAAGATGGGCCCAACTAAATTGAAAGGTCAATGGTTGTATCTAGGTGACTAGCTTTTCCACTTTCTGGATCTTTACTGTTTTGGATTCTCTTTAAAACTCGGCTCCGTTGCAGTGCTATTCAAGGTAGCTTCTTTAGGTCTTCACTTCGTTACATGTCTCTGTACAGTACGGTTCTGTACTTTTACTTTTTTTCTCAACACAGTTTTGTGTCTTGAGCACTTCATTTGTCCTAGTGGTTATACAACGGACCGAATAAAACCGAATAATTTCGTCACTTTCATTAACAGCCTAGGAACCAATTTAAACATCCAGATATTCGAGAATGCCAAAGGCGTAAAGCTCTCCTCTCATACCCATACTGCGTTGGCATCTAATGTTCGAACGCTCGAATTCTCCATTTATTCGAAATATTCGATAGAAAAGAAAAGCTTTAAGACTTTTTCATTCTCAAATACCTGTTCAAACTGTTTCCTAAATTGTTAACAAAATCATAACGAATATTTTATACTATGTATTGTGCATGCGAGCCTTACTTTTCGGATTTTTTCCTTGAATTCAGCTTCTTCACTCCTATCACTCCATGTGATACACTAATATACCCTTTTCATGGAATCCTTTAGCGTAGGCAATTTCTAGGGAAGCACCGTTTCTTGCTTTTGAGAAGAGGTCATAGATTCCCGAATATAGCCTCGAATAAGATAATTTAAGCGCGCGATAATGACATAATTAACTGAATTATGGGCCCGGCGTTGTCGTTTCTTTTTGGTATTCAGTCTTCTGATCGTGCACAGCTGTACAATTTACCGTGAATTCGTGGAATCATCATATGTCGTCTAATTTACATAGACTACCCAGCTCTAATCGTTTGGGTAACCCTGCCCTCTGTCAATCATCTACATATTGTAAAGGCTTACATTCACGTTTGGGCTCGAGAAGATTCATATCTAACGGAACCACTGCTGGATTTCCTTTATATACTTTTGCTTTGCTTTGTAGTCTTCCACTCTTTGTTTTCTTACGGGCACAATTGCGAGTGCAGTAATGAAATTCTTGAAAAATACCTTGTATTTTCGCGGCATTGCTGTGGTTGCTATTATAGTATTTACTTTACGGTGAGTACCTGATAAGGAACCGTACTGTTTCTGTTATTTTCCAGATAACTGATTGTCATTTCCTTCTGAACTAGCTCGATTAATACACAATGCCCTTTCTTGCTTGTTGAATAGAAAAGTTAAACAACACCCATCTTACTATTATGAAGATGTTCTACGGCAAAGGTGCGCTGGCTGCTTCTTCTTTTTCTTGACAGTGCTTCCTCTTCCGTTTTCCCCGTTCACATTGTTTCGCTTATGTGAAAGTTCCTTGACAGAGACGAAGATCTCTATGTAAGTGAACATGCCGTAGATGAACATATCATAGCTGGCTTGATTTTACTCAATTTTTGATTTTCCTTTTTGAAATTTGGATTACAGTTATACCGGTTTGGGATCTAAGCATACCTGTTCGGTGACGGATAATTTCTGTTTCCATTGCTGGAAGTACCGAAAATGGAGTGCAGGGATCAAAATTCATTAGTTTGCGCACAAAATTTGAGTTTAGCCCACTGAGAGAGGGACTATGAAGGACGTTTTAAAACCATTTGTTAGAATATGATACTCATAAGTGCTGAAATGCGTTAAAGCTCTTAGTTTGGGTAGAATTTCAGACTAAATTTCGTCAATTTTCGTAGTACATTCGTACCAACGGTCCTCTAGACTTGTAATCTGGCAATGGATCTGCAAAACGACATGTAACCTGTTCAATTCTCATCTCTTTGCTTTGTTCTCTGCTCGAGATATTCAGCTGAATTTTTGCTGCAAATAATCCTCTGCTCAGCTTTACGGTGTCAATTCGGATCTCTTATAGTTGCCGGGTCTCGGTAACAGGTGCACTATGTCGCCGTTTTTTTTGTCTATTCTCTTTGTGTTCGCCATATGCGCGCACAATGCACTCGGGTGAAATACTAGTTTCGTGGGTTTTTTTTTCAATTACGGAAGGGGAGCGCGCCCATTTTTGAAGGGACAGTTTGGAAGCAGAGAGGAGTTGGCTTCTGTGTCTTGAGACCCGGCCACGTAATTGGGGCAAGCTAACGTAATGAATTATCCTTGAGACTTCGTGGGCAGAGCCCTCGGCAGTTTCGCTTCTGAGACAAATATTCCTCTTCGTAAAGGTTTGTTAGGGAATTCCTATAGTGAAAAGAACACAAAGAACGGTATTTCGGTCAAAAGTGTGGCCAAAAGCGGATGTTGCGAGAAAACCACCCAACGACGCGCCAGTTTTGCTGCTCCCGGCCACTTTTGGCTGAACACTCAAGATTTCCCGGCGTACGTTTAACTTGCATCTTTTAAGAAACATGTGGAGGAATGTTTCAGGCATTCAGGTAATTAGTAGTTTCTGACCTCATGCTTTGACGTGATTTCACTTTATTTGTAGTTTCATTGCATTTTCCTCTAGATTTCGCCCTGTGTTTTCACTAGGAAACTTTCTTTTATATGCTCTTTTGCATGTGCAGGCGGAAACTTTTAAATTTAGAATCTTCATCCACCGCCTCATGCTCCTCCTCAGCCTCCCCCACACGCTTCCAAGACACCAAAAGATCCACAAGCCGGTCGTACACTGGAGTTGAACGGACATGTCGGTCTAGACGCTCTGCCTCATCAGCTAGTCAAAAAGTCCGTTGAGGCTGGGTGAGTTCTCCGTCTTTCATTCGGTGATGTGATCGGGCGCTGTTGCCTCCTTGGACTCAGCGGGGGGGGGGGGTTGGTGATTACGAGTTTTATTGGAGCGGACAAGATGTATTGAACAGAGCGGCGAGAGGGGATTTTTGTTCACATCTTTGGGATAGGGTCTCTGCTTCTTTCATACATCAAAGAGCATATGTTTACACTGCGTATGGCGTGCGACTATCCGGTTTTTATAAATGATAAAAAGCGGTTTTGCACCTGCTCCTTTGTCAGTTCAGTTGGGCGTTGTCCTCAGCAAGAATAAGGCTGCAGCAATGAAATCGCTAGAATCCTTGCCCCTATTATCCAGGGTGAGGGGCTGAAAATGCATAGATGGCCATAAAGAATGCAAAAAACTTGCACTTGTTGAGATACGCATTCGGAAAGGTAATCCTTCATGGATAGATCAATTCTAGTCTTGAATAGGTTCGCATGGATACAGGAAATGTTAGGCTATTCACTGGAAATGGGATTGTCCTTTGTTTCCCCCAAGACCATAAATCCATCCTTTCGCCGCATTGCACTTTGAGGAAACCCTGTAATAAATGGGTTCGGTAATGTGGAATTAGCGGCAGTGCTCCAAGTTTTTCAAATTGATTCCTTATGATCTTGGAGTTCGTTGATGAACGGATTTTTCTCACTGAAACTTGCCTATGTTAAGGCCGACTCGGAATTTCCTCTATAGATGGACTTCATTGTGGTAAAACATGATATTTGGCCATAAAACAAATTAATGGATCGTTAGGTTGTCAAATTAGTTGGCAAGGGACAGGATAGTGGCGGAACTTAACTGCAAGTGGTGGTGCTCGCCCTCACCGGGCGATCTACTCCTTGCTCGTGAAACTTCATTTTAGAAAGAGAAAAAACAGCGAAAATACTTGGAACCCTATTTGATCCCATAGCCTCATTTTTAGAGCAAATCATTGTTCCTTTCGCTGCTTTTGTGGAGCACAAACGTGAATTTCGTTTAATTGGTTCTAAGTTCATCATTTTTGTTCGACCCCAGATTTCACGTGGAGACAGGCATTTGGAAAATTGAGTTGAAAATTAGAATTGTCTTTTGAAATCTTCGGCTAGTTGCTTCCACATGCTTCTTTCTAAAGGGTCTTTGAGGGTGAACATAGGGTATGCAATGCGTGTGGTTCATCAAGCAGTTATCATCAGCTGAGAAATCATTAGGTTGGTGCATAATTAATGCTGCTTTTTTCGCGAATCCTTTTCTCGTCAGAAATTAATGCTTTTTTAAACAGTTTTCATGCAAATAATCCTCTTCTTTCCCTTAGCAACGGTACTATAGAAAATCATATCTATATTCACCATCTCATGCTCTACCACTCCGGAAGGCTTTTAATGCAGCACAGTCATTCAGCTATCTGAACGAAATTTTGGCTGAAGAAAAACCAGCAAAACCAAGTCGGAAAACATTGAAGTAGTTCAAGTGGGAAGGTACAATCCTACAGATGAGGAGGGAAGAGCTCTACGATCAAATTTTGACGGCCAGGAACTTTTGGCAGTTGTTGAAGGAAAGGGGGTTCGATTGACGACATTCCTCAGAAATGGAGGCTACTCGTTTTGCTACAGAAAATCGGTGGAAATCAAACACTGTTCCTTTCCGAGAGCTCGCGCGGACCCATCTGGCCATCTCCAGGTTTTTTTTGAGCCTTTTGAGAAGAAGTACGATGGTTGAACGGTACATATTGAAGAGTCCGGACAGTATCCTCGTTGTCAAGCTTTTTTCCTCTTCCAGGCTGCCGAAAATTCCTGGTGCTTGGAATTTGATGACCAACTTCTTCTTTCTGCATCTGTAAATTTCGTACCTTACGAATATGAACAGTAATTCAACTTAGCCTTGCTGATCTGCCCATATTTGAAAGAATCGACGAGATCGTGGAATGAATGTCCTGCATTCCAACCTTTCTCGAAGTAATAGATCATACCATGGCGGACACGGATCGATAGCACCCTTAATAAGAGGAAATACAGGATTGTTTTCATGAAAAAAAAAACCTTTAGAAAAGCTTTACTTCTTAATGAGCAAGGAGTCGCAAAAAAAACCGCATTAATTATGCACCAACCTATTAGAATAAAAAACAAAAAAGAACACGTCACTTATGCATTTGCAGTGGAAAATATCGATTCTGAATAGAGTCGAGATTGACTTCTCCTTGCATTTCAGATTTCAGTTCAATTTGATGTGCGTTGGTGAGACAGGTATGGGAAAAACTACGCTGATCGAATCATTGTTTAATATGAAACTGGACTTTGAACCATGCAGCCATGAACTGAAGACTGTTGAGTTGCGCACCAGAGCTTATGGTTGGTTCTCGTCATCTATACATTCTCTTCAGTTATCATTCCGCAACCTAATTTTTAACATCTGTTTTGGACGCTTTTGCTCGTGTTTGGAAGTATTTGCTTAAAATGTGCTCGAAATATACATTGGACTTGTTGAGATTGTTCTCTTTAAACAATTGAGATTTTTCACTCTTCAGTTCATAGTTACTTTTGCTAGTATATGGTTACTTACAGAGGTCGCTGAAGGTGGGATTCGTGTGAAACTGCGGCTGGTGGAGACAGCTGGCTTTGGCGATCAGTTGGACAAAGATCAGAGGTGACCACAGGATCTTTATTATTGGCTATTTTTTCAATTACTACTGATACTAGCTATTTCGCTTAACTAACATATTTTCCAGAGTAACTAACGGCTTGAATTTGGCATGTGGTGGCAAGATTCTATGCGAATTTTGCTCTTATGTATTTAAGAGTTTTATTTAGACTTTTTAGTGCACGAGTGATAGTGGACTATTTGGAGGCACAATTCGAGCGATATCTACAGGAAGAGCTAAAAGTTCGACGTACATTAAACTATTTCGACGATTCAAGGATCCACGCGTGTTTATACTTCATTTCACCGACAGGACATGGGTGAGTTTTAGTGAAGAATCTTCGCATAAAATTTACGACACATTGTTCGAGCAAGTTAACCATGTCGGTAAGATACCACCTCGATGACAGTGTGCTGAACAATTCGTCCAATCCCTCTTTAATTTTGTCCTGTGCTGTCACTAAAAATAAGTGTACCTGTCCCTTTTCCTTGTCAACAATGACAATTTTCGACCCTTATGCGGTTCTGAGCCGTTGCTGAGTATCCAGAAAAAACCGCTACTCAGTTTTAATGCAGTAAGAATCTGAATTGAAACTGCGCGAAATTTTGAGCGTGTTTGCTGTGATTCTCTTGCATGAAGGCCCCATTTTCCGTGCGAAGATTTTCCATCAAGGGGTAACTTATAAGGGATGCGTGCGCTTAACGCGCGTGCGTCTATCTGGTAAAGTATACCCTGTCGCGCAGCACAGACGCAGGTGAGACGCACATGTTTGTGCCTGTGGTATTTTTGTTGAGCGTTGACCGATCTTCCTGAAATATTCTCATCAAATGAGTGCATGCGTCAGACGTGAGACTGTTGCACACATTTAACATCCTCTTCCTCTTCTTTTTCAGCGCTTGTCCTTTTCGTTGACGTGGTCCACTTTCCTGATGTTTTGACGCAATTCCCCTTCATCCTGTGCCTGATCTGAGGGGAGAAGCTTAATATCTGTCCAAGTTGTACAATCTTGACTTTTCCAGGGGGTGGAGAGATGTAACTGCTCTGGTTGGAGGTGATTTCTGGCTCTAGGCGGAGGTGATTTTTCAGAGAGCTTCTGAATGCTTTGTCATATTAGGATGTAACATAGGTTTCAGCTGTTTTCGAGTTTTCAACAAAAGAAATTTATAAAAAAAATCAAGTAACGATAGATATTAACCCGAGAGCGTGTGCTAAATGGTATGTACCACCAGTCGCTGGTGTTCTGCCACTTTTACAGCACGAGCCCAACTCCACTGCCATAATATTCGATGGACTATGAGGCAAAGAATGAAGTAGGGCAGTACTGGAGATCACTAGCGCTCAGTTAGAGAAAGATTTGGACTACGTACTCTGTAGTCCTCTGTGTGCTCTCCGCATTTTGAAAGAGTTCGATCACCAAAATAAAGGCGTCCCATGCAGTGTGACAGAATGGGACGATTTACACAGAATGCTTGAGAATTGCCAGAAAATTCTACCCATTAGTATCCACAAATAGATGATGTTCCTCGTTACGTTAATCCCACTTCAATTTGCTTCAACTGCAAAGAGAAAGACTCATAATCAAAAGTTTGGGTAACAACGTTTGGTGCTTGCCTCAACACAAACTCGCCCACTTTTGGTTAGTCTCTTGCAACGTTATAGTCCACTTAATATTTTTGCGATATAGCTTACCGAGTTTCAATGACTGCGTTTCAGGGGCAGAGTTTCAATAACTTGCATTTCCAAAATTGGACGGAAAAATAGGTTAAATTTTCCCAACGATTGCGAGATCATACGCTTTTAGAAGTACATACACGGACATGCACAGGATTTAAAGGCGGTGTGTCACCTCGTTTTCGTGTCTAAGCTTTTCCCAGATTCTGAATCTCCTCAACACGCTGAATCCAACGGTATACCTAAAATGTTACGAAGAGGTCTTTAAACCCTACTTTTAAACGTTTTTCGGGATGGGATTTGTAACAGTTTGTCGAGCCGGGTGGACGCGTGAAGCCGTTGATCTCATTGATCGGACACGTCTAAGCGTGTTGGCCAACATGCAGACGTGGCGGGCAGCCAGCACATTTATGGACTGCTCTGCCCAAGTGGCCCGTGAGCTGCACTTTCGGACCCTCTGGAAACGGGGTTCTCGTCACTTTTATAAGATTTGACGTATATCATTGGAACCAGCGTGACGAGCAGGTCTAGGGTCTGTTGATATCTACAGCCCAAGAAACGAGGTGGCACACTGCCTTTAACTGGTAATCATTTATTAAGAAGTCTTTGAAAATCCATATGCAAACGAAGTGGAAACCTATGCTAGAACCTAACATTTATCTGAATAATACTGCAGAATATCTGCTAACCGCTTATATGTTTGTAAAGCGCAACACTTTAGGCGTTGAACGATGCAGCGTTTTCGCTTTGAATTGGCTCGAATCTGTCCAGCGGTCATTCTCGTCACATTTGCTCGAATGCGTTAGTTTGATGTTCGCCTTTCCAATCTCTAATCTCGATCTCGATCTGGTACGGGCCTGACCTCGTCTGTACTATCGGCTTGGCGCCGGCTGTAGATTCAGTCCATTTGTGGGTGTCATCGATTCTGTCCTTTTAATTCATAAATCTTATTTTGCTGACGTGGTAATGCACACATCGTCAGTCGTCGATGTTGTCGTACGATTCTGACGACGGTGGTGGTGGCGGCGGCGATTGAGGAGGCGGCCATTTAAGGGCCCGCGAAAGGTCACCTGTCCTGCACTTTTTATTTCTTCAGCCATCTTGGGTGCCTTGCAATTGCAAGTTTGTGAAATTTTGCACGAAAGGGTTGTGCATTCGTTTCCTGGATTTTTTTAGAGGATAACTATTGATGTTATGATGCCAATGTGCTGCGTGCTGTTTTCATCCAAGTAATTATGCTAAAATCCTGCAACAAATTCCCGCAATAGAAAAATTGAAACGAAAATTCCATGGTTATCCTACTATTGCTAGTGATCAAATCTTATTTTTTTTGGAAAAAATTTGAGCTCTCGAGAAGCGCATTTTTTCGTTTACCTTTCATTTTTTTTCTCAATTTCCTGCGTTTTTATTCATGTGCATTTTCTATCTCTTGCTAGGTAGATTTACCCAATTCATATTTTTCCGAGCGAGTCTTATTGTTTTTCATCAATGGGACAGTGTCACCTCAGAATCGTTTTCGAGGTTTTTAGAGGACTGAAATCTTAGTGCTACATTTGATTCCGTGCAAAATTGTGGAAAAACCCGTTTCTCAACCCATTTTCTCCGAGCAGAAATTGGGTATTTGGCTTTAAAGGCAGTGTCTCAGCTCATGGGCCAGATTCGAGATACCTATCTCAGTCGAACATACGCGAGCCGCTGAGCACAAAGGTGTATTTTAAGTTTTGTTGAAACGTCGAAAACCCCATAAGTTACGGGTTTCTTTGGCCGAGAATTTTGAAATTCTCGGCCAGTGGACGAGAGGGTTCATTCCGCAGCAAGAGCTTGCTGAGGGTGCGGCATGGTTTTTCAACACGGAATGTTTGTTTGTTTGATAATAGCTGCTTCTGAGAAGTTCATTTTGATGTAAAATCTAACTTCTCAGCTCCGCTTTTGCTAGCCTCCTAGCAAGGAAACTCGTCCGCTCCTGTGTCTAATTTTGCCTTAAAAGTAAGGGTTTTTGAGGGTGTTTTCTGACATCAAGCACATCATTGGAATCAGCGCCTCGCGCTGCACCTGAATCTCTGGATATCTCGATACCCAACATGAGGTGAGACACTGCCTTTAAGTTGTAGTCTTCACCATGTTGGATGCGACCCAAACGGTGGTACCTGCTTCCCCGGCCTTCCAAATTCAAACCTGGTCCAACACCCAAGGTTTTCAGAGTTGACACAACGTTACATTTCAGTTTAATTTTAACTTCATCCATTCTTCATAGCAGTCGATGGATATCTAGATTGCTTGCATTTTAACCCAAGTTAAAATTGGCTTCACACCCCTCGGAAGTGTTTCTACGATCACAATCAATAACTATGTTTACTGCGTGAATGACTATGGATAGTGGTCACTTAACATGACGAAGTTGTTAAAAGTGCCACGCAAAAACGGCCAAAGAAGGACGCGGTCGGCCTCACCACAAGTTCTTTCTCACCTGCGAATCTGGCACAAGTTCGAACTGGAGTACTTGCGCAGTTTTTGCCGATTCTTGTGCGTCATTGAGGACTTTTCAAGACTTCTAGGTACTGTTGCTCTGTATGCCAGGAACAGGCCCGTGTGTTATCCCTAATTTTGCGCCAGATTTTTGTGGAACTCCTTCGCACAAAACGGATCCCTCCTGGATATGGAGTGTAGTGCTGTTCATTCGCACTAGCGCTATCGTATTTCGAGGATTATCGATACGAAGGGCTAAAAGAGTCGTTTCAACTACGCAAACCCTGTTCTGCGATGATGACATCGTTTTGAGGACTACGGGCGGTTGCTGTGGGTTTTCTTGTTCACTAGGCGGCGAGTCGAGTCTCCTGTTCAACGACGACGAATTCGGTCAGACTTTGTTTTGAGCGTGGAGAAGCGTTTTTTCGTTGGTCGAGTTGCCTGGTTACATATGGAACGGCGAGCGGACGTTTTTATTCTGGCCGAATCTCTTTCAGAACGCCGTTCGTAGTGGTGTTTGCAGGTCAAGCACGCGGTTTGAGCGCTATTTTACCGTTCTGTCCGTTTCTATGGATCTCTTCCTGGAAATCATGCATCGTACATGAACCTTGTTTAGTGTGAGGATTTGTCTCAATTTCCATGAGCAATTTCTTAGTAGCTGCTGTATTTTTTGAAAATTAAATTTGAGTACTCATTGGGTCTGGTTCAAGTTTTCTCTCACTGCCAGCAAGTCCTCTGTTTTTTTTTCTTTGTTGCAAAGAGATGCAAATGCTGCACCCTGAACCTTCACACTGTTACAATGCACTTTGCAACTTCTGCAAACGTTTTTCGACCGATATATGCATTCCATCGCAAACCCGTCACGAAGGTGCTACTCCCTTGTTTTTCGAAATATAGCCACCGCTGAAATTTTCTCCGAAATCTTTCTATTGTTGGAACATGAACATAAGCGAAGGTAATTGCTATAAAACGCACTGCTCTCGCGCTCGTAATAGAAGAGCTGGCCCCCTCCCATCTCCTCTGCTCTATTTCTTTAATGTAATATGTTGAATGCAACGTTCTCCAACGTTCCTAGTCATGGCCACATTGTCCTTTGACGCACTTTTGCTTGAACAGTTGAAGATTCGTTGCCATAAATTTTCTCGAAAGTTAGTTAACGTGCAATATTCCGCTGACCTATAACGGAAGACTCCGGATTTGTTGTTGACAATGCTTTTTTCGGTGTTTGCATTACTTATGGCTTCTTAAGAGAGAGAGAGAGAGAGAGAGAGAGAGAGAGAGAGAGAGAGAGAGAGAGAGAGAGAGAGAGGGAGAGGGAGAATATCTATACTCATGAGATTTCTTCTCGCTCAGTGCTATGATTTAGGTTTAGTCACACACTCTACGTTTTCATTCTTTTGCTTTGTGTTCGTGATAAGCCTGGTGATGGTGCTTGGATACCATTTACCTCGAATTAAGGAGTTTTGTCAGAAAAGGAAGGGTTGGGGCACACCCTTACAGAGGCTCGATTTTGAAATGAGTTTTTTATAGTTTTACTTGTAACTTCGTGCGAAAGAGTTGGTATAACTGCGATTATTTTACGAGGGTTCGGAGTAAATGGGTTTTAGATTTGGCGCTAAATGTTCGGGCACTTGTGTCCAAGAAATCTTTGCGATTTTTCGCCCACTTATCGTCCTGGGGTGGGGGGTCTGATGTACTGATCACGAAACCATCTTTGCGTGGCACGCATACCATGGAATCATACGCTGAACATAATACTGTATCTGTTATGTTCTGTAGAGCCATTACTGTGCATTGCGGTTTACAATAAGTACAATATGGCGATTTTATACCTCTTTTTTTCGCATGCCCACTCCCTCCCGCCCACTTTCTGCGTCCGCCACTGCAAGACAGGGTTTAACTAAGGATTTCTTTCGATATTTCCAGGGCAGATGAGGTGCGGTAATGCCCCACATTCCCTATTGCATCAATCTTTTATCAGCTAGTTCCTTTTGTTGTGGGCTGAGGCTGAGACAAATCAAATCTGAAAGCTGTATAAAACCTGTAAAAAACCGTATTCAAAGACCGCAACTGTAAAAGCCATAAAAAACACTGTAGGGAACCTGAACACTGCTGTAAATTCCTTGCCTTGTAAGAATTTCAAAGCTTTATAGAGTACCATTTCGTTGTGAAGCACAAGCACTGCAAGCCTAGAAAATCCCTGAGCTTGAATTTTAAGGCATTACTGGCCGTGTTTATAGCTGTTGCTGGAGAGAGTAGCAAGCCATCTGTATTACTAGACTGGCCCGGGTTCATCATTAGAAGGTTGGGTGACTTATGCAGGGTTGGTTAACCCGTGATACCTATCTGTACCAGCTAACACGTTTACCATTGGTAATCTACATGCCGGCCTTGCTCTGATGCGTTGATGTCTCATTTCCGTGCAGAATCACTTCAATACTCTCCCATCGATGGTGGTGGTTGCAGCCGCACAATTTGTTGTACTAATCTTTTTACTCTGTTAAACCACGCACTGGAATGAGGCTCATCATTGAGAAAACTCGTCCTATCACAACTTTATATGCCAGACACGATTAGGTAGGTGCACTTAGATGTTGTATAGTATCTATTACAGCTGTTTTTGGCCAAGATTGTTAATGCTTTTATTCCTCCAAATGGCCTACGTTTCGGCGATCTCGTCTTCGTCAGAGCCTAAAGTAGTCTACAGTACAATTGGTCTATCCTCCCAAACGCCTCGTCTTTATACAAAACTCATTCAATCAGAGAGTAACCCAAAAACAAAAACGGAACACACGCTGATCAGTGCTCACCTCAGCTTTCGACAATGCCGTCGAGACACAGACCGCTAATGGTGAGACTGTACCCCTAGTGGTCTTTATATGTGCGCAGTATCTTAACGATCCGGCTACAGATCAAAATCTGCACAGATTCTGATACAAGGCCAGCTCGTTTGTGATAGCGATACATTCGTCTTTCCTATTCATTTTTGGGTTTTTAGCGGCAATCCAACACGCAACAACAACACTTAGATGTTGTTTCTCAATTAAAAAAGGTTTTCCATCTCTTGAAAAAAGGTTAGGAATGAAGTCTCATCTTGAGCATCCTGAGTTCCACGTAGTGATTCTAGACTCCTTGATGAGAACATGGCAAAAGTGCAAAACCTTTCTTCCCATGTCGTGAATGCAGATTCGCTCAGAAAATGCTAATCATATGAATAATCTGTTCGTGTGACGATGATGCGATGCACTCAGTGTGTTGTTGCTATGACTATGAAAATATCCACGAGATAGACGCCGCTGGCATATAGCCAATACACGCAACAACGCTCATAAGGAAATTGTCCCACCTCCGGGGGTAGCAGGGATAGTCGGCTGTTCTGGGAGCCAGCCACTGGATAGCTGGCTCCCAGAACAGCCGACTATCCGTGCGACCCCCGGCAGTCAGCTGCAGTGATGATTGCGTTGTGGCTGTGTGCCGCCCAGATCTTGCACGACGACCTTTTTTTCTTCCACATTCGCTCGTGTTTCTTCAAATGCGAACGTCGCGTCCTTACTGCTTTTTTATAGGTTTTCGAATTTCCTCCGAGGTTGTGTACCTCCAAACGGGCTCGCCGGAGGTGACCTCGAAAAGGCTGTGTTGATGATGCGATCAATTCGCATTGAATATGTGTGAAAGGAGGAGGATTTTTGCTTCTGTGGGTATTTTGGAATTGTGTTGGTTAGGCTATATGGGAAGAGTATCGGCGCGGCCCACAAGGTCAGCAAACTTCTTAAAATTACGTGAAATACAAGAGAAAAAAAAACGATGGAACTTATTTTCACTTGTTAGTGTTCCTTGTTTGAGTGCTCCTGAATGTTCAAATTTGAAATTTTTTTTCAATAAGTTCACTTTTGAAATTTGAGCTGGAAGTGATTCCAAAGAAGTAGGAAACTAATGAAAGTTTTTTTTTGTAGTTGGGTTGTATTTCGCTGCATTAGTAGCTTTCTGTATTTCACTCCACGGCATGGATTTGTCAGCGAAGAAGGCTTAGGAGCTATCCGTAGTAGTTTTATTCGTATAGAACTCCAGACATCACACTAACAGTTCAATTAAAGTAATTAGTAGTTTTTTTTCTCGGCCAGTAACCTGCTGATGTATGCAGCATAATTGGAACACGTTTACGTAAACCCGTACCCCGTAAATCCAGGTGATGGCCCACTTTCTACGGATTTTCAATTGCTGGGTAGTGCAAGCAGGTGAAGCTTCTACCTATACTCATGCGAATTTTTCTAAATTTCTGGATTACTGGGATTCCAGTGATTGCTAATTTGGAAATGTAGTTCTTAAGTTCATTTTGCCCTGGATCTTCCAATAGTATTTTTTTCGAAATATAGGTTTTTTACTTGCCCCATTCTTCTAAATCCTGAATGTTTGAGGATAAAGTTATAGCGCGTTGCTGTATTACATAACAATCACTGCTCCAGTAATTGCCTGGCGTAACGCCTAGTTTTGAATTCGGGATTGGTTGCAGCTCTCCGACGTGGGCGTGGCTTGGCGCTTGTCCAAGGACGCTTTACGATTGTCCTAACGCATAGATACATCATCGTGCTAGTCATCTCTTCAAAAGTACATATGTCTGTTAGCGTTCGTATGCACTGTACAGATTAACTACTGTTTTGAACTGGTTTCCTGTATCGTTTCCTTTTGATTGCTCTATAATCGCAATTACTTTTCTGATGATTTGACTTTGTCAATACCGCCGCCAAAGTGATGGTGGGTGGTTGCCTAGCCTGGCGACCAAGACGTTATTCGAGTCGTTTCTCGTAACTGGTAATACGTGGCCCGTTGTTTGGCCTTGAGGTGCAATTAAGATTTTGCGTTTGCCTCCATTTTCTGCCGGACGGGCGGCCGGCAGCTGCATTTCCGCTAACTGTCCATCATCCTGAATTCTCTCTATGAGATGGTAATTGTATAGTGTTCTATTCGGCTGCACTATGCAGTGCTGTGGTTGGTGGCCGCGAAAACGCGTTGCCCTTTGGGGGTTCACAGAGCGAGCGCTGAGTCATCCGGTGGGGGATGGCGTGGACGGCGATCTGACCAAGTGCCCAGCCTGATGACATTTTCAATTGCACAGACTCTTCTGTCCTGAGCGTTGCGCTTCTGCATCAGAATGTGGTGGGAAAATGAAGAAGTTGTGGGGTTGTGTACTGTTTTGTGGCATGGGGGAGGGGAGGGAGGGGTTGCGAGGTAAAGAATATACTTGGGACTGAATAAAGACCGTATAATGTTGTCACTTTGACAAACAATCTAGGAAACAGTTTTAACATTCAGGTACTAGAAAATGAGGAAGCACTCAAGCTCTTCTTCTCTCTCGTACAACACTATATTGCTCTCTATTATTGGAGCATTCGGATTTTCCATAAATTCGAACTATTCGGAATTCGAAGGCAGAAATATTCGATTTCGAATAAATGGAAAATTTGAATGTTCCAACGTTGGAGACCAATATAGTGCTGTACGAAAGAGAAGGAGAGCTTTGGGCTTTCTCATTCTCGAATATCTGGATGTTTGAATTGTTTCCTAAACTGCAATTTAAACTAACAAAATTATTAGATTTTTATTCGGTCCCAAGTATAGTAAAAAGCCTTGAATTTCACCTCGTAATGGCTACCACATACATTTTGTATGGTTTAAATTCCATCGACATTCTGTTACATTTCAGTTAGGAAATGGCATGAAAGGTTGTAAAAATCAAATTAATGAAAACGAAAGGTGTGACTACTAGATTTTGGCTACAATTGTTCTAGCTATTCTTAGATTAATGAAAACGAAAGGTGTGACTACTAGATTTTGGCTACAATTGTTCTAGCTATTCTTAGAAACCTGAAGTTTTCCACTTATTTATATGTTTATTGTTTACCTGTTTACTAAGGTCCAGTGAACAAAAATAAAAGGTACTCACAAAGTATAACACAGCGCGTATAGCGACAACAATTGTGGGTAAAGAGAACAACATATTGCATTGAAAATAAGCGGAAACTTCTGGAGGCCTGACTTTTTCCCGAACTCCTCAGTTGTTTTACTTTACTATAGGCGTCCCTGGTAGCGTGCTCATCTCCCAACTGTACGGATGCTGACAGCTTTTAGAAATGCTGTTTTGGTGGTGGATTCCACTTTATATCTGGTTAAGAATGTTCTATTTCTTTTGAGTGAAGCTTTACATAGCTGGAGATTTCTCGATGTCGCTGTTGGACCTCACACTTGGGGGAGGCCTTCATTTTCAAACTGCAATATTCGTTCCATTTTGGATGTAATATTTCCGATTTCTGTAAAAGTGGTTTATACATATAAGAGTCTCTGGTTGCGTTCCTATCTCCCGATTGTGCAGATGCTGGCTTTGCTGCGATTTTTCTTTTATGTTATAATTCTCAAATAAATTCAACATCTCGTACAATCTCTTAGTTTGAGCAGCTTGAGCCTCATCTAATGTCCACCAGGATTGCTATTTAACTTCGTTCCGGCTTCGGTAGTAATTTATCTCCATCGCAGTGTAGCTTTGAAGCTTGATGTACTTATTTATTTATTTGTTTATTTATTGAATACGCACATAGGCGTGCATGACAATGTTACTAACAAAATTAGATTAAAACAGTGAAAGATCAACCAAACGAACAACCAAACAAAGATCAACGGAGGACACTGGATTAAGGATTAGTAATATTTGGATGAGAGGAGTAGGGATCAGACATATTCTATATACTAATGTGTGGCAACTTGAAACGCTATAGGGCAATTTATACTGGATGCGTGCGACTGACGCGCGCGCGTCTATATGATGAAGAATAGGACCCAGTCGCATCACAGTCGCATCGCAGTCGCAGCTCAGACGCACGCATTTACGGCCTCGCGGCGGCCGCGTGTTCTTTTCATTGAAGATGTAGATGCCGCGTTGACCGGTCTTCATAGAAAATCCCTTGCAAATGGATGCGTGCGACTGATGCGCGACTGACGCACGCAGCTAGTATAAATTGTCCATATGTGAGTTCTTCTACTTGTATGCTGATTATAGATAAACTGGGATACCTCCTCATTTCTCTGATGTGTCCTTCTCCATCACATTCAGTTCTTACCAGTCCATTTGGATTGTTGTGGGAATGGATTGACGACTATTTTTATTAATTTCCACAGTATTGGGAAGACTTCGGTTCTAGCACACAGTCCCATTCATTATGAAGAGCTTCATTATCTTAAAATTAAATTTAACTACCTATCTCCGTAGGGGGTGGAATTGGTCTTACGTCTCCTGAATTTGATGTTATATGTATTGGCACATTTCGAGTTTCTCAACATTCATCACATGAAATAACGATAAAGGTTGCATATTCCCTGAGGTTTGCCGATAACTTTCCTGAGAAATTTCTTCTATTTTAGCTACTGAACATCTTAATTGTGAAGCGTTTCGATCTTTGATTCAAATGTTTTCTTCGTTTGGAGACAAGTTTACAATCGCATGCATCTTGTGTCCTTTTGTCTCTGCGAGGATTCATTCCCAGACATTTTGTTGTAATGCATCATGGGAACAGTAGCTATGACGAGGATGCACTATTCCGACGGAAATCGATCATGTTCTAAAGAATGCGGCTCCAATCAATAGTTGCACTCTGCAAACCTGGATTGTATAGGTGGGAAGTTTTGTAGAGAACATCAGTTTTGCGCAGGAAAGTAGTAAAAAGCTGTCGCAAAGTGTTTGAGTGAGCTCCGCCTATTTTTGGAGAAGGGAAATGAGTGGAAAGTGCAGTGTTTGCAAGTGTTTGCACATGTTGCAGTGCGAACTATTCGTCGGTACTATGTAGGCTGAGTTCATGCCTCTACTTCTGTGGGATTCTGTAAGGGGTGGTCCTTAGCCTCTTTTCCCTCACAATAGTGAACTAAGAGTTAGAGGTAACCTGCGCTGGAAGTGGTGGGTAAATTATTCTATTGGGTATCCCTCTTTCCCTTTCTTGTCAAATCACCTTCTAACGATACTGAATAGACAAGGATCTAGTTTTTATGAATAACTAGCGACGTCGAGCCATCCGCGGCTCTTTTCATTATGGTGCGAGCAATACGGCCAAAAAAAAATTGTTACAACTATTCAGCTGACTCGCTGGCTCGTTCCTTTGTCGGCATCACTGCGTCAAAGGAGAAGTATCGCATATGGTATAGCTGACAGAAAATTGGGAAAGGGGGGGGGGGTAACGGCAGGGCGGGTAGAAGCTAGGTAACTTAGCAATTAGCACTTAGTAAGGTTTGGGGTGCAAATTTATTTTTTGCATAATAATTAGACGTTTTGTTGAACTACTGTTACCTCGCTAGTTTGCTTTTTGTAGTTCAAATTGTGCACAGCAAGGTAATTTTAGGTGCTGAGCACGAATACCGTAGCTAAAATACATTTTTATAGAGTTACGATGGGCACACGGTAGGTAAGGTATCTCTCACAGTACTCGCCAGTCCACTCTTTGTACAAGGGGTAACCTCGGACGCTGATTGCTATTATCAAAATTGCTTCGCACGACACTGCTATTTTCTTGCCGAAATCGACAATTTATCTGTTTCCTTCGGCAATCCTAGCGTAGTACCACAAAAACGGGAATACGATGCAAAATGGATAGCATATATAAGAAAAAAGAAATGAAGTCGTCGCACTATCGTAGTACTACACCACTAACTATTAAATATTTCGATCATTTGTGATAGGTATTGCACACGGGTAACGCTGATATGGTTTCATTCTATGCTGAGAGCATGTATTTAGTGCTAACTAGTAAACGTATTGGAATTTATGATAACTCTTTCTGAACATTCAGTTCTGGATTTCCAGTCTCTGATTCTAATTGTAGGCAGAGATTCATTTGTTCATTGCTGGAGTAATACACAGGCTCCTGAGTTTTCCCTTCCCTTCCCGATACTTTCGCTTTGACTCACTCTTTTCATGTAACAGCAATTTTCTTTAGATGCGGCGTTCATGAAAATTTTTGCCTTTACGAACATTTGACATCAACTTATCCTTTCCCAGATATTCATGGTATCGAAAATATATGTCTCTCGAAGCAGTGACAAGTTCAGTAGCGATCTAGCGATTAGTTTTGACTGTTCCTTTTTTGTTTTCATAGATTTATGAATTTCCTTTCTTGCCATTTTTAGTTTACATTCTCCCCTCTTTTACTTAGCAAATAGGCGTTGCATTTCACACTAACTATTAAAATTTCGATCATTTGTGATAAGTATTGCACACGGGAAAGGCTGATATGGTTTCATTCTATGCTTATGGTTTACTTCTATCCATCCTGAAACTTTATTTCTGGAAAGCGCAGCGTTCTGGGATCCAAATCAAGATCTTCAGTCTATCTTTATGGTGTCGAGATTAACCGCTTCTCCTGAGCTACAGAAATCTGCGGAGAGAATCGAATTCAATTTTCTAATTTATAAGGTTTCTATGATCAGATTTCGGTGGATTTCTCGGCTTAAGCCAACTCTCAGAGCAATATGTATGTATGCACAGAATATCCGAAATCCGATTAGAGACTGCTTGGAGACCATGATTCCTATGGACGCTGCTTTTTAGTGTTAGGAGGGTATAAATGCTTTTGTGTTGCGTGGTAACCTACATCCTTGCGGCGAATGGGCAGTTTGCATAAGAAGATCTAAGCAGCGGACTTGATGTGGAATTGGTTGTGTGTTCCTGATTTTTGGCCTGAAGAGTTTTGGAATGTCTTAAATAAGCTTAGTATTCCAGAGGGAAGTTTACTTTGTTCAGTTATCTGTTTAAAATGTACTTTTCAATCGCATCATCCGCAAAGTATTAACTGCAGAATAACCAGTTTTATTGTCACGTCATCTGCGGAACCGCTTCAAACGATAACGAAAAAATCTAATAACTAGATCACAACAAAGCTGTATCTATTGATTTACGAACGTCATCCAAGAGTTCTCGGCAGGAGTTCTCACGAGTTTTGACGTTTTTTCCACCGTCCGCATTCGAATCTCTCATGCTGTCTTCAAGGACATCAGTTATATGTGTGACTCCTCCGTTCGGCAGCGATTTATTGTTATCTGTGCACCTGCCGGTGTCTGTGTTCTGTAGAGGCGCGAAATTTGCTGTGTTTAAATATATTTTTTATCGCGAGTGATTTCATTTGCTCAATTTCAGCCTCAAGGCTCTGGACTTGGTGACGTTGCGCGAGCTCGCCAAACGGGTCAATGTGATACCGGTGATTGCAAAGTCTGACACGACATGCAAGGACGAGTTGACCCGTTTCAAGAATAAGGTCAGTGATCAAGATGTAACATCTGTTTTTGTAGTTCTTTTTCTGGAGTTTGATAACAAGATGAACTTGCCGCGTCGGCATGAGGCATAACAGGCCCTCTCATGTTACCCTTCAGTATAAAAGCTCGTAAAGTGCACCAGGGTGGACTTTGTCCGCAATTGCGACCGCAGTGGTATGGGCCGGTTCCATGCCGACAGCAGCGGATCATCAAAATGGAAGGAATCACACCACATGCATATCAAAAGTTGCAGAAAAAGCATCTCTGGCGGCCGAAACCACTGTGGTTGCAATTGCAGACAAAGTCCACCTTGGTGCACTCCCTGGGCTAACAGGCTGTTCATCAGTAGAAATTCTCCGGATAAAGGGATGACTTTAATGAAAGCAAAACCTTAGTAAAAGTTTACCTTCACTCCATATAAACGTGTTCCTCACTTTGTAGCCGCTTCAGTTGTAAGCAAAGATGTCATCAGTAGAACGGGAAGACCAGACATCATTTCTCGTCAAGTTCCACGTAGTGTAAGGGGAATTTATAGTAGATGTGTGCGCTTGACGCGTGTGTGTCTACCGCTGACGCAGCTCAGACGTACGCGTTAAGGCTCTCGCCGCATTTTCTTTTCTTTGAAGTTGAACATGCTGTGTTGACCAGTCTTCGTGGAGAATGTTCTGCAAATGGATGCTTGATTTTGACTCGCGACTGATGTGCGCTCATCGTGTATGTAGCCTTATAGATGGTCCTTTTTCCAGAGGCTCTGTTAAATTTTTAATCGTTTCTTTTTAAAAGTTTTACTCGCCACTTTCCAGGAATATTGCATTCTTCATTTAATAAGATCGTTTCCTTCAGGTGTTTGCATCAGTAGATCAAATTTTTTGCGAAATTTTTTCTGTTTTTTTTTCTTCTAACTTAGATGTTCCTCAGAAGTGTGGCGTGTAATATATAGTAGAAATATCACTGGTGTGAACGCTCTCAAAGCTACAAGTATTTTTATCAAGTGTCATTTAGAGTGCAATTATATTAAAATTATTAATGTCCTATTAAAGGTACTACTAGAAGTATAACTCCTGTTAGAAGTAGTAGCATTTTTTCTCACTAAGCGCAATTCAGAATGCAAATCAGCGGTGTGGTAAAAATACTACAGCACATCAAAAGTACAAGTCTTTTTTTTAAATAAGCGCCGTTTTTAATACAAATACTAAAACTATAAATGTTGTAGTAAGAATGCTACAGGTACATTGACGTGACTACAAGTACGATATAAGCACTCTCATTTGTTGTCGAAATTAACTGGATTTGTCATAAGTCTGGAGATCAAATATGTGTTTCAATTCAGGCAGTAGAACAATCGAGTCGTTCATTGTTTAGAAAGTTGGGAAATTTCCCGGGATTGGCCTGTTCTAATACAGTACTTATATGTGCTTGTGCTATCGATTCCAAAATTCCATCGTATTAGACGCGCTTCTGGTTTAAAGCTTAGGGAAGTTACTGTAGATTTCTCACACGACCAACACGACACAATACGATTAGTGTCATTGAGAAATCGGTGCTGCTCTTACATGCAGTGCTTGTAATAACTACGATTTTTGAATTCCGCAATAGATAAATAGTCATGAATCCTCAGCCATGAATAAGTTTTGTGGAGTAGGGTTTTTTCTCCAGGTTTTTCTTCATTGGGGAATTTCCTGGAATTTTTTATGCCTCGGAAATTAATCTTAGTCTTATTAAGCTATAAACATGGTAGTGTGAATGTAAATGCTGTTGAAACCAGCGAATGAAATTTTGCCCTCTTTTGCCTTGAAAAATTCCACTCGAAAAATTGTGTGTTGACTCCGAGTTTCCGGTTTCGTCTGATTTTTTCTCCCTAGGATTGGCTCACTATTCAAAAAAGGAAATCATGTGCCCCATGCAGGTGTTTGAAGCGCCCAATTTGAGCACAGATGTGCCGTGCGAGGGGAATTTTGTGGAACACGTTAAGCGTCAATCAACTGCTAGTGTACATTGATGACGTCGTGAATTGCTGATAGCTGTGTGACCCTGTCTCTGCACATTTCTTGATGAAGTGGGACACTAAAAAAAGAGTTTTGTAGAATTATGGGTCAGACATTGAAATTGACACAACTTTAACACAAGAAATCACACTTTCTCCATATGCTGATTACGAGCAACAGTATAATTTCACATGAAATTGTCATTTTTCTACGGAGATAAACATTTTTTCTGGATTTATAGAGGAACCTTACCTTAATCTTATTAATGTTACTGAACGAATTGAATGTAATGTTCGTGTCCGGCAAACGAAAAGACACTCTGGCAAAGATTGTGCGGAGATTCTTAGCAGTACCTTATCTACCGTAACTCTATCTGCTCTTAGTTTCAGTGGATGCAACCCAATGGTGAGAGGGAAATTGAAGAAGCACGGTGGTCTTTGCTACTTTGCAGGCCCGGTTAACCGTGCAGGATTTCATGGATCAAGTTGTTGAAAAAAAATCCATTTCGGCTAAGGATAACGAAGAGAATTAAATCGAGTGAATGCAAATTTCCAAACTATTTTTCAAGTTTTTTCTTCTTTTTTTTTTTTTGAAAAATCCTGCCACCCATTATGAGTGGACTACTCTATCCCTACCATATTCTGATACCGTATCTATCCGTGGGGAAAGAGTTACGCAACAGAACTGATATGTAGAATAATTGTGTTCAGGCTTCCAAAAACAAAGTAGTAAGTTCTAGCGAAAAGCGGCAGTATTTTTGGAACATAGTCAAGTTGCCACTGCAAAGGAACCCTTCCGAATTTAATGAGGGAAAATTTCATCTTTGTAAAGAAATATAAAAGGAAGAAAATGTAGAAAGAGAAAGAAAAAGGAGGTTAGTTCAAAAATGGAACGGAGTTCAAGAAGAAGTTTGAGAAAGGGCTTTGAGGATTGCAAATAGACGAAACTTGGCTATTGAATTTCTTGAATTACTTGAGTGCTAGTTGACCATTTTATTTTTCTTGTTACATGAAAGTTTTTAGATCCTCAGCGAGCTACGCAGTCACAAAATTGAAATCTATCAGTTTCCGACAGACGACGAAACTGTGAGTTTATGCGAGTTGCGCCTGCTCCTCTACCCTGCAAATGTGTTGTTTTCAGGTGGCACAGGCAAACGCGGAGATGAACAATGCAGTGCCGTTTGCTGTTGTTGGCAGTTGTGATTTCGTGAAGAAGGAGAATGGGATGCGTGTGAGAGCTAGGAGATACCCATGGGGAATTGTTGAGGGTTAGCCATCATTTCTGATTATTTTTCTCGACTCCTCGGAGGAAATTATGTTTGCTTTAGTGGAAAATGAACAGCACTGTGATTTTGTGAAGCTCAGAGAAGCGCTCATCCGTACAAATGTGGATTCACTCAGGGAGAGAACCCATAATGTACGTTTTCCATAGTTGCCTATGGCTGCTAGCTGGTCAGTATGCGCGCTATTAGCGTCATATTCAGTGGATAGCTATAGTAAGGTGTCTGCGGTGACTACTGTAGAAGTAATTCTGCTTTAGATATTGTACGAGAACTACCGTCGTGAACGCTTGCGTGCTATGCATGTGGGAGATGGTGATACGGGGCCAAAAATGGTGGAGATGTACACATTGGTTAGTTTCAGCTTTTTTTCCACTTTCTCTTCCAATCATTTTGTTTCCATTTTTTCTGGAATTGTCCTCAATTCATGATATTTTCTTCCCTGAATTCTCCATTTTTTTTTTCTAGAAGCAGAAAGAATACAATGATGAGTTCGCAAGGCGTGAAGTAAAGATCCGTGAAGATTTCCAGAAGACACTCGAAGCTAAGGAGGCGGAACTGCGTCAGAAGGAAGAAGCGGTATGTTTTTGTTATTTTTGGGTTATATGCCCTAGTGCGTCACTGGAAGGATGGGTAACCTCATACCCATGGGTAAGGTTACCTATGGGTAGCAGCTGGGCATAGGCAATGTCACGCATGGGCAAGCGCGTTGATAGGTGCCAGATGCAGGTAAAGGGTAAATTTATGTACGTTAGCCCGTTTACCATGGGACATCTCAGTGATACATCAGGTCATGGACTTTTTTCCATTAAGTTCGAAAATGCTTTGGAAAGAAGCGGAACCGCGTGGGCTGGGCTCCTCAGGGCTACGGTAATCGGAAGCTGAGAAAACGGACATATGAGAGGAGACGTCACCTTTGCTTGCCGTTGCACTTTACATTGTTTTGATTGGTTGATCATTCACGAGAGTGCAACAGTGTGGGGGAAACAGCAGGCTAAAAGATTAGACGGTGTCGTCAACATCTAGTGCATTGATCATGTTGCATATACATAGTAGTCAGTGGCAGGCGCAGAAATACCCAGCCGGGTGAGAGGGGGGGGGGGGAGGGGGCGTGGAAAAATTGAAATCTCTTCCACTTTGATAAAATGAATGGAGAAATGAATTTACTGAGGATGTTAACCTAATGCTAAATAGTCAAGGATAAGTATTCAAAAAATAGGTTCTTCCAGGCATCTACCACTCAATTATTTGCTTATTTATTTGGTACATTACGATGAACGTGCTAGATAAAAGAAGCAAAATACAGAAATAACAGTTCAAGCAATACAAGGGAATACAAGAGAGAAGAATGAAAGAAAAACAATGTTAGAGAACAGATGTTCAAGGTTCCTGAGGAATTTTTTCTAAACATGCGACAGCAACAACCTTATAAAGTTGTGACTATCTATGCACTCACAATGTTTTGCATTTTCCACTGCAAAAGTGTAGAAGTCCCGTTTTAAGCCACTTGTTTTGGGCCGAGTTAGGGCTGGGAATCGGAGGCAGCTGCCATATGTACATGCTCATGGTTTAGTAGCTCAGTTAGATATGGACACACGTTAACGGCCCATGGGCATGTGCAGCAAGTGTTTCGCCCTCGTGAGGATGTACCACCCCTATTGTCCTCCAGATAATACGCTCGGCATATGGAGCTTATACCTGGAGTGTTGAATAGGCAGCGCGGTCGAGCTCTGTGATTGACCAGTTGGATGAATTGGCCAGTCGCAGAGCTGGGCCGCACCGCCCTCTCCACGTGTAACGCTCCACATCCACAAGGTCAAAAATGGGTTTTTCAATATTTGTGGAAGATCAGATGTATCGTGTGAAGTGCATTTCCTGATGATTCTAGTTATGTGTAAAAATCTCAGAAATTAAAATGAGATGGGACATTGCCTCCAAGTAACATCTTGCTGGCAAGTTTTTGTGCTGTCTATAGCGCTTATTTTCTAATTTAACTGGTAGAACCGATGTTTTGTTTTGCCTACACTTTTCTAATACTATATCTCGGAAAAAAATCAAAGACATCTCCAACAATTAGATTTTTTTCTTTCATTTTTTACTTCCTTTATCCAAACATTCCAAATATTTTAGTTGAATGTCCGTTCCCGAGACGTGGAAGAACATGCAGCCCAAGAGCTACGCCGGCTAGATCTTGAAATTCGCAGTCTCCAGGACGAACGTACACGCTTGCTGGCAAAAGTCGTGAAAAAGATGAAGAGGTGAATCTGTGACGTCATCACGTGATCTCTGGATCGTCCCTCGGATATATTGCTGTGGCCTAAGTTTCCCCTATTTCCCCCGTATTTCACCCTATGTTGCATGTAATTTTGAGCTCGTCTTTAAGACAACCATCTACGGTCAGTCCGCAAAAACATTGTTGCGACATTTGTCTACAGTAATCCTACAGTAATCGAGCGTCATGTCGGAGCACTGATTTGAGCGATTCTATTAGTCAGTTGTCCGTATTCTTTCATTTTTTTCCTTTGTACCTTTTTTCAACAGCTGTACAGATTCCATGTGCACAATTCCCTAATATCTTTCTCAAAAGTATTTTGTTTAAACTTTGTGTCTGTCAGCTTCCACGGTTCTGTAACGCGCCTGGGCGGGACCTGAGTGAGACCTAGGCCCCGCCCCCTCACGATATCACGCCAATTATAAATGAGCTCTCTTTCGTTTTGGAATCGATTTTGTTTTTGTTTACGTGTCGCTCGTTTCGCTCCACTTGTTATGTGTAATGTATACGTATTGAGGTTTTGATCTTGCCCTCTTGTCTTCCCCGCCAAGCACACCCTTCAACATCCGAGTTTCGGTCTAAGTCACTCGACCTCTAATCGATACTTGTTCTCAGTCGAATGGCATATCACCTCGTAATTGACGATTTTGTCTCACTTAACGTTGTTTTTTCTGACAGTTTTTCGATTCATTAACCATGATCAACGAATATTTTCCAGTTTACTTATGTACTGCTTTGTTTTTCTATGTCAAATTAACGTAAGGATGTGTGCATTATGGTATAAGCTATTAAACTTGTTGGTTTGTTAAGTGGAGATGCGGTTTTAATGTTTTCTTGGTTGAATGAGCATTTCTCCGGTACTTCGGGACAGGATGTTGAGTCTTTTGGCGGTGGGGGCGTGGCTTGTCCATCTTATGGTTGGTTGGTTCCTTGGAAGCTCTTAATTCATTATTATTCAGCCACATTTCTACTAAAACTTCCCTTTCTGTTGGAACTGTAATCCGTGCCTGTGTTGGGAGAAATAGTCTACTACTCAGTCGGTGAGTAGTGGTGTTGTTATTTTCCCTGAGAGAAAATGACAATGAGAAGAAACAAAAGAGTTGATGTGCTCGGACAGTTATTTGGATCTATAATTTAAAAAATTAGTAAACAAAAAGTAATGAGAAACAGAAAGTCATCATGCTCTCCTGCCCTCACAGTTTGCTGGAGAAGGTCACGAACAATTCTAGGGTTTTTGGTCGCGAGGAGCGTGTCCAAGCCATGATTGGTGGGTTTCTTGCATGCACTCGAGGCTCTCGACCAGGGTTAGGCTCACAGGAAAATTCTTGGACCACTTCAAGGGTGCACGTTTCCACTTTCCACCATCTCCGCCATTCATTTGGACACATTAGAACAGGAACAACGGGGATCGGATGAGAACGGTGATATCAGTGAAATGTGTGGATGTGCAGATAATCAGAGTGCTACGCTGCATGTGCTGTAGTGCGTGTCACAGGGCCTCGACCTCTGGGGTCTTCTCTGTTTGGTGTTCAACCCGCTACTGAACACGAATATCGTATCCATTTTGTACCGTAACTCCATCTTTTAAAGTTACGGTAGGTATGGTCTATTAGCTCATAGAAGGCGCTTGATCCGACCTTGTCTGCAATTACGACTTTGCCCGCAGAATGCGTCGGGAAGGATATTTAGTTAGCCGCGAAAAATGAAGAGGTCCTAGTTGCGGACAAAGTCTGATCGGGCGCCCTCTGTGAGTTAATAGACTGTATGCGGTAGGAAATTGAGAGAAAATGCCGATTTCGGATGAAAAACGGAAGTGGAGTGCAAAATAGTGTTGATAATCGTGATCAGCGTCGAAACAACCCCTGTATATACAGGAAGCTCCAAATGTCCGCAGTCAAGAGGGCGTGGCCACGGCGCGGCTCCTTGATCAGACACAGGCGCTCTCTATGCTGCCTCTGGCTTCTCTGACTCTGCAGCCAACCATTGGCAGCAGGCAGCGAGCGCCTGTGTCTCTGTCTAAAGCCGCGTCGTGGCCACGTCCCCCTTGACTGCGGACATTTGGAGCTTCCTGTACACAAAATTTGAGAGGGCGCTGTGCGATGGAGGGTCTACAGTATACCTACCGTAACCTACAGAAATTGGGTTACGGTGCAAAATAAATACTATATTCGTGATCAGCGCCTCAAATACGCCCCACCAAGTTTCGGCGAAGAAAAAATTGAAATTTTTGGGGCTTCTGATGTGGAATAGTGCGTAAATTTTTATTTCAGTGGCTTAGAAACGAGTGTTTTCTCTAGCATCGCAACCTCATTATGAAGTGGTGTTTACACCCACGTGCGTTTTTTAATGCAGTTGGTCTTCATTGTCTTGATTGTTGTACAGCGGCTATTCCACTTTTTGCTGAATTAGAGTACTGCGGAGACCACTAATTTGTTGATATTTTCGCACAAAACAGGTGAAGCGAAAAGAATTTTGACGGTACGTCTAAGCTCATTTCATTGATTTGACTTGATTACAAAACTAAAGGGCATCTTTTTTTCATAGCCTCCGATGTTCGCCGCTGTTCGTTGCGCGATTGTTTCTCCTGGTTTGCGGGGGAAGTGATCCCCGTTCTCATTTCATCCATAGAAACGTTCTAACTTGCGTTTAGGCTCAAGCTAGAAATCATTTCGACTTGTTTATTTGTCAGGAGAGATGCTCAGTATTCGCGTATAGAGCGAGCGTTTTCGATTATCCTTACTCAGAACCTCCAGAACAACTTGTCGACAGCATTTGGCGAGCAATTATCTGATCGCATCTGAAACTTGCTTTTCCTAAAGCTTGTCGACAACTTGGTTTTGCACTTCCTTGTCGACAACTTGTTCGATCAAAAGCTTGTTAACAAGTTGTTTTTGACAAATCGTTGTCAACAACTTGTTTTTTCTCTTCCTTGTCCACAAGTTGTCGGGAGAAAAGCCTGTCGACAACTATCTGCCAGTTAAATGCTTGTTTGCAAGTTGTTTTTGGACAAAGCTGGGCCGACAACTTGTTTTAGGGGTTCTGAATAATCATTCTAGGTAACTCTTCTTCATTTTTTGGGTGTGCTGCTTACCAGTTTCTACAGATTGAACCGTAGTTATGGGAGATTTCGTCAGCTATTTCTCTTCGAGTAATTTGATATTTTGGTTGCCTTGTACTCGACAACGCATAGATTGAGGTGGAATCTCTATGACATTACTGACTTCGGGTAGATCAAGAGTTGCTCTATATTGATCACGTGAAAAGGCATATTGCCACCTCACGGCTGCGGTCGAGTCAGAGCCGATATATTTACTACGACATTTCGACGGGACAATTATCCGTTACGAGTTGTATTGCTGGCGCGTCGTAGCACCCAATACTTTAGCTTTAAAAATTAGCTCGTATTTTTGTAGGCTTTGCGCTTCTCATTTACCATTGTTTGTTATGAGATTTGTTTGAGACAGCACTATTCAATGCCTCACTGGTTTAAGTATCATTTAAATGAACTGAATCAGTTTCCATAAAGTTCATGAGCTCTGTTTTCCAAGTGGATCATTCTCTGCTATGTGATTCTGCTGCTTTTATAGTGAAAGAGTGGAAGATTATGAAAAATGTTTTCGGAATTCGTCTCTTCATATTGGGTGCAACATTGATAATTGTTCAAATTTCGTTGCTAGTTGCTAGAACCTACAGCGAGCGTCGATCGAGCTGAAGAATTTGCGGATTTGTGCGTGTATAGCAGCACAACTGCGTCGCTAGTTGCGGTCGCTGTTTTGTATCACTGTAACGGCTACTCTCAATGATATTTGGCATTATTATTATTTATTATTTATCATTATTATTCTCTTATAAAACCATAAAAACAGGGAAAATTCAAGCATTTCCACAATTATTCAACAGCACAGGATTGCGAGCGGCGCGACTGCGCTGCTGCGGCGCTCAGGTCCGCAAATTCGTAGATTCCATCAAACTTAAATTTCCTCTTTTAGGACATTGTATACTGTGAGGACTAGAAATGCTACGGCAGGGATGGCTGTGTGCACGGTTGAGTGTTCGTCCTTCTACGAGCACAGCGTTCGCACATACATCTGCGTCTCAATACTCTCTTCCAAAGGTGTGTTTCCTTCCGAATTTTGAAGATTTTTTTCTTACTTCTAGGTCCATCAGAATTTTTCTTTCCTGCCTCTTTTTTATCTTCTAGTTTTATTTGATTTCTTCATGCTATTATCCCCGGAATCTAAGGAGAAACCCGACGTCTGCATACCTATGTTTTTTTTTGAATTTATCGTGTCCAGGTGAAGCCACACGAGGATGAAATGCCGCAACCAGCTCGTGAAAGGCGTCCTCCTGTGGAGATACTCGACCTTGGGAAGAGGAGACCGAAAAAGAAGGAAATCAACTTAGTAGGTATGTTTTGCTGCATCAAGTGCGTTCCTGTTAATGCAGATTCCTTGTAATTAGCCTGTTACTTAGTCCGTGATTTCACTACTAGTAACTTTTCCAGTACCAGAAACTCACTTGGAGCAATGGACGAAGATGGAACCGAAAGGATTGATATCAGCTTATTTGCAGCTTTCTAAATCGAAACTTACCATGCTTGTTACATCCACAGGTTAGTAAATACTTTCTCCCATCTAGTGACTGTTCTCTATCTCATGTTTCATTTTTCCCAATTGCTACATCGCTTTTTCAGCTGTTGCTGGTGTTTTAATGGCTCCTGTAAGTATATCGGCTGTACCACTTGCCGCATGTGCAGCAGGTCTGAATTTAGAGCAGTATAATTTTATTTTTTTTTCTTCACCTCTGTAGTTTCTGCAGCTAGCAGTGATGTATCAGAACTGCCAAGATTTATATTTCGCAAGAGACCAGTTATTGGAATGCGTTTTTATTTCATTCCTCGTGCTCCGTTACCGCCTTTTCAAACATTTTTTTTAGTTTCTGGGTTTACATTCTCATTGCTAGTTTTTTTTTGTTTTTATTATGTTTTGCTTAACATCGCGGAGCTCTTAGTTAGAGTTTTAGTTTGCTGTGCATGTTTAGTGGTATTCAATGGTTTTGAAAGTTCTTTCTGCAGCTATTTATTATTCATTGATGTGGTTAATGCTCCGTTTCGGTTTGTATTTTGAGTGCTGCATTCAGGTACTGCATTGTTGTCATCAGCTGCCAATGCATGTAATCAATTGCTTGAAGCCCCATACGATGCTCAAATGAAGCGAACACATAGCAGAGTTTTAGTGGTTCATCGGTGAGTCGCTTTATTAGCCTGGAAAGATGAGAATATTAATGTTCCTCTATTTCAGGTTTTCTCCGCTACATGCGTTATCATTTGCTGGAGTAGCTGCTGTATGCGGAGCAGGAACCTTGTACTTTTTCGCGAATCCTCTCGCTGCTGCTCTTGGTGTATTAAATGTGGCATTGTATGTTGGTGTTTATACTCCACTGAAGAGGACGCATATTGCTTGTACTTGGGCAGGAGCTCTGGTAAGGATTGCCGTGCTTATTAATTGTTTTACCCTGTTTCTTCTCTGTGACTAGCTATTTTTTACATTGGCTTATATCTCAGTAATTGGCCTTAAAATCCTTAAACAGGTATGATTTGGAGAAATGTTCAGGGTGAGGTTTATATTCAACAGCTTGTTGTTGTTCTTGTCTACTTTGCTTTGTAAATTGTTTGACATATTTAGTCTACTCAGAAAATTTCCCCTTTTATTCTGCTTTTTTACTCGTTCCTCTCAATTTCGCAGATTCAAGGTCTAACGGAGACCGTTGCTTTGTTTCATCCGGGACATTTTCCAGATTCTTTTATTAATGATCGTTTCAAATTCTCTTTTTTTATTACTATGTTTATGAGCGTTGTACTAATGTGGAACTGAACCAAGAGTTCCTCTGTGCAGGTTGGTGCGATTCCACCTCTCATGGGCTATGCAGCCGCTACAGGCACACTAGATGCGTCGGCATTTTGCATGGCTGCTATTCTATATTCTTGGCAATTTCCTCACTTCAACGGATTGTCATGGAATCTACGAGGAGACTACAGCAAGGTTAGATCTTACTAAAAGCTGAAGTAGTGGCTTGAAAATAGAACTTTGATATTTTGTGAAATCTTCGTTCATATCTTACATGAGATGTCTGTAAGATGCTTGTACGTGAACAGTTTTTTACTAATTCTGATTAATGATTTCCTAGAAATTATCCTTTGAATAGTATTTTTGAATCTTCTTACCGTAGTGGTCTCCGCTGTAACGTACTGAGAAAAATGGAAGCCATTCCTAGTCACGGCTCAAGAGTCTGCTGAATAGACCACTGGTTTCTATTCAGGTGCTATAGTGCTTAAAACCCGCTCATTCTTTTGCATATCAGGGATAAAATTTATTTATCTGAATTCCGAAAACCTGGGCTTGGATTTTGGCTATCCAACATGGTCAAATTGGGCCTCTGTCAAGTTAGTACACAGTTTGAGCTCTGCATTATATAGTTGAGCAAACGTTTTTAGCTCTTCATAGCCTGTAAATGTATGTTTGTATGTTTCAGTTTCTAAGTACCATGACTACTATTAATTCCTACAGGCTGGATATCGTGTAATGTGCGTCACCAACGAACGGCTTTGCCGGGTGACGTCCATCCGACATAGCTTGGCTCTGGTTGGATTATGCTCCATTGCTGCCCCATTGACCAATCTTACGACTATCACATTTGCGCTAGGTAAGGAAATTCCTCTGCAGATTTTGTATATTTGTTGTTTTTGCTGTTTTGATTTACTCGGACTTCTTATTCTTTTTTACTTTTTTTTCTCAACAGATTCCCTGCCAGTAAATGCGTATATGTGTTGGTTAGCATACAAATTTTACAAAGCACCCGATGCTCAAAATTCTCGAAAGTTGTTCTTCTACAGGTAGGTGTTTTCCTTTTCGTTCTATTTCTTAAGTGAACCTGAATATTCTTTATTTTCCATTATTTTGTTTTCTCTGTTTTTTCTGTCCTGAATTCTACCTTTTCCAGTTTATTCTATCTACCTTTAATTATGACATTAATGGTGGTGAGCAACTACGGTCGAAGTGGTGAGCAGAAAAAGTCGCTCTCTGAACGAATTCAGTCATTTTCTAAGGTAGTCAACCTCTAAGATCTGTGTTTTCGGATTATGGAGTTTAACTGGGATCTATTAATCTTTTAGTTTTCTGGGAATCCCTCATTGCCATGTATTTCTGTGCTCAGCTCGTTAAGCATTAGAATTGTACATTATCATATGTACCCTGCTCAGCGTGTTTCCAAGAGCCATAACAAGTATATCTGTCCTTGTTATTGCTCTGGTTCCTTGGAAAAAACTAAAATGCCTCGGGCAGCTCCGAAAAATCAGTTGCACGCATGAAAATTTTTGTCAAAAAAGGCTTAGGATGTTAATGCATTCGTAGAGTGGCGCACGACTTCCAGGCTTACTCACGTTCATGCGTTGCTGAAGTGGAATAATCGCTTGTGATTGTGAAAGCAGTGTCAGAGCAGATTCCGCCGTTTTTGAGGTGCCAGGAGCTCATTTGTGTAATGGTTTGTTAAATCTTCGCCTGGGATTGGGCTACAGTTACAGTGATAGTTTTCTGGAGCTGTCCTTCGCCATTGAATATGTAGATTTCCCTATCCAGTTTTTTATATTTAATCTCTGGCATCCATTTGTTTCCATGGGAATGGTTAACCCGTGTTCTTTCTCTATGGTGCTATGCTATGGTGCTATGCAATGATTTGGACCATAGTTCTGCGAGGATTGTCTCCCATACATCTGTTTTTGAATAATGCTATCTCATCCGGTGATTATCTATTGCAACTGTTGCCCCCTACGTTTCACAATTCGTTCATCCTTTGTTGCTGCGCGGAAGTTTATGCTGTGTTTCTAGACTTTGGGCTTGAACAAAGTCGAGTTCTATTGGTCAAAAAGATCGAAATTAAGCGCAGAATTTGATAGCTGAAGTGAAGCCAGTTTTTATTTTTGTCTATAAGTTTCTGACTTCTTTTAGTGTCAGACTTCCTTTCCACTTCTGTTTCTGATACCTAGGGTTAGTAATGTACATAGATATGCAACTGAGTACCCTTTCATTGAGTATTGATGGACGTGCGTCTGCTCAAGTCATTCATACCTCGTCCGTAGTGCGCTTACTCCTTCGTTTGTTGCCTTCATTCAAATTGTATATGATACCGTTTTAAAGTTGTTTTGAATGGATCTGTTTATTTTCGTAGATATAGTGCTAGGACGTTGTTGGTGTTCTTTTTTAAATGAAATTGTTAAGCATTGTAGATGTTAGCTGAAGGTTGCTGAGGAATGGCAGAAGATTGTTATGTTGTAGAAAAGCGTATAGCAATTAAAGAATCATATGCATTTTTTGTACCTCTTCGGGTATTTTCCGCTTTTCAGTTTTTTTAAGCCTTAAGCTGTAGTTATAGTGCGTCAGAGTCCGATCCGTCGGATAACGAAAGATATGTATCATCGGATAACGGAACTCAATAATCATCTTTCGTTATCCGACCGGGTCGGACTCCGATGCACTATAAATGAAGGTTTAGAGGAGAGGGAGAGGGGATAAGTAGTTTCAACTATAGGTTTTTGGAATTGTTCCTCCATTCGTTCCTATAAAATCTTGCATGGGTGAGAATGTACCCTTTCCTGGGGATAAGTTTTGCATTTCATTTCGAGTTATGCTTAACGTGTCTTGCTTGAAACAAGAAACTGGACGCTACCTAACCGCTGTGAGAGTGTAGTCATCGCCACCAAATGCTCCATCGAGAGGGTGATATTAAAATGAAGTAAACCACCTCAGAAATCCGGACTTCTGCTTTACGTCAACACGTATCAGGGACGATGCAGCTTACTCCAAGTCCAGTAAAATCAAGTGGGCCGGGCACGCTACACGACTTGAAGACATTTCAACCTCAGAATGGCTCCTGATGGTACATATGAAGCGAATTTCTAGGAGATGCTAATCACAGTCCGATCCATGGGGAGCTTGTGGGCAGGGCCAAGACTTGGGAGCGAGGCTTATGGATAATGCATTCCCGATGGCGCGCATTCTGAAGAAATTCATAGTCCTCGTAAGGTTTTCCATCCTCCTTCCTCAGTGGAATAGCAGATGTGCTATATGTGTGACCGTCAGGGGAGTGGATGGTGCGTGAACCCGTGGGCCCGTCATTGCTCCGCCCACAAGCTAGCCAAAATTTAGGGCCCAAAAAAGAGTTTTCAGTAGTTTTGCACAAAATCACGTATACAGCTGCGATCAGGAGTTGCTGGGAATTCTCTACATGTGAAAATCTCAAAAACCGTTCTGAGGTGGTGGCGATCAATCTGTTCATCTGTAACATTGTCCATTAGCGTTTCCAGAGAAATTATAGCCTTGTCATCTGATGGCATTTTGCGAATAGAAGTTGCTATTCCTGAATGCGGTGGAAGTGCTCCACGGACACGACCGGTGCTCGCTGTGTCGACCCGTTGAACTCTCTTATCAACTGTCCACTGCTACGTAGACCGCTATCGCACATGCCGTTCGTTCCGTGTCGATGAGTCGCGACATTTTACTACTAATTGCCCTGTTACCGTCAACCCAGACGTCTCTTGTCGAAACCAGCTATGGACTGCTGGAGGGCGTATCGATGCAATCACGGGATAACTCTACTTGTTGGATATTCAAGGTGGATCTCTTCGAAGCTTCGTTTTCCGTAGTCAGAGGTGTATCGTTAGTCAGTTCTAGCCCATACATGACTGAGGTATGGTTGTATGTCTGGTACGGAATATTTCTGAAAGAGTCAAATTAAGAGCCTGCAAATTTACCTCAGTTACATCTGTTTCAGTGAATAATTGGTATCTCTGGCCAATATCAAATCATTATTTCAGGGAGTACCTATTGCACAACCACCTGTCGGAGACCGTAGATTCAAGCTGCCAGAACCACCGAAACCATGGGAGGGTGTGAGAGAAGCTAAACTATATAGGTGCTGTTCATCTATTCAGAGTGTTCTTCTTAGTGCATTTCACCAAAGAAGTCAATTGAAGAGATATTAGAGAAAAGAGAAAGCGAGAGAGTGTGCGCTGCTTGTAGAGGCGAGCAGAACAGGTACAGGGTAAGTACAAATACTCGCGTGCGTTTTTGCGGACACGAGAAACGCGCGGCGCGACCGCGCCGCTCTCGCTGCAATCGCCGACAAATTATGTTATTTTATGTCAGTTAATGGCAAATCCGGGTTTTCTTGATAGTTTCTCATCATAATTGATGTTGACTATCACGAAAATTAGCTGACCATCAAGAAAACTTATAGTTTGCTATGCCAGCGAGAATTCCTACGCGAGCGGCGCAGTTGCGTGGCGTGCTTCCTAAGTCCGCGAATAACTCACCGCCATTGACACTCATTGTACGTCGGCGATAAATTATTTCATGCACAACTGCATGAAAAGATCTCATTCGTTCAGTTTGACTGTTTTGAGTGGAAGGAGGTGATGTCAATTAAGATTTACTTAGGAAAACTAGTAAATACATTAACAAAAACACATCTTGGTTAGGTACAGCAGAGCATTTTGTTTTCCTGTTGTTGAGATTCTCTGGGATTCTGAAGAAAAAGGAGGGAAATGTTGTTGCTCTAGAATAATTTGCGGCAGTAAAAGTCGTAAAGTTGAGTAAAGGTTTGAGAGCCGCGGTCATTTGACTTTCAGTCTACTAGAAAGAAAATGTTTCCTTGTGTCCTTTACACTGCTGCAAGAATTTCCAGTTATTTGGAATAACAAAAAGGTTAGCGGCTCTGCAGTTTTGCAATTTTCCAGCCAAGGGACTTATACAGCCTGGATTTTTCAATTTCTAGTACTTCTGCGAACTCACGGTCACAGAATCTCTCATGTGCTCACTGGAACGTACCTCCTGTTTTCAGCGCTGCATGTTTAAGCAACTCAACCGCTGCTGGCTTACAGCCAAAATATATGAGCGAGGACTGTCTTTACACAAATATTTTCACCAGCGAAAGGTGTTTATCGGGAGTAAGTCCTTGATGTTTTGACCTTACAAGTTGGCTAGTGTTAAGAACACCGTCCCACCCTCAGAATCGTTTTTTTTTTTTTGAGATTTTTCGCAAGAAAAGAGTCGAAAATAAACTGCTGATCACAGTGGTATATGTGATTCCGTGAAAAACTGCCAAAAATCCCGTTTTCAAGCTCCAGTTACTAAGGAGACTGTGGGCGGAGCCAGAGTTTTCACCTGATGTACAATTCCCTTGCGCATGGAGGACAGTTTCGATTCTGATGAGGAGTGGATAAGGGACTCTCACGACAATTGTGAATTTTCCCGGAAGTTGTTCTCCTGGGAGCGAATTATTCAAACAGTGCCTTGGCTCAGCCCCGGCTCCACCTACAGGCTCTTCAAGAATTAGGGCTCGAAAGCGGGTTTTCCGCAGTTTTTTACGGAGTCACATACATCATTGTGATCAGCAGCTCGTAGAGGTTTATTTATTATTTATTTTTTTAATAGATTTATTTATTTTATTCAATATGAGAAGCCCCAAAATTTCTGAGGTGTGACGGTGCTTTGAAGTAAATTTTGAAACTACTTAGTCCGATGAGACAAATTGATTTGTTTCTATTTAGAATGCTTCGTGTCCAGTGATTTTTTATATTCATGGTGGAAGCTTGAATTATGACTCTGCTGTGATGTTTGACGACAAGTACATAACGGATAAATATTCATCAAAGGGTACTCAATGTTTTACACTTTATTTGATGCAAATTTCAGTCTTTATTCCTCTACATGTGGGTAATTTGGACTGGTAACCAGGAAGGAAATGCACAGTTGTGGAACAATTTATACTACAGATTAAAATTCAGAGTGAAATAGGAAATCAAGATACAGTTGGTAGTCCGATTAGCTTTACTATCCAGGTGATTTACGAGATTTATCTAGAGCTCAAACTTACCCACTAACGTCTCTCTGAAAAGTTCTGTGAATTTTTCTGAGGCTGCATGCATTATTAAGATTATTAAGGGTAACATGTTAACTCCACACACATTTACCCACCGTTTCCATGAGCTTCGATGCGTTTACCCTGAGTAATCTCAATCATGCGTCCAGACCTTGGTTAATATCAATAATAATATTACTATATACTAATAACAAATACAGTAATAATACTACATGACGTTCTTCAGACATTGTTTTCGTTATATCTGCCTTTCGGCTCGGATTTTTCGGTGTACTGGCGTTTGAGAACGATGAGATTGTGCCGCGTAATTTGGCACTTTACGGTAAGTTACGGCTGTTCTTTGCCTCCTGACTCATACAGCCTTTTAGCTGAAATTCCTGAAAAAAAAGTGACCATAACTGGAGGAAAGGTATTGATAATAAACCATTCTTACAGATATTATCGCTGGAATAGAATTCATGCACCACGAAATATCTGCTTTTGGTGGTGACCCAAAGCAGGTCACCCTGATGGGACACTCACAAGGTGGCAGCATAGCGATGATATTTGCTGCTTCCAGGTACGCTTACTGTTTACTCGAGGAGTAAATTCCTGAAGGAATCAATAATCGATTTTTTCTAGTCTCATTGATCCTAAAAAACGTTTGTTTCAACAAATAATCGCCCTTAGTCCTGCTGTGAATTATCGGAGCGTGGATGGTCGCGCAGATCTGACATGGAGATTAGCACATGAAGTAGGGGTAGGTGAGGAATACGTGAATTATCTCGATTTAGTGGTTATGCCTTGGTTATAATTTACATCGTTATTTCCTGGATTAGCTCTGCTGATTCATCCAGATCACAAAACCGTGATCCTCGAAGGTTATCCAGGGAATTTTCCTACTTTTTCTCAATATCTCCATGTGCACAAGGTTCAGCTGTAGTCATTAAGGACTTTAATAGTGCGTAAAAACACAAGTGTATAGCTATGATAGCCTTTTATTACACCTAGGAGTGCCATCCTTTCTAGTGATTGCACTGTTTGGCTCATGATATCACCTTATCTAGAAGGACAAATCACCTTTTTGAGTGTTTTCTGCCTTGACCTGGTAGAATGAAATACATACATATGTACGTGGAAACGAGCAACAAGAAAAAAAAAACAACTTAGGTAACTGAACCGGAGCCCTCTGACATTTGTGGCTTTCAGTGCACTACCTCCAGAAAGCGACCTCATCCTACAACACTTGCGCAAACATCCAAAGTTGTCGATTGCTTGAGGAATGTAGATGCCCTTGTTCTCCTGGCCAAGCAGAGGGAGCTCGAAGAGGAAGGACTGCCGTTTGATGGAGTCCTTTTTGCACCGCCGCTGGTGGAAGATGGGACTGCTTTCGAGGACTTCTTGGCCGATAGCCCTGTGAGTTTTCTTCGATCTATTCTACAAATACTGTATGTATTGTAGGGAAGGGACCAACACAGAATTACTGCAAAAAAAACATCTCCAGCTTCCGTTTTCCCTCAAAAATGACCTGTGGTCTGATTCACTGTTCAATATGGTTGAAGAAGTGGAGGAGAGAAGCACGGAAAATGCGCAAGAATCATAGAGTCGATTTGGGAGGGGGAGGGGGGGGGGGAGTGAAAAAAAAACAAGAATTATGCACTACTGCTCAACTATCGTTGGAAGCGGATCATACAAAGAGGAGTTGTTTCGATAAATCCCCTGACCTGAATCTATCGGCTTTTTTTGATGAGTTATTCTGTCAAAAATTTTCAGTACATTGCTCGGAAAGCGTCCAAATTGGATGCAGTCATGAAAATTTCACTGGAAAAATTAAAATTTCAATAGGGATCACCTCAAAATTGTTATTCAGTCCTTGATGACAGAAAAAAAAACGCTACAAAATAAGACTTATGAAGCATTTCATTGAACTTGTTTGAAAGTTGTTATATTCAAAAACGCGAAGTGAAAGAAGCACGAACAAGCTCCTTAGCTAGGTCACCCTTCAGTGAGAGCTCTCCTTTGTCTCCTTTTCTCCTAAAAGAAAGAAAATTTCCGTTGCCGCTGACACTTACCACCCATCTGTACTGCTTTCCAGTTCATAATTTTTTTTTCGCTTGCGTGTGTGTTTTTACCCATAGTTAAGCATAGTTTTGGTTTAGTTCATCTAGAGTAGTTTTGCAGTTTAGTTTATAAAGTAGTTTTATAGTTTTTATAGTTTTTTTTTCATTGATGGAATTGTAAGCCTATGCATATCCGCTCATGCACTCTATGTATATGTAATGTTTACCATACTCATATAGAATTCTAATTTTATTGAACATTATTTTTATAATAGCCCTATTCTTATAAAGAGGTTTGTCAACTTCCAGTGAGAGTTCAATCGTAACATTATAATTTTGGAATATTTTAATAGGTTATTTTCTGGTTGTTCAAGCGATAAAATGTATTAGTGGGTGTGAATTGATGAACAGGTTCAGCTTTCAGGCGAGACCAATGATTTGCGGTTCAACTCGATGCGAATTCAACTTCATGAATAATGATGAGGATTTCGATATTGGCGCTTTCCTTGTAGTTAAGCACCCGGCTGAAGTACGCCAAAAATATTTTGAGGACAAACACCTGGGAAGTTGGTTTTTATGCTTAAAGCAATTTTCACGTGGGAATGACTTTAAAATACCTCGGAAAAATTTATCTAGTTTAACCTACTGTAAACAACTCTTTTTCCTTAGAATAGCTGAGTAAGAATAGGTGTTTTATAGAAATCATGGATGCTTACCTATCGCAAGTGGTATTCACTCTGAATGTAATGTTTGGTACCGTTTTTGCCGATAAGGGATCGGCTGTCTACTTGCTAGAGTACGAGTGAGTTTTGCTCTGAGTACTGAATGTATCTTTTTCCCTTTTCATTGTTGGTTAACCTTAAAAATAGTATTTTTTATATTAAAAATTTCCTTAGAAAGCATTGTTTTCGAAAATATAACTCAACATACTATGTATGTACCACTCCAGAAGATTGAGATGATGTTAATGGATAGTAGCAGCATAGGTCGCCTATAGCTCCCTATGAAATACCCTCAAAACCGCAATGAAAAACCCCACCATTTTCAAAGCAACCATTTTTTTATTGATAGGTGTTGTCGAAAAAAATTCCATGCTGTCAAATTAGCCAATGAAATTCGTGTCTCCCTACATGCCCTTCACGTAGTTTTAAGAAGTGAAGTGAGTTTGGAGTTGGTTTTGAACAGAGAGAATTGTGCCAGTTTCACGCCATCCATTCTGCAGCCATTTTGAAATCCGTTTTTTGTTTTACGGGTGTTGGAAATTCCCTTCCTCATACTTACGCTCTGTGTTTACCAAAAAAAATACTAGTCTTGAGTAAAAATATGAATACTAACTCGCTTATTTCAACGACTAGGTTCTTTTTAGTGCGCGATTTAGTTGCAGACAGTTTATTTCAGCTAAAGAACCGCTTTACCATGTGAACGCCGAAGAGAAATCATGTGTTAAAGGCATCGTCCCACCTCAGAATCGTTTTTGGGATTTTCGCATGCAGATGATCTCCAGAAGCTGCTGATCCCAATGGTGTATGTGACCCCTTGAAAAACTGCTGCAAAAACCGTTTTCAAGGCCCAGTTATTGTGGGGCTTGTGGGTGGAGCCAATACGAAATTACAGGGTTTTCACCTCAGGTACTCTTTTGGTCGTCACGCATAGAGAGCGGTTTCTGTTCTGATGGAGAGTGAGTGAGGAACTCTCACGAGAATTGCGAATTTCCCTAGGGGGTGTGGAGCGAAAAATTCAGACAATGCCTTGACCCCGCCCCTCAGCTCCGCCCACATGCTCCTCAAGGGTTGGAGATCGAAACGCTTTTATTCTGCCGTTTCGCACGCAATCGCATATACCTTTGTGATCAGAAGATTCCGGAGATCCTCTCCAATTTCCAATACGATTCTAACGTGAGACAGTGCCTTTAAGGTCGCGATTTTCAGCCAATCTCCTTTGGCTTTTCATGCTTCCGACATGCCGTATTTCATCGGAACTTGCTCACAAAATCTCAGTGAAAATGAAAAAGTCATTGATCACTTCTACTCCGAAAGTTTCGTGAATTTTGCATATGGAAGGATACCTAACGATGGTAGGCAAATAAACCTTTTTTTCACTACAAATGACATCACCTGTTCATTAAATGTAGTCTTTTTATTTCCAGAGTGGGCTCCTTTTAATCATCACACTAGAAACTACTATTCTGTTGAGGTGAACCTTAAAGAAGGCATACTTCCCAGCAACAAACTAAACTATCATTCTGCTGCTGTGGACTACTGGTTGCATAATATGACATTGTTCGATGCCAGCTTATCAAAAAAGGTTTGTGTTGAGAAAACTAGTGGAATCCTAACATCAAATGTTGAGCCATGATGTGTTTAGGTGCGCCTTCATGTCATCGACACTGTGTCCAACCCTTCCTTCCTGCGCACCGTTTTCACAACTTTGCTTTTTGCTTTTGGTCTTGTTGTTCTTTCAACAACATTGATGGCTCTTTGCTCCTACCTTACGCCTCAGGATCCACCAGTTCACGAACGTGCACCTTTAATCGTCGCTAAAAAGTCTGCGATACGGCGTAAGGCTGCATCAGTGGTTGTTCCGGCATTGGCGGCACGACGGTAGTTAGCTGCAATTTTTAGGAGTGTGCATGCAACTTTTTGATAGGGATTATTCCGTTCGGCCCTTACCATAAAAGCTGTAAATAAAGTTTTTTTTATGTGTGCGAACCGGCATGCTGGTCTGAAGTCTAAAACCTCATAACAACCAGGTAAACGACGATGTTTCCTACTATAGTTCTCCATTTATCAGGTGGTGAAGTGACTGACTTTCAACACTAACTGTTCCAACTACTCTGACAACTGTGCAGGACGAACGGCGTAATGGTTCGGTTAGAAACGCTAGCAGCAACGGTTCCCAGATGCTGCCATCCTCCCCTTGATTGCTGCTTAAGCTGTCGGCCCTTTGGCAGCAATTGCTGGAAGACAGCAGCAATCAAGGGGAGGATGGCAGCAACTGGGAACCGTTGCTGCTAGCGTTTCTAACCGAACCATTACGCCGTTCGGGCTGCGTTCGTCCTGCACAGTTATTAGAGTAAGTGTTGCAACTAAGTGGCCCGTCCACCTTATCGTCTACGGATATTACGGTTTCTCCTGTCTCTTCTGAAACCAAAAAAAAAACCACTGTATTCCGCAATAGTTCCTCCTTGAATATCCTTCAACACATGCAATTGTTCAGTAGGCGCTTGTTTTGTAACCCTCAAGTGCTGCTGTTGCCGGATAAGTTCTTAACTTCTTTACGGCTAGGGAATGTTTTGCAAGACGAATAGGCGTAGCTCACGTCACGGATTCCCTTGTTGAGAATGGATTGCCAGTTGCTTACGGATTGTATAGAGAGTGAGTAGGAGTAAGGGAGGTGAAAGGGAATGAAGCACCGCACATATCGTCACCCATATATGCGGGTGATGTTAACTCAAGCTCCGGCTTTCATATCATGCAAGAGGTCGCTGTTTCGCGACAATAACAGCTATGCTGATCAGTAGGTGAAGTGATTCATGACTTTAGTGCAAAGCATCACAGATAGTTCCTCGCAATTACTGATTATAGAAACAAGTCGAGCCCACTCAGGCTTTCGACTGCCCTTCTGGATGTAATTTAGATCAGATCGCATTTTTCTATTGTCTGTTCCAAAAATGAGAGCAATTCAATGTATTGTCTCTAACTGCACAGCGCGCATTTTATCCCACGCCAAATCAAGGAGATTGGGCCCTATAAATCAACGATCGATGGCAGAAGTGCGCTTAAACGCGTCTCGCCTTTAACAATGGCGACTTACCTCATCTTGGGGACTGGCCAAGTGGCAAGATTCGTGAAACATACAGTATCAGCAGAGTTCGTTCTGATTTCAATAATCGAAGGAGCGGCCAACATATGACCCACTACACACTCAGGCACTTTAACCGGGTTGGCCGTCATCAAATACCCGGAAGGCCGAAGCACCTTAGTCGGCCTAGCCGGTGTTATGAATGCGGCCTGACCGGTGCATTCCTGCGGCTTGCCGGTCATGAGTAGTCGGCCTGCCCGGTAAACCATTCAGTGCACCGCGGGGATACTCCTTTATGAATTATATTACTTTTTCATCCAAGAATCTCAACAAATACAGCTAATGTCGATGATTTTTCATTCCTTTACCATTCTACATGATCATATTTTACATTTGTTTTACGTTATGCAGCATTTGTCGTTGGCACCTTGGTTGACCTTCTTGCGAAACTCTCTTCCATTTCAAATTTCTTCGGAAAGCTTTCATAATCAAATTCTCAGTGTAGTTTTGGTCTGCTTCAGTCTGGTAACAACGTACAAGAGAACTTAATTAAAAACCACTGCTGTTCCTGGAAGAGCTTCTGATACCAGCTTTCGTAAACCTACTGTGCACACACAAAACTTCTTCTGCAGCTTGATCTTCACCATTTCTAGTCAATCACAGTTTCTTTTAGATTTCCAATGCAGCTAATGGCGCTGGCAAGTTGGAGTTAGAGTTGTGATAAGACTATTCTTAATACAGTCTTCAGCTTAAAGATCAAACAACAAATGACATAAAGGTAGTCAACATGACACCATAATAACCCAAAGAAGACACCACGGTTAAACGAACATAAAACTCACACTTTATGATGCTGCCAAAGATCTTACATCAGATGTCCACCGTTATTGGAGTGGAAGGAGAAAGACGAAAATAAAGCTGTGAATGGAAAGTCAAATGTTATTGGCAGTGGTTATCACTTGTAAATCAGCTTGCCGGCCTTCCAGATGCTGTAGTTGTGTGAGCGGCCTGCTCGGTATGCCTGCGTCAGTCAAGCCAATGACCAGGGCCTGCCCGGTGTTGAAAAAGAGGCCGGAACATGCCTCTACTGCTAGCCTGCCCGGTGAAAGTGCCTGAGCATATATGCAAATTCCACTATGACGAGGTGTACAAATGCTTCTTCTAGGAATCGGAGTTCCTATCATGAAATGTGCATAAACATAAGCACAAACATGCATTTATCAGGAGCATGTTGCTTCAAAGGAAATAACGTATGAAGTAAGACAATAAGGCGTAGATGGGAAATTGTGAGAGATCATATGTATGGGCAAAAATCCGAAGTGTGTGAGTCTGCCGCTCTAGATATTGACCTTCACAATTCTTCATTCATAGCAATTAAGCGTAATCAAACTAGCTAATTTCATGCTCAACTTTTATCGTCGAGGATTGAGATTTTTAGGAACATGTTTTTGTTTAAATATTTTCGAAATGAAGGCAATGCTGTTGCTGTAGGACACGATAATAATAATTGGACTGAATACGGGGAAAACAGAGAACAAAGTTGAAAAGCAAAATATCGTCATTGAACTACTTGTTGCACCAGATAGTTGCAAGATAGAGACAATCACCAGAAGAGGTGGTAGCAGTATCGCGAGGCAGAAGGTCTGAAAATGTCGATGAAGATAGCGAGGTTATTGTATGTCTACTCATTATTCATTCATTAGTTCTTAAATTCATCATGCTGCATTTTATGGCCAAAACCCTTTCACCCAAAATCAGCCATCAACGCCCTAATACTTGGTTTTGATTATTCATTAGTTCTTAAATCTTCATTTCACCTGCGCGAGTAACATGTTGCTCAAACGTTGTTGTAACGCCTTTGTTCTTCCACTTATTGATGACTCCTTCAATTTTCTCTTCACATGATATGCACAGTAGAAGCCACACATAATAATAATAGTCACCATCACTGTTGTATTGACGTTAAGCCAAAAACTTGTCCAGTTACGGCCTGGCTGAAAAAACCATCGATTGAAATGAATGAGCTCGTGACGGCTTTGGAAATTATGGAAGTAATGCATTAAGGGTGGTGAACAACAAACCTTAGTGCAAGTTCCAATGAAAGCAGATGTCTTCATTTCTACCCCAAAAATCTTTAGAACTGTTTTTTCGAGCTTTTTCTCCAGATTTAAATCAGACCGTAAACAAGGCAGAATCATGAGCAACCAGTTTACGACGATAAACACATTTGCTGCAGATAGGACAAACAACCACTTCGGAGAAGAATAGATGAAACTATACTCACTTCTGAAAAGTAGTCAAAATGCTTAGAGTGGACGAATTTTCACTCGAGGTCTATTTTCAAAGTATGACAAATCAAGACTGCCACAAGGCTTTATTAAGTAGGTACATATCTTACAAGCTCTCACACACCTCTTTTTAACAGATTGTGCTTCATAATGGAAGACAACATCCATGCCTAGCATTTTGTTCTTACAACTTTCCAATTTTTTGAGTAATCTTTTTAACAGTCTTTAATTCTCCAATCCATTTCAATCTAAGCCTCTAGAGAGCTCCAACACATACTCAAACTTGCTTCTGATTGCTCACGCTAGAGCGAAAGCATGTGAGAAATTTTTTTGTAAGAAAGTGTGAGTGGGTCAAATATTTGGCCGCCACGGTGAACGATTGCGTGAAAAAAGGTGGCAAAAAACGACATCATTAATTTTTTTCTACCGGTTGACACATCAGCGCTCGCAAACCGCGATCTTACCTAGTAGTGAATAACGAATATGAGGCCTAAAAAGTAGTGCTCCTAGTTTTGCTATTTTTCAGAGCTTCAACAGTGTTCAGTGCACGCAAATACTCCCGACCAGATGAAAATTTCAAGGGCGGCATTTTCCATAGGTACTGCCTCCCTCGAAATGAACCAGGTACTGAATTGGCAAGCATTGTGCCACGGCTTCTCGTTTTCGCTGTATTTTTCAAAGTATATTGAATCTAACATATTTTTGCTTACATGCATACCTGGCTTTTAATCCTTTCACCTGAGAGTGGAACTTTGGATCAAATACCTTTGAGAGTATTTCCATATACACCTACCTGCATAATATTACGTATTTTCGTAAGAAACTATTCACGATAGTCAACAAGCAGAAGAGCAGAACTACATAATCAAAAATCAGAAGCACAAATCCAACACCACTGCTGCTCACTGGGCCAGAAGCAACAAGCGCAGAGCAAAAATTGTGTGTGATCCACCTCTGGAATCGTGAGAAATTATGTTGATTTACCTTGTGTGGATTTTCTATATACCTATCTTGGAATCAAATCAAATAAAAAAAGATTAGCTTACTGGAATAGACAACATAGAGCTGACAGAGTGCAAGATATTCGTGGTTACTACAGCTGGGATCATACATTTAGATGCGGATCTTTGTGACGGGCTATTGAAGAATATATAAAGAGCAGAAAAGTTGAGAAAAAGTGCAGTTACGCCTGCTACCTCTGTCGTCCATGTCAGTGCATCCTTCATCTCAATGAATCCTAAAACTCCTTCCTGTCACACTCAGCAAGGTGAAGAAAGGACAATGACAAGAGCAATAGTAATTAAGAGTTTTGGAGGAATATGCCCCACATTTAAAACATTGGTATTGGATTGTTCTGTCTCTGAGCGTCATACAGCAAATCTTCTTCAATTGTATAATACAATGAAGCCTCATCAGTTAGTTCATTTGTAAGCTTTCGGCGTTAACGCCTTCTTCGGCCCCTAGTAATGAATCGCAACCTCATCAAAAGCTTACAAAAATACAAAAATGCAATCAAGCACTAACAATACCAGCGAGCAGGTGATTTTAAATCTTCCGACTGCGTCAGCCACGCGGTGATTGTTATCCTACATATCGAAAAAGGTAGGACACAATTCTATGGACACGAGCTAACATGTAAAGTAAGCGGCCTCACCCCTACGATCTTAATTACACAATGAGGTAACCATGCGATGTGTATATATGTTCAGAATACATATATGCATTACAAGATGATTAAGTGTATTGATTCAAGAAGCCAGTGAACAAGCTTAAATCGTTGCCAATTTCTTGAATGCAGGAAGCGACATGCAAAGAATATCGTGACTAAGAAATCTGTTAATTTCCACTGCGACCCTGATCGTGGAGCCTTTGAGCCCGATCTGTGTTCTAGCAACCGGAGCCTTCAGTACTATGCTTCCTGTTTTTGTTTGTTTTGACGAGCAATTGAGTTAACAATGTTACTGCATAATGTTGCTGTGAATGTTACTGCGACTATATGTGAGTTATTGGTCGAGACTAGCACGGAATTGGGTCAAAACAGCAAATTGAACATATGGACGCTTCAACGTCTAATTTTTATTTGCTTAAAAAATACTCGGAAACACCGACGAATTCTAAAACGATCCCAGAACTATTGAGAAATTTAAAGTGAGCAACTGGTGGAAATCAGTACAAGTAACTGAGCAAAAGGATTTGTTGTACATAAAACAACAAGTGGAAAGTTTCATTCCGCTAAGCAAAACAAAAGGGAATGATAAAGATGATAAAGACTAAAAAATAGATGTATTATATAATAACACGAAAGAAAGGCAGCCCACCAAATCACTTGGCACTACTCCGCTGCCGGCACAACTCGATCGAATGACCTTAGGCTGATCCACCCGAAGTATCTTGGACATTCAACTAGTTATATCCCAGGAACATTTCAGTTTGCCGTGCTACGCGTATGCGCTATCTTTAAACTACACAGTAACAAAAATGAATGCCCCTCACCGAATTATCTGTAGATCGAGTGAAAGCCGGATGTCAAGTCATTTTCTCTAGTCATTTTCTCTTACCCGATGTATCTGATGAGTTACTAGAGGTGTTATTTTTTCTTTGTAATTGTGAGATCTAGACTTTCAATGTACTACTTATCAATTCTCCTTCATGTTATTGTTATTGACTGACGCCTTCTTATCAACGATCATGAGCAAGCTGAGCGAATCAGTGTGCGAAAGGTAGGACAACTGGTGAGTTCGACATCGACCTCTGGTATTCTTCTCGTATTTTGCCTGCGACAACGTCGAGAACTGGCTGTCTCTGGTGATGACGGTTCCGTTGAAACGTAAGGTCAACAAAGATCCACCGTAACAATGTAGCGTGGCGAAAAAAAAGTACAATGCTATGGGAGTTTTTTTTTGCAAACGAATGAACAAGAAATGACACAGTGTGATCAATGAATCGACGAGACTGATACCGTAAACGGGTTATGCCATTACCAGAAACGTTTTGCGATTTGGTTGGGACTGATGCGACAATGAGAGCCTCTGCTGGTTTTGTGGGAAAAACAGAAAAACAGTCGCGTTCATTAGACGCGCAACGCAGAACACAATGGCTTAATTAGGCTGTAACTACATCACCAACCATTGTAGAGTCAAGGCGATCTTTGGAAATGTATTCAAATTAACTTAACGGTTCGTTTGAACTGAATGCATTGTTATGTCAACACTTTGGCGACCACTCGCTTAATCGGGTGAAGACACTCTTCTTACTGTCATGTTTTGTGAGAGTGATGCATATTTGACGAACACTTATAGTAACACACTAACAGATATGTATGCACATGTGCTCCACACGTAATGGACAGAGCAGATTTTCTTCCAAATGACCACTCTTTTGTTACTCTCGAGGTCATTCGCATTGTTTCTACGCCACTGACTCCTGTATTATATTGTTTTACGTCCATTCAGTGGGAGAAAGTTGATGTTATGAGGCGGATACTTAATTTGCCTACGTGAGGCTCCCGTTCGAGGATCTCAAAATTTGCCTCCTTCGGCTCTTAGTTTGGTCTCTTGAGGCCCCATTCGATGCTGTGCTTGACTATACTTTGTTTTCTTTAAATTCACCCTCTTATATTGCGTTCGTGGTACGTATATACGTTCAAATACCTCGGCTCAGTGGTTTCACCAGATGGCAGCCTCGTCCATGAGATCACCGCACGCGTCGCCGCTGAGTGGTTGAAGTGGCGCTCGCTGACTGGTGTGCTGTGCGACAAGGACATACCAGACCGGCTCAAGTCGAAGATCTACCGTACCGTGGTACGTCCTGTCGTGCTGTATGGTGCCGAGTGCTGGCCCGCCACTAAGGAAATGGAACGCCGAATCAGTGTCACTGAGATGAGGATGCTGCAGTGGATGGGTGGCATTAGGCAGCTAGATCGCATATGCAACGACATACGACAGCGATTTGGGGTAGCTGCGGTAGCTGACAAGCTCCGTGAGGTGCGTCTGCGATGGTTTGGTCACGTTCTTCGCGCTGATGGCGACAAAGTCTGTAGGATTGGCTTCGGCGTAGAGGTACCAGGAAAGCGGCCCAAAGGACGACCAAAGCAACGATGGCACGGTGACCTCAAGACGGCTGGGGTCCATCCCGACCAAGCGCACGACAGAACACTCTGGCGTCAAAAGATCAGCAAAGCGGACCCCGCTGCGGAACGGGAAAAACGCTAAGAAGAAGAAGATATTGCGTTCGTGGTGTGCAATTTGTTGGGCTCGTCCTATGTTGCTGCGAGTCACGCCGCTGCAGATTTATTGTTTTCTCTCCAACTTTTTTTTTTACTTGTGATGCTTTTATTAGCCTTATTTGCATTTTTGCCTTATCGATGCTAACAAGGGAAGTACACCAAGAAAAACTGCTAATCCATAAAGAGACCGATCTGGGTAGAGCGCCTTTCCAACATGATGTTACGATGTATACTTGAAATCTGCTATCCTGTCTACAGGAGCTCAGTATCACATTTGAATCGAGAGGAAGACAATATGGATACCATGGAATTGTGGATTGGTGCATACTGCCTTGTGCAGCTCGCTACGATACTTGCAAATCTGTTTTCATCTTTCTTGGATCTTGTCTCTGTGGGGAGTTGCGCTCGCTGTTAGCAGGCACATATGATAGAGCTCTACGAGTGCAGGAGCCCTAATCGGCAGTGGCAAATGGATGTGGCGGGAAGGAGAGTCTCTCGCTCGTCGTGGACATGTTCGCAGGATCACATCCAGCGAACGGAGTAAGTTTTTGCATTCTTTTTCTGAGCTTCTATTGACCAAGTAGCAAATTTCATGTATATAAATGAACATCATTTTGGACAGGCTCTCGAACCATGTAGGTATCATCTTGATCTAGCAGCTTGAGTCCGTGCCTTTCCCTTGTATGTTCAGAACTTTCCTTTGCTCCGCTGAACCAGTTACTGTGATATTGTAATCGGAAACGAGGTGTTCTTCTCCATGCGCCTCAGTGCGCGCCTTTTGATGATCGTGGTCCCGCCACGCAAACGTCGAAGCGAAAACACGACTACGTCCATATTGACATCCACTGCAATGTCTTCTCAGGAAGGTGACGGCTCTTGGTGTGCTACTGCGCTTCCCTGGTTGTAGGTTACATAATCAGAACTCACTTTGAAAGTGAAAACTCCGTCAGTGCTGCCTTCAAATCATTAAAATTTATTCAAAAATTCTAAAAAAAATCACAACATTTACAGAGCGCAATTACTCTATACAACCTTGATTGATTCCAATATCAGTGATGAACTGTGCATTTAGAGCAAGTTTGTGTCATCGATTGTGCCGGTAATCGTTCAACTTTTCGTCCGAGGAGTTTCAAATATGGGATTCTATACTCTTTTTGCACTATAATTACAATTATCCTGAAAATGAGAAAAGTTAGAGTGCTATAAAGTCGTTCTTTTCTTTTAAGAATTCCAGCTCCATCTTTGCCATCTTTGGATGTTCATTGTCAATGAGGACCAGAAGTCTTATCTTAAGCATATCAGATCAGGAGATCTTTGAAAGAAAAAACTACTTACTGAGGTGACATAAGCCACGTCTCCCACGCGACAATTGTGAGAAAAAATCGTCCTACCACTGTTTTGGCAAAGACCGCTGTATGAAAGCAGGCCAACATCAGAGCGAACAACGTGGAATTCAGGAGCGTCTGAAAATGTTTGGTTCTAGTAATTGCACGAAGAAAAGTTTGAGTAAAACTACAAGTGAGTGATAAATGTGGCTATTTTCCGTTGGAATCCTGAAAGGTGCGCCTAAAAGTACGATGTCCAGGTAGACGTCCCATCTGGGAACTTTGCAGTTTGAATTCACAGTAGGAACTCGAAGTAGCCCGCCCCACCTTCATAAGAAAAAGAGGGTTCGATGCGCCAAGTTGCGCTTTTTTCCGTTCCACTGCTAGGGATTTGTTAAGAATACACCAGTAAAGTTCGCGCCAGGAACTGTAATTAATCAGAACTCCATCCACATAGGACTCGCTCAGACTTTTCATTTTCAACATGGGATTTTGGGTGTTCTCGTGAAATACTTGTTTTGTCGTTTCAATGATAAGTTTGTACGTTAATAATACGTTTTGCAGTGATTTTTGTGAGGGAACCACCAAAATATAATACAAATTGGACCTGATGCAAACAAAACAAGGCCTTTACCTGAAGAAACCACGGTTTTTCCTTTCGCACTCGCCTAGTGCTCATGACTTGCTCCTGAAAATACACCACTTGGTAAGACAAGAGAATCCGTGAAATAGTTTCTTCATTAGAGGGAAGCTTAAAGGCAGTGTCCAGGAAAAAATATCGATACTCTAAGTCTGCTATCATTCATTCTACTCGACGAGCTGGTTTCAACTATGTAGGTTTTACCCACAGAAACCTTGAAATTTGGTTTTTAGGAGGTTGAAAGTTACGGAGTGGACGAGTTGTCCGGTGCGAAATCGAAGCGAAACAATGAGGCTCCTCGAACTCGTGTATTTTGGAAAAACCAACTAATCATTGTTAACCATGATGAACAAGTTGCAATGTTGCTTTTCTTCGCTGGTATTTTCACCAGTAACAACTTTTTTCCAAAATTCGGGTCCAGTATCGATCGAAACACCTGTAAAATTCAGGGATACGTGTCCAACAAGTTGGTACATGTTGATGTGAGAGTCGTTAGCAGCACTAGAGAATGAGGAGGGATATTTCTTGACAATCTTAGCTAAGACCTAATATGTTTTCACGAAATCCTCGAAGGGGCGGAGCGGGCACTGGATCGGCTTTTGGTACTAATAGTGAAGATTCTGCCTGGAGACTGCCTTTAAGGTTTTCTTCAAATAATCAAATAATCAAAATAATAGTGTAGCACTCACCTTGCTGATCCTGTGTAGTGAATACAAAGAATACATATCGAGTGGTATTACGACAGAGAGCAAAACAGAATTATATACGATATCCACGTAAAAGGACAGGAATTTCCCACATTCAGTGTTTTCAAAATGGAACTCAGCTATAGTGACGTCAAAATTGAAACTGCAGCCATCTGTAAACCTCATAATTTCTATAGAAGACAACTGACACTGGGACATTTCAGAACATTTCAGACATAACTTGCAGTAACAGAAAAAATGGAAAAAAATGAACTGGTCAGTAATACGAGGGTAAGTTGAAAAGTTTACGGAATGACCACTGAGTAGTGTTTTCCAAACCTTCCTACGCCACTCTATTGAGAAATCCTCCTTATGGATTGACTGTGAATATCAGTTCAATGCCCTGAGCTTTTTGTCCGCGGTACGCCCGAGCTGGGGAGCTGGGGAGTCGGTTTGCCACCGCGAGCATGTGCGGATCAACCGCGGGCATGTACGGATCGGGGCGGGCGTTTGCGTTTTTGAAAGATCAGTATAAGCAGTGCAATGTGACTTTTGACTACAGTGCCGGCCAAAACTGTATAACTCTTTGGATTTTCCTCCATAACTTCTGGTGAAATAAAGCATGGAAGGAAACCAAAACATCTTTTGTGATATGGACTTCTACTTGCATCATGACCGACTTAACATTGTAACCAAGAAAGAATGAGCTAAGTTGACAAAAATTGTTACATTGGTTAACTGCTGAAATGAACTCAAGTTTGCTTCGATATAATCTGTGTATAGCGAGCGCTATGCTTGGATCAATTATCCAAAAGCACACGTTTTCATCCAAATATGAGTCGATTCTATTACAAGGAGTGTATTTCTTGTTAAAATTGTGCCTATATAAGCCCTTCTGCTATCTTTTTTAGATACTGCAAAATACCGGATTTTGACCTATGTGAATGAAAAATTCTGATCGAATGACTGATTGATATTGGCGGTATGAAGTTGTTCTGAGGAACTCGAAGAAATCCTTCGCAAAGGAAGAAACAAAAGCAGAAAATATTTTGAACTAAATGTGTTGAGCTTTGTCAGGATCGAGCCAGGGAATAATGTGTGAACTGGACTTGAGTTGTTTTGCTTCCGTTGTCACTCCGGAATTTTTCCAGCCCACCTTCGTAAAGAAATTTCGAGTCAATAGAGGTAGAATTTAATAATTCAAAAAAAATGTCCACCGGTTGAGCTGCTCTGACCAGTGTTCTTATAATAATTTTGGGGCCCTCATGATTTTTTAGATCTATAGGTGTTGATCATGGTTTGGTAATGTACTTGCCGCAATGTGAGATTTTCGATGCGCCCTTCAGAGATCTGCCTAATACAGCACTCAAGGAAATTTTCACTTTTCAAATTTTAATCGCATTCTCACACACGGAATCCACAGCTATCTACGGAGATATCATCCATGATCACAATTTTTTGATACAAGGAAGCGGCTAAACGATGCGCCAGTCAACGCAGGCTTGGTCACTCACACAAGCGTGTGTGGCTCTTGCGTGACAAGATCCACAAACTTCCCTACCCCACGCATTCAAAGGCACACAAAGCAGCACTTGTATCTCTCGGACTTCTACTATAACTTAGGCAATTCCATCACTGAATAAGAGTCTCACATCCCTTAAAGTCGCGAAATATGACGAAATCTCGAACACGGAAATTTCCGTGGGTGTTTCCTTGTAAAGATTTTTCTCTAGAAAACTCGTGATCTAATCACTTGACTATTCAGCTCGATTTAGCTCGCTGAACACAGCCGGTTTTTCGTTGAACAAAACTCGTTACTGAAACAAATTTTAACGAAGCGTAGGCTTAACAGCTCATTGATTCGGCTTCAGTGGTTCAGCGCTTCAACAGTGACTCACCGATGAGGAGTACGATGCTTGACGAGAAAGCCAGCAACCATGTTACGATAATGATCATAATCGTGTTGGACTTGGTGAAAACCTTGGCATAGATGAAGGGAAAGCGCACAGACATCATTCGGTTTAGGCTCATAGTAATAGATGTGTACAGGCTTGAGAACTGCAGAGCCAGTGCAGTGTAGCCGATCAAATGTGGTGGCACCCATCCGCCGCTGAAGAGAATCACATGAATTTCTCGTCTACCTGTCTCGAACTTTTGATGCGGACAAGCAAGAGAAAGTATAGGTCGTTTTCATGTTTGAGGTAACAGCGGATTCTAAATCTCGTCGATACGCTGGATCCAGTGGTTTACATAAAGTGTACATAAAATCTTATAAAGTGGTCTTTAAACTAGTTTTTCAAACGTTTCTCGGGAGGGATTTAGAATGGCTTGTCGAGCCGAGAACCCGTTGATCCTATCGATCGGATACGCCAAAACGTGTTGGCCAACGCCGCAGCTTCCGTGAACTGCACTTTTGAATCCACCAAAAATTTCACTTTTGTCACTTTGGGATTTTTGTCACTTCTATGCGTTTTTTAATAGTACATCATTGGATTCAGCGTGACAAGTAGATTTAGAATCCGTTGATATGAACAACCTACGAAGCGAGGTGACACACTGCCTTTGAGCCTCATCACTAGTTAAAAATTCTAACTGTTAACCAACATTGGAAAAAGAGCCCACATGACCAGTCCTGAAGAGATGCACATTATAACGACGACGAGCTGAGCTGTTGCATGGATAATAGCATGCGAGAGATTGAAGTATTTGAAGAGGAATATGTTGTTCAACCGCAGGATTTCACGAATCTCTATCACGCACATAGTGAATCCGATGGCCCCCATCTAAACAGGCAGAGATCAAAATGCAAGGATTTCTGTTTCCATATATACAAACTAGGTTGGTGCAAAAATAATGCGCGTTTTTCGTTGCTTCATCTTCGGTGCAGGAAACTTCCGGTGTTTCTTATCATCGGTATGAGAAGTTGCACATGGTTCTGTAGCAAATTTCATGGCCTTTTCAAATACCTTATGCATTTTGAGCGGAGTTCATGTTTTTGGTGAATTTTTATTTGTGGAACGAAAGTTGCCGAAACAAGTTTTTTGCCAAACTCACTTCAGCGAGCTAAAACTCGCCGGCATAGCAGCAGGAACTGCTCGAAATACCACCGTAGTTTTGACGAAGGGAGTGTGAGCGAATGCATTCCGCCGAGCTGCTTCCGGATTTTTCGGCTTGGTGTGCCTTGCTTCGAAAGTAAGGAATGTCGCATAGGTCTTCCTGGAGTTTGCGATCCCCAACTGATGAAAATTATCAAGACGCACCCATTCGAAACAACATATTTGGTTTCGCAGAACCTCGCCGGTGATTGTCGTCAGACCATTCCCCCCAATAAGAATGGGAGGATGAAAAAGCTCGACGAGTCGATGTCGCGTATACTGAACGTGTACCACATTGATCCTCATTGAGAGGTCTGCTTCGCGCATCTTTAGTGGAAGAATTGCGACCGAACAGTCGGTCGCTTAGTAATTAAATGTGAAATATAGACCCTCTTCGGCAAAATGAAGTGCCTTGACCAACAGCTGGACGAGGAACATGCACCGAAACGCTCCCAGAAACCGAAGCAACACCAAAATTAGGTCACGGCGATTTTGTGGTGACCTGCTGCGAAAATTGCTCACTGCAGCTCATTCATTCTTCCTAATCTGGTAAGTGGTTTCAAGACGTAAATGGAATAAATTAGAAGCTTCACTGAGTGACCCCAGCGTTGCTCAATAGAATGGATTCTTCACTCCTACACGGCCGGCACCGTCCAGGCACACCCTGCACGACAGATTCTTCACAGGTTCGAGCAACTGAGCTAGGAAGCTCGGACTTCTACATCATAATCAGCAAACTTCTCGCTTACCGACTACCACTGCGTCGAGAACCTGGACGACTTCTTCCGGGAGAATTTTCTCGAAGACTAAAGTGATACCAAAACTGCCCTCCGGAAGTTCGTCGATTCTAGAAGGTCCTATCAGAAATGCACGGTAGTCGGAGAACATCTATCTTATTGCTAAACATTTGCGGATTACAATAGTTCCAAGCTTTTTGAAAAAGATCGATTTTGGAAGGAGTTATGATGTTCGGAATCAAAGGCATGAAAGCGCGCATTATTTTTGCACCAACCTAATATGTACAAACTGTACAAACTATATGCAAACTATACACCGTATACAAACAAGCAATCTTTTTTTTCAATTTCAATAATCAATTTTTCTTCGTAGAGACACAACTCCACAGTACAAATGTAATACATATTACTAGTAATAGTGAGAACATTCAGTCATCGTGCCAGAACCATCTTCAAAGGATAATCGATGGCATTACTCACCACGAACAGGAATAATCCAAGGAAGAGACCAGTGTTACCGATAAATCCTTGCATATGATGCTCCTGAAAGTGATACAGCAGGTAAGTTGAGCTATACAATGCTTTTTACTTATATATTTCATCAATGAGATACAATAAAATGTACATGTTGAATTGTAGGAGAAGTATGTAGTCGCAAGATACGTAAAGCGAGAGCACTAGAATTTTCGTTGTCTCAAAAAGAACTTGTACATTTCGTACATTTCCTAGGGCAGTACATATCATTTGAGATGCAAAAAATAAAGCACTTTTGTTGAGAACTTATTGCAAAGAGTTAAAAATAGTTCAATTCTTGACATATGTATGAGAAAAAATACTTTCAATTTCCCCTTAAGCAACATACAAAGTAGGCACATTCTCAAATCACTAGACGTATGGCAGCTGAAACGAGGTAGATTGAAGTCGTCATTCCTGAAACAGTAAGCGGATAAAATGCCAAAGGGGCGTGACCTTTTCTCAGTTGGCATAAGCTTCCAAGGTGAAGAAAAACTAAGAATTAGCTTTTTTTCTGTTTTTCAAGTATCGTCATGAATACTTAGCTTTAATCGGTTCAGATATCGTTAACCACTTGAGGAGATTTTTGGTCTTGTTAAGAGTGACCAACAGTGCATTCAACCATCTTAGTAAGCTAAACCGGAAAGGAATAAGCTTAATGACTGCAATTCTCAAGGGGATTCCGTGAATAGCAAGTAATACGATAATGAGATAACTAAGGCAGTGACTATCACAGCATAGTTAGGCCTATTGCTTACTATCAGGTTGGTGAGAAATTAATTAGCGTTTTTGAGTATTCACAAATAATCGCTTCTCTCCTGTGGAATTTGAGCCATTTCAAGTAAACCTGTGTACCCTTCTGAAAGGGCTTTATCTCCTCTTTCGAAAACCACTTGAATATTCTGGCCAGATCTTTTCAGTAGCTTTTTGTGGAGTTGCGAAGAAATGATGAGCCGACGCGATTTTCGTGTGGTCATGGTTAATGAATTCAAACTCGACCACCCCAAAACACGCAGGTGTTGCATTTGTTCAGGCTCAGAGTCGCCTTCCCAATGGCCAGTTAGCTGGGGTTCGCGAAGTTCTCTTCCTACGATTTCAAACTCAAATGCTACCATGGTTGTGGTCGGGATGTCGCTTGAAGATCAGGCGTTGAGGACAGCCGTGGAACCTAAACCGAATATTACCATCCGACGACGAAAGCAAGGAAGGATGCTCACTATACTACAGTTTCAAAACATCAGACTCCAGTTAATTGGGTAAGAGAGACGCAAACGTGAACACCACAGGATCTGACTGATGACCAGCTTTTCACCTGGCTTGACTTCCTTTCTAAATTAATTTTTCGTCCCAACACACTCACTCATTTCTAGATGAAATAATTACCGAGATGAAGCTTGGTTTATGTACAATAACATGAAATGCGATTAGAGACGGTTAGAGGCATTCTTCCATTTCTAAGTTTTCCTAAACCATTTTCTTTAGGGAGATTGTGTCAGGAGTTTGGTAGTGCTGCAAGAGTGTGACTGACTGCAGCCTTCTCAAACCTAGTCAAGCATTGATACGAGAGTGTAGTATTGTAAATCGAGTTGATCTCCGAAGATCTGCTATAGGTGTAGGCACTGACTAGCACAATCAGGGGTGGTAGTAAACCTACTGAAACTGTCAGTTAACGAAGAACATTAACTGGCAGCTAACTCCCAGCTTACGGGGAACTGCGGGAGTGTAATGTAAGCTTCATTGGCCCGAACATGGTTCTCTAAGTACGATGCGTAAAAACTATGACGAAACAGGGAAAATACTTGCAGGTAAACTCACAGTTCGAAATCGAACTATGAGCTCACCGTCACGTCGAACTTGCTCCCAGTATGAAACGACGAGGACGCGGTGAGCGAAAGAGTGTGCGGCGCGCGAGGCGCAGACGGCGATCTCGTCGTTTCACGAAAAAGTCCTCCAGAGGACTTTTTGCTCATGGTTTGAGTTCATCGTTGTAGCCAGTCGAGCGTGCACTGACTCCTTTTTAGTGAAGACACATTTCCGGGTACACCCAGCTGATCGATGTTCCCACTGTCTCGATCACCATGATCTTCCGTCGGAGATCATCGGTGACTCCAATCTCCTCATGGCTGATTCCGACAGCTGAGCCCTACTCCTTCCTAAATTGAATCCCACATATTTTATGGGCTTGGAACTACATCTTTGAGCTTAATGCATCAAAGTTAGGTTATGCGGGAAGAGATTCACTGGCCGATGAGGGTATAATGATCACATAAGGTCCCGTTTGCACTCGAAGCCCTGGTTCAGAGGTATGACGGCATACTCCGAAGACAACGAGTATTCCATTTGTGAAGGTTCGAAACCTCTAAGAATTTGAAGGTTTTGCAAGAGCCTCATCATCCAAAGACCACAGTTGTCAGTTAGCTCCTAGCTAGTTCATAGTTACAAACCAGAGCTGAAGTTCCCGCGACCTTCTACTCATCGTTTCGCCGCCGTTCCAGGAGGTTTACTACCACCCCAGGTTTTTCCTGCTCCAAGGTAGCGCTGAGCCTCTCACTCAAAAATTCACCCGGCAAAAAGTGGAACAGCAAGGCATCAAGATTCGCATTCATCCTCCTTATTCCCAGACCTTTTTGACACTGGATATCACTTTTCTGAGTCCCAGATGCAAACCTGCGATAGCAGCAGATTTCTGATCTGGAGCATGCTGAAATCGCTCTCCAAAAGTTTGTGAATTATCGCTATATCAGCTTTTGTTGTAAAGGCATGGAATATCTAATAAATTGTTGGGAAGGATCCGTCGAATTGAACGGGTGCTCAATTGCTTAGCGATGTGGTGATTGAGCGGAGTTATAACACATTGAACTGAACTGTTCGTTTCGGCAATTAATTTCGTACCAACCTGATACACAGCGACGCTGTCGCTGCGACCGTTCATCACCAAAAGTTTTCACACAACTGCTCCCATGCTAACAAGTTAATCCATAACGTTTTATTCGCATCATTTCCATTCATTTCCTTCACCGCGACAGTGTCGCTGTGAAGTACGCCATGGGCGTAAGACACATCTGCTTGCGTGTCTACTGGTAATCGCTCATATCTCACGATCCACGGTGCAAACACACATGAAACCTACATATACCGCTCGACCCAGAATTGTGCCCTCCAATGCAATGCCACCGTACCCCGCGTAAATGACAACCTCTCTTTTTGTTGTCTTTCTCTACTGCTGGCAAAAAAGACAGAAAAAAACTAAATTTTTGCTGTACGAGTCGGGTCTTTGTTGATGGCCAGCCGATCATTTGGAGGAGCCACCAGACGCAAGGCACTTGCACTGCGGCACGTTCAGTTTTGGAAAAGAGGCAAATACTGTCTTTGGCAAAAAGTCAAAGTGCAGCCGCTGTGTGTACTGCTATGATAGTCGGAGCTTTTGTGAGAAGATGAAGCAGTTACCAAGAGATGCACAATAAGATATTGCTGCGCAATACGCAGCTGCGAGAAAAGGGAAAAGTGTTCCGACTCGCTTTTGGCAAGTCTCGCAATAGTGGGCTCCAAAGGCTATGTCTGAAGTCTAAGATTACGTCAGTACCAGGGTCTTGCAAATAGGGCAAGCGCGAAGCTAGCCGAAGACGAGTCGCAGCACTTACCTTTATACATAGGCATTTGTACTAAATGCTTACGTTCGACGTGCGTGCCTGTTTGATGAAAAATGGGCCCAGTCGCGGCGTCGGCGCAGCTCAGAGCGCCGATGAAACGCACGCTTTCGCAGCAGAAGTGCACCATTTTCAAGCAATGCCTGCATGCTGCGGTATCCGGCCTTCGTGAAAAATCTTTCGGAAACAGATGAGTGCGTCTGACGTGCAACTGGTATAAATTGTCTTTATAAGCTGCAAAAATGTGCGTGTACTTTCTACTTGTACGTGCATCTGTATGCATGTTGACCGGCCTACGTGAAAAATCTTCCTCAATTTGTACGCTCCGAGTAGAAATCCCAGAAACAACCAACATTAGATCTTAACCATTTGGTTTGCTGACAATGGATGAAATAAGATCGTTTTATAGTGCTGGAACGTTGACTGTCCGATAGAAATGTACTGAGGGGAATGATTTTTCATTATTAGTAATTCACCTCCTCATGAGGTGCAATGCCCGTAGGCCGTTATATGAACGCTGGTTTTCTAAAAAAATTCAATTTTGCACACGCATCACTGGAGACCAGTGCTCCTCATTAGTCACTAACGAGCAAGAACCTCTTTCTTTTCTCTATAATCGAAAAGATCAAAGTGAAAACTGCTGTGCAACGCGCTGATGTTGAATGCACAGGCTGAAGATTTGCATGGTAGACTGCAATCATCAAGAGCAGACTGTAGGGCAGGAACTATTAGAGGCTACGGATAAAATAATGGGTTTGTAGGGGTTTCCCAGGGAACAAAAATACGAAATCACTTCATTTTTGTGAAAATTTGTGCACTTCGCTATTTAGAGGACACAAAAGGCACTTTTTCTTGGAAAACCTGTAAAATTTGTAGGCTTGTTGTTGAAGTGGTACAGGTCTAGACGCTGTTCCTGAGGTATGAAATAAGTTCTTTCACCAGTCCTCAGGAGGTGCGTCATTGCAAAATCTGAAAAGGGACGTTGTAGATAGCAGTGAATTTGCATATTTCGCTTAAGGTGCGAAAAATCCAAGTGAAGCGACCAAAGCTCGGATTCTCAAGTTCCCACAGATTGTGACTGCTGCGAAACGGCTACCCGCAAGGTTTATTTTCCAGGTTATCTAAAACCTAAGCTTACTGTGTATACCTGTAGCCTCACAAACAACTTCTATGTATAGCCTTTCTCAAAAATGTCGCCCGCCCGTCAGCCCATCGACGTCACATCACCCATGCATTATCGTACCTGGTGTGACGTGGATAAGATGATGGGCGGTGCGGCGTAAGGAAAGGATTTCTGAAAAAGACGGTACCTCACATGTGATTCAGTCTGTCTGAGCAAGTATGATACGCAGAATAAGTTTCTCATCATATCAGAACAGGAAAATGTACTTCCCTAGAACACATCCTCTCAAATAATGAGCTCAACTAATTGAATTTTTTCCAAAGCTTTTGATCGAGTTAGTCATAAGATATTACTCTATAAGGTCTCGATTGAAAGAAAATCCGAAAATCTGCGACTGGCTCTCAGATTTTTGGACTAACAGGACATTCCAAGTCAAAATTAATTCCTGTCATTCTTCCTGCAGAATTGTCTCGAGTGGTGTCCCGCAAGGGGGAGTTCTGTCGCCTGTTCTGTTTGCTCTCTATACTGCAGATCTACCGCAGTCCTTGGAAGAAAAAGGTGTCACTTGCAAACAGTTTGCTTATGATATTAAAATTTGCAACAGAATTGACACCGATGTTCAGCTTTGTCAAGTTTAGAATGCTATAGACCAGATCTCACAGTGGTCATTAAAATGGAAGCTTCCTTTAAACTGTACACATGCGTTTAGGTAATTCTGCTCTTCTTAATAGATATATTATTCAAGTCATATGATAGAAAGTGTCAATAAAGTTGTTGATCTAGGCTTTCGATGTGACAACAAATTGGGCTTCTCTGATCATTACAGATTTCTCTGTAGAAAGGAGGTAACCTACACATAGCAGATCTTCAAAGGACTCTGTTTCAAAGACAAATATGTACTTTTGAAAGCTTATAAGTCACACGTGAGACCCATATTTGAATTTGGCTCAGTAGTCTTCTGCTCATATAGAAAAAAGGAATTACGTATGTTGGAAAAAGTTCAAAATAACTTCACCAGGAAAATAATGATCAGATGTGGAAGGTATCATCACTCAAACGTTCCGGTTGCTAAGATAAGGAATTCACGATGCAAAATTCATACCCTTGAATCGCGAAGAAGGGCAAGAGATGTTTGTACTGTCTATAAAATTCTAAGTGGCATGGTGAAGATCGATAAGATGAAGTTTTATAAGATACTTCATCAAAAACAAGAGGTGGTTCGGAGAAAATTTCTTATGCAGGTCCAAGAACAACTGCTAGACGGGAAAGTTTCACATGCCGGGCAGGATGTTATTATCTGACCTTACGATATAAAACTACTCCCACCTCTCTGAAGTACTTTTCTTTCAAACGATGGGTCTCCAAAAAGCTTTTGTGTCACTAGTGCAATGAGTTTATTTCTGTATGCTTTACTCGATGTTACTTGATTAGGTCATGTCATGTCATGATTAGGTCATGTCATGTCATTGTCTTTTTCACGCCTACCTTAAGTAGCTTAATAAATAATAATAATAATAATAATAATAATAATAATAATAATAATAATAATAATAATAATAATAATAATAGGGCGGATATGATACGTGGCTCGAACTGTCCAAAAGCTGTTCAAAGCTCCAGTGAGATATTAATGTTCCTTTCATACTAATCTTTTGAATTTGAGTGATCATTAGTGAGCGCAAGAGTGTCTAAAGCTCACAAACCTATGTGCAAAGTCATTGCGTGGACGAGGATTTGAATCGTCAAGCTCTACGCTACAGCCCACAATACATACATATGTGGCGACATCAATACGATTGAACAGATGAACAACAGAACATAGGATACAAAAAGCAAAGCTCGAAATACATTAAACAATATGCCTCACACTATTGTCTCGACGATGTCAGAAAACATTCGGGCCGAACAAAACAAGTTAATAAATGCGATTTGTAAAATAACAGCTCCCTTCGGAAGCTATGGGGATCTTTAAGGATTCGATCTACTTGAGCTGGAGCAGCGCTTGATATCTAGAAGATGAGCCTGTCCAAGCTGTTCACTACCATTGGCTTGGTGCTTTTTTGCAGGTATTTTTCCGCTTTCTTACACATGTATATGTGTTTTATATCTAATTTAATTTTGAAAGATGTTATCTTATAAAAACTACAACAATCTTGGCAGCTGCAAAAGGTGCTGAAAAAACTCCTACTGTATCCGTATAAACAAGGTAAAATGATATGTCAACAGTAGATTTCATCTGCTGGAAAGATCATACATTCAGAGATCAAAACGCATGAGCGTTACACACGTACATGACATCTGAGAATGAAGTTGAGCGTCACAACTGGAATAAAGGGAGCCTTATGTATTTAATTGTGAATTCAGTGTACTATCTTTGTAGCATCGATCTTCTGATTCTTTGATAACTGATTTGTTCCTTTTCTTTGACAATACGAATAGCAAGGTTTGGCTCAGACTTCTTATGCTTGCATACGGCGGTTTTGCTGCAGTACAATCGTAGAAGTTCGCTCTCTTCGATTCGCGAAGACCTCGGTTCTTGTATGCGGTTAAGAACTTTCCAATTCAATCTCCCATACAATTCTAGGCTGCCAGGCTACATGAGGCGAAACAACAGTATAGAGATGAATTACTCAATGGAATACCTTATTCCCGTTTCTTTCCTGCATCTATACATGTTGGCCTAGTTGGTCAATGCGTTGAAGAGTGAAAACAAAGTGAAGAAGAACGACTGCGACAAAACTAATATTAATGCATATGTTTGTGCAAACCTATCGTGGCTTGCGCCTACTGCCGGACTTCCAGACCTTCATAACGCTGGCATGAGTTTTATGTTTCAGCTCTTACCTAACGCATAGCCCAGTCTTTTCCCCTTTCCAGGACTTTCCCAGAAAACAAGGAAGAAAATGTCGTCTACCCGTCTTATCACCTCTGCTCATAATCTGATTGACCGATATTAATTGGGAACCTCGCAGCAATACACTTTGTCAGCTTTATTGCAGCTTTCGCGACAAAGATGATGACCGCCTCGTTATAGTTACGGAAAAGAAAAACCATTTTCATGGCACGCAGACGTACAGTCGTGGTCATTCTTAATCATACTTGGTCCCTTGGAGACATTTCTCGCGCATCGTCTCCAGAAATTCGTGGAGGTAGACTGCAGAAAACGTGAGACACCGACAACTAACAAAGTATAGTGGACGTCAACGGCGGTGGCCCATTCGCGGCCTCGACAAGGACGCCGCGCAACCGCGCCGCGGAAGCCATAGCTGATGTCTTCTGCTGCTCTTACGGTATTTCTAGCAGCTTTTCTACCCGTTTTAAAGATGTGCGACCGAATCGGGAAGAAAACGCCTAGGAATAGCATTCCGGTGGCAGACGACACCGATCCCGGTATGCGCGGCGCGGTTGCGCGGCGTCGTTCTAGAGGCCGTGGGTGGGCCACCGTCTTTGACGTCGACTGTAATTTCCCAGTCATTTCCGTGTTCGCTCATCTTCAAACCTGGGCATCTTCTGATAGTTTGATAGGTTTTGTTTGCCACTCCAGGTTGGTACGGTAGAATAATTTATTTACTTCGACCTTACGTTTCGACGAAACCGTCTTCTTCAGAGGTCTGGAAGTGGCTCGAGTGATTTCTTTTCGTGCTTTATACGACCAAACGTCTCATCTTACTTTGCCAGTTCTCGACGTTGTCTTATGCAAGGTATGATGAGAATACTCAAGATCGGGGTCGAACCCACCAGGTGTTCCACCCTTTGCGGAATTGTCCGCACTTGCTCGTGATCTTTGCAGCGGACGACTGGTTGATACTCTACGCACGGATCAAATTTGATCGACATTCGATAGCCCACATAACGATAGAAAAGGAAGAAGATCGCTTGTTAATTATAGACATTCATTTTTATCGTTCATTCCTGAATTTCTGGTGAAGATCCAGGCTGCTTTCAACGACCTCCTAGCCGAAATGCCGTCTTCGTGCTCCAGGATCTTGCATTTGATATCAAAATCCTTGCCTCCAGGCGCTTCAACCTTATAGCGCCCTAGTGGTGATGTCAGCTGCCCTCTTCTCTTGGTGGCCATATGTTCCCTGATGCGCACGCTCAGTGCCCTTCCAGTTTCACCTATGTAGAGGTCGTGGCAAGCTAAGCATTCCATTTGACTCCCACTTTGCTATAATCACCTATATTTCCGTGCGGACAGACAACACATTGCTCTGTTGTACAGTGCTTATCGTAGAGGCTATTTCGAACCAGGTGCTTCTTGATGTTGTCGTTAGGAATGTTCACCAGGAAAACATCATCCTGCAGCTGAGCTCGAATTATGCATTGCTGAAAGGCAGCGCTAACTTTGTCAGAAAAGAATGGTAAGCAAAGTGGGAGTTTATGTTTTTTTTTTTCAATTTTTTTCCCAATTCCCAAAGTTTTTCAATCTTCCCATGCACCACTAGTGGTTACCTCGACATCCAGAACTGCCTATATTTTGGCATGCAAAAAGCGTAGTCTGTACAATAACACAGACCTGGAATTAGTCCATGTACGACCTGCCACGGTTTAATCCTGGCTTTAGCCGGTAGGAGTACTTTATCAAGAGTTCCCTAACCAGCGGTACGGCAGAGATAAGACTGAGCTCCTAGTGTGTTTCCATATAAACCTTCAAAAATAGAGCTCCTGCGTTTGAAAAGTTTCCAACCATTCTATTACATTTTATAGCCCATCAGTACATTCCATGTACGACTTTTTTTGAATCTTGGCGCTGTCAGTTTAAACTTGTGTAGGTCTTCTTGGAGCCGTTTTTTTTTGCCAAGATTGTTGAACAAGTGCTCTATTCGCCCACCTGACCTACGTTTCGATCATATTGTCTTCGTGACGATGTCTATAGTACAAGAAGCCTATCCTCTCGAACGCCTCGTTTTTATACAGAAATCATTGAATTAGTGAGAGACCCAAAAACAACAAGAGTGCACCGGCTGGTTAGTGCTCCCCTCAGTTGTCGACAATCTAATAGAAGATCGCGGATATCCACAGCTTTACATCGTAAAGCCACACTCAGAGTTTTGCCGCCGAGCGAGTTCTCGCCGGGCGGCAAGAGGGGGGCGTGGCAGGCCTTTGCCGCTCAGCGACGTCGGGGATACTCAAAGTCGGGCTAGAGCGCGGCGGTTAGCACTAGGGCATCTTTTCTATATCCGCAGTAATTGTTGCACTTCTTTTGAATTTCTGAAGAATTCCTTGTTAGAACTAAACGATACAAACGAGGAACGCCTCTTCTGTATATTCTATAAATTAGTATCCTGAACCTGGTGTACACTTAGGGAACGTGTGAATCATTAATGTAATCCCTACTGTTCCTGGCTACCACCTCTAGATGGCATTCTAGGACTAACTACGCTACATCGTCGTCAGCAATGACTAAAATAACAGGAATACAAAAAATAACATGAAGGATACCACATCAAATGTTCTAGTTTACGGGTAGGCACCCACCGAAAACGTCAAGTGAGAAGCGCTAAAAACATAAAGAAACATAACGAAATGTGCGTCACTGTAGAAGTGCAATTTGTTTAAAAGATTCGCGAAACTACGAAGAAAAATACCATCGGCGAGTTTTGCCGAGCGCGACAAAAATGGTCCGAGGCATTCCTTGTCGCCGCTCGCTGGGCGAGCTCGCGACGAGCTCGCGCTGCGTAGCAGCCCGGTATGCTTCGACATGGGCGACTCGCCCGGCGGCAAAACTCTGTGTGGGGCTTAATAGTTTACCAACAAAAATAGTTGTGATTTCCGAGGATTCAAACTCAAGTTTAGCTTAGGTACCTGCACACTAGCTCCCGGGAACGCGTTATTCAGAGACTTGTCCTCCCCTCCTCCTTCAAGTCTGCTCGGGGTATACGCTGCCCAAGGCTCGAAAACGATTTTTTTTGGCGGTTCTGCTCGGAATCGCGTCCATCTTTGCGATCTGCAGTTCCTGTAAATTTTTCTTGTGGAAGCCTCAGAAAGGATTCTGAGATGTACAATGCACGTAAGAAACCGTAAATAAGTTGACATAAGTTGACAAACTTCATAATTTTGACGTTCTGCGTTTTCTGTGATCACTTATTCTACGATAACAAATCGCATCCATCGCTATACATCGTTGGTTTGCTTGACTTACATTTCATGAATGCCATCCCTGGTTCGGTTATGTATAGTTTGTTCAACATGCTTACCTATGTAGTGTAACAGAATTACATAAGAACCCATTCCGTTGAGATATGAGTGAACGCCCATCCTTGCTGCACGAGGGATAATTAGTGATTTCATTAAAACCTATGAGTTTCCGCTGTGTCTCATTTGCCGCCCATGTTCGAAGTCATAGCAATTACTATACATGAACTTTATTACATTGAGGGAAAGCATGGAAAACGAAACTTGAAGGTTCCATCAGCAACACGTTACACTTAGCATCAGTACCGGTATCATGTAATAACATCAATATCAGCCTATGGACAAAGGAAAAAAAAACAAGGAAAAAACCCTACTTATTTAGGGGATAAGTGTTCAGGAACACGCTGGGAAGCCTATGCAAGAGCACAAAAGTTTGCCAGAAATATCAACATGAATAACGAAGATACATGGTCTTCATTACGTGCAAAAAATATTCACAATTCTATGGAAAGGAAGAGACCCGCAATGGTAAAGCATGAGAAAGATGAGAGGATGGAAATTCGCAACAGCGAATTAGATGCAGGAAAATAGTCCTCTTCTAGCTTATTGTCACTGTTGGCACATCCACTGCTTTCGATCGTATCTTGTCAAAGGCTCTCACATATGGACCTCGACATTCCTTTTGTACGATGATCCCAATCACCCTAAATAAAACCAAAAAATTTCCATGATGCTGCACTAGAAAATTACTCCAGCAAATCTGAGAGGAGTCGTTATACCACCGCCGTGTTCCAGCGAGCAATCATGTAGTAGACCAACTCATATTTGCTACACTATGTTCTACAACTTTGGATGTATAACCGCTGCAAAGTGAAGATTTTGCAAATCCGTCCAAGCTTGCTTAGGTGGGATTAATGAGAGCGTAACCGAGCGAAAACAGGTTAGCAAACCAAATTTCACGTCCTCCCTCTCCTAACAGTATATAACCTAGCAACCACGCTAAACCATCGTTGGTTTGCTTGTTTAAAGGCAGCACCTACGGAAATTTTCATGTCTGAGGTTTCAATCGTTTTCGAACCTTAGCAACAGTCCTAACAATTAGACGAGGAAGTTAGCACGGAAAACTCAACCGTTTTTACGATATAATTAGTCAAATGTCCAAGATCCTGGATCAGCAGGATCAGCGTGGGGTCGTTCGATCGAGTTATGGCGGCAGCGAAGCGTCGCTGTCAGCTGATTTGGTCGGCAACCATTTCTTTTCATGCTATTAAAAAGCTGTATGTTAGTCCTTTGCTATGCTTTTTTTGCACTTTATAGCACAACAAGTTTTTCTACTTGTTATTTTGCAAGAAACCTTCTTGAGATACATGTGTGGCCGAATTTCGCCATTTTCTCATTTTCGAATTTTTGCATGGTTCTGGAGTCGTTTTACAACTGTGTTCCTGGTTGTGTTCCTGGGACCCCTTGATTGGTCAGACAATCTTTTTCAAAGTTTGTTTTCTTCCATAAACTTCAGAAACGCTGCAAAACAGAGCCAGAAACCTCTTCCGCCCGCAAACCAGCTGACAAGAAAGGCAGCAGTATCGACTTTTTTGGATCGGTCCACATCGAACATACCGCGCAATTCGGCCCAACCTACTAGAAAGCGGGGTTTCAGAAAACGGAAATTTCGACGGTTCTGGCTGTTTTTAGCAGTGTAACAGTGTTAAGCGCACCCGATTACTCGAAACTGTACCGAAATTTTGAGGTCGAAAATTTCCGTGGGTGCTGCCTTTAATGTTCTATGAACCCTAGCTCTGATGAAGGGGACCTGGTTAGTGAGGATTAAACTGACTTAGTATACGTGTTGAAATGGATGTTCATTTTCACTGGTAGAGTCGCAGCTACAGCAGAAAGATCAATTATTAATTAATTAGCAGAGCATTATTCACACCACTTCGTATCAAGGCACCGACGGAAGTTTTGGTTTTGGAAATTTTGCTTTATTCGGTGGTCCAAAGGGACATACATCGAACTCATAACTGGTAGCGAAATAGCGTGAAATGCATGGAAACGGATTGCTGTCTTCCACGCGTTCGATTTCGCCGTTCACATCCTAACAGAGGCATTTCGGGCGCGCTTGTGCGCAACTGAGTTGAGAGTTGGGAGTTTGGGCGAGAGGACGTCGAAACGTCCACATAGACATCAGCGGCTACGGCATTATCTTCGTAGATGGGTGGTTTGGGTGAGTACTAGTGGGTTTTTGGTGAATATGGCTGTTTAATAACTGTTTAGTGATCATAATTAAAATCCGCCTCAGTTCATATGCGAAGGACTTCCTGATTTGGATCCAGTCGAGAGAGCAGATGAAACCGGATTATGTCATCGTCAATTAACACGTCGAAGAGTTCCTTGACGTAGACAACGGCACTTACGATAGCGAACGAACGTTGACAAACAGTCGTAAGAGACAATCCTAGATCTTAGCATCCAGGGCCTTTTATGAAAAAGTTGTGGGCGAAGTTGGCGCAGATGCCCATATCTGTACAACAGTTACCTACTTCAAAGTAATAATTGCCAGGAGGAATCTATACAAGTGTACCATAACCATGATCTGGCGGTTTACAATTACCTATTGTAGAATGTAGGATGTGTCCATGAAAGAACATATGTTGTCAAGGGTGAAAATGGATTACACAGAGGTTCATAGTTATTTGGAAGAATAAATACCGACAGGTGGCAATTTTTATTGTCCAGCCTAATGCTACAATTCTTTAGCGACCTTCTACACGGCAAACGACTTACGTCAGAAGTGAAGGTTTCCGTAAGTGCTGCTTCTAAATGAGTCCCATAGAATATTTTTCGCGGCGAAAAGACAGCAGAGCTTTAATTTCAACTGGCGAATAATTGGCATTGGGGAAGTCGGTTGCTCTTGCAACAACCTTATAGAAGCAGATCAGCAGGTAGGGACGACCAAACATACAGGGCTGGGATTCATGAAACGATAACCATGCACACCCAGACTAGGCAAACCAACTTTTGCCGTCTGCATTTCTTAGCTCTATGTAGCCACTACGACAACCAATCACGCTAGCCATCCGTAGTTTGCACGGTTATCGTTTCACGAATCCCAGCCCAGAACGGTGTACGAGCATTACAGGAGCGCATGGCCAACCATATGAATTACAGCGGGTGCACATCTACTAGTGTTGGGGTCATAATTAGTAGCGCCTATCAAATAAATGGTTAGGATCAATTAATAGCTTCTGAAGAATGCGAGTGAGAATAAGTACGCGAGAATGCAGCACCGACTCTGTAAAATGTCACCACAACATCAGCTGATGCTTAAACAAGTTAAACTATAACATGAGCATGCTTCAAATGCATCCAAATGTTCCTGAATCGCGTGCGAGATCAGGCATGATGCTCCATCTCATCTCATCTCTTCTCAATATCAAATTTATCAGGCAGGTGTCTTGCTGCTACACTCCAGATCTACTCAAGCATTCCTATAATTCGAGCCACGTGTCATTCTGGGTCCAATTCCTGGAAGGGGGGAGGGTTGGGCGTTGCTGGAGCGCTGTAAGGATCGAGGAGCAGTCAGATAGCAACTGAATAGCAACCAGCAACACTCGAACACTGCTCAACACCCCAACATCAGTGGGAACTGAAATGAAATTCGGCTCCAATTGCAGGGCGGGCCGCTTCAGATGGCTGCGCGGTCATCTTCACATATTTCACCAGTAAAAATCATTATGCGACTTACTGTGGAGACAGCAACCAGAATTCCCAACATACAACTGTAAAAATGAATCGGAGAACTTCTGTACAAAACAGTGGAGTGGCGTGAAAGAAGGCTAGCATAGTCGCAAACAATAGTGAATTCATTAATGTCTAAATTTCCCATGATAAATACTCTCTCAAGAGCAAAGTGCGAGCCATGAGTGAATTATACTAACTTGAACAAACCATGGCTTTTCCTTTTGCAGTCGACGCGTATATACAACTCTTTTCTGAAAAAAAAGTCTTATGGTAGTACTCGGGAAACTGTAATATCTGGATTATGGCTACTGCACAATTTTCATTTACTATTTAAGCGGTGAAACTTGTGACCGGCGAGATATCTAATCATCGTACGTCATCATAATTTCATGAGTGCAATCACAAGCACCTGTTATATTTCTATTATTAGTAATTAATTAATTTTTACTTTCGCTTATTCGTTTCTATTATGGATAATTAAGGTACCATTGGCTATCGTTTCAGAGTGAGAAATATTAATAGAGAAAAGCATTGAAATTCATGCTAGTTCGCCTACTAGGATCATCTGCTCCCATGAATATAAAGATGTTTATCTGAGAAAGTAACCACTTTACCCAGTTTCACACTAAATTTGCATTTGGTTCTAAGAATGAATAATGGTTACTCCCCCGAATATGAAATGCATTTAGTTTTCACCTTACCTTGGAAATCCTGTTCAGAATGAGCAGTGAGAATATATCGAGTGGAACTATGATTAGCACTAAGCAAATGTTGAATAGCACATCAAAGTAGCCGGAGAAAACGCGACCACATTCGCTATCTCGAAATACAAATCCACCGCTTGTCCTATCGAACGATAAGCTACACTCATCTGAAACTTCTTCGTTCCTTTCTTTTTTATTTCTCTAGGAGCGAACTGTCATTTCTGTGAAAAATGAACTCTGCGAAGCACAGACACAGAACATTTTGAATTGTACATTCAAATCATTCGTCGCCTTCTTGCAAAACCACCTTATGAAATTCTCATTTCAATTTCGACTTACATGAGAAAATGGCTGAGGAAGTCTTTGGATTGATTGGCATAAATTCGTAAGAAAATGTGATTACGGGCCGCCTTAAGCCCAGGTTTTCGAAACTGTGCGAAATTGCTTCGCGGTTCGTGGCATTTTCGACATTACCAGAACCACCCGTTTTTGGCTAGTCCATGGCAAGATTCTATAGAGCCTTTTTTATCATCCACACTAATCAGTACTCCTAAGCATTTGCGTTTTCCGAAGGGAATCTTCGAGCACATCTTCATAGATCAAACTACAAGGAGCGAATGCAATAGCTGAATTTGTAAACTTTGTGTAAACTCACCAATAAGTAGAACGGAACCAGATGAAAATGCCAGCAACCAGGGCAGAGCAGCAATGATTTTCGTACTTCTCGGTGTGAAAATTTTCGAATATGTTGTTGGAAAGCTGACGGATATCAAACGATTTATGCTCATCGCTATTGATGTGTACAGACTGGCGAACTGCAGTGCAAGAGCAACATATCCAACTAGTGGTGGATGTACCCATGTCGAGCTGTTAAGAAAAATCTCGATGTAATTGTCATTTTCTTTTCGGTAAGTGTTATACATTGGTAAAATGTTTTTCTTTTCTCTACTGCTCACATACTTGCATATAATCTTTTACTACACACCCCAAAGTTAACGGACCTCAGGTAAGAACCTCAAGCAGACTTGTAGTGTGATTCTGGAGAAACCTCGTGCTTACGGCACTCTGACCGACGATTTCCTGAATCCACTCATGAATGCTGCTCCTTCTTCCTACCAAGACTGTTAGGTTTAGATGCTGAAGTGTTAAATTGGTCAGAAACTGGCCCGAACCCTCGCCGAGGGAGAGAGATGATTCATCGCACCGCTTCCCATAGAGAACTTCACATTAAGCATCATTTATTTTATTCATACACATCCAAAAATCCAACCTTTCGGAGTTCCCGCCTTCATTGAAATTCTGCGGAATCCTCATTATGCGTATATTGTCTCAGCTCCTTGTCCTAGCCAGAAGGATACGACTCTCTTCGTGAGTCATCATCGTAAGGGGTCATGATGCCGTAGTTGTAGATGCCCCACATGGACAATTAACTTTTTTTGCGCATGAAAAACTGTTTACATAAACTCAAAACAGTTTTGTTGTTGTTTTATCACATGGTGATGTCTTTGAGGTCTCGAATTCTATTCCAAGAACAGTATCGTTGCCCCAAATTTCTTATCCTAGGGTGACCAAATTTAATACAAGCGTGTTCATCGGTGGTAGTACTAGTAAAAGTAATCTAACAAATGGGCTTGAAGAGATAGTATTGAGGAAACTTACAATATCATTTGCGAAGAGATAAACAGTATAACGACGACGAATTGCGCCGTAGCATGTATAGCTGCCTGTGAAAGTCCAAAAATCTTGAATAGCAACATGTTTTTCACTTTCAGTACTTCGTAGATTTCAACTATACACATAACAGTTCCGATCGTGGCCAGCTGAACAATCACTGTTGGGAAGATTAGTGGTCATTGCAGCATGTTTTAGAAGAAGTAGGTTGATTTGCCAAAATAGTGGAATGACTTGGCCATTCAAAAGTGTTGAAACTATATGTTTAATGAGGGTTCCTATCAGCTCACCACCATTAGCAGCAATCCGAGAAGAACGCGATCCTCCTCGGTTAGTCCATACATATCTGAAAAGCAAAACATTACTCGACAACAGTTAAGGCTTGCCTGCAAACTTGTGGACGTCAGATTGGTACAAACCAATGGCCGAAAAGAGGTGGAGTTATAAGGGGTGACATAAAACAGAGGATCTTCTATTTGCTAAAAAATTTTCGAACAAAATTAGTGAACAAGGTTCAAAAAAAATGAAAATTATGTATGGTCGCTTGTGGGACTGAAGTGAGGTTTATGCTCGTACATTAACATGTCCTTATATGTAACTGTGCAAGTTCCGTGGGAAAGAACAACGCATTCGGTTCATCAACCATTCTACTAGATTCTAATGAATAAATGAGGCGCTGAGAACTGCTTAACCACGACAATACAATACTTTCGATTAATTGTCACATTATAAATCGCCACAGTTCTCAACTGACACAAAAAGTTGACAAAGGAAGTGCACGGATTTAAGCTGTTAATCTGAGGCGAGGCCTATATGGTTAGAGTGCTTGTCCATCATGATGTTGTAGGCTATACCTGAAATCTATTAAGTGGCTTGTAGAACCTCATAATTCCACCATTAAATATTCTAACACTGGAAGGATACTCCAGAAGTGTGGCCTACCTTCCGCACCTTCCACTTCGAATTTAGAACTGCATTCTGCAGCTTGCGATGCTGATTTCAAATCTGTTTTTGCCTTCCCCAAGTCTTATCTCTATCAGGAGTTACGCCTGTTTTTTGCAAGGGCACATGACCGTGCAGTGATGATTAAGGCGCGCAGTTACAACGGAATAGTGGACATAGGATAGTTGAGATACGTCGCAGTGTCTTCCCAATTTTTGCGAAGAGAAGTAATTTCAGACCCTGATCACGAATCGTGATTTTCAACATGATTTTGCATGAAGCTGCCACTTTTCTGAAGCATCTTTCCCTTGTTGCCGTGGTTGGAAATAGGAATTCCGAGCTTCTGCAAAGCATTTGGCAGATTTCAGATAAAGCCTCTAACATCATGATGGTGAAGCATTCTAACCATGTAGGTCTCGTCTTGGATTGACAGCTTAAGTTTGTGCACTCCCTTGTGAGTACTGCGGCAAAATCCTGAAGCTCCCTTCACGCAATCGCCTACATCATAAATTGTCTTTTCATGGTGAAGAATTCATTTCTTCATGATCAGTATCAGACAGAATTTTGATGTTGTAGGTGTAACCGTCACTGCGTTAATGAAAGTGAAAGAATTCTAGTACCTTTAGAGCCTTTCGAGCTCAGACGGGGCTATGGATGCGGCAGTTCGAGAAAGATTTGTCTATGCTTGGTTGAAATTGAGTAAATACGGATGCTGTGTGACGGAATATGCTCGAGACAGCTGAAAGGGAGATGAAAATCAAATTCCGACGAGCACGAACTTTTAATAGCCGTGGAAGAAAGGAAAATTCGATCAATTTCGTCTCTGCACTGATCAGTCACATTTTCCAACTCTGAGAAACTTTCATTGCATTTGTGCTCACTGTGATGACCATAGGATCTTGAGCAGTGCGGAGATGATCAATGAATGGTGCATTCTCATCTCTAATTTGCATAAAATATTTTATTTTTCGACAATCAGAGAATACAAACGAACAGGCGTTGTGAGATATTTGAAGACATATAATAGATGTCCGGGAGTACGGAATAAGCACAAGTTTAACTGGGAAACATCCAAAGTTTCAAATTATCAGTTTATTTGCCAAATCCTGCTCGGGAAATGAGAGGGTGATGAGAATCCACTACTCTACCACCCTTTTCAAACTGGTAACAAAGTTCTGTGGGTCAGAAAAACATCCAGATATTAGTTGATCAGAAACCTAGCACGATAGAAGATGAAGAGCTCACCAAATCAACTGTGAGTATTGTGCTATGGTTAAAGGACAATGGAAAACAACAAAAGATATGATTGCTCAAAATAAGTGATTCAATTAAATATTTGTCTCTTTATTAAGATGATGAGATGTTGAACTCATAACAGAGCAACTTATTGTCTCATTCGAGACAAAATGAGTGCTGTGACAATAATCTCATTAAGAAATAGGAATTACACAACTGTTACAGTAACCAGAATCTGTGCGATGATTGAGCGTGAGCTTTGTTCACGAAAGAAAAAAGAGAAAGAAAGAAAAAAGAAAGAAGAAGAAAGAAGAGAAAGATATTCCTACAAGAAAATCCTCATTACGTTCATGTGAAAATTTCGTTCTGATTTCTTCTGAAAATTTCCATCCAATCAATATACTAAATGGAAGAGGGATGTACCGGTGATACAGTGCCGATCGGTTGTTCTTGCATCACAAAATAGAAGGTGACAACATAGTCTTTGGCCAAAGATATTGCAACAATTACGTATTTCTTGCACTTCGCCGGGAAACACATGACTTTGTATCCATGTTGACTATCCACATATCTCCGACACACGTGCAAAATTTCATAACTCATAGCTCTATCCGAATCTAGTATGATCTGCGAACATGAAACGAGGTAGGGATGGAAACGACCGCACGCAGTGCTTCGGGCTCTCCAATTCATCAATTTTCTGCCCAGAATTCAAGACGGTAGTGGCTTTCCATCCTAGGGAGATCCGTGTGTGAACTAGTTTTGTTGACCGGAAAAGGTCGATAGAATGCCATCCCCGTTTTTTCCCATTAAAATTCCCAAAACAAAGGACAAAAGTGGGCAGAGCGAAATCCTGAGAGGTATGTTATTTCGTAGGCCTAAGCACACCTGATTAAAGGTGGGCATCTGACAAACGTTTTCGATCAAGTTTCAGAAGAAAGAGCAGCAGAAGATTGGTTCAGACCCCCCCCCCTTCCTGATTTTACCAAACCCATCATATTTGCTTAGTGGTTAGCGTGCTTCCTGAAACGCTGACCTCTGGATCTGTGAACTATAGTTCTCTGAACACAGAAGTTGAGCTAACTTTTGGTAAGATACCAGGTTCCTTGGTATAGACCGAACGAGAAAACGGGGTCGTAAAGCTCGACAAACTTGCGGCACTCGTGCTTTGCAGTCGCCGATAGTTTTGCGGCTCAACGGAAAAGCCAAGAAAGATAACCAAAACCCAAGGGTGGATTATGAAAGCACATGTATTCCACATAGCCCAGATAAATGTCCATATTGCGAGCCTATCTAATTTCACTTTTACAATTTGTTATATTTGGCCAAGAACTTTGTTGTCACTCTGTACCGGCCGTCTAATCTGCCGAGCAGCACCACCTAGGCGGCGGGACAAATCAGTCAGGCACTTGTTTGTCGGATGTCGTCAGCATTGATATTAATTTTGACTCGACGGTATACCCGACTTCCTGTTTTACTACCCCAGCTATCTCACACGTCTGAGAGCAATTGCTATAGCCGATAAATTTGTTGGACATGGCCACAATTCTGGTGATCAGCACAGCATACTTGCAATCGCCGAGTGGAAGTGGAGAAAATCTATGAAAGACAGCACACACGGAAAATCTCGACTTCGAGATTTCGGCACAATTCAGGGTAACCGCGTGCGCTGAACACTGCTAAAATGCCAAAAATAGTCGAAACCTTCGAAATTCCAGCTTTCTGTAACCTCTTGTCTCATCGTTTTCGAGCGCTTGGGACGAGTTGCGCGACCTGTTCGGTGTGGGCCGATCCAAAAAAGTCGATATCGCTACTTTTCTTGTCAGCTGTTTTGCAAAATCGGTCTTTTGCACTGTTTTGCAGTGATTCTGCGGGTGGTGAAAGAGAACAAATTTTGAAAAAGATTGCATAACCAGTTAAGATGTCGCAAAAACACTAACGAGTTCTGAAATAATCCCGATACGATGAAAGAACTCGAAATTGAAATAACTGACAAAAATCAGGCCACACTAGCTAACCAAAGAACTAAACATTTAGATCTGTAGTAAAATAACAAGTAGGAAATTTAGCTATGGTAAGTAATGCAAAAAAGGAGAGCTAAAGAGTGAAAAAGAGCTTTATAATCACAAGCAAAGAAATGGGTGCCCACTTGATCAGCTGGCAGCAACAATCCGCTGCTGCCACAACTCGATCGAACGACCCCACGCTGATCCTACTGATCCAGGATCTCGGGCATTCAACTCGTTATATCTTAGAAACTGTTGAGTTTCCCATGCTAATCTTTACTAGAACTGTTGGGACAATTGTTGAGGTCCGAAAACGATCAAAATCTCAGACACAAAAATTTCCGTGGGTGTTGCCTTCAAATCGAAAAATCGACAGTGCTTCTCGAAATGGTAGCCATACCCTCGTTTAGCATATTGGAGAACCACAATAGGCATGTTCCCGCGACCTTCTGAATAAAAATAGCTAAAAATCAATGGAACCGATATAATCGATAAGTCATTCAATACTCTAGAATGGAAAAAAGCCCAGTACCTCCACCTGCTCCCGGAGATTCCACCTGCAAAATTTCGTCAGGATCGGTTAATGGTCCGCGATTTCTATCATATTCGGACGTAAGAGCGTGGGTTGAAAAGTATCCGGAATGATCGCCAAAGAGTCAGGTTTTCCAATTTTCAGCGCGGATTTGGTCCGAAAACGTTTTGCAGGAATTTCGCTTTTGTTGCTTGTGTTGCTTGTGCAACTTGTTATGTTTTATCACAGTGTCGCGAAATGAATGCTCACTTCTTCTCGTTCACAAATGTGTGTTTTTGTGCTTCAATTTAATTGCTAATTGATCGCTTCCCACGTCAAATTGCTTGCTCCCAAAGTGCATTACGTGTTACGTGTGTTACTGTAGCCGCAAATAGTCTATCTGTGCAGTAGTCAAATTTGCTAGTTAAGGTCGCTAATTGGCATAAAAGTCACACATTTTCTTATGTTTATTGTCTATATTTATATATAAGACATATTACCCTTACGACAATTTATTCGAAAATCTGGTTTAAATTAGGTTTCTCCGAAGGTTTTGCACCAAGATATTTTTTAAGATCTAGAATTCCATAGATTTTGAATCAAAATGTCACTACATGTGAACCGTAGGATAAACCTGGCTGCGGTCGTACAATGATCGCCAGACATCTCAAAGCTCTGGGTTACAGAAAATTGATGACGAGTTGGGACCCCCACAAACTGAACGCCTTGCAAGAGAGTGAGTGAAAGAGTGTCTGCTAATCTTTGCTGCTGCGTCCTCGCTGGACGAACTTTCTCCGCCAGCTCATTATTGGGAATGAGAGTTGGTCGCTTCGCGTTAACCAGACACGACAAAAAAGTTAACTCGCGTGTTCCGAACCATCCCCAAAGCACCCGAAAAGAGAAGTGCACGAAAGGAGGTTTTTCTATATTGTTGCTGGAATTCCAAGGGAATGCTGCGTCGAGAACTTCTGAGACCTAGGCCACCGCAACTGCCTAAGTCTACCCTTTTTACCAACAGAAACTGGCAGACGCAACTCGCCTGGAGCTGGGAAAAATTGACCATGTTGCTCCACTTCATGACAACGCCCGACCCCACGTGGCAAAGCTGCTTACCCGCCAAAAAATTGTCGAATTAGATTGGGAAGGTCTACCATGCTGTACTTATTCTCCTGACTTATCCCCATCTGAATACCACTTCCTCGGAGCCTTGAAGCTGAATCTACGAGAAAAGAAATTCGATGATTGGACCAGACCGAAAAGTGAGATTTCAAGCTTCTTGGACTCGCAGCTGCCAGAGTTCTTGACTTCTGGAGCTGATGCTCTAAAGAAGTTTTGGCCATACCTCGCGGATCATGATAGGGATTATTTTGTTGATTGATGTCTATTCACAATGGACTTAACATTCTTTGGAAAAAGTAGGAAATTAGGTGCAAGACTTTCGGGCCAACCTAATATATAGGACATAGCCACCCTCAGGACACTTTTTTCTTCAAAAATCTGGTCAACGCGCGTCGGCGCCGAATTCAAACATTGTAGACACCAAAATGTCATTTGTTAACGTGGAAGCCAGCAAATCCACAAAGATGTGGCACCATCCGAATACGGCGAAGATCCCGAGATACTTCTTGCAAGAACTTATCGGATTTCGATCTATTGATTTTTTTGATTTTCCGTTAGTTTTGCTTCGGGCGTAGTGGAAGCATGTTCGCAAAGGTAGTATAGTGCATTCTACAAAAATTTCATGAGAACTTGGCAAAAGACTATCGAATTATTGGCTTTATCGATTTGTCCCACTTTTAGCCAAAGGTTAGCGAACACATGTTAGAAAAAAAAGTTAATGGATAGCTGGATGCAAAACTAACGGGCAAGTGATTACTCTTCTCCAGAAAATAGAAAAAAACTCACCGGTCTTGGTTCTCACTTTGCACTAAACTCCGTCACTTATAAGCTGGAACGAACACTAATAGAAGGAAAGTGAAAATGATTGAAGCAATAGACTTTGCGCAGTACAGCTAGACTCCTACTTTTCACAGCCCACGTCTCGCGATAAATAACTGACGACATCAATTACAATTGCTTCGGCAATAATGCCATCTTGATTCTCGGTAATTTGTCGAAAAATAGTCCATTGTATCCTCAAAGTCATGTGTCACATCTACGTCATACAAGTAGCCTACGTTCTTTCAAAGGTTTTTGGTTTTTGTGACTCTTCGTGACTTTTCGACAGTTTTTCTCGCCACGTAAAAATCTCAGATATCTAGTTGAATATAGTAACTGAATGCTAGTACGCCTTCGCCATTCATGCTACACGAACCCAACCTCATGCTCCTTCATTTTCCAGCAGCCCTGTTAAGAAAAAAATGCGACGAAAATAGAAATATGAAAAGAACCAAAACACTCGAAAAAAAAGCATAAGAAAATAGAGACTAGCGTGAGAATTAGTGCAACAATCAAAACCTACCACTGATACCTTCAGCACCTCGAAGCCTCAAAAAATAAGACTAATCGAATATTCGAATAACCGAGAAATCAAGAAAAAAATTTCAGCTGCGAAGTGTTAGCTGTATGTAAACGTGCTGGTCTGATTTCTGAAGACTATAATTTCTTTCAGATATTAATTTGTTCCTGTGATAAGAAATCAATAACGAAAAGCAGACATTTCTGGAGCCAATATATTTGACCGTCGGAGGAAAAACACAGCGGATAATATACCCATTTCCACTGATTTTTATCCACTCTGCTACCCAATATAACTTATTCATCTACGAGTTCATTTGTTGGTGCAAGTTCGGTGCCTTTGTGAAAGACAACACGAAATGAAGATGGAGTAGACCATGGATCGTTATCAAGTGGAAATCAACCGGGAAAAGATATCTTCTAGTGAAACGAGTGGATTCGCATATCCCTGGACATGTTTTTATTGGATAGTAAATTCACTAAAACACACCAATATATCTGCTAGAGAGCTTTTATCCGCCTGGATAAATTGTATTGGATATGGGCCCTACTTTGCGAATGGATGAGTGCTCGCAGCTGTTAGGACTAATCAAAATCGAATAATACAGAGGCAGTGCGATACAATTTTTCTCTATTCAAGGGATTTTTCTATTGCGTCGTGGTCAAGCTGCTCCGAAATACCCACGGTCCACTTATCCCACTGTTTAGCTCTGAAACAACCCAAGATTCGCTGCTGGACAAGCATAGATAAACATTTTCCCGGATATTTTTCTTGTTGTTCCTAGGACTTTTCCTGCATCATCTACTGCGAGCTGCTTCTCCTTAGCAATACAGCTAGAAGTTGCGAATGTTGTGGATTGTCTCAAAAATTCAAAAATGGCGCTCTTCTCTCTTTTCCACTGCCTCAGTGCTGAGCATAGAGCATGAGTGAACTTCTCATTTGTGGAACAGTAGTCTTAACCAACTATGTATATCAGTAATGTGGTGCACGAAAGGTTTAACTTGGCGAAGCTGCGAGAAAATACAGAAGGAACGAACATTATTGAAAAAGCTTTCGAACCCCTATATATTCATCAAGGGCTGTATTCCGGCGTGGCCGCGGCTAGCCACCTTTAGCCGTCCAGATTTGACCACCGTCATGTATAGTCCTTCTCAAAAAGATGGAAGGATGCCGCGACTGCAGAAACGCGGTGGGACCTGAGCGATGGATGAGGAGAAAACATGCCTCAATTGAGAGGGTCAAGTGGGTCCTGCAGCGATTCTGCGGCCGCGACGATATGAAACCGCACGCGCAATCCGCCTAAGTTTTTGATAAGGGCTGGAAACTTTATCTCACAGAATTCCCTCAAATTTCGTAGATGGGTGTCAATCGATGTGTTGAACACGAATACAGTATTCATATTGTATCGTACTCTTGTTTTTTGGAGAATAAATGGGTGGTGGAAAACGTGCATAATTCCGGCGCCAAGTAGCCAGCCTTTAATGGCCACGGAATTTGGCCGAAATCAATAAATCAATGTGGGGAAAATGTGACTAAAACTTTGCATGGAAGGGGCACTTTAGGTGCTGCACACTAAAATCGTATCCATTTCGTATAATAACACCATTTTGGTAGGATTACGGTAGGGGCGCGGTAGGTGCGGTATCTCACAGAACTTTCTGGAACTGTGCATAGGCGGTTATTTGAGGTGCTGAACACGACTATCAGGGTCCGTGTTGCCGTTTCCCGCTGAAGTCAGCATTTTCTTCCGACTTCTGGCCGTGCAAAGGTGGCTGGCCGCGGCCACGCCGGAACACGGTCTCGGCAATGAGAGCGAATCACATCCGAAATGGAGCAATTGTTTGCTCCTCCATTATTTTTTTCTCAGGATTTCAAGTGAATCGAGCTATCACAATGAACAACGCAAAGAAAAAGATGAGCCGAGAGCTACAGGAATCCACAGAATATGTTTGAAGTGAAGCTAACAAGGGAGCGATAATAGGATGCCGTAACGATAGTAGGACAAAACACCTGGGCTAATCAGAAGAATCCTCCTGAAAGTTAAAGGTTTTACGGTATTTAAGGGTGTCCAGTGATTAAAGGGTGAGTAAAAAAGGCTAATAAAGCCTCTTTTCAAGAGGGTGCATCCCATATTATCAAAGGTGCATGAAGCATAGCTCTTTTCATACCAGGAAATTCCCGCTTTCCACGCATCCATCAAGGGGATTCTTCCCATTTCATTCTTGATGTTATGCAGTACATAGCAGGGTCAATAGAGTGCTAATGAGAGCCTAGACCTTCTAAGCATGTGCTAGTACAAACTATTGTCTCAATGATGTGTTTGGATCCCCAGTGCGACCAACAACAGGTAAGTTTCTAGCTGATTAGAGCATAGGTAAAAGAATAGTTATATGTAGACGCACTCGTAACGCATTCAAGACGCAGATGTAATGGAGCAGTCGCGACAATAGCACACTATGCTCATTCTTATTATACTAGGCTACTGGGAAAGTTTTGTCGATATACATATGTTCGACGATATTTCGGTGTTGCTAATTCGGAGCTATACATTAAGCAATATCTATGGCTCTTAGACGGCCGAAAAAACGAAGAACATTTATTAGAAGTGCGCTTGAGATGCATAAAGGCTCATTTCCTGCGCTGCCGAAAATCGGCCAGAATCCGCTACTTGGATTTGCCTTGAATTTGTGCAGTTTAGCTAGCTGGCAAACAATTCTTATCTCTCACATTCTTTGGAAATTTCGAACAGCAGATGCCACTTTCCCCGGCTTAGGAAGCTCTAACTACGCAAGAGAAAAAAGTCGGCAAAAATGACGACTCAAAGATGGCCGTCTCCGAATACTTCGCTTTACAGCTTTCCAGATTTTGAGCATAGAGCCCCATGAGCATATGTAAAAAAAGCAGTGGTCTGCACTATCCATTGTTATTATATCGCTTGTCAAGGTTGTAGTTCGATGAAGCTGTGGAAAAAAGTGAAGTCGACGATTCAAAAAAAAACGACAAAAGTTTTGCACCAGCCTAATTCAAGTCGCTAAATGGTCTTCATAAGAAATTTATTATAAGCAGCTGTACCTGGAGCTAGTTCAACTCATGCACATGGTAAAGGTGATGTCTGTGAGTTAGGACACCGATAGATTCATATAACTCTGCCGAGTAATAATAATAAGAAAACGGAAACAAGCATTTGCAGGAATGAAAGATAATTCACAGATAGCGGAAAAGCGGATTTCCGCTGACATCGTTCTTTTATTCGCTTTCATCAGCCTGACTTCAAAGAATTCTAATATCAGCTGTTGCACAGCGTGACAAAAATTTAGGATGAAAACGACTTTAATGAAGTGTCCGATATACTGGTTTGCGAACGTTTCGTACTGAAAGCGCATAACTCAGACACTCGTGTGGGAGTCCCGCCTGACAAAACGCCCTCTTATTATTTCCGCAACAAATCCGTTGCACCAAAGGGAGACATCATTTCGGTTTTGTTGCCGGATTAACCGGAGAGTGGTGCGAGATTGTGATTGCCACGTGGCAACCTTGGAGACCCTTACCAGGGTAGGGGTATCCAAGCGCCCCAGTTTGCAGGTAAACCTCAGTCTACTCTCCGCTTCGACTGAGAGTGGAGTCCTGCGAGAGTCGACGTGTCTAGTGGGCCCGGTTGAAAGATCAGGGGTGGTAGTAAACCTACTGAAACTGTCAGTAAAGGATGAACGTTAGCTGGCGGCTAACTCTCAGCTTACGGGGAACTACGGGAGCGCAATGTAAGCTTTATTGGAACGAACATGGTTCTGCAAATATGAAGCTTAAATACTATGAGGAAACGGGGACAACACTTGCAGGTAAACTTACAGTTCGAAATAGAACTATGAGCTCACCGTCACGCTGAACTTGCTGCCAGCACGAGGACACGGGAAGCGAAAGAGTGTGCGGCGCGCCAGACGTAGACGGCCATCTCGTCGTTTCGCAAAGAAGTCCTCCAGAGGACTTTTTGCTCACGGTTAAAGTTCACCGTAAAGTTCACCGTTAAAGCCAAACGAGCGTGCACTGACTCCTTTTCGGTGAAGACGCATTTCCGGGTACACCGCTGATCGATGTCCCCGCTGTCTCTATCACCATGACCTTCCGCAGGAGATCATCGATGACTCCGATTTCCTGGCGGCTGATTTTGACAGCTGAGCCCTACACCTTCCCAAATTAAATACCACATATTTTATGGGCTCGCAATTACATTTGTGAGCTTAACACATCAAAGTTAAGTTACGCGAAAGAGCTTCACTGGCCGTTTGGGGTATAATGGTCCCGTTAGCACTCAAATCTATGGTTCAGAGGAGGTATGTAAGCATACTCCGAGGACAACGAGTATCCCATCTGTGACGGTTCGAAACCTTTGAGGGTTTGAAGGTTTTGTAAGAGCCTCATCACTCAAAGACCACAGTTGTCAGTTAGCTCTCAGCTAGTTCATGGTTGCAAACCAGCGCTGACAGTTCACCGCGACCTTCTACTCATCGTTTCATCGCCGGCGAGATGCATGGCTCATGTCGCACGCGGATGCTGCACGGATGCCGAGACGTGTCCGGGTGCGCTAGTAGCAAGGCGTATATCCGGTGTTCCGCCGGAGTTTGCGGGACGAAATCAGGGCGTTGCGGTACAAAAACTCACGATTTTTGTTGATCCCCCCCCCCCCGAGCGGGAGTCACCATTTTGTAGTACGGGACTCCCGCCCTAGGATCTGAGCAAGCAGTGGATTGCAACCAGATATCCAGGAATTAACAGAAGTGCGCGTCCATCACCAGCGGCTAACCCCTTTTCTGTCCTATCGTTCTGCTTCGATAACTGTGCAGCGCGAACGCAGCCCGAAGGCGTAAAGGTTTGAGTAGAAACCCTAGCACCAACGGCTCCCAGTTGCTGCCATCCCTCAGCAATTGCTGCTAAAGGAACGAAGGCTTGAGCAGCAATAGATGGGGTGGCAGCAACTGGGAACTGTTGCTGCTATGGCTCTACTCGAACCATCACGACGTTTGGGCCGCGTTCTTGCTGCACAGTTATCAGAGTGTTAGCTATCAACTATAGAGTAACTGAAATTCGTATGAGATGCGGCATCCACTCTCAACGACATCGAACTGTGCGGATTCTTGCTCAGACCTCAGTATTCAGAAATATTACTATTTCGTCATTCTCTTTCATTCACTGTCATTCACCTCTTTTTTTGTCATCGATACCGTTTTCTTGTCAGTGAGACCGTGTTATATCATTGTCATTGTTATCGTCTTAGCACAGGACAATCATCGCGGACGCAGAAAGTGGGCGGGAAGGGGAGGGTGGGGGGGGGGGAGGAGGCGAGAGAAAAAAGTGGGGTCTCCGCCGTTTTGGGGATCCAGATGGGAAATAAAATTAATAAAACTATTAATTATAATAATAAATAATCAATAAAAAATTATATTAAAATAATAATGTAATAAAATAATATAATGAAAATAAACAATTAAAAATAATCTGGTACAACATTTTTACTTGTATTGTAAAAAAGTTCCAAAGCAAATTATGAAATTGTAATACTTGGGGTCATTAAGGTCCAACGCCGATAATAATTGTCGAGAGGTTGCCGTAAATAAAAGTATCTGATAAGGGTCCAAACAAACCCAAAATGAACTACAGGCTGGAGAGTATTGGCGCGCAAAAACCTTGTTTTTTTTTTCGAAAATGTGCGCTCTTGGACTAAGCGCGAACACATCCAAGGCAGTTGCTTCACTGGTGATGAACAATTATGATACAGTGACAGTGCTTATCGCCACCAGTTCCTTAAACTTAGAGTCAAGAATTTCAACAGGTGCCATTAAGCTGCTGTCAGCTCTTACTTATTTACCTACATTTTTTCGGCCAACCCTCACAAAAACGGGTGTGACATTGCTTGCACTCGCAACAGTCTTATCCAAAAACGGTTTCTGCTAATAAACTGTGGGGATAAACCTCCATATGTTATATGTTCTTCTACAGTCATCCTAAAGCATTTTTTCCTCATGAGTACAAATGCAGAAAAATGAGCAATTCCACGCTTTTCACAGCGATATTTTAGTTTTTTCTATATTATATTAATGTTTAGCATCTGCAACGAGGAAATGAACACAACAAGGAAGAAATGCGCATAACATTCGTATGCATTCACCTAAATTCACTACTATCAGTGCACTAAGAAAAAAAATGTAGTGTAATTACACCCGACGCACACTACGGCCAGCGATAAGTGGTGTTTTTTATGCTGAGTACGGCTACGCCTGTGTATTTATACCTGTGAGCTATGTTTCCAGCACTTCCTAGCAAATTCCAGGAGCTTTGCTATGTACGCAGAGCTGCTTTCTTGAGTGTGGTTACTCGAGTAAAATCCCAAACACAATTTGTGCCGTTTCCGGAAGTTTGTCGGTGCAATAACGGGGGAGAGGGAATAGGTTGAAGTACAAACCGTACAACATTTGATAGCTTATCCCTCTGCAGCATGCGCATGATTTCAGCTGAGCCACAATTTGTGCAATTTCCGGAACTTTGTCAGTGCAGTAACGGAGGAGAGGGAATAGGTTGAAGTACAAACCACAGCCACATTTCTATCTATGCTACTTTTATTATAGTATAAAAGTGCGAATGCGCGTTGTTTTCCATTGCCGTTAAAGACTCATTACTGAACAACTATTATAGAATATTTGACACCACCTATAAGAGGAATTCATGGCGCATCCGAACATATATGAATTGCTGGGCAAATTCCATTTTCCGAATCTCAGTGAAATTCAGAAAGTGATCAACCAAAATGCTGGATTAGAAATTTTATGTGGGGGACAAGACATCTTCCATTCTTGAACTGAAAGACTGTGCAAAGTACACAAGATCTGTGATCATAAGATCAGAGAACGAAGTTACTCCAAAAATTGCTTGGATGAGAAAACCAAGCCCTACATTTCAAGAGTTACATTGTGGGCACAACCAGATAGGCCTATTTCTGGACTTGCGCGGCGATTTTGTGAAATTTTAACTAGTTTGCTGATCTCATCCATTCACGTGGGTGCTGCCCTGTCTTCAAGTGTAAAAATTTCTCGGAACGAACTACGGTGACAAGTGGCCATCACTGGGAGCATAGAGTGGGCCGTAGTTTTCTCTTTCGTCTTTCTGAAAATCCGTATTCATGGTAAACTGCGGGTACCGTTGGAATTTATACTCCTTGCGCTTCAAGAGCCATCTAAAAAGTAGGGCTTTCTCTACAGATTTATTTATTAGGTTGTTGCGAAATTACGTAATTGCCGAAGTGGACACTCCAGTTCAAAGTGTTTTAACTTGGCTCAGACACAATTTTTTTCATCGCTTCAGCAAGCGTTCAAGTCAGCAGACCCTCCATGACAATTCTACGAGGGCTGCATGCCTTCACAGCTAAAACCGAGATCACAAGGATCCGCAAACTTTTGGAAGGGGATTTCAGCATGCTCCAGATCAGCAATCTGTTGCTGTCGCAAGATTGCATCTGGAGCTCGGAAAAAAGACGTACAGTGGGGTAATGGTCTGAGGAATGAGGTCAATGAGTGAGAGCCTTGATGTCTTACTACATCAGTTTTGTCGTGTGAATTTTGGAGAGTGAGGCTTAACGTTACTTTGGAAAAGGGGGGAAAACAGTTTGTTAGCTAGCTAGAATATTCAAGCAGCATTCGAAAGAGTAGGAAAAGCCCTATCAGGAGGTCGCATAATTTGGGCTGAAGTTGCTCAAATTGGGCATAAGAGAAAGGTTCAGGTGAGCATACCCCAAAACGGCAATTAATTTCGCAACAACCTGATAGCATCGGTTCGCTCTGGCTCACTAACGTGGAGGACGCCAGGATATGGGTTCACTGACGGAGTAAGGGCCGGGTGTGGCCCAGCAGTGAGGAAACACCAAGGGAGGAAGGACCCGTCGTGGCCCAATGGTGTGGAGAACGCCAGAATATGGGCTCGCTTTGGTCCAATAGTTGGAGAATGACGGGGTGCTAGCTCGCCCATGTAGAAGGGGTCGGCTTAGCTCAACTGTGAAGAAGACGACGGAATGCGGGCCCTCAGATGGAATGAGGGCCCACGTGGCCCAATAGTGTGGGAACGCCAGGATAGTGTCCGCCAATATAAGATGGGTCCGCTGTGACTCAGTAAAGTGGAGAATAGCAGAATACGGTTCAGCTGAGAGAGAACGTGTGCGACGTGGCCCAGTGGAATGGGGAACGCCAGAAAGCCGGTTCACCGATGCAGGAAGATTCCGCTTAGGCCCGCAAGTGAGGAAGACGCCAGAATGCGGGTCCACCGATGAAAGAGAGGCCCGCCGTGGCCTAGTGGTGTAGAGAACGCCAGGATACGGGCCTTCCAATATAGGATGGGTGCGCTGTGGCTCAATAACATGGAGAGCGCCAAGATAGGGATCCACTAAAGGAGAAAGGGTCCGCCACGGCCCAATGGTGTGGAAAACGCCAGAATATGGGCTCGCTTTGGTCCAATAGTGAGAATACTGGGATACGGTTCAGCCGGGTTTGCTGTGGCGTAACAGAGAAGATGACTCCAGAATACGGGTCCACCGATGGAGGAAGGGTCCGCTTTGGCCCAATACTGTGGAGAGGGAGGAAGGGTCCGCTTTGGCTCAATATTGTGGAAAGCACCAGGATACGAGTTCGCTTTGGCCCAATAGTGTGGAGAACGGCAGGGTACAGGTCCGCCGATGGAAAACATGTCTGCGTGGGTAAGTGTGGAAAACATACGATTGCGCCCTACGAACGAGAAAGAACTTCTCATACTCATACTCAACTCATAACAAGAATGTCATATTTGAGCTCATGTAATAATTAGTTTTGGTTCTTTGTTAACTTTCTGTGAATTTGGCAAGTGGGAAGCTTTTGCACCTGCCCCAAGTGGCTGCCCCACCCACTTTCCAGCGTCCCGAAGGGGCGCTAGTAAATACAAGAAACGAATCTCGTCATAGCGTTTTTGCTTGGGGGTAAATGTGCATAATTTCTCCGTGTTTGCATTTTGCAGCAAAGCTAAGAGTGAAATGCTTGTTTTGCTTGTAGTTTCTATTATTCGAAGAAGGCGGCATATAGCAATTCCATTATCGCATCCGTAGAGAAGATCTGTTGGAACACTTCAGCTCAAAGGTCTGAACGAAGTAGTCAAGAACACCGTATCTTCAGCTGTTTTCCTGTTTCCGCAGGTGGAACAAGCTGTCCGTCTAGCCTGTTTCCTTCGGCAAAACGTTTGCCTTGTTTTTCTGACTTCAACTGCGGTGTGATGTCGTATGCGAAAGGTTTCCTTCCTGGTCGAACTCTCATGAACCAATTAGCTAGTGTCCATAAATATTAGGTGCGTGCAAAAGTTCAAAGGGCAGTTTCACTTTGTTTTTTGAAACGCCATAAGTCGGTTCAGAGTAAACATTTTTGATCAAATCAAATAGCATTGGCACCAATGCAGTGTTGCCAACGCAGCACATAAAGATTTTTCCAGAAGCCTTGAATTTGACAGGTTTACACTTGAAAAAGCGGCACACATCGTTTTTGAGTAGGGTCTGTTCATTAAAAGTTTCACAGCGGATGAGACGATTCAGAAGCTTGAAAGAGGGACATTTTGTTGGGGACAGGTCCAGAGATTATAAGGAACGCATGAGAATTTCAAAGCCCGAGTGGTCCATTTTTTACACGGCTGACACTGTAGCATGCTGATATCCGTAATCCCGCAGCAGGAGCTGCCCACATATGCTTGCCTGTGTTGGCCTTATATTTGAGAGTTTTCCCATGATTACTCTCGACAAAAGAGCGTATTAATCAACAATAATGGTACATCTGTTTCGAAAAAAATCATTGCGGATTACTCAAATTGCTGACAAGAAAAGGACAAAAAAATCCAAAAGAGTTGCGATGGTTTTGTCTCCTTTTTGGGTAGGTCGATGATATCTAGATCCTGAAAGGACCCCTTCCTATTAACGTACATGACCCACATTGCATTACTAATAAGAATCCGCCCAAGAAACAGCTTGCTAGAAAATTAGTAGATCAAATATATGCAGTCGTCCAGGTGGCAACACTGGTGTTCTTCGCTCAGCTCACACGAAATCCGTTTACTCATCTTTCTCTTCTTACCGATTTTCTTCAAGTGACGGAACATATTTTGGTAATTACCTCATAATGTTCTGCACACCTTGTACTGGGTCTGCTTCAACGTGGCCCTTTCAATCGCCTCTTTGAAAATCAAGTTACTGAGTAGCTCGTAGTGCATTTTCCATACTCTCCCTTCCGTCTAGATTTCACAAGAGCCCACGAGTCCCTGGCATTTTGGAGAAGATACCCTGCATGAACGAAAGGTTGACACTGTGGATTGCTCTCCTCGCAGATCGCCCGAATTTGAATTCATTAAGCAAAATTCCACAAATTCGCTGACTGTGCCTAACATTAGTATTAGGGCTAAAATACGGCAACGCTGTGATCTAGATCCGAGCCAAAAGTGCCGTAGGTAGCAGAGGTTGCAGGTTACCTGTACCTATAAAAAAGGCTGCAAGATATGGAAACCGTAAGGAGCAAAACAACATCAAACGATGAAATACCACCAACTGCCCCGGAACTTTTGCACGCACCTAATAGTTTGATAAAGTGCAAGAAATAGTTCTTTTCAGATATGCAGCACGCATCCTACCTTATTGATAATCACAAAGGTACTGAATGTACATGCGCACTAAGCAGTGACTTGGTGGGACCACTGGATACGAGTCAGCGCTTTAACCTTTTAAACTCCTTCGGTACCAATTCACCTACGCCACGGTGTGAATGGCTTGGTTCGCACGGAAACACATAGAACCATCGAACCACGTCTACGTTTGCTTCAGAAACACCGACCAGGATGGGGAGAATTTCCTCCAGTGCAGCGATAAATAATTCTTTAGAACTGGACAGCTCGCTTAAAATATCGAGAAAAAAGTTGTCCATTCATCACAATGTTATCACTCTAATGATAAGATGGCGAAGTTCAGTGATCAATTCTGCGGTAGATACATACCTCAGATCATTTTGAGAATGACTTTGTTGTGAAACGAGTTGAAATCAACTGGATCTTGCAATGGTACTCGGACCCTCAGTTACGATTTACGATTTACGGCGGTTTTGAAGAATTTACGATTTACGATTTACGAAAATTGAAATTTTTGTTACGCACATCCCTGGTCCACACCCTTTATCTGTCTGTGCAACTATGACCTTAACGACACTATAGTGCGTTTCATCATGAACGATAGTTGCGAAAACAGCAGAGAAAGGAAGAACGTGGGGAATTGTGCCACGTTCTTGAAGAGGATTGAAGGAAAGACAGGTTATCCGCACGGATACTCAATTATTGTTGAGTTTGGTACAGAACATGTGTACCAGGTGTTACGTCTATCTCATGGAAATTCAAATAACGAAACCTGGGAAGGTAAGGAAATTGAGAAAAGCAGGTGTGATGGAAAATGCTATGAAGTAGGCACACCACCATAATGGCGATCCTTTCACAACCGCGTCATCGGAGCTCTTTAATTAGTCTCATTTTCCAAATGGCATTTACTAATATGACACTTAATGTATCCTTTTGTTTTGCGAGCGAAAGTTCACCATCCTCCATTATTCGTTACACTCAAATGTCTGAACAATTGTACTTTTAGCAATCTGTGCATATTAAAGGCCGCTTCAATGTCCAATCGACGCGTCTAAAAATGTACCCACCTCTGCTCTTGAAGAATGTGAATGCCGTCATTAGCAGCGGGACACACGAATACTCCAGGAAGTGTTCCAGGCTTCTCGCCCACTTAGCGTGGACGAGTTTTTGTCTCTACAATCACCTGTTGTTAATGCTGATTGAGTTGAGCACCTCGGACAAGGAATGCCTACTCTCAGTAGGACGGCTGGTCCACTTCCGGAACGCAAAAGTTGAAGCACTCCCTTTTGAGGGACGGTATCACCGCAGGAAAAAACAAAAATCTGGTAAATTTATTACCCAGCGAGGCGAAGAAAGGGAAACATACACCACAGATAAGCATTGTAGGGTTAGGTTTTTTAGGTATCGATTTAGGTTAAAGAAGAAAGTTTCGATTGCACATCAGGGATGTGCGTAACAAAAATTTCAATTTTCGTAAATCGTAAATCGTAAATTTTCCAAAACCGCCGTAAATCGTAAATCGTAAATCGTAACTGAGGGTGCGAGTACCATTACAAGAATCAGATAATTTCAACTCGTTTAACAACAAAGTCATTCTCAAAATGATCTGAGGTGTGTTATCTACTGTAGAATAATTGATCACTGAGCCTGGCCATCTTATCACTAGAATGATAACATCGTGATGAATGAACAACGTTTTTCTCGATATTTGAAGCGAGCTGTCCAGCTCCAGAGTATTATTTATCGCTGCATAGGAGAAAATTCTCTTCATCCTGGTCGGTGTTTCTGAAGTAAACGTAAAAGTGGTCGATGGTTCCATGTGTTTTCGTGCGAAACAAGCCATTCATCCCGTGGAATAGGTGAATTTGTACCAATAGAGTTTGAAAGGATAAAGCGCTGACTCGGTATCCAATGCTCCCAGCAAGTCACTGCTTAGGGCACATGCGCATTCAATACCTCTGCAATTATCAATAAAGTAGAATGCGTGCTGCATCTCTGAAAAGAACTATTTCTTGCACTTTATCAAATTGCTTATGGTCACTACTAATTGGTTCATGAGAGCTCGACCAGGAAGAAAACCTTTTCGCCTACGACATCACACCGCAGCTGAAGTCATAAAAACGAGGCAAAACTTTTTGCCGAAGGAAATAGACTGGGCGGACAGCTTGTGCCACCTACGGAAACAGGAAAACAGAGGTGGAAAGTAGTGTTCTTGTCGCACTTCATTCAGACCTTTGAGCGCCACTGTTCCAACAGACCTTCTCTACGGATGCGATAATGAAATGGCTATATGCCGCCTTCTTCGAATGATAGAAAATACAAGCAAAACAAATATTTCACTCTTAGCTTTGCTGCAAAATGCAAACACAGAGAGGGAAATCATGCACATTTACCCCCAAACACAAACGCTATGACGAGATTCGTTTCTTGTAGTTATTTACGAATTTGTTACGAAATTTGGTCCATTTTTCGTAAATCGTAAATCGTAAAAAAATCTCCAAAAATGACCGTAAACCGTAATTCGTAAATCGTAATTACGCACATCTCTGTTGCACATCAAGGCGAACGTGCATGAATGAGACTACTCAGGGTAAACGTGCTAACGCCCCAAATCACAGGGATAAAATCGAGGGCACCATTACATTAACCTTGGGTAATCTCAATTATGAAAGCCGAGCCTTAGCCGTATCTAGACAAATGCAAGAAAATAACGATTTATGAGCTCTCGTTTCATTTCACACCTACACTCATTAGATAAATATAAGTAGGTCTCATTTCAGCCGTCTATTTTTTATTTTATCACCTGCTATAGTGTCCTTTGGATCGCAGCCACAATGCTGTCGCAATGACTAAACAACTTCCTTGGCGCGAACGCTTCATGTGGAGTGAGTGATGAAGAAAAGGATGAAAATAACTTTGTGAAACCCTGTAATTTCACCTTGATTCGGTCCACAAACTCCTTAACAATTGGGATTTGAAATCGGGGTTTTAAGCAGTTTCTCACGAAATCTCATTCACCATTGTGATCAGCAGCTGCTTGAGATTCTTTTAACGCGGAAATTTCAAGAACGGTTCTGAGGTGAGACGGTGCTTATAAGGACATTTTTCGAGCATTTCAGGCTTTTAGCTAGAATTACTTCCTTTTTTAGCTTTAAAGTCCAAGCACCTGTATTATCTCAACGATAGAGCTGAGCTAGGTGTTTTTACATGTTTCACTTTTTTCTCATACCAATTATTACCTAAATGTGAAATTTGGAATAAAACCCTCTTTTAGTATTAGGGTGGTAAATTTGAAATGCGCGCAGAAATTTCGACCACCGCGACTCATATAAGAATTTAAGAGAATTTTTGCTGTTTTATCTAACTGAAACCATGCGACAATCGACTAAACGAAAATGGTCCCAAACTCGGGTAAGCGAACCGAAATTGTGACAGTCAACTGATTCTTGGACGGCCCTGATATCCGGAATCAGAAGTCGCGCTTGCGCCGCCAGATACCCCAAGAATTGCGCTATCAGGCAAGCACTTGCTTCGATTGGTAAAGCATCCATGGCGGAGAAGCATTCCAAAGCCGTGATGAAACCAGAATATGAGTGATCTGCTATTTCAGGCCACGGCGCTGCGAAAACCCGACAAAGAGCAATCACTCTTTTTGTGGAAGAAGGTAAAGGTTCAACAATACTGAACCTAAATAAAACTTTGACTAAGGTGTTATACAGGGTGCGCACGAATTATTGGCGCGTGGTTTTTTGAGCCCCAATCATTAAGGATTGAGCGAAATCACAAGTCATGTTATAGGTGTCCTTCTTGAGCCATCTCTACCGTAGATATCAACTGGTTTCTCGAATGACCTTTTCCTGTGCCTACATGGGCTTCAGGAAATCTGCTGGTCGAATCGCTGGTGGCATGGGGTCGGTGACAGCGCCCTTTCTTCCAAGATTTTACAAAGTAGACTTTAGAAAACTCCGACCGTACATGTATGATAGGTCACAGCTAGGTCTTAACTACAACGGGCTTACCGTTAATTGGACCACCAAATGATTATCATGCCGAAAACAGGCGTTGAATCTAACAGACCGTTTTTGCTTTTTTTTGCGAACTCGGGACTGCTAATCATCAGAAGAGCAAATATAGTAGTCGTTTCAGAACTGTGGAAAACTCCCAATTCTACCAGTAAAAAGTGGCTTTTGCAAACTCGTTCGTCCCCAGTTTGCAAGGCAAAATTCGGTCAAAATTGGTTTCACGGATGATTTCCTGGAATTTTGGCCTAAAGGGATTGTCCACGTAACTCACTTCATTAACATTCTTATGAGCTCCGCTTTGGATATGTTAGTGAACATGGCCTGTAGTACTAAATGGATAGGAACAGACTGGCTGAAGTTCGTTCCTGAAGAATCCTGAAAATTTCTTCTGGAATAACACTAGCGTGTCAAGGGTGGTCTGAGCTGAAAGCTTCTCCAAGTCTCTACTTACCCGGAAAGAGGTCACAAGGCAAATTTGCTGTTACATACGGTAGGTATTGCTCCACCAAACATATCCAAAGAACGGCCTATGAATTCGCTCAATCCTTAATGATTGGGGCTCAAAAAACCACGCGCCAATAATTCGCGCGCACCCTGTAACTTTGCTTCAGGAAAATATTTTATTCAATGCAAAAACGCTCATTTCAATTACCCCCCTATTATAATAGTTATAGCTGGCATGGAAACGGCATCAAGCAATATTTGGTCTCAAATATTTTGTCGGTTTCATGACTTAGGGATGCAGAGAGAGCTTCGCTACACATGTCGGAGTGGCAAGGTCCACTACTCCGATTTGCTACAAGTTCGCCTGCGATTAGTTCGACTAGTGACAGGCATGGTCGTGAGAGTTCATGCATTGGAGGTGAAGCTCGATTACCTTCTTGGGGCGCGGAGATTGACTGCTATCAGTCGTTCACATTTTAATTCCATTTTCTTGAGGATTGTGCCGTTTTGCTTCTAACTGAGTGAGGTTTTTTTTTTCCTGGAGAATTTGAATATTACTTGAAATCTTTCTTCTTGTACACATATTTTTGAGACTTTGTGTTCTTTTCTGAGAGAGGAATGCATTTGTTGTTAGGTTTTCTCCGATAACTATATCTTTCCATTCGCTCCACAAAGGGTATAACACAAGCAAATAAGGGACTACGCAAGAGAGTTGGTGGCTAAAAAGGGACATTATAGGTTCTTCCCATCTGCTCACACTACGGAACTGGCGCATCTTAGTTTTTCGTGCGTCAAAGCAATAAGCTGTAGGGTGGCAAAGGGTAAGGATTCCATAGTTTTGGAAAATTTCAAACTTACAACACTCCTCAGCGCACTCGAACTTCTCAAAATACGTCAGATTCTTGCGATAGATCTTTTCGAAAAAAAAACAAGCAGACGGAAAGCAGCGAAAAAAAAAGAAAAGGTGCATACGTGATCTCATAGCATAATAGTCCTTTCAGACAGTTAGCTGACAGACAAAAACCATAAGGCATTAATTGCATAACGTCTGGTACTATAAATCAGTATATGTACGCAGTTAATGGATATAGGAACGAGATCATAACCTAACATTATCCGCTACCATTTCGAAAAATAATGTAGGAATGCAGAGCAATATGTAGTCCCTGTCCTCCCCCCCCCCAGTATAAGTGCAAGAAGTATTCGATGCCAGATCCCATAGGAACTGCAGTCGTGTAGTCACAGAGGACCAGAACACAGAAGTTGCAGAAATCACTAATAGAAAGATCTTTTCTACAGCAACTATCCTTCAGAAGGAATCTTCTCTCACAATAATTATACGTATGCCATAGATAACGCATATAAAACGTCACAGACCACGGCTAAAAATTATGAGTGCGTTGAAGGTGTTGTAAAGCACTACATTTACAAAATCAAACGAAGTGCGCTACTGCGGACAGAAAAGCGCAGCTGAGTGCAGTCCACAACGTTTGTTCTCATGGTAGTCTCCTACTCGTCATTCTTCTACTTAATCTAACCTTACTGTCTGTCGCTGTGAATGTCATACGTTCCCCGCTCACCTGTGCATAATGCACAGAACAGTTATTAGGGCTTAACGGGCTTTGCAAGCAATTACCCAACCACCCCCTTAATATGAGCAATTAAGACCCGGTAAACAGTAGCAGTCAAAAAGATGTGATCAGTGGCTTGTGTTGATGTGATAAATTCTTTCTGCTATAACTGAACTACGGATTGAGCTATTCAGGCGGAATTTGAGGATGTAATGAGGGTCAAAGTACGTATTTTCTCGTTCCGCTGCATATCAGTGATGCTAGCTGCTTGAAGGCGATAAAATTGAGGCTCAGGCTCAATTATGCAGTAAGAACTTTTCCTCTGCCCACGCCAACCATGAATGGATGCCAGGGGGCCCGGCAAATCCTAATAAAGTACATATATTCTGTCAGATAGAGTTTTCGATGCTGATTTCGAATCCGCTTCCCTTTTTCGCTATTAAGCCCTCCAGGAACAGTTACGTGGCATGATTCCAGCCTAGCCGGGCCCGCCAAAATTTGGCTTCCTGGATGTATTTTGCTAAAGATTTCGTTGCTTCCCAATAATTTGTCCTGCAAGTGAACAAATAATCTTTGCATTTTTTTATCCGGAAATGTCGTCCGATGTCAAAAGATGGTAGCAGAAATTAACTGAATTGCCTTTGTTGTGTGTTTTTGTTGTTTCTTTCGTACAGCCCCCAGAATTCAATCGAAATTGTCACGCAAGACAGATCTCTTGATGTGAATTCAGACGCATATGGGGGGGGGGGCGTACCCGCAGGTGCAGCTGCCCACCCAACAGTCAAAATAGCGCGTAGAAGTTTCGGGCGGTATCTGGTTGTGAGAAGTCACGACAGCGGGCATCCTCCACGATAAAGCAGTCCTTATGTGCTCGCCGTGACCAGTGGTTTTCCCCGGTCTATCCTTTTCCGTATTCTGCACCTGTATTTTTATTATTCTTAGCAAAATAATACACATCAGGTCTAGTGTGATAAGTCGAAAGGATCACTGTCCTTGTTTAACATGGGTCTCCAAAATAAACCCAAGCCAGCAAACAAAATGGTGAGGTTGTGGGCCCCAATCGCGACTTCACTTCTATCTAAACTCAACTTATAGGAAGCTCCAGACGTACGTAGACAAGAGTCGAGATCGCGGCGCGGCTCTGATGGACAGAGACGCAGGCGCACACTATGCTGAGCTCCCGTGACTCTGCCCAAGAGAGCCGCGCCGCGGTCCTGACTCTTGACTGCGTCCGTTTGGAGTTCTCTGTAGGTACTTTGCTTTTTAAGTGATCATCTAGCATATAATCAGCTCTCCACTCTTTCGAAAGAACGAATTGCAGCAGCACGATCATTAAAATGTTATTCATTTGCTATGACGCTTCATTAATGACTCGTTTAGGCAACTGCAAGCAGATCTCTCTCTGAAATGTCATTCAGAGAAACAGCTTCTATTAGGATGTGCAAACGATTAACCTTCACTTTAGTACAAGCTACGTATTGAGAGAAAACTAACTGTACCTTGTTTTTGCCTGATTCGGCGGCTGCAAATTTAATTTCCGTATTATAGAATTACTGAATATCTCGTCACAACTCATCAGCAGCTTGCAGTGGATAGGTTCACCTATGAAAAGTATGTACGCCACGGCTATGAAGAACACTTTCGGAGGAGTGTATATGGGAGGGAAAAGGGTATTGGTAAAATGAGTTGCCATACTGAACTACAAACAAGCAAAGGGGTTGCAAGCTTTGGTTCTTCGTCCACCATTTCTTTTAAAGTAGGTTTTAGAAAATCAAGAGAGTTGTTATTTACTCGCGCCTTGGAAACACGTGAAACTGTGTTGAGCTCCAGTGCTGGGATTCATGAAACGCTGACCACGCTGACTATGGCTAGCTAGCGTGGCGAGTGCATGTTTTTGATTCATGTTCCGGCTAGCCGAAGCTTTGTTTTGGCTAGTGAAACCAAACCAACGTAGCCAGCGCGGCTAGGCTAGCCTGACCTGTGGCCAACACCACAGATGCCTCGTAATTATGGTAAGTAGGAGCAGGAATCTTCTGCAACAGTATTCAAAAAAAAAAAACGGAAACAATCGCTTAGGTTGCAATTTCGCCCGATTTTAGTCACTTTTCCATTACATTTTGACCTCACACGCATACATTAGCCTTTCCAGCAGAATGATAAGCAGTAGTTGTTGAGCGTTATTGAGTGCGATCGATGCCGCCGTCCGCGAATTAAAACAGGAGAGTTTTCGAGGTGTTTTCTGAGGGTTTTCCAATTTTCCTTACAAGGAATTGGTTGTGGATGCTTGTGCTAGCCTTTTTTTATACACGCTTGATGTTTTTTCTCTGAAGCATTTCATCGTGATTTTATTTTCTTTGAATGCATGTTTTTTTTTTGAAAATTTTGCTTCGTCTCTCAGAAGTGGTTTCAGCGTTCACTCCTCGGTTGATGACATTAAGCACAAAAACAGTCAGGCGGTCTTTTCGTTTTTGTCATGTTCTGAAGGGTACACGTTTCACCTGTCAACGACGGTGAGTTCCCAATTGAATGACTTTTTGTTGAAAATTTATTCTTCAGTGTTACGGTTTTCTCCACTTATTCGTTCCTGTTCGACTGCTCAAACGCTCTCTTTTCGAGTTTGTTCGAAATTATAAAATCCTCACAATTTTCCTCTCTTGGGCAGAGTCAGCATAGTGTGCGCCTGCGTGTACATCGATGAGAGCCGCGCTGCGATCTCGACTCTTGTCTACGTACGTTTGGAGTTTCCTATATATATAAGATGTTTCAGAGTGGTCTTCTTGAACATTCTAGGGTCAGGGTCCGCAAAAGTGACATGGAAAGCCATCGATATTATCGATCGAACACACCAGGACTTGTTAGCCAATGCTGCAGAAGTCAGAGACCGGACAGTCACTAAAAACAAAGAACGAGGAAAAGGTGGCATGATGCTTGTTGGCTGGGGAAAGAAGCTGGCCTACGGTATCTTTTATTACTAATACTTATTCCAGGACAAGAACTGAGCGCAGGGTGAACTAACACTTTTTGCTTTTCAGGTCAGCAGTTCTGATTCCTTAACGCTCACATTTAGCTAACTGGCGTTAAGGGAGTTCTCACCGAAATCGAACTTTTCTCAGCAACTGGAAAATTACTGAACAGAATATTAGTACATAGGAACGATATCAGTAGCTCTTCGGAGGTAACCACTGGAATTGAGATCACTCACCAGTTTCAGCCACTCTAAATCATTGCTACTGCCCTATTTCGAGGTCATTTTTGATCTGCGTGATACTCCAGCTCAAGCAAAACGTGCTACTCAAATAAGGACCAGAAGACTTGTCCAGAAATGCTGAAACTGCCGAGGAGTCTTGCTCTTGATATATCCTCAATTAAGCTCCAAATGCATCAGAATATCCTCCACACGCACCATACTGTGTTAGAGGTGAATACAGCTGCTGGCTTGATGTATTATCTTTCCAGTGATGACTGAAGTGAATTCCTGAATAACTATCGTGATACCCTTGACCGAGTGACGTGATTCTTTTTAAGTCTTTGTTAATTTTTCAATTTTTAACTATTACATTTCAACAGCAACTTGCACATGAGGTCAAGTCCACTCCTCCGCTATAAAGTCTATCAGCTATCTTGATCGTGTAAATATGAAACTTGAATGAGCATCCCTTTGCGGGCATCTGCATGCAAGTTGCAATGCTGTTTGATATATGTGTCTTCCTCTACTTTCACTTCTCATAGAATATCAGCGATGAACATCATAGCATGCCAATGATTTATTCAGCGTGTTGCTGTTTTTCTTTTTGGGGGTTCATTGCAGAAGACAATTGCAATGATTTTGCCCCCACTATACATAGCGCTCCATTCCATTGCTGCACGACAGGTGGGCAGTTACGAAGAGGTGTCCTGCTTGTCTCTTCAGCTTCGACATGAACTCCGGTGCCTAATCAGTTGTATTGTTGGGTAGCAGGCGGTGATGAAAAAGTTATTGCAAAGACAAACCCTTTTGCAATCTACTGAATACGCTTGCACAGTGACCACCAGCTTTCCATTCACACCTCGCGTGCTTATTCTAACATACCTAGGGTCGTAGTTGACACCGTAAGCTTTGAACAGTCTCCTCATCTGCGAATAAAAAACAAAGATTCTCAGCAGAGAAAGAATGTCCTAAGAGTTCAGTAAATCACCTCTCGCTCCACTCGACTAATGTAGTAGTGAGGATTCGAGTGCGGATAGTGACTATTTGTGTGCAACGTCATTGTAGCGATGTCATTTCCCGTCCCAGGTGCACATGCCTTAAAGAAGATCTTTGCAAATTATTTAGATTAGAAAAGTTTTCCGCATGTACTGCGGTGTTTGCATATCACCGAAGCTCCCCTTTGGATTACCACTTTTACCACAGAACAAGAATGCTAAATAGCTGAATAGAATCCTATGAATGGGTTGTCATCTTACCAGGGCAGTATGAGCAACGCAAAGTAGCAAGAGGAAGCGGAACATTGGTGAATTGCGATAGGAACGTCTGCGCCACACAATCTTTTATAGGAAAAATAACCATCCAATGTTACTGAATGTGATGATTCCTTCACATCGTAGATGATATGTCAATAACACCCTTGATATTTGTGAAACATAGAAGATTTTTGCATTCTGTCCATTGAAGAAAGGGTACTCTAGATGTTCTTCTGGAAGTACAATACTTTCCTCCCAAGATTTTCTGATTGGTGTTGGGGAGACCCATTTCGAAATATCCAGTTAGAATATCGCTGAATATGAACAAATAATTGAATTATGCCATCTTCTTCAGCACCATTCGAGCAATAAAAATCGAAGGAAAACAAACAAATTTTACCTTGCCGTTTCTCGATCGAATGCTTCGTTGTTGCCTTGGGCAACAGAAAAATTTCGAAGCGCCACAGATCTGCAGTTTAACAGTAATAATTGTCTACCTCGCAATAGAACGCACGAGTACTTGAGAGAGAGAGATAATCAGTAATGTAGCGTTCTTAATAAAGTGCTGGGCTGGAATCCGTGAAACGTCAACCACGCAAACCAACAGTGCTTAGCATTATCACTCACCTCATAAACTTTATGAAGTTAGGAGACGCAGGACGCAAAAGTTGATTTGTCAACCTGGTTCCGCTTGATTACGCTTCCATGGATCTTAGTTGTGGATAAGCAAAGGTAAGCAACTTCTAAGTAAGCTCTAACTTTGCTTCAGCGTTTATAGAGACCATCGTGTGTGCTATTTCAAACAATTTTTGAAGTTCCATTGAAAGTGCTGATGAATGGTTTCCAAAACCCGGGGTGCCCTAAGAGCTCCTCATTTCTTGCATCTGATGCTTGGTGTTATGCCTTTCATCTATCAAGTTCTGCTTTCACATAATAAGTTCTGCTTCCGTCAAATATTTCTTGCCACCTTCGCCTCAAATTCAGAGTATTATAATCATTTGAAATGCTTGGTTATGAGAACGAAACTCAAGCTAACCTCATTAGCCTGAAGGTGTTGCAATACAGAAAATCTTCCCATTTTCTGTTTTTCTGGATTCTGAGCTGTTCCTAGTAAGTTATGTACTATGTATTCGCTACGTTATAGCGCACGCAACGCGTTATAGCGTATAATATCATTTGAAAGCACGGACGCCACAGAGCCGGAAACGCTGTACTGAAATAGGTGGATGAAAAGCGTTCGTTGGGACATCATCGGGAAGATTTCTAGAGTTTTCGTCCAAGGCTTCGTCGTGGGCTACGAATCCAATAGAAATTCGAGAGATTTAATTTTGCCATGATCTTGCCTTTAAATAAAGATGTATTAGCTCCGGATCTGCAACGGTCTGCGTGTAGCGCGATCTCTCGCGATTACCCTATCTCGCCTCACAAAGGTACAAGAGAAGTGCAGGCAGTCCAACTTTTTGTGCTTATGTAGAAGATCCATATAGGATTCAATATATGGGGAACCGTACATGCACCATTTTGGACGGTTCCAATACGCTTCAATACCAGTCAATAATCCGAAGATTCCAATTATGTCCATTTTGTGAAGGAGCTTATCGTGAGGCACCTCATCGAAGCCCTCGCAATAATGTAGAAACACGACGACGGTAGCATATCCGTGATCACTATTAGCTGTCCAATCATTAAGCGATTGCAGTATGGCTATGATTGCAGACTTGTTCTTTTGAAAACTATGCTGATGAGGAGATACAATGGAATTCCCTTGAAAGTGACTTTAAATTCTCTTTTTAAGGATTTCTTCAAAGGTTCTAGCAAAAATCGAGGTTATCACATCTTCTTCTTGAGGTTGGATTATTGTCAGATATTGTGCACGTCTCATTTCACTACCACCTGGTCAGTGCGCAGAAAGCTTGAAGGGAATAATGCTTCCACTCGGCACATCGGATGAGAGGGGTTAACCAGTATACCTGTTTCTCGGACTTCCGGTGCTGCTCCTATGACCCTTCTATGGATGAGGACATCTTGCTGGTTGATATGAGATCATAAAGGAATCTTCAGCTACTCTCAGCACTACCCTTGGAATTTTTTTCTCATCTGCGAGTGTCCAACATTAAGATAGGAGCAAAACGATAACCATGTGATTCGGTCATTCTACCGTCAAACCCGAAATCGTCAACAGCTAACCAGAAAGAGCCATGGAAGTTCTCTCGTTTTGAAAATCGAATCTTAGGAATACGTCTCCTTCTCTGTGAACCTATTCAGTCTTACGCCCTTATATGTCCATACGTGCATCCACCATGGCTAGACGAACGTTAAAAAAATGAAAATAACCAGAAATAGTATGCTAAGTTCATCAAGTGCGAAACATTTAACGACAGAATGGATGAAAAGAGTTAGCATTGATGCATACAACATATAAAGCTTCACGATATCAAGGAATAAATATGGAGAACAAAGCACTTTCCTCACACTGCGCATTAATAAATGCATTGTTGGGGTCTAAAAGACTGCGCGCTGGGCATTCCCACGCGTCCCGCCGCGAAAAGGTACGGATTTTTGAATGAGCGCGTTTCGATTTGTTACATTATGATATCAAAAACTGAGGAGTCGGTACCTTCCTTGAGGACACCAACAAACTTCTTCCTCAGCCCATTAACAGCTGCTGGGCTCTTATTGCTGTTCAAGTCATTCTTGAGCATCACCGTTCTCACTGATTTTGACAGATTTCAAACAAATTGCACATGGAACATGATCAGTAGTATAATTATCTCCTACTACTAACTATTTTTTGGTTCTTCGATCAGTAAATTTTTGGCAATTAGCACCTTATATTCATCTTTATTACAATGTTTCTCATTGTTCGTCAGCTATCTTCACTTTGTAGTTGAGCTTATGACTGCCGCATTTGTTGGTTTCTTCTTGAAACAGCAGATGTATTTCAAATATGTCCGCCTTGTCTCCTTCAAAAGGATAAGTGCAATGATTCTGAAACAAACGTACATTCGTTCTTATAAGGTTTCCAAAGGCTGAAGACAAAAACATACTGAGGTGACATCAGCCAGATTTCCCAAGCAGCCGTCGTCAGCATAAATCGCGTTATAACATTGTGACATAACCCTGCTAGATGAAAACAAATCAACATACATGCGAAGAACACCGCATTTAGAAGAGTCTGAAAAAGTGAGAGCGTAAGCAATTTTCCGAAGTATCTGTCGTGACAGTCACGTCTTTCAATTAACTCCTATCAATCTTCGCACCGCCCGCCTGACTATTGCATCGTTGCCTGAGTATTCTATAGGCCGTTTCGTGTGGGTCGGATGAGGAATGGAGCATTCTTACTGTCGCTATCTCTGCCTTTCCTCACATAACCATTCGACCAACCACCAACTAATTCGGCTCATAGCGCTTTACACTATTTTGTTCATAATTGTTTTCCTGTGCATGAATTTCACCTCGGAGATTCAGTTAGAAGAATCATCGTGCAACAGTACCTTTACAGGGATTAGCATGGTTACGCATTATAAAATGTATGGAAGTAGAGTAGTTCCAAAAACTATGTTATAGTAGCTACTTCAAATGTATCAGAAAAATTTGCTCGGAATTGATTGGAACCCGTTAGATGATCTTCGGAACTCTTCAGGTGATCGCTAGATTTCTTCACATAATTCCGGACGCATATGCTTACTCGAATGTACAACTCAGGAAAAGTTTTCGTAACGAGGCTCCAATTCTCGGATGCGTTAATGAAAACGACCATACATTTATTAGTGAAAGAATAACGTGTGTTACCAAATTTTAACTTCAAGAAGCAGAACCTTGTCTCAAAATCAACTTTTTCGTCCGACACGCGATGTGGAAAGTCAAGACCTTTCAAAAGCGAATTCCTAATAGTGTAGTAAATGTTGAGCTGATCCATTAGTGAATTCTAGGCTAGGATTCATGAAACTTTGAGCCAGTGAGAGGTAGCGTGGTTGGTTATCTCATGTATTACTCATTGTTGGTAGACACATGACTTGAATGTTGATTAGCTAACCTGGTTTCGCTTGGTTATACGTCGATAATTCTTAGTCTTGGGGTCGTTGAACTCCCACGAAACATTTTTTAAGCTTCTTGGCGGTCAAAGAAATTTTCCGAGATGCTCAAGAAATTGTTAGTGGGTGAAAGATGGAGGAGAGATCTGTTGATTACTGTTTACAAAACAGACTTTTACCCAGAATGCTACATTTTGTGAAGGATGAATCGTGAGATGTGCGCTCATCCCTGCCTGAGAGGATTGATTTCGTTCTGAACGCATCCTTTTCTGTATAATTTCTTGCTTATTTGATCACGTTCTCAGCAGCAATTCCCTGATCGATGGTTGTTCATCTACTGCAGCCTCGATTTCGACAGGTGCTCTAGCAATTCTTTCGCACTGGGCACAATGTTGTCTTAAAAATTCAGAAGCGTGAAACAAAAAAAAAACAAACAACGCTCGCTCAGGTTGTGTAGGGCGCGTCCAAATAATTTTTCCCCCATTTCGAAAAAATCGTATGATAATTACTGTCGAGTTTCTGTGAAACCCTCTATTGTTTTGATCTTGTGCCTACTGATAGCAACCATAAGCTTAGCTAGAGATAACGAAGTGTCATGATATGCAGACAAAGTAAACGTAACGGAAATTGCCACCGCTCTTTCTGAAGAACCATACATCTCGTTTGAAATTGGTATTGCAGATGTAAACATTATCAAATGCGGTACAAGAAGGCTCACATACACTATTTGATCGTACATGTTGTACATGAATAAGTTTGTATATCGCTGGAAAGTTTCTACCTAACATGTAGGCAACAAAGAATATGCGAGATTTTTTTGAAAACCTAATAATGTGCCATAACATTTCTGCAGCCAATGGAATAGTTCCTAGCGACGCTGCTGTCATCAACTTTCGGTCTCAGCTATTTTCGTATAAGTACCAATATTGCGTGAACTTTGGGTGGCACGATCTGGTTTAATACGTAATATGAGAACTTGCAATATTTTGTTTCACCGCCGATGATGCAGCTGTGAAGTATCCCATGAATAGGAGAAAAAGCAATATCACTAGGAACCTTCAAGGAATTTTAAAAAAAATCTCCTAAATAATTATGACTGTGAAAACCAGCCTGTCGAGAAGGTGTTGATCTTAAAGACATTCCTCACGATAAAAAACGTTGTCGATTTTTTCATGAAATTCTACCCTAGAGGCTACTTCTGTGTCCCTCGTAAAGAAAAGACCACCCAAAAAGGCAAGGTTTGCGCGTAATACTATGTTGTATATTGCCGAAAAATGCCCAAGTGGACGAGATCTATCGCTTGAGATGGGTGTCGTCGCAGAGAGGTGCGGAACGGATCACCACTATAGGAGAATCCTGATCGATCCTGTATCAGCTGAGAAACACAGCCGCACACGGTCAGAGAGAATGGGGCGGGGTTGAGCGTGCTGGGCGCATTTGTACATGCGTACGAGTTTTATTACTCGAGTAACTGCATGATTCGGAGTGATTCCTTTCGCAGTTACACTCCAATTGATGGCACCTTTGAAATGAGCATGAATTTGAGAAAACTTTTTTCAGCGTGAGTGCTGTCTTCAAGCGCAGTGTCGTTGCAGTCCTAAAGTGGCTCACATGCAGCTGGGAAGCATGCGTCAGCCTCATGGCATCCGTGCGATGTTATCATTCGGAGTGCACATGCCTCGTTGACCGGCCTTATGGAAAATACTTCGCTAATGGATGCGAAGATAAGTCTTTCCGTTGTCACTTCTCCTTCGATCACCCTAGCAAATTAGGAGAAAAAGCAATGTCATCTATAGCTCATCTATAGCTTGCTCTTTGTTTTGCTCAAGTGTATTTATAGTGCGCTGGGTCCAATCCAGTGGCAGAGAAAAGGTTCGTATCGATCCTGTTCGGTTCAAATGTGTGATTCCGACGATGACGCCTGGTTTTATTTGGTCGGAACTATTTGCTTGCAAATCGGCGTCGAATTCCAGCAAGTTCAGTGATCCGTAGGATGATACCACATAGTGTTTTGAGTTGTTTCTTCTCTCTAACTTAATCTTTTCTCTCTTCCTCGATCTCTTCCTCATTAGAACTGCTCGAATGAAGATGAGTGGGATAAGTCTCTCAGAAAGCGCCACTGTGAACTTAGCAGGGGCTGACTAGTACGTTAAGTGCATTGTGCGGATAAACGGACTACTGTTCTATACCTGAATAAAGAATGGTTTCTCTTTTTGAAGGCGTCTTGTGTTCTCTGCTCGTTTCTGCAATATACTTTTGTCGCAACTACATATGGAAGTACATGATTACCAACCATGACTCTTACCTTGGCAATCTTATTCAATAAATAAAGGGATACAATATCGATGGGGATAACAACAACGACCAAAAAGACATTATAGACAATGTCGACAAATACAGCGATAACCCGACCACACGTAGAGTCCGAGAATACAAATTCAGCTCTGCTTTTATCGAAATTAAAGTTGCATTCGTCTAAATGATGCAAAAGACATGTGAATTTAACGACTGAAGTGTACACACTATAAAACAACACGTCCCTTCATAAGTTTTGGATTTTTTTTGTTTTTGGAATTTAAATTTGACACAGTGGCTTCTGTTCTTAGAAAACCCGACGTGAGAGTGTTTTTTGTAGGAATTTGCATGGAGGAAAATTAATGCAAACCTCGACGCATAATTTTTTTAAGGAGACACGTGGTTCTAATGGGAGAGGCAAAGGGGTCATGACCTCTACCCTATTCATATCTCAGATACTTTTGAATTTCTTCTCTATGCCTGAAGAACGTGGCTGCCAGTACACATAAAAGCCTGTTTCTTGATTTGTAGGATCCTGAATACGAAATCCAGATATGAAAAAAAACTCATGAAATGCTTATCTGTTCTACTTCTTGGATGTCTGATTAGAATGCAAGATAGAATTTAGTAGTTAAGTTATAGTTAGAATTTCGATACATGATGACCCGCCAGATGATCGGTGCCCCCCCCCCTCATGACAACCGCCGAATCTTTTGTTGCAGCAATCGCGATTTACTATGATAGATCAAAGAATAGATTTTCGGCGGCTTGATTTGCTCAAGTGCAAGCGCCGTTACCCAATTAATGATGTTTTCCGAGGTTTTGGCTCCTCGTTTCGATATATCAGCTCTTCCTGAAATGAAACTGCTCATTTTTTACCTCTTAGTAACACGGTACTAGTCGAAAAAGAGAAAATCCATGTGACGAAAATGATAAACGCTGTGTTTCTATGCGTAAATATCTTTGAATAGGTTGTGGGAATAATTACACATATTGCCCTATTCAGGCTCATTATGATCGACGTGTAGAGACTAGTGAATTGAAATGATAGGGCTAAATAGCCAACCAAAGATGCGTTTACCCACTGTTTGCTAAATATGGTGTGATTACGTTTCCTCTGAAATAAAAAATGATGACGCGGTCAAGTGCACTCACCTCATCAGCTGTGACGAAATGAATACCACAACGACGATCAGCTGGGCAGCTCCGTGTATGACAGCATGCGAAATATTAAAATACTTGAAAGGATGTAGACTTCGTTTCCGTGCGATCTCACAGAACTCCACTAAGCACATCATGAATCCAAGGAGACCCAACTAAAACATTAAGCTTGACATACACATTTATAAACGCATTTCGTATATTATAATACAATCTCGGGAACTTTCGGCTAGCTTTGCCTCAGGAACCTCAATGACACAGCTTCCTTCAAAATTTTTTGTATGAAGGTACTTCGTTGCGCAGATCACGAAGATCATACTTGTTCCACAAAGCAACTTTGTTCATGCACTAGATTTACACAAGGTCGCACTGTTTTGTATCCACGGCCTCAAAAATCTCAAGATATTTTTCTAGCTGAAAATTGGCTCAGTAGGGGTTATTCGAGCGCCGCACACGAATATCATATCCAGTTAGCGCCACAGTCACAATTTTTACACGGTTACGATAGATGTCTGGTAGATACTGTATCTTGCAGGATTCCTTAAAATTATGCACAGAGGAGTCCTTTGGAATGCAGAATGCGAATATTGTGTCCATTTTGTAATGCAACCCCTTCCATGAGGAGATACGGTAGCAACTGGGAAAAATTTGGAGAAATTGACGATTTTGGCAGGAAAATGGCAGGTTCATGCAAGGTGATGTTGACAATCGTGATTAGTTTACAAAACAACCCCACTGCGCCAAATTTGAAAGGATTCTGCGAGATAACGCACTTACCGCAAACATACCGCAATCCTACAGAAGTAGGGTTACATCGTGAATACGATGTTGGTGTTCAGCACATCACATAGTGCAGTAGGAGAAAATTCTAATGGAAAAAGTTCACAAACTTTTTGGAGCGCTGTGTGTGGAATAATGCCCAGTATGATGAACACAGTACCTCACATAAGTTTTCAAAGATTTTCAATTTCACTGTCATACTCCCGACAAAATTGGCATACCCTTCCCCTTCCTTATAGGAACGTACCGTCACCATACAAAAACTGCAGTACAGTACGACTATGGTTTTCGTGGTAACTCTTCAGAGACAAAGTCTGGGTGAAATTTTTGATCTTGAGATTTTCGCAGAACTGGCCGAGTAGTGCAGAAAAGCCAGTTCGAGTAGCTCCCGATGTGTTTCTCGCTATAAAAAGGAGAAAATATCTGTTAGGATATCCCTCGTAGGACAACCATTGCTAAAGCTCAACTCTTGTCGTAGGAGTTTGCTGTGGGTTAGATAGACATATCTACTGGCAAAACTACCTTCCTGAAGAGAGAAAGAGAGGATAAGAATATCTGGACGTTTCTAAGTGCACTGAGAATGGTTTTTGCATAACACTTCTAACTAATGAAGAAGTATGTATAACTCCCAGACTCACCACAAGAAGAACGATTCCCAAGATGGTCTGGGTTTCTTCTGTCACATAAACCATACTGCAAATCTGTTAAAAGTCGTTATACCCTTTCCGGAAACGAGGATATTTAAATCTGGCTAATCCAAGTGGGAAAGGCTTGAGTATTCATCAACAGTGAAGGCGTGAGACAGCGCCAGCGTGCACGGCTGGAACAACACAGTTTTAAATCACACGAACATATAGCACAACGCAACTGAACGTTGAAATGAAGGAGACTGAAATCAACAGCTTGAGGTAAGACAAATGGTGTAGTTTAAAAAAGAGCGTACTCTGATAACTGTGCAGCACGAACGCAGCCCGGACGGCGTAACGGTTCGGGTAGAAACCCTAGCAGCAACGGTTGCTACTTACTGCCATTCTCCCCTTGATTTCTGCAGTCCCTCAGCAATTGCTGCTAAAGGGCCGACAGCTTCAGCAGCAATCGGGGGGAGGATGGCAGTAATTGGCAATCGTTGCTGCTAGAGTTTCTACCCGAACCATTACGCCGTTTGGTCTGCGTTCGTCCTGTACAGTTATCAGAGCAGAGTAAGTACCGTAAGAAATACGAGAAATGCAATCGATTACCCCGAGACGCCATGCGATCCCTTAAAAACAAGTTAAGCACGAAATATTGATGTGTTGGTGAGCAGCTCAAAGTCGGGCCTGCTCTGCTAGTGTGAGTGAGAGAATGAAAGAGATGTTCAAGAAGTAGGGTGTGTATCTGCTGCTATACAGCACGTAGACCAGTTCAACTTGGTTACACCACCATCAATTTGGTATGCATTGGTCATCGCTAACTCTAATACCAGCGAATCCAGGATGCAAGTCCTAAAATGGATCGGCGTCGGTGGAGACGATGACGCCCCCACCAACGCCGATGTTGCTACAGTTGCTATAGTTCACGTGAAGTATAGTAGTAGTCTGGATGTGAAACATTCGTGTTGACACCTTCGCTTCTTCCTGCATTGGAGCGGTGTGTCACATCTATTTTACTCCTGATAGTAACTGTCTGGATTTGGCTATGACACCAGCGGAAATGTGGAATATGAAATGAGAAAGAAGACAACAAGAGAGGTAAATTACTCTTCAAAAAGCGCATTTGCTTCCCTGGGAATAATTAACATTTTATTCAAAACGTGCAAATTTCGGATTGAATGTAAACTAAAGGGAAGGAAGTGGATAGAATGGGCTAGGTGCCTACCACGTATGCCCTCTACGGTCAGTACCATATGCTTTTCCATGTTTTCTATGACTTACTGTACCTTTTTAGAATGTGTTCTTTCAAAATGGTAGTTCTAAGAGAATACTGTAAATAGAGCGTAAATAGCGAAAATGTGGAAGCTACGAATATTTACACTGCACTTCATGAATCATCCTACAGGTAGCGCACGCTCAAGTCCTCGTGTTTTAGATTTTGCAATTTTTTTGATTATGATGGAAATTTTGCTGCAAATGTTTCATGGCCCAATTGCGCTTTTGCGCCCAATTGCGCTCTCAATACCATTTGTGGGTCCTCTCATGCCGAAATCGCCCACGGTCGTGAAAGTGACCGATCCTGGGTTTCATGTGCAAGGCAGCTGTGTTCGCGATTGCTATCTGAAATTCACTACTTTTGTGTGCCTTCAACATCTGTGATCCGTTAACATTGTTTGTCGGCACTACTACTTCGAGTGATCGTCGAAGATATCAACGGCAGCTGTCTCTAACTTGCTCTCTTAGCAGTTCCTGCCATCCCTGAGCCAACTATCAGGCTGGTGCGAAATTAATTGCCGTTTTGGGGTTTACACAAATATAATCTCTTTTGTGGAATTGGAAAAATCTCGAGCGACTTGTGTGACCTCCTGAAAGGGTTTTTCCTCCTCTTTCGAATGCTTCTTGAATATTCTGGCCAGTTCTTTCCTGCGGTTCTTCATAGACTCACTAACAAATGATGAGTCGAGGTGATTTTCGGGCGATCATGGTTGATGACCTCAAACTCAATCACTCCGAATCGGAGACGTTATCTTGCACTTGTTTTATCTTAGAATCATCTTCCCAATAGACAGTGAGATAGGGGTTCGCGATGTTTTCTTCCTACAGTTTCAAACTCAAATACAACCATGGTCGTGGTCGCAGGATGTCGCTGGACGATCGGGCGTTGAGGGCAGCTTTGGAAGATTAACCGGATCTTATCATCAGGACGATGAGAGCAGAGATGGTTACTCACTATGCTACAGCTTCAAAACATCTGACTTAAATCAACAGGGTAAGCAAGGAGCGGATGTGAACACCACACAGTCTGACAGGTGACCAGCGTCTCACAAGCTGTGACACCTTTTCTAAGTTAATTTTTCTTCACAAAACTACTCACTTCTAGACCATGTAGTTACTGTGAACGAAACTCAGTTTCTGTACAATAATAAGAAATGCAAGTCGATATGGGAAGAGACGATTTACCACTTTCAAGTTTACCTGAACCAGATCTTCTCTCTAGGGAGTTGTGTTAGGAGTTTGGTGGTGCTATAGGGGTGTGGTCAGCTGCAACCTCCTCCATCCTAGTCAGTCGTTGACAGCAGAGCCCTACTATTGTAATTTCGAGCTGATGTCTGAAAATCGGCCGTGGATGTGGTTGGCAGTGGTGAGAAGGACAGATGTGGTTGGCAGTGGTGAGAAAGACGATTTCTCCTGCACTAGGGTAACGCTATGCCTCTCACTTGGAAACCCACCCGGCAAAAACTGGCACAGCAAGGCATCAAGGTGCTCACTTATCCTCCTTTTTCCTCAGACCTTTCCTTTACCGAATATCACTTTTGCCGAGTCCCAGATGCGAATCTGCGACAGCAAGCGACTGCTAACTGCTGCCAAAATCGCCTTTCTATAGTTTTTAGATTTCTGCGATCTCAGTTTTCATTGTAGAGGCATAGCGTTTTCACTTTATTGTTAGGGAAACTCAGCGAATTATATGGGCATTAAAATGATGAAGAATGTTGTGTATTAGCCAAATTATAACAATTTGAACTAAAATGTTCGTTTCGGCAATTAATTTCGCACCAACCTGATATTTTCACTTCCAGAAACCATTGAAAAAAGCAGAACTCTAACAAAATGGCTTGCACAAGATGGGAGTACCTTCTTGTCTTAGGTTGCCGATGGACATCAGCACGGTTATATCTACCTTTAAAAACATTCTGGAATATTTCTTATTTACTTCGCAGCATTTATCGCAAAACTTCGAACAGAACATGCTTTCACAATTTTTCAGATTTTTCTGCTACCAACGTCAGACGTCAATTGATAGATTCTAGTTAGGCTCCCTCGTGGCCAAATAAGTAAGTTCTTCAGTTTTCACTTTAGCCGCCCGTGGCCAAACATGGGCAGTTGGCAGTTGCCCAAAATTGATCTTCCATCCTCAAACACGGCAACTTCAATACCAGTGCGATGGTCGACTTCCGGTTTTGAGATGGGAGGCTCTGCTGCATCAACAATTGAACGATCAAGACGGTACAAAAGCAATTCTGAATAGCACACCGGTTCCGTATAGAAAAGGTTTGCTGATAGAAAACGACCAACAAGGCAAGGCCATTTTGCTGCATGACAGGACAGCCCCTGCACTACAAAAATTGTTAGAACTATCTAGAAGTGCGGATGGGATGCTCTTCAGCATCTTCAGTGCTCATAAGACTTGCTTCAAAAGAATGTCAGCTTCTTCCGTCATCTGTATCATTCTTTCTCCTTCCTGTGCTCTGCTCTCATTCTCTCTCACTAACACCAGTTTCAAAATCGAGTCTTGCTGTAGCCTGGAACTGCCACTTCTAATTTCGAGAATTTATCTGGAAAAAAATAGCAACGACCTTGAAGAGAAAGAAACATACTTCGGAATGGGTATGCGCAGGTGCCCCACAAGTTCTAAACGGAGGAAAATCAGTCGAATTTAAACAAAAACCAGGGTAGCTTATCACAAGCAAATACCTCCGCACTGAGAAGCAAATTCTTCATTGGACCCTAAGAGCAGTATTTATGACTGAGCCATTATTTCTTTGGTTCTCCACACTCTATCCGTCTGGTGGAACTACATAGAGCTAATGGCAGCAGTATAGAGAAACTTGGATGTTAGGAGACTTATAAAGGCTTGAACAAAACTGATATTTCCAACTCAGTTAGAGCATCATTAATATCGCTACAATATGTAATACATTGTTGCGTGCGTGATATCGTTCTTATTATTCTTTTTTCTTGTATCTCTGAAGAATTTGATGTTGCGTTGTTTTACGTGAGATATAGAAGAAAAAACCTAGCCTGGGAAAATAATTCTCATCTACTACAAAATGAATTAAGCTGAACGTACGAACAGCAGTTGTAATGCAGAAGCAGTCCTGAAACTTGTGAGAACGCTACTACTCGTGAAGGATTACGAGGAAAACTGTGAAACTTTGTGTTGCACGGCAGGCGAGTATCAGAATTGGAGCTTCTCGGAAGCAAATGGGGCGTGAAAATTTATGGCAAAAGATTGCTGTTAAATTAACAGAAAAACTACTAGGAATTCCTACTGCTCTGTAACAGCATAAAGTATGGCGGAAGTTTTCCTTTTGTAGCAGACAAAGAAAAGATCATGCGGGCAAAATCTCACATTTACGTGATTTTATAGGCTCACAAGGGGTACTGTGATATAATGCCAGATGAAGTAGACTTCTCTTTGAGAGAAGTTTACGGAAGTAGATCGATGAATTCAATTTGATAACATAATAACAGACGCTATCGTACAGACACAATGTATACGCTAGTCAGGCTCGTTTCCTGCTGTGAGCAATTACTGATGGTCTCTGATTATCTTGTATCTGCAGATTGTCAACACCTTAACTAAGCCCTAAAATTCAATACCGAATATAGAGTTATACATAATATAATGTAGAATGGATTATGAAGGATAATAGAATAATAAATAATTTAGTACATCGCGTGTTTGACTGCCTTTGAATCTTGGCATTACAACTTCCAACTTGCATCGTTCTTATCAGAATTGTTTTTGGTCTATGAGGACGTCTATTATAGAGAGCATGTATTGCTTAGTTACATAGGTAACATCGGAAACAAATGAGCGGAAATGGTCCGTAGACTTGGCTCACCAAATTGCTATATCGATTGCTTCTCCTATAAAGCAAACCTTTTCAAACTTGGCACCGTACCACCTAGCCGAAGGACCTCTGATAAGATCCCGTTCCGTCTTCCCTCCATCACAGATGGAATGAGTAGTCCGGCACGAAGAAGCATACGCTAGGGAGGTCTATAAGATGTGGTAAGGGTTGCGGATATATGTACAATCCAAAAATCAAGAAAGACAGCTAGTTGACAATCCCGCTATGACAGCCTGTGCACAACTGGATGTGTTGTTTGCCCATGTTGCAAAAATGGTGATTGTGTGATCTCGAGACTAGTTTATCTCATCAATTGCCACTCATGCGGGGATGAATGCATGGAAGGAAAAGACGACCGCTTTGTACACAGGTAAAAAAACATTTAGATTGGCTTAACAGGTCAAGACCTTCTACCCCATCGGGAGCACATCACAGATTACCCCACGAAAACTTAGTCATTCAAATTGGAGTCACGAGCTTGTCATCACAGCCCGAGATCATAGCGCGTAAGACATTGTGGGCGAGTTGGATTGCAGATTGTGCCCAAAAATTAACAGGAAGGATGAGTGTATCTTCTTTACAAAAGAGGTGCCCTTATATCGAAATCTAAGCAGATTTCGATCTATAGGCTGAGTTTCCTAGGATACTGCACATATAAAAATCACTAGGAGTACAGTGTCTCGCAATTAGCGATCTGTGTCGCGACAACATTGCCGACGACTGTAGTGAGCACTGGCCAGCCTTGTTTCGTAGTTGCTCACTGTTCCACTGATTTCTGTGTAAGGAGGAGGCGTTTGAAAGGATAGGCCTTTGGAGTATTTCAAGGTCTGACGAAAGCGAAGTAGTCAAAACGTAGGCCTATCGGATGATTGATGCATTGGTTAACAAGCGTTGCCAAAACAGCTCCAATAAGAACAACGCAAGCCGGAGGATGTAGACAATCTAGAATGACTAGAATAGGTTGTGTGACATGGCGATAATGACTGCTTTCCCAAGGAAAGAACTTATCTTGTTCTCACGACTTTTAATAGGAAACTAAAGATTAAATTTTAGATTTTTGCATTCAAGCTATGTACTTTGGTCACTAGAGCAAAAAGACTTAGGAACGCAAAAAACCCATTGATTTCGGCAATTTTTCTGGAAGTCGAGAACGATTTCGTTAGTCGTGGTACTACTGGAAGTGAAATTAATTCTGTACTGAACGAAACAAGTGTTGATCTGATGAATGTTGTGCTGTCGTGACTTCTATGCCATAGCTTTTCGGGAGAGTAGATTAGTTTGTAATACTTACTCTACTCATCTGGTCCCATTCCTTCCAACCTCTTTGCTGACAAGTTAGTGGACTTTTTTAATCTTTTTCTTGAATGTGTTCCGTCTAAGGATATAAAAAGCAGTGATATTGTTTGTCTGTTTCCTTCTTTTTCTTCTGTGTTCGTCCTCCGTTTAAAATGGTAAACCTGTCATTACGGCAAAATCATGGATTGCGAAATTAATGTATTATAGGTATGTGGCCTTCGAGTTGGTTTTCAATCACTTACTCATTTTTCTACGCTGGTACACTTCATTCATTGCATTATATCGTATACCGTCGCCTCCCGTTCGCTCAAATAAAGTACTCAAAGACAGCTTTCATGGAAATTTTCTTTCTCGTGCGCTACAATACTTCCAGTGATTCATTGCTCACAATCTAAGCTCAAATCGCCCGATACACGCGGGAGTTCGTGGAACTGAGTTGTTTGCCACACGCCTCGAAGCGTTGTCAATTGTCTTCTTTTGAATACCCATTGCAAATTGAAGGAGAACCAATGGCCGTGCATCTTATATTGTTCTCCCCGCTAAAAGTGGAGGAAAGCTGCAAACCTCGCATCATTTTTGCAAATCCCCCATCGTTTTACCTCTTTTACCGGAAGGCACTAGCTAGTCCCTGGAGCATATTGGCGTGTGTTGTAGCAGTGACCGTCCTGCCTTATGGGAGCAGCTCATAGTGCAGCACTCCTTTGGAATCCCAGAAGCAACAAAGGAGGACCTTTTTGGCATGGAGGTCGGGTTTGGGCTGTATTGGCGACTCTGTTCCTCGCGGGAGCCAGACAGCACGAAGGCCATTGAAGTCGTAGAGGATCCAACTCTCATCTCCTATAATCAGATCTTCCAGGAACTACTGCGGCGTGGGCGGAGGATAAGAGGCTGACAGATGGTCAGGCGGCTCATCCTCGCACGGTTGATCAGTTGGGGAAGGAGCCATCTTGCCAAAACTTTCCGGTAGCCGAGCTCATGGAGGCGGTTTTCTACAGTACGATAGCTATATCCAAGCTTGAATCGCGCGCACTCTCTTCCGAATCCTCCTTGATGGCTGCGAGCAGAGCTGAGTTATCGAGTGACCGTGGTCGGCCAGGACGAGGTCCATCCTCGAAGTCCGTTTATCTCTCCGTGAAGCGAATGAACCAACGATGTACCAAGCGTTCGTTGATAAGAATCGCCTTGAACGTAGCGTCGACGTTAGCAGCGATAGCTGCAGCAAGTGCTGCGAAGCCAGTCATAGATGCAGATCGAGCGAAGGCAGTCCTTTCCAATTTGAGGCATAACTGAATCTCTGGTCTTGCTACTTGTGTTACGAACCTTTGATGTTATTGGTTTCAGAATGTTCTCTAATGGGCCACACCCTCATATCGATTGATTTTTCAAACAAAACAGTTGTTTAAAATTTTTCGGACATTACTTGCTTACCAACCTAATATTTGTCTTTGCATAAGAAGAATTATATAGGAGATATGTTCGTTCTTAGTAATTTTAGTTATGGCTTTCGATATTACTACTACGCTGAGCTTTCCGTTGATCTCATTCAACCGCGGTTGGTCTTTTGGTTGAATCGCTACAACCTTTTTCTTGATGTCTTGCATTCGTTGGCCCAAGATCTCTGAAAAATTTGCCTTGGGTGAAGCTGGCCTGTAGATCCCTGATAACCTTAGCGATAATGTTTCCACATGGGAATTAGGACTTCGTCAAAAGACCTTCTCACTCTCGTTTAGGGAGCAGCCATCTGAATGTCTATCATGGTGAAGACACCTTGTGCAGCCGACGGCTCTTGCTATTTTGGAAACTTTAGTAGAAGTGCCGTCTGTCCGTATTGAGCTATAAACAAAAAACAAAACAAAACTCAAGTTGTAGTTCACTACAGTTTTGAAGTCCTTTATATGTGCCAGTTCTCGGAAATTCGGTCATATTCGTGCAATTTACTTTCGAGTTATATTCTGGGCGAACCCGGGCAATTTGCGGGACCACCACCTTGGTCATTCCGACTCCCGTTGATCTTCGGGATACCGCGCAGCAATCCTTTCATCATTCATCTCTCCCTCTCACGTGGATAAGTTGCCCAATGGGTTCTATTTGCTGGAGAGATACGAAGAACATCATATCGTTCTTTGAAGTACTTCGTGAAAAAAGTCTGACTTAAGGGTAGGCGATCCTCCTGCTGTGCATTTGACTTTCCGCGGAAACTAGTCGGTGACGACTTTTTTCAACGGTTGTCGTCAAGACGCATCACTTGTCCGGAACACCTGACATACTTGGCATTAGCGACAGCGTTCCTGATGTTTGAATGTTGACGTAGGGTGGAGGTGGGGGGGGGGGGATGCGGAAAGATGCACATTATGCATTAGAAAATTACAGACCCTTTCTCCTATCAAAAACAGAGAATAAGATGTGAATGAAAAGGTACACTTGCAGCCAGTAGTAAACATCGTGCTTTTGCGTGCGGATGCAGTAGGATAAAAAGTACGAGTCGTCACCTATACAGCTCTATTTACTCATGGTAAGTGAGGTATAAAGGCTGCAAAACTACAATGGTAAGCCATAAGATAGCCAAAATATACGAATTTATCCTTTTTCCACTAAAGAAAGAGTGATTATGTTTTTTCGTGATGTACAGACTCATTAATAGGAATTGAGGATAAAGGTGCATTAACAAGTTTGAGCTTCCGAAAATATTCATTAACAATATCTGTTGTGTTGATACAAACTCAACACCACGGGCAGTTGCGCAACTCTATGGATAACAGCATGTGAAACGCTAAAGTACCGAAAAAAATTTCTCCTCCCCTAGTTTCTTGAAGGATCATTTAGCAAGAAAGCTGTGTTAATCATGCTTGTCAAGTACGAGGGCGGTTTGAAAAGTTTCCGGAATGACAATGAAAACTAAACGAATGCAATTCAATCAATATTTTATTTTTCAACATAGTCTCCTCGAAGCTCAATACACTTGGTCCAGCGTTTCTCCAGCTTCTCGATTCCTTCGTGGAAGTGACTTTCTTCAAGGTCCTCAAAATACCCATCCACAGCGTCGTTTGATCGGAATCTTTTTCCAGCGAGGAAACTTTTGAGATTCAGAAATAGATCAAGTCCGAGGGAGCCAAATCAGGCGAATATGCGGGATGCGGAAGAATCTCGAATCTTAATTCAGCTAATTTTTGTTGAGCGACGACACTTGAATGGGCAGGAGCATTATCGTGAAGGAACAATACTTTTTTCTTTGCCATTCCTGGGCGCTTTTCTTGAATTGCTGACTTCAGTCGGTCGAGGAGCGCTGCGTAATACTGACCCGTGACAGTTTTGCCATGCTCAAGGTAGTCAATTAGCAAAACGCCTTTCACATCCCAGAAGACTGAAGCCATCACCTTGTCAGCAGAGTGAGTGGTCCTTGCCTTCTTTGGGCCAGCTTCCCAGTGTCCAATCCACTGTTTAGACTGTCTTTTTGACTCGGGAGTGTACTGATGAATCCACGTTTCATCCACCGTCACGAGTCTCCTTTTGAAATCCTTTGGATCCCTTTTAAAAATTTCCAAACACTTCGCTGAGCTTCGGACCCGAATGCGCTTTTGCTCCGGATTGAGCAAACGCGGCACCCATCTTGCCGAAAGTTTTTTCAGGCCCAATTCATTGTGCAGGATATGGAACGCTCTTTCACGAGAGATGCCCAGGGCCTCCTCAATCTCACGCACTTTTACACGTCGGTCGTCCAGCACCATATCATGCACGTTTCCACGATCTTTGGGATAGTAGCAGTTTTTGGGCGTCCTGTACGCGGTTCGTCTCCAGTTTGCTTACGCCCACTCCTGAATTCTGACACCCAGAAACTCACGGAGGAAAATGAAGGCGAAGACCCTCCGAGCACAGCATCCAGGCGAGATTTGATTTCTGTTGCGGTTCTTCCCTCTAGATGAAAAAATTTGATGACCGCGCGAACTTCGAGCTTATCCATAACTAAGTACACTCGAAGTTGCTTGAGGTAAACGAGTTGACACAAACAGGCTTTTCATCAAATTGACCTGATATTTCTAGTATATTCATGTAACGATTTGCCCAACAAAATGACCTCAAAAGTTTCTGAAAAGAACGTTCCTTTTACGGTTATTCCGGAAACTTTTCAAACCGCCCTCGTAATTCGCTGCGTCGAATGCTTGATTCATGCCTACTGCGGGAAGGAGGAACGGCTCACTCATGTCACGAGTCAGATGAAACAAGCGACATTACCCGTCCGGCAGACAAATATGCTGCACAAGTTTATTTGCAATCAAGCCCTGAAATAAAGAACATAACTTCTTTTCCTCTCAGCATCTATTCAAGAGCAAGCCGAACTCTACTGGACAGTAGTGAAATACTTGAACAATATTTGAAGTTTTACACAAAAAAACTCTCAATAATTACAGTGGAATAGACTCGAGAAAGTATGGCCATGTCAGCTAGGAAAAGAAAACATTGGGAACCACCTCATCAGGATGGCATTGAGACGTTCGTCTTTCAAAGGAAATGCTTTACTATCATCAACACGTATGTGTCCTAGACCCATCCTGGTATTTTATCGGAGAAGTCTATATTAAAAGCTTATCAGTATAAATGAAGTACGTCTAGAAGAATTAGGAACAAGAAAACAATAAGTGCATAGAAAACGTGGATGAGTACACACACAGCGCAGAAGAAGACTGCTGATGAGCAGCAGATCTCTTTTCTTACTATGAAAGACATCTTTGAATGTAATCACCTCTGCATTTTGCTTGCATTTTCAACGACGACGTCTGGGCTGAGAAATGAATCAACTAATGGAATAAAAATTGGTTCCCAGCAGCGATGAAAGAATCACGAATCAAAGCATTTTATGATTTCAATTGACTTAGCCTTTTTTCAATCCTTAGAAATATGACAATAGTACGATATTACGGTATCGCCTAAAATGCCTTTCTTGAAAATGGTACTGTCACATAGAAATATCTTGATGAGTAAGAAGATAACGATGTGTGAGCTGCAAATATGACTTGAAACATTCCACGTAGAAATCGCTTGTTCATTGTCGTAGCTATGAAGAAAACACATGGAATTATGAATTACTCGCCGTTTCAGAGTTGACTTCTTCACCTGTAGAAATACCCTCAGGCTAAAGCAAACTTGCGAGATGATTGAGATGGTTCACTATGGCTGTATTTCACTAGATTTGCGACAACGCTGACTGATTATTGCACTATCTGGAATGAGGTTTCACAACTAAGGCTAATCACCCTTACTACCAAGACATCTACTTTGTTCTATAGTACTAATCAGAGGGTGGCTAGGCTTGAGAGAAGCGCGAATGAGTCATAGTCACCCGTCAGCACATGCTCCTCTGGGAGGGGTTTTGACAAACTTCTGTATTGAAGGTTTCCCTAATAAAAAATTCGAATGACCGAATTTGAACACCTTTGGGAATATAGTTGACACAGATCGAAGTCAGCAAAGTTTCACTTACATGCCCATTATTAAGGTCCAGAGGCATGGAAGAAATGAGGTGACACCAAATGGAAGGATATATTGTATGACCTCGTAAACTAGCCGTTTGTTTTAATGTCTGATGCCAAATTAGCGAGCAGAGCGAACATCAACGGAAGTCTGAAAGTCAGAGATGAGCCCGACATCTAGAGTGGAAAAAATAACTGAACAACTCCTGAAATATGGGTTTCGAATTTGTGCACAGTTACTAGTTTTGCTTCTTTGCTAACTCATCGATGGTTTCGCAAGCGTGGACTGCGCAAACCTCAAGTGGCTGCCATGCACCACTTTCTAGGGGCGCTAGTCCTAGATCACAAATCTGAGGGCATCACAGATAATGACGACTTATTCCGAAGATGCCCGTCACTGTCGTGCATCGTGTGAAGCGGCCGACGACGCCGACGACTAGACTGACCAGACTCGGCATCTCCTAGCGAAGCACAGAAGGAAGCCGCAAATTCCAAAAGTTGTGCATTGAAACCGCGCAAAACAGCACTCCGATTTCGTTGGTGCTTCTCATGTTTCGCAATTCACAGTTCGATGAGACTCACGTTCGCTCTGACCTCGCAGCAAGGCAAAATCTCACATATTTGGAAGGTACATTCGAAGGCAATGGACAGTTCAGCACGTTAAAAAGGGAATTATGAGATAAGAGGAGCTTGGAAAGATTCGCAAAACTGAGTACTCTGGTGGAATTTCCACCTGATTTCCTGAGAAACTCCGTGTTAATCGTGTGTTTCGCGAAATTCCGCCTTTTTCCGGTTAAATCCTTTCGAAATCTTGTGCGCACTCTCAAAACTACCTGCGGACTGAATGCCGGGTAAATTCCGGTTAAGCCTGGTCGACCAACAAATTTCTCCTAAATTCCGCCTAAATTTCGGGTATATTGGTACCGTGGTGAATAACGCCAGAATTTTCCCAATCCTTCGGGGAATGACAGGCGACACCAAATTTCTTCATGAGCTTCATGTTTTAGTGTCGAATGTGCTACTTGAAATGCTTGTGTTATATTACATGACAATGTTGTTCAATGTCCTCGTTTTCGTGAAAATCATCCTTAGATACTTCCTGTTCACTTAAATGACTCCATATCGGCGATTTTCTAGAACTTCAGAGAGAAAATGTGAGGTGTGAAAGACCGCCTAGTAAAATGACTTCAGAGTTTGGATTTCCTCAATATTAGTAAAAGATTAGATGAGACTGATTATTCAGCAAAATATTAGGTGAGACTCCGTGGCGAACAAACCTTACACCCTACAACAACACAAACGTTTAATTGTGTTCACCAAGGAGCATTTCTTTAGATGATGGGTTCTTGTCTCGCTTAATCTAGGTGGCATTCACTGTTACATGCCTACGTCATAACTGTGAAAATAAGTTTTTGGCTGCCTAGCATTGAATAGGAATAGAAAACGTAATTTTTCCTGTGAGGAAATGACGACATCACTGAGATCAAAACCATCATAAATGTCGACACTTGAACTGGATAGAAAAGCGGACTTCGAAAGAACACATGCTTTCAAGAAGAAAGGATAGATTCATATCCAGTGGTTTACAGAATTCGAGAGAGCTAACCCAGAAAGTCGGTCACGAATTTACTTGTTCTTTTCCCGCCGAACTCTCTAGCACAGATTTTATAACGGAATTTCGCGAGCAACACATTTTGCTTCGGCTCGCACGAATACTCTTAGTAATGGTGACCCTGGATGAAGAAAACTGGTGACTTCTTGGCTCAGACTAACCGCGGATCTAGTCGGGTCAAAAATTTCGGAGCACATAGAGAATAAAAAGTGGAATCTCTACATGAAAGGAAACATAACGTGTTTGCGTCTCCAAGCGAGGAGGTTCCCACCCTTCAAAGTGGGAACGATTCGAGAAAGCTACTCGCATCATTAGCATTTCCAACACGCACAAGACAAAGGTGACATGAGAAAACAAAGACTGTTATGCATATGGTCCCTAACTAAATCCTTTTTTCCTTTTCTACACAAATCTACAGTTGTGATGACATCTCTAATAGTGCATGCAGCTTATAACCAGTGGAAAGAGAAAAGGCATTTTAAGCAGAGTAAAACCAGCATATTTCATGGTTATCGATGATTTCAAAAGATGTATAGAAGAGAGTGACGGTTCTATGCAGGATACGTAGAGCTGCATTTTGTAGTCCTATAGTCTTATATGGCTGCGAAACTTGGGTAACGAAGAAAAGAGAAATGGAAATGTTAAAGACAGCTCAACGGAAAATGATGAGAAAGATGCTGGGCGTAACACTTTTGCATCACCGAACCAATGTGTGGCTTCAGAATACGGCTAAACTCCCGGATGTTGCCTGCAGAGCAATCAAACGAAAATGGATGTGGGCGATAAGAATAGCTTGCACAGAAGACGAAAGATATGCAGGAAGAATTACAGAATGGCGACCAAGGACCTGGGAACGATCATCTGGGAGTCCAAAAATGAGATGGAGAGATGCGTTTGTATCGTACCTTGGCGAAACATGGATGCGAGCGGCAGTTAACGACCGAATGAAATGGAAGAGAAGCATGCAACGACATATTGAAACAATATGATATCGTTGAATAAATAAATAAATAAATAAATAAATATAGAAGAGAATTCTAGCTAAACATAAAACGCGAAATTTCGTCTGTAATATCCTAAATTTACCACGGATAAACTACTAGTTTTTCGCGGATTTACCGATTACGGATAAACCACGAAAATTATTTATCTATTTATTCATTTGTTTGAATACACCCAAAGGTGTACCGTCAAATCAGGCCAAGGTAGCATGAATCATGAATTCCAATTCTACACTAAAAACATTCTTGTGATCACAATACTGGATGAAATAACATCGTTCTCCTACTACGGTGGATGAAGGATTTGAACGTCTGAGATCCTGACCCCAGCGACCGACCGTGCCTCGTTAGGTCTAAAGCAACCAGAGCTAGGTTGACCCACTTAACCCAAGACGAGCGAATTCAACAGTGACCCTGGGCGAACGGGTTGGGAGTCTCCGTGAAGGGATTCGCCTACTTCTACACTCTTCTATACTCGAACGATTAGCGGCCACCTTTTGAGACCGTTTTCAGTGATATCTGCACATAATTTTGGAAGTGATTTTTAATGTGGTGGTCGATATCGGCGCATATTTGTCAGAGATATTTTAGCAGGAGTTATGTATAACAATCTTATAGCCGAGTGGTCTGGGAGCGTTTCCGCGCGCTGCATTGCATATTCGATCGATAATGAGAGCAATGCATACGGATCAGTGAAATGCACGGACGCCAATGCATACGGATCAGTAAAATGCACGCAGTCAACTGGAGTGTCAATGCGCAAATAGTGCAAGGCGTGGAAGAGAGTTTGATCACTGGATCCTTCTACCATGTATGCTAGCTAGAACTACAAGTGCAGTTTTAACTGGAATTTCTTGAACAATACAACCACTATATAGGGAACAGCCAATGAAGTACGAAATGAGCCAAATTTTACTCTTCATTCCAATCTTCACATAAAACCACATGACAGCAGCTTCAAATTGAAAAAGAGCATGAAGACTATTACAGTCTTAGCATCAGAAATCAACAACTGTCGTCTTCCAAGAAAATTCAAAAAGACCAGGCCACTCAGTATGAGATCCTATAAGACTCGACTAGAACTCGTGACAAATATCGAACGTTAGAATTTCACCTGCAAACAAACCAATCAATATCGACCTTCCCACCGCTACTTGTTTAAAGGCAGCAGGAGCCGAAATCCTCGACTCCGAGCTGAGCTGTGGGTGATGAAGTACAGACTCAGCACATCACAAATGTGAAACGAACACAGACAATCATGGCTTACCTGCAGAGAAAATAGAACATTCGTCGCGAATACGCCTGGCCGTGTTCGCGCGCGGACGAGTTTTCCACGGCGCAAAAGCCATTGCGGTGCGTGGTTTGGCGCAAAGGGAAAACGGAATGCATTCAATTCACAGGGTTTCATGGCGGGACTCGGCCAAAACCACGCGCCGCAATGGCTTTCGCGCCGGGGAAAACTCGTCCGCGCACGAACACGACCAGGCGTGTTCGCGACGAATGTTCCATTTTCTCTGCAGGTAAGCCATCATTGTCTGTGTTCGTTTCACATTTATGATGTGCTGAGTCTGTACTTCACCATCCGCAGCTCAGCTCAGAGTCGAGAATTTCAGCTTCTGCTGCCTTTAAAAACCAACCTCTATCGATTGCTCTTCACGAAAATATTGCGCACATCGTACAACTATGATCATAAACCAGCTATGTATAACCACAGTGACACCATAAACCATGGCGCCAATCAACGCCACCAACGTTATCACTGCAATATTTTTAAGCAATATAATCAATAAATTCAATCAATAAGAGAGTAGTACCTGTCCGTGTCGTTGTGTGGAAGTATTCAGATATCGATTTCACTTTGCCAGCAAGTAAAATCTCAATTTGTTCGCCAGCATACGAGGTTGGGTCATAGACCGCCGACGCGTAGAAAGCCGTCAGTAGGACGCAAAAGCTGACGGTCACAATCTGCAGAAAACCAAAGTTTTACTGTGTGGTTCATTATAAGATAAAGAAGTAATTTCCGGAGCGTTCGTGGTCCAAATAGCCTTGAGAAGCCATGCTGATGAACGGAACTACTAGTTTTGAAGGTAACACTCTCTACTCCATTGGGGTCATCTCTTCATTCTTCATTCTTCACTTTTCAAACACAAATTTGTCACATCAACACGACATATGTAAGTCATGATTCTGCATGGAGAGTTCAGCAGAGTTTTGATATAGTCGAAGATTTTCTTCGGCTATCGACGTCTTGCTCGATGGACGGGGTTGTGTGGCACGAAAGCGAGTTCAGAACAATCGAACACAAACTCAACTTTCGCTTTATTGACTTCGAGATTCTTTTGCAGTTCCATGGCAGCTCTTAAGAGGACGTTGACATACTGGTGTTACACTAATCCGCCGATAATATTGGCTCACGGTCCTGCGCTCGCGAACTGTGTGTTAAGCCGGGTCCTCCCGCGAATGTGTTGATAGGGTGGGTGTACTGAATAGAGCGTTGCGGTGGAGCACCAACCGCTCAATATGACATCCGGGGGGAGACTGGGTCATCTCTCGCTTAATAATTGAACTTTGAACCGTTCAGCTCTAAACTAGGTAATTGGACAATTTGCACGAACAGAGGCTGAAGAGCTCTCTGAATTTGTGCAAGAACAAAGAAGGCCTTCACGATGCTAAAAAGGGTCTTTCTTCGAGAAGCTTTCCCAACAATTCCTTTTGCTGAGTTCATAATCACCTTTCCCGCTACTCAATACCCGCTCATAAAGTCAATTTTCGGAACGCTTCATGTGTAAATCATGTGTTCGCCAGTATTAAATCGTGGGAAATTCCAGCATAAAACAGTCGCGTTTATTAATTGCTATAGCATAAAAGCATGTGAAAAGTGATTATTCTCTTGCTCATGTTCGCAACAGCACTGTTGATGCGCATTCGAGGGATGCAGGAAAGTAAGGAGAGAGAGAGCGCTGGAGGGGGGGGGGGGGGAGTGCTTACAGCGTATATGGTACCTGGCCAAAATACTGTCCTATATGGAAAGAAGTTACAAGGTATCAATCAGAATGGATCATTCTTTTTTATAATTCTCTAGGAATGACGTTGACTTCTTAACCATATATCTTTTTTTGACTGGGTTCACCTTTTGTTTACCTTTTTATGCTGTTACTATTACATGACTTTGTAGTTTCATCACAACTTTTTTAGGCACAACAACTTGGTATACTTGGCAGATAAATAAATAAATGAGTAAATAAACTCAACTGAACTAATGCACTCTCTTTACCTTTACGTTTTACCACTGTGTTGGCCGATCATTAATGATCAGCTTATTTTCTTTTCTGTTCCTTTTCTTCCCTTAGTTGTCTTTAGTTGTCAATATTCTAACACATAGTACCTTAATATTCTGCCTGTTGTGATGACACACCTTCTGTGTACACGAAGTAAATAAACAAATAAATAACACATACAAGCGCGGCCGTTTCTCGTCCGCTGTTATTGTCATAACTTTCCGATCAGGATGACTAATACAAAAGGCTTGTTCCTTCCACCGGCGGGGTATAAAAAAGGTGCGCTAGTCGGCCACGAGAATCATCCTTACCACCCGTGGCTTCTCTGGGAGATGAAGTGCAAGGTCGATTCACCGACCTTGGGTGTGGGTCATTATGAGGCAAAAGTGGGTGGGCAATATGTCTGCGATTGGTCCATTCGAACCCTCTCCCCGCCCTTCAGGACCTACTCGCACTAATTCGCGCGCGATTTCACCATAGTTGCCCATGCAAATTTGAATGTGAGTGGGGACGAGTCGACGTCTAAGTGCGGGAAGAGGCCACCCCATTTTGCCTCATCATGACCAACACCCACCGACCTTCGGTAATATAATTAAAGTGCGGAAAAAGAAGGTAAATTAGAAGCCAAATGAAAGGTGTTACAAGGAGAAATATCCTTCTCTTATGGTGATATATGATGCACATTGTACAATAAATATTACAAAGCAACGTATTAGAACTACCATAAAACGTTGAGAGTGATGCATCCAAACAATCATCAAAGTCACAATACATTGGCTAGGCCTAAGGAATATATAGGGTGCTGAAAAAGTATTGACAATTTTTTTCTCAGTGTTTTTGTGCGCCTTTTAAATGGTGTAGAATCATTTTTTGTGTCCTCCCATGATTAAATACTTATTCTGACGACAATCCATAAGTGTTCCAACAAGATTCAGCACCAACCCGTAAGGCTCTTTAAACGCAACAGCGGTGCTAAGCAACTCATCGCGATTTCATCACTTCTCAAGACTGGCCAGCGAACAGTCCCGAACAACTTGATCACTCTGCTTTGGGAGTGTTGCAAGCAAGAGCCTTAATCTCACAAGAATATCTCTTCTTTAAAAGCTGCTCTTATCCGTAAATGGACAAGTTTCCATGCGGACTACGTGAGGCCGGCGCACAGTGGAACCCTTCCAGTACCGTTCCGCGAGTGTATCAAGACAAGAAGAGACCTAATCGGGAATGAACTAAAGAATACCATTTGTTACTTAGTTCTTAATCTTACTCAATAAAAATTGTTGTAGTACTTGTGTCCATGGCGTTGCAGTAGAGATTGGTTTTACTATCAATACTTCTTCCGCACCCTGTAGATATACCCTAGAGAAAACGACAGAATCCTTGTTCCACAGCAAATATTCTAACCTGGATAAGCAACCAAATAGGTTGGATTTATGGGATGAATCGGATAAACATGCAAGACCGATGCGGGCATTTCATTCGCAATCCATGAACATTTAACCTTTGAAATTTCTAGTCCCAAGGGAAAACAATTAATTCACGCAAAATGGTATCATGCCGGCTAAATTCCCGTGAGATTTACATTTCTAGAGGATATATTCTTGGGCATGAGCACCGGCCAGTGATGTTATGCTCTACGGGTGACGAGGGTCGGGAAACCATAACAGTTTCTATTCTGTTCTAGACCGGTTTGTTCTGAGCTTTTACTTTACTACTGTGTGCATAGCTTTCTCTTTTTTTTCTTGCCGCTCAGGCTTTCTCGTATGCAGGTTGCTCGGAACCGGTTTTCTTCATGTTGTTCTTTTCTTCTTGCATGTCTATTGCAGATTTCAAGAAGGTGTCTTTCAAGTGAACATAAGTTTGAATTCACAGAAAGTTCCTCGTGCTCTCCAGTACCCTGCTACAATCTGGTACAAATAAATAAATAAATCTAAAGTAGAATTCTGGGTAACTGCTTCTACCCGGTGACCTTTTGATAATCTGTTATTCTTCCGGCGAGAACAGCAACTATAATATAAATAGCTAAGGCACGATGCATCAAGCACGTGGCGCTGTGATAAACACTTGTAAGTGCAGCCATGTGAGTTGCACGTCAGGCTGGGTGACCAGTACATCAGAAGTGTCTGGAAAATCCAGAAATACTCACACTTATTATTGTGAATGGTTGCAGGAACGCGGCCTGCTCTCTTGCCAAACCATAAACCAGACATAGAACTGCGACTGTATCGGAGACGAGAAACAGTAGTTGCCAGTTCCATTGGACCTGCAGAACTTTCAGGTTATCGTGAAGTTAACCAGCACACCTTAGCGCTTACCTCATTCGATTTGTAGAGACGTATGCCCAAATTAGATAGAATAATCATCGCATAGAATATCGCGACACCATAGGCGCCGTTCTGTGAATGAAAATTTGGTGAAGATCAATAAATCAATAATTCAATAATGCTATGTCGATGTATAAGTAGCTCACCTTGATGCGTATTGCACCACAACAGCATGCATATGTCCTTTCATTCAGATCAGAATCAACAGCAATATTCATAGCTAGACCATCTCTGCAATGACGTCATAAGAGTAAACAACTATGTTTATGTAGCTATGGTAATTTTTACTGTAGGAGAAGGGTTACTGTAGGGAGTACCGTAACACATGATAGATAAAGAAAATGCGAAATATACATGTATGGTGTGAGTCATGCACTGTGAATGTGCCTAGATGGTTGGCTGCAATGGGTCAGCAGCAGCAGCTGTGAGGTGGACAATCGCGGACCAACAGCCACCGGCGCTCGCCTCAGCGCAACGGTAATCCGCGGACCAAACACGAAAGAAACGGGGGGAAAATCAGACGAAAGCGAGTGATCAGCACAACAGTGGAGACGCAGACACATCCCGAGGGGCGTGGCCAGAAAAAATCATCAAGCGTCGTTGACCAATTCGCAATTTCTTTCTATGGGATCGGTCTGCAAAATACACAAACCTGCACTGTGCTCGCTTCTAGTCGATGGAAATTTCAAATCCTCGACGCTGCACGGTGTCTGGACGAGTTGTCTCTATCTGACGACAACATGGATATTAGCGTTGCAAGTACTGTCATAAAGAAGTACATTAGTTCTCGAAGTGCTACTCTCACTCTGAGATAATTTCTTCAAGATTTGTGGAATCATGACATTGACATCGTTTAGAAGGTGCATGAATCATGCAATTGTGTTTAACAGCCGGATTAACTCGTCCAGTTCTGCAACTGGGCGAGCGAACTCTCGTCCACTAGCTAATCTACCTGGGCTTTCCCAAGAAGAACAAGGATTCACCATGCACATATTTAGCAGTGCTCAATTTCTCTTCGTAACGAAATCTGGGGGTTAAGAACTCCAGCTTAAGCCCCGCCCACTAACACAGCATCGGAAGGAAGGAAGGAAAGTCCAACGGTGTATTAGTGGTGAAGCTTAAACCTCGGATTGTGTGAATTCCCATCTGGAGAGAAAGCCCCTGTATGCTGATTAATGCAAGTGTGGTGTGTTATACCTGGGAAGTGGGGTGGGGCACATCTCTGCGGTTGGCTAGTTGGAGAGATTGACCAATAGTAGAGCTCGACCGCACCGCCTCTTCTCGATATAATGCTCCACTTCCGTTTAGTACAAGTCGATTCATGTCTTTCTCAGTTTGGTATGTTCGACGAAAACAATCCCCTGTCTACTGCTTTGTTTACTTGTCTACTCACTCACTTATTTGCCTCACCGAATTTTCAACAAGGAACAAGGAACGGAAGGGTCATAGCATAGCCTGTACTCATGGCCTGAATGATAGCTGAGATTACCCAGGGTAAACGTGGTGACGCTCATGTTAACGATGGGTGAATCTGTGTGGTATTGTTGCATTTACACTGGGTAATATTAGTGGTGCATACCCCGTGTCGCAAAGGTAATTTCAGACCAGTAAGTCTCTACTCTTGGAGTTCATCTAGCCGAAGATAGTAGTTGAAATTCTTTAACCATAACAACACTAATAAGACAGTAAAGCAATAATCACAGAATGGAAAAAACATTGATTTTTTCCTGGAAAATCAGCAGAAAATTTTCTGGAAATATCCTTAAGGTTGAACTTCAAGTCTCATTCAAGCTCATGATAAGGAAAGTTTAGTCTTCGTTATAGCCATTATTTCTAGAACAATACATTGATTTTTTTACGTGGAATTCACATATTACATTATTTATTTCGTTTCCTCTATTGATTATTTATTATTCATGTTATTTATCCCAGCTTTTGCAATTACTGAAAATCAATAGGAAAAACTTCATAGTTGAGCGATTGTCATGGCTTTTATCAATACTTCTATCATGATCAGAGCCACTACATACTAGATCTGACCAAGCTTCGAAGTTCGTCTGGGGTGAAATAAGAAAAAGAGAATTGAGCATCGATCAATAAGCATGAATCGTCAAGTGTATAATGATCTGCATCGTCAGCTCCATGTGTAACCAGTACCGAAGGAAAATTGAATAAAAGTGATAGAAGTAATAAGACATAATAAAATTGCAAAATAATAAAATAATAAAGCAATGAAATAATAAGTAACAGTCGATTTGATTGATTATCAAAGAGCTGATTAAAACACTGGAATGCTAGGGAATAAGAAAGTATGCATCCCTTAATACATATTAGGGAATAAGAAAGCATGCATCCCTTAATACATGTCTTCGCTCTGTGACTGCATTGGTACTTCTTGCTCATACAGTCGAATCCTAGGCTCATTCGAAACCGAATATTCTGATTCGAATGTCTCTGACTGGTTAATTATTCATAACTATGCCTCCCGCTAACGCTCTGACGGAACATTAAATCAGATGTCATTTATTTATTTATTCGAATACGAGAATAAGACAATTACCTACATAACAAGTAGAACAGACATCGCCCTGAGCGTAAAACTAAGGAAACCTATGTGACCTGAGTAAAATTTTTGGCTCTAACGGCAGAAAATCAGCTCTGAGTATGTATTCGATATTCGAATGTCCAACTTCGAATACGAGAATTGAAATCACAACAAAGTGGATAGCTCTGTAGCTTTAGTAAAAGAAAAGCAGGACAGTGAAGTATACTGCTTTGGAGTATTTGATCTTCCGGCTAAGCTTCTTGGATTTAAAAAATTGATTCGATTTTTATCCAGTCAATTTCCTACCACGCGCATAGTTTTCCCGCCAAATTCTCATTACAAATGACCTTCCACAGTAAATAATGGTTTTTACTTTATTTATTTATTTATTTATCGACTGCACTAAATGTGCTCCACCAAGACATGGAGATACATTACTAGATAAACTAATTAGATTAGATAAAAAGTATGTCATCAGATAACATAATCATTACACTATAAGCGAATATAAATATCATCTCAACCAAAAAACCACCAAATGTGTCCAATTATACTTTGAGTGTTGCATCTTTGAAAGAGCTTACAACGTTTTATGATGAAATACACAGTACTTTCATACCAGTGAGGGGTGAAAGTAGATCCGCATCGAAAGAAAAATCAATCGAACTTTGATTTCTTCCTACAATTCGAAGATGGCATTCGATACGCGTCAATAAAGCTAACAATTCAATAGCATCCCATGTGGAATCCATTCTGTTCCTCCTAAGTTTCTTATTCTGAGGTTTCAGCTATGGTCACCCCTGGCACCCAAACCCCCTTCCCCTTGTCACTGACTGAACCTTGTTCTCGGTGATAGCTGGGGTGTGCCCCACCCCAAATATGCTGCAGTCGTCTGTCTGGCCGTTCATCGCTAAGAACGTGTCAGCGCCGATCGCCGATAATTTCTGGGGTTTTCGTTGAAAAAATCGTTGATACGATAAAAACCGTGGCTGTGATTAGAAAATGCTGGCGTAGGCGAAATTCCTATTGTTCACTGCTCATTAGAAATAAGCCAGAACGACCAATGAAATGATTCTGTCTGGAAAAATGAAGATGAATCAGCAGGTGAAGGCCTATTTCCTGTGGAAAAAGTATAAAGTAAAACAGAGAAAGGTAAGCTGTAATTTCTGTGGATTTTATTTCTTGAAAGAAAAAATTCATCGGATAATCGAATGCAAAAGCGGCTTCTCATATAGAGGTGAACCAAAATCCCCAGACAAGCGGAATCATTTGGATCTAGGGGTAATTAAAACAAATCAGCATTTCTACGTCATAACTTGTCAATCTAAAAGAAGCTGAATTGCATCATAAAGTTCTTGGTCCTAGATAACTTTGTTTTTCTAATGTAGTCTAGTAAGGTTATGTATTTCATACAGTGCGATCTATCATTTCTGCATCACAGCGCAGCACTCGTCTTCTCTGCCGCGACGCGCCACCTTTGCTATGCGGTAGACCAATCGGGTGCTGCGGGTGTCAAGCATTTTCCGTACTGTTGTTCTGATTATGTTTCTATGTTTTGAAATGAAGACACGGACGCAAAGAAAACTGTGGGAACACCGTCCAAAAAGAAGAGTCCAGCCGGTCTGCCGCGCCGCGTAGGTGGTGCGGTGCGGCGAACCAGATGGGCGGTATTCCGTGGAACAAGAGTGCTTAACCGACACTGTGGTGTAACCCAGTTGATCTGTTGGTAACTTGCTTTGGACAATTGCCTACCTTTGAAGAGCGTCACCGTGGTTCAGCTGCATGGATTCAATAACTAAATAGATAGGAAAGCAAATAAACAAATAAATTTTACCTCTGTTGATAATCTTTCGAAGTCTCCCGAAAAACCTAATCACTGCGAGAACGACGCATCCAAGCCCTCTAAATAGATAAAACAGTGCAGTTGCAGGATTATCTGATTCCCAGGGGTTTACGAGGATTTCTGATAAAAAATTAACAATTTTTACAAAGAAGGGATGGCCCTTTAACCTCTAGCCTTGCATTGCAGTTATTTTCTATTATAGGACGAAATGAGCACATGGCCAGCAACGAAGAACAGAGCAACAAACGCCGTGACGAGTTTGTTTACAAAATTTCTGGCTCATTTTTCTGGAATCCGAGCACGGCTGGGTTGTCGAGCGAGTTGCATTAAAATCATACATGCGTGAAAAACAGCTGAGCACACATTTCCGAGGAGAATTCCATCTACCCCCCCCCCCCCCACTGACACACAAACCTGTCCAGCAAATGCACAAACGACGTTTGTTTGTGTTTGCGTTATTTACAGCCGGTTCGTTCGGTTGGTAATTGATGGGCTAGTCGTTTCGGTTTCGGAGACATCGCCGCCGCTTGCTGACGAGCAGCGATTGCAGAAGAACATACTGGATAAACAAAACTATTCGATTTTTTCCTGGATTTCAATGCCTATTCACTTGAAAATTGTTTGAATCCAACAAAATAAATACATCACAGGAACCCTGAAAGTCGAAAGTCGCAAAACAGCTTCTGGGTAAGCAATTACCCAACTCGTTGCCAGCCCCTGGCCTAGGTGGTACAGCACACCTGTAGCTAGTTGCTGCTGCTACTCCTCAAAGGTCATAGACTCGTTCTGACCTTTTCCTCCATCCCTTTTCTCCTTCGGAAAACGCTGCGATCGCCGTGCTCACTTTGCAGGCGCCGATTGACCTTCGACCGACCAACGCCCGCAAAAACAAATCGTCCACTGATAACCGCGTCCAGCCGATAAGACATAAATCGCATTTCAGCGGTTTCAGTCTCTGATCTAATTGTAAGAAACAACAAAGTAAGCTGTGTGTAACACTTTAATCTTAGCTGATAGGTAATATCCTTGATTCTCCCAACAGTGAGAGGAATTTTAAAAGGAGAAAGGAGTAAGTTGCTCTAGTTTGGCAAAGTCAAAAATGGGTAACTGAACCGCGAAAAATACGCCTAGAAAATACCAAAAACACCAGAATTAGGACTCAAAGTGATGTTTTTGACTATTCAGCAAGGGTTTCGGCTATGAAAAAATGGTCATTCCATGGGTCAAAGAGGCATTTTTGCTGGAAAGGGTGTCAAAAAGCCGTTGGGTATTTCAAGGCAATAAACTATCATGTGATTAACAAAAATTCACAACAATACATCTCCTTAAAAATTCAGGAATCGAATGAAAATTCGATTATTCGCATTCTTTGCTGGATCAGGTCCTCTGCCTACGTGTTCACAGCAGTTATGCACATCTTGTTTTCATATGTAATGTACAGTTTATACAGTTCATTACCTTCGCTCTGATTTTCTTTTCCTTTTTTCTCTTTGGTGGGACTAGTCACATCTAATACAGCCTGCTCCTTCAACGGATTAACTGATTAACGCATTAACGCGACGCATTAACGGGTTACGGCCATTTCCCAGTAGCAGACTAGCGATACTTGAAATTTTGATAGCGTAAAGCATACATGTGGAATAATCGAGCAGCTGCTGTGATACCCTATTTTCCTCCAAGACGTACCTCTCATAACACAGTACTCCTCGTTGCCTGAACTTGCCTAATCTCATCATTGCCAGCACGATGTCTACAAATCAGCATCAAATCCACCGCTTCGAATTTAGGTATGCATTTAAGGCCTTATATGTGCACCAGAAACTTCCTTTCAGGGGGTGCGTATCATCGTGAGGGGAAATGGAGCGTTACCAGGCCACCGTGCTTGGCGCACTATTCAAATGCACCAATCACAACAGTTGTACGCCCGCTTGGGGGGGGGCCCCCCCGAGAATGGGTCGCCAAATTTTCGAAATTACTTTACAGTACAAATAAAAATCTTGTGTTAGTTCATTTTTAATTGTTTATTTTTATTATTATTTTTAATATATTTTTTATTTATTGTTTATTATTATAATTAATATTATTATTAATTTTATTTTCCGTCTGGGTCCCCAAAACGGCGGAGACCCCACTTTTCTTCCCACGCCCCCCTCCCGCCCACTTTCTGCGTCCGCCACTGCCTCACAATGATACACACCCCTTTTTAGGGGAAAACTTAGGGCCCGATTGCGTTACTGAGATTACCCAAAGTAAAACAAGTAAACGTGTTAAAGTACCCTTTTACCTCACACTCATCTCCATGTTTACCTATGTATACCTGAATTCGACTGCTTACACGTAAACCTACTTGCACCCATGGGCATTCATACTCGTGGGTATAAGTTTACCCCTCCAATGATGCACACATGCCTAAGGAATAATAAGGAGCATGTATCAATAAACCTGTTGGAAATATGACTGCTCTCGATGGTTCTGGGTGAGCACGCATCGTTGAGATTACCTGGGCTAAACGTGTGAACGCGCGTGTTAACAATAGATAAACTTAGAGATCTTAGTACATTTACCCAGAGTAGTCTCACTGATGCACACTGACCCTGAAAAAGACTTGCACCAATTAGCTCTCGTAAAATTACAGTTCCACTCACAACTGAACCTTTTCCTCAGCGTCGGTGAATGTCTTTGAGAAGAACAGCGATGTTCCTCTTTACAAAACTTGTTCTTGATAAACTTTTCTGCTCTGTACCCATGCAATAAATATCAGTGTTGGTTTTGAACTCTCGAAGGTGTTTAAGATCATTCCGACTACAGCACAAAGTACGTACTTGGAAGAGGATCATCATTCAAATATGTACACAGCTTTTTTAAATTTTTTTTGCATTTCACTTTTTTTCATCCCATTTAAAATTGTTGGAGGAGCCGTGCCCCCCACAGAGCCGACATCAATCAAAATGCTCTAATTCTAGCAAATTTACACTCTTCTTCGCTTTGCACTTTGTACTTTTTTAGACCTTTGCAAAACATTGCTCCAAAGAACAAAAAGAACCAGGGGCAGCATGCATTATTGTGATCACCCAGGGTAAGCGTGTTGAAGCCTGTGTCAACCATGGGGTAGATATATGTGGTCTCAACGCGTCTACCCTGGGTAATCTTAATGATGTATGCAGCCACAGAAGCTTTTCTTACAAGAATTTAGAATCTAGATTTTTCTGCAGGAATCCACTTTTGTGCCAGTTTTCGTGAGATTACCCGGTAAGGTTCACCCTTTCCTGAGAAGTGGTGGACTTTTTGGGTAACATTTTCGACCTACTGTGCTCAGATGCATCATTGAAGTTACCTATGGTAAACGTGCAAATGTACCTAAAATTATCCTCTACCTGGCATCCATCAACATTATATTGACCATTACCAAAACATCAGCCAAAAGTGACGTTATCTATAGGCTACACACGGGTAATCATACCCAGACGCATCACTGGAAGGATGGATAGTCACATATATATGGTTATGATTATCCATGGGTAGCAGCTTGGTAAAAACAAGGTCACGTGACGTCACGAATGGGAAAGCAATTTGATGGGTGCCGGGTAGACGGTAAGTTTTGGGTCGGTTAATTAACTCACTATTTGCTACGTCTTTATGCCATGAGTCGTCTACTTTGGCATGTCTTAACCCAATTGTGTGGGTTAACTAACTTACCATGGGTTATGCATCAGGACCAAGAATCATAAAGCAAGACTTTACCTCAATAACCATGTACTTTCAATTTTACAGCAATAACTTGGAACATTTTGATCCAAATGTCGTTCGCTTAGCCCGTCCAATGTTCAAAATCCGGGTAGCTCGGCCTTGTCTAAGCAGTTATTTGTGGTACATCTTTGGTGGCAAGTAATAAACAAATAAATAAATGGCCCAAAAACAGCTACAACCAGTCCCTCGTCTCGTAGCCCAGCCTGACATGAGTTTGTTTACTGTAAAGGTGTCAGTTGTTTCGGTCATCCCATAAACAACGCAAGTCAGCTAATGGAGCTGTTGCAATGAGCTCACATCAGTTGCAGCACAGATGTCTATTTGGAGCACTTCCTATGGAATTTCTCGCAAACGTCGACGATCTTCTTCGAACAAGCAAGTAAACAAGTAGTAAACAGCTACAGATTTCGTCTCTGGCTCGTAAAGGAACCATCTGATAGAGGTCAATTCTAATCGTTTGCTGTCAACCGCGAGGATCAGTTGTGGAGAACCAGTTTTATTGTTTAACAAATCCTCTATAATCAGTTTTACTTCGCAGTAATGACGGAGCGGTTTTACTGTCACGTGGCCATGAACGGCCTCTCTTTAGAGTTGGTTTTCTTTTTTTTTTTCAAGAGAATCACAGCGGTGTGACTGATAAGCAACCACTTGTCAAGTCAAATATGCCGATATGCCGTTACAAGAACACTGAGAATTCCCGGATGTTTCCTTGGCGCAGAACGCTTCAGTGTCATTGATATCGCTCATTGTCGCTTGATGTCGCTCACTGACATCTGCTTGGATTCAGCTGGTTCCTCTGGGCTTGAAGGAGCGCGTCGGCAGGTAGCCGGGAATACGTATCTAATATTCTTTCCCGTAAGGGAAATTTTGATAACTCCATGAACAAATATGGATAAATTTATCCATTGAGAAATATGATTTATTCACTCAGGTGTCCGTCCTTTAGGGAGAGTGCGATAAAGTATAAAAAAACTTGATTAGATCGAAGGGTGTCTCGAGAGAGGTTAGCGAACCCTTGCCAGTCGAGAAAAAAAATAATCTGGCAGTGAAACACCTGTGTGCGTTTATCCTCGAGAATTTTTAATTAATTAGCTGTATTTTTGTATTCACCCAGGATAGTTCAACGAATCCTCTCTAGCCTATTTGCCCGGCTAGATAAAAGGAAGCAGAACATCCATTATTAGGGTTTGCCTGAAATATTATCATGCCTATATCAATATTATATGCTTTTTGTGACGGATCTTACATGTATTGCTCTGATTTCATAGTCCGCTTCAGAACTGATGAACCCTTCCGTCGCTGTGTGAGCTCGTCCGCGAGCGGCCGCCCGGCGGTGGCAATTGAAGAATGTATGGAAAATCTAAAGAGGAAAAATAACAGGATGCCTATGATCAAAATAGACAGTTTTTCTTGAACATTTCGAGATCATGGGACCACATACCATGGGAAAGCGCGCTCTTTTTTATTTTCATGCACTACCTATATTTATTTATTATTAGATCACGTATGATGTACTTGGTTCAGTTAGTAATTCATAAGGCAAAAAAAGAATATGAACGAGGAAAGTGTTGAATGCATGCAAAAAATGTAATAAATATAAAGTAATATAATATATATATATGAAATAATATTATATAATATAAAATATAAAAAATATATAAGAATCCTTTGCAAAAGACCGCCCGACATGTTTTTTTTCAGCACACTTCATTTACTTGGGGTGAAAAAAAAATTTCATGAAATCCCGCTTGACGTCAATTCTCAGAAAACCTAAGAATCGTGTTTTGCATGAGATTGAAAGATGCAAATTCCACGATTGAGACAGGCGTTCTCATGCATAATAGCGTTTTTTTATTCAATAGTTCCATACACGCGGTGGTCAAATCCGTGCAAAACTCATGCAGAACCCATGCAGAAACCATGCGTATTCCAGTCCCATGCAAATTCGATGCAGAACTCACAAAAAATCCACGAATTTCTCATTCTACGGGCATGAGTATGCATTAGGGATGAGCGGAAGTACAGCATGAGACCGGAAGTCGGAAGTCGGGAGTTGGAGGAAGTTCGAAATCTGGCGAAATTTGGAGCGATGAATACATCACATCTGTGTTGGCGTGACCCAACGACTGCCAATCGTCCAGAAATCTAAAAGTCAGAAGCTCGCATGAGGCACGAATTCAGGAACTTCCGACTTCCGGAAACCAGAATTCCGCTCATCCCTGGTATGTATGGATTTTGCATGAATTTGTATGCAACTATTGATTTCAAAAAACCGTGTTTTGCACGAGCACGAATGTCTTAATCGTGAGATCTGCGTCTTTCAACCTCATGCAAAACACGATTTTTAAGTTTCCCGAGTACTCTATTCGCCTCGATTTGGCTTCATTTTTTGAATTTGATAAGCACATGATTAGTGAATGTGAGCCTCAACCAGGTCCGAAAATGACTCAATACTTACGAAAAAAAAATCGTCTTGTGATTATATGTCACACAACACAGCTTGGGAATCAAAAACGTCTTTCCTCATTCCACATGACTAAGAGTTTTGGAATGTGCGATGACATTTGTTGCTTAGCAACGTGTCTGCAGAAAAAAGGATGATTGTGTTTGTGACGTTCACCCACGTGGGGGGAATCCGTAAACATACAAAACCTATGGTATGAGAAACGAAACGACTAGTTATATGAAGTGTTACAAGGATCCAAAGTACAGAGTTCCACGTGGGTTGATTTCAACATTGGGAATGTAACTAGTTCGATTAGGAATGACTCATTAACGAGATTTTTATTGGAGTAACTGAGATTCCAGTGAAATCATTATTTTGCCACTTCACTGTAATTTGCTGCCAAAGTATGGCTCCTTAGACTGTTGGCGATTTTGTTATTAAGTGGTTTTTTTTTCTCGATAGGGTCTTTGCACATAGTCGCTTGGTAATCTCCAATTTTTTTTTCTGCAAAAAAAAAAACGCTGATACCGAGACGTCAATCGCTATTGCACACCTGACAGGGAGGCCGTGCCGCACCGCGTAAGTGGAGCGGCGCGGCAGACCGGCTGGGCGCTGTTGTTGTCAGGCATTGCCGTAATTGCTACTTTTATATCCAGCAATGTAGGTTATTGTAAGAAGCCACCCAAGGGAACCATACGCGACAATTCCAACAACGTCCGAGAGCCATAGCCGAAATGGCTTGCCGCGCCGCGTAGGTGGTGCGGTGCGGTCTCGTTTTCAGGTGTACAATAACTATTGAAGCAAAACGCATGCAACATTTGCGCACGGCAGACTCCGTGGAATTTATAAAAACGACCTCCTCTGAATTCATGTGGATGTGATTTGCTCGAAGAAGTCACGTAATAGCAATTTTTACGCCTTTGTGGGATAGGAGTTAGACAGACAAACTACAGAAATTACAATGCAAACTTGTGTTGTTTCTCGTTAGGACCCACAAAGCGTCTAATCACAGCAGTGAAGGCGACGGGCAGCTCGCGCTGCGGTTTCCATAATTACTTCAGACTTTGTTTTTCCATTTCAACTAGTTGTCCAGTTCTTTTCTATATTCCTACATTGCGCCTTCAAACAAACTAGATATCTCGTACCACTTTATATTTAGAGAGGGGGTTGACAATAATTCGATGCCCGATCAGGCATACAAACCACTTCATCCCCCAGAATTCAGAGCGGTTCAGCAAAATATTTCGAATTAATGGGCCAGCAAACTCAATGGTTGGTAAGGCCAACAACTCTTGAGTTAATTTCACCAGGATCGGTAGAAAACACTAAAGTAAAATTAGATTTCGACTGATAACACTAAGGAACACGTGCACTCGATGAGAAGAAAAATAAATGTCGTTTATTATACAAGTAGTACTGAAAACATGATCCTACTACCCGTACTATGCATCACAGAACGTTAATACTTACTCTCACAGCGTTAACGAGTTATAGCTATCGATTGGGTAAAAACTACAGCTGTGAGTTTTTCTTTTGTCAAGAAAATCATACCTCCACCAAGTCAAACAGCTTGTGCACCCCAACGCAACCGCAACGCACTATCGCTGCGAGGCGGCATAGTTGCGGTTGCACACAGGTTCGGACCCGTTTTGACATGCAACACGTGGATTCTAACAGCTTTATTCTGTTAGACTCGCGTCCTACGTGTCAGGACGTGTCAGAACTAGATTAGACCATTGTAACTAAACATTATGGTGGGTTTCACCGAGGACGATAGTTGGTGAGACGTCAGAGAGAAAAATAACGCCGAAAAGTGTACGGCACTTGGAGAGAAACTAGAGAAATGCAGGCCATGCACACAGATTCTGGACTATCGTCGCCTTTGGAACAGACTATAACTGATACGTTAATCGAGATTGCAGCGACTCCACAAGCAATCGATGCAATCCATCCTATAGCTATTGATTGATTTTATCCGCGGGTGACAAGTCCTTCCTAATCTGACCTGCCGGTCGTACAGGAAGTTGAATGTACGACTTGAACAAAAATTGCTGCGTGATCTGGGGCGAAATCAAACTAATCGATAATTTGTGATCTTGAATACTTCTATGAAAACATCAACCAAATACTGATAGAAGTTTATTCACACTAAACCTGATCGATCGATGTGAATGGCAGGCTGTGATTCTGATGACTATTCACAGAATAGACCAGAATATAGCAATTCTCACAAAATAAAAATCACAAACAAACAAAAATAAATAGTACAAGAAAATTGATATTAACATCGACACAGGCTCACAATGAGACCAGCATCGTACACGTATTACATAGTTCGGGCGGAGAGCATGTTCGCCCTCAAAAATGGCACCTAATGAATCGATCGGTAAGAGAGATACCGTCCGTAGTGAAGGTCGTGAAATCCTAGAGGATCCGTTTAGTCTTCGGACTCCTCGAGAATGTCGAATAGTTGTGGTGAAGGTGGTCTGGAAGCGGGTCGCTTCTTTGACGACCTCGTTACCGGTCGCAAATTCGAAAGCAACGGGGAGGTGATGTGGCGGAGAAGCTGAAAATCAATAAATCAATATCTTGACACAAAGCTTCCACGACTAAATTGAAGAAATGACAAGGATTTTTGAAGAAGTTAAGATCTAAGCGCAACTTTTAGTGACACTGGTTAGAAACACGCAAAACGCAGCCGATTTCCTAGCGGAATCAACTAGCAGCGCATTCCCTACGGGACCAACAAGCAGCAAAACAAAAAAGAAAGCGGTGAAATGTTGTTGTTTTATTCAACAAACACCTAAATCGTTGCCTCTACAGTTATTCATTAAAGTTTCCTGAAGCAACACGTTCATATACGCACAGTTAAATTCCTACAAATCAGCGCATCCCATCAAGAAAAGGATTACTGTAGCTATGAGATGAACATTTGTACTATTAGCGAGATCTAACGCATACCATGAGCCATTGCCACAAAAAAACAACTCAAAATAGGTCCTGATGCTCATGTTTTCCTGGGAAAGGATTCAAATCCTGCAAATATGGACGAAATTTGGAGGTCCCAAAACGAAACAGAGTCGTGGAAACAAAAATGGACTGGTTTTTATAGGACAATTCGCGATTCTGCGCAATAACTAACAAAACTTTGCAGCGAAATGATCTCCGCAATGGATAACACAATGATGTGCAGTGCTAGCTGGCAACAACACTAACTAGTAACCAGTTTTCGCCGCCATCTCATGCAAAACAAACAATCATATAAGACGAAAGAAGAAAAATCAATAACGGATCAATAACCCGGCGTAACACCAACCTTCATTTCAATCTCCGCAATACTCGTACGTTTTCGCGACAATTGTTCCTGTTGTTGTTGTTGGTTGTGCAACTGTCGGATGGATGTCCGTGATTTCTCGTCACCGCAACATCCCATCACACAGAATACCGTAATCCAAAACAGTTGAATGCACCAATCGTGAAGTCGACTGATCACCGCCAACGCTACCACTTGCGTCATGTCAGCTTTCGCAATCTGGAAGGAGACAGGTATGAGTAAGTATGAAGTTACTTGCACGTGGAAGTGATTATGTAGCTGAGCGGTGGCTATGGAAGCGTGAGAAAATGAATATGTGGTGAGGGCGGGGCCGGACTGAATTTATAACGTTGCTGTTATTCTCGCTTCTTGCAGAGAAATATGCAAAAAACCAGGTCCAACCCCCCGAGGTGACGCCCGCGGCGGGGTCATGGAACACCGGAACGACGCTGCGAGCAGATAAACAAACAGAATGTTATCGAGGAAGCTCGTAAACGAGGAACACTTCGCCGGAAAACCAGGATGAAAACAGCTGCAACTGCTGGAAACCATGGAAATCCCCCCCCCCGCCCGTCACATCTCTATCGATCGCGCCCAGCTGCCGGATATGGCGCTGGTCACAGCGTGGACACAGCGCAAATCGGGGGCGAATCCCTGGGAAAATTGATCTACCGCACAGTAATTGGTGAATTCGCGCTAATTACTGTGAAATTCACTAATTATACGAATAAATACCTCAATTTTCGTTCGGCTCGTCGACGGCTCCACTTCCAAACAAGCGGATGATGCAGAAACGGCCAGCATTTTCGTTCACGTGCTGTTCCCGTGTTTTCCAGCAAAATCGAATGCAGTTAGCAGTAAGTAGATCAAGCGCACGTGCACTGCACGACGGATGCACGTGCAACGGCGTCGAACCGAGCTTTGCTGACGCCTCGGCCCGCTTTTATACGCCGGTCCAGCCCCCGGAGAGCGAAGGGGCGTGGTCCACGGGGAGTGAGATAGTACGACGCGAGAGCTGCGAACGTGTTACGAGCGCTGGTGCCAAAGAACATGGCGGCGGGGCAGAGACGCAGGGTGCAGGCGATCTCTGCTACTTTGTGAACTGTAACGTTTTGTACGCAGTTGCACTTAGTGGAAAGTAGGGTTTATAGTTCTAGTGATTGTTGGGGTCAACATTTAAGGTAGAAAGGCCTCAAGCATCTAGTAATAACCGGGGGCAACATGCATCATTGAGATTACCCAGGGTAAGCATGTTAACCTCCATGTTACACATTTGCCTTGGGTAGTCTCAGCGATGAATACCAGCGCGGGTAAAGTATTGCTACGTGCCCTTTGGACAGGATTAGGGCTAGAGTAAACCTGAAGCCGTTACCGTTATGGGTTAGGTCTAATCTATTCCATCTTCGGGTAGAAGACTTCAATTAAGTAATAAATATCACCTAGGTTAACTTATGGGTGTGTTGCCTTATCTTCGATCTCGCCTCTGGGAAATTTATGGATTTATGGGTTTCCATTAAAGTGAACGTCTTCTCCTCTCACTTTATTGCTCTCTATCTTTCTCCTGTTCTTCCTGTTTTACCCTTGAAAAGCTAATTTATGTAAACATGAAACTCCTAGATCTTCGATACAATGTTTAAGCTTATTCATTCAGTTCAATCAAAGTAGACCTGATTTATTGTCTTGAAAAAATAAATAAATAAACAAGATATGTTTGAATAAATATATAAATAGATAACATAAGAGAGATCCAGCGTTGGAGTAGTTTTTCATTCTTCTCTTAATTTACCTTCTTTATATAAGGTTGTATTATGATCTATACCTTGTGCAAAATAAATAAGTAAGTATCCTTGTCCATTACCTTAGTATTCGACCGAATCAAATCGAATCAAATGGCTTTGCGAATCACTTGAATGACCACTCATTCAAGACGAAGTGTTAAGAAAATCTAGGAAGAACCCAGATGATTACTCGATATACTGAGCAACTACAAAAGACACAAGAACTTTAGTTTATGGATTTAATATTATAAGTGGCCCAGAAATCGAATCATTCGAATATTCGAATAAATTCGAGTCGAAGAAGCATTGAATAGCCATATTCCCAAAGTTTACAAGATAATGACCAGTTCACCCATGATTTGAGAAGAAACGCCAATTTCTCCTGTGCTTTGTTTTTTATTTATCATTTTTCCAGATTATTTTTTTTCATTTTTCTATTTCGCACGCGTTTTCTTTGAAATTTTTCTCTCGCAAACCAGTGCCGACACCATAAATAAGACCGACTTCGACTCCATTTGACACCCTAACACCACTGGTAGGCTACATAATTATAATTATAGGTATTATTATGCCGATGACCGATCGCTCAAACTAATCGCTCAGCATGTGCCCGGCACGTGAATATTCTAATAAGGTCCAGAGTACATCCGTTCACGTGAATCAGGCTATTGTTGCACCGTACACTTGGGTCTTGGGTCGTATAATTGAACCCCGGCACAGGTCGTCGGCATCGCTTCTGTACAGTTCTCTGGTCCATACGGATCTCTGATCCTTTATGGCTCAATGATCAGGATTATGGTGATGATGACAGGTTTATAATCGTGCAGCACTTGCGGTTTTACCGAGGTGGTTACTAGGGGTTTCCTAGAGGCTTTGAGAGTAACAAGGCATTTCCCACAACTTTCATTTAATATTTATATATTTACGCAATACTTTATATGGTAGTATTTCCTCACTATATTATTTATAACCTAATAATAATGAAGGAAAAATAATTGCATTCAAATTTATGAAAATAATTACATTTATAAACTGCAAATTTATACTCCGAACCTATAATAACCTGTATCAAGTAATCAATGGATTTTTTTCTAGATTTTCGAACGCTTCATCTCGAATGACCACCCATTCAAAAAAGACAAATTATGGGATTATTTCATTATTTATATATAATTATTATATGTGGTAATGTTTCACTTATTTGAATATTACCCAGGGTAAACTTGTTGACTCCTGTGCTAACGATCGCTAAGTTTGTGTCGTGTTTCCACACTCACTCTGGATAACTTCAGTGATGTGTGCGGCCACAAACCTAGCTGGTAACCCTGGGTAATCATACCCACAGCGATGTTCTCGTTTCATAACTTTGATAGATTATTATGCTTTACATTGCCCCATCAACATGTTTACTCATCTGGGACGTTGTCCATGGACCGGATGCATCATAGATATTACTCAGGGTGAACTTGTTGATGTCCGGCTAAGGATAGGTAAATTTATGCCATATTGACACACTGGGTAATCTCAACTATGCATACCTAGCTGCTTCTTATGGGTAATCATACCCAGAGCTGTAAGATTACCCATCCTAGCAATGAGGCATTCGAACCGAGACTAAGATCTGGCATATTTCCAAATAAGAAAGAATATGCTCGCGCTCACTTGTTCTGAACTTTTACCCATTGCGTGGAATAACTTGAGTTTTAAAAATCGGCGCTAACTCCTCGGCCTTCTACTACAATCGGCCTTCTACTGCATATAATCCTTGCGATTTTCACCCTCTCTTAGAAGAGTTACTGACCAGAGTCGACCTGCATCATTGAGATTACCCATGGTAAACGTGTCAACACCTCTATGTTTGCGTATATTTAATGAAGGCGTTAGTGCGTTTACCCTGGGTAATCCCAATGATAGATGCCGACGCAGTGGGTATGGAAACTACTAAGTTAAAGTCCTCGTCTTAGCGGTCTAAAACGCCTTGATAGGTGAGATTTTAGAATGCATTTCTAAGCATCACAGTGTTCTCTGTTACCACCGTTCCGAGGACAAAGTCCTGAAATCATCCAGACGCAGAGCAATGAGGAAGCTGTTAGAGGGTCGGATGGTGCTGTTTGGATTGTTGTGATCATTTAGGTCCCTCATGACCAGAGAACGCTAGTTGTTATGGATCATCTCTTTCATGAGCAGACCACAGAACTCGAAATTCCCAGATCGACATAACTCGGATCTAGTAATATCCTAGAGGCCCTGAGCTCTCAAAAATCCTGAAATTTTGCGGAATATCAGAAGAAAAACTATTTTTATCCACATCTGGCTGCACGACACCCAGCAAAACAAAGTCCAATGTGCATTGCCGACTGTTGGTTTTTGACACTGAAGCCATGGCGTACCACCACCACTGCAAACTCGACTGTCTTTATCACATTACTAATGTGGAGTGTTTGTTGTTTGTGGACTCACCGATGTGAATTGGCTGCTTCAATGCACCCAGCGGTGCCAGTACGGTCGTCAGAACAAAGCACTCGGCGAGTGGAACGATCTGCAATGGAGATAGCGTGTGCAAATGTTGCAAAAGCTACGAACAGTGGGTAACTGAACCGGAGAGGAGGGGAGAGGGTAAATTGGCTATTTGAATTGTGCTACCAGGTATCCCGGACCTGGTGTCATTCTCCAGCCCACATATTCTTGGTCCAAGGTGGTTCGGACGATCGTCTCGTTGGAACCGCGTTAGAAATGCAGTAAAAGAGTTACCAGATGAACAAGGTGGAGGCCACATGTGGCAGCTTACCCTGAGCATGGGTATTTTAAACAAATCACCTGTACCTGGTACCTGTCGGGCTACCTAGAGTCGTGAAGATCTACAGATACAATTTTGGCCAAAGTTGGTAGGCCTGCCTCCCAAACTGTCCTCAGTGATTTCAGCTAGGATAATGTTTGAAAATTCAATTTTTTTCACAAACAGGAGGATGCTGTTACTTAGGACCAGATAAAAATCGAATAACTCAATTTATTCAATAATAGACTAGATCCGAAGAATTCAAGTATCCAAAAAATAACATAGTTCTAAATGTTTTCCTCTTATTTCTGAATGACTGTATTGCTCATTCTTTTAAACATCCAGACTGTAGGCTCCATCGAAGTCGAATTTTCGAATTTCGAATAAATCGATAGGCATCTAATGCACTATTCGGTCCTGATTATAACAATGAGAACAGACTCAAATTTTCTCATAGCTTACGTCACCAACTCATTTATTTCAAGACATCATGGAATTTCATCGTTTCCAACGTTAGAATCTGCGGAAAATATGGCTTGGATGACAAATTTCAACTAGTTTACCTATATTTGTCATCCTAGTAGTCCTGTCTCAGCTACAGTTACTGCTATTATCTCACGGTTTCTGGCTTTACTACGGTTATGGAAGTAATGTCGTGGTGAGGCAACCCAAATCAAACCAATCCGGCACAAGCGGCGGAGCCCTTGAAGAGTCATCACCCTGGGTTTAAATTTCCTGACAATAATCACTACTAATCTGGAGTAATTTAGAGGCTAACTTCCCACTCCTACCTGTTTTGCCACTTGCTAAACATAGCTAATACCCTGCCAATGAGTAAACACCGGGGTAAGACCGCTAAACTGAAGCCAATTGCAAACAAACCACGAACAGTTCCAAGTTTTTGTCGTTGAGTATGTTGTCACCGGCGCAAGGGCCTCTTTACACTGCTAGGCGGGGGACGAGTGAATGAGGCGCTTGATTCTGTAACTTGATCCTAGCTTTCCTGGACGGCAGCGACTAGGGGGATCAAATACAGATGAGCCAAGCGAAAAAGAGGGCGGTTAAGCAGTGTTGTATCGATTTTTCCTTCACCTATCGTAATTTTTAATTCTAAAATTTGTTTTGCTCTAATTCAGAATTAATTTCGAAGAGTTTTAATTAAGTTACAGTTGAAATATTTCGAAAAGTTTTATCATTGTAACAATTTCACTACCATTTTTTTTTGAGTCCACATAACCTCACAGCGGATCGGTCCATTCAATCTCGAACTCATTTGATTTTGCGTCGAATAGATTGTATTGTACGCATCTGCACAACTCCACAAGATCCTTACCAACGTTGCACAGCTCCATGCCTATTAGGATTTCCCCAGAAACACGTGCATATGGCCCATGTGAATCATCAGGAAAATGGGTGATCTCTTACCAATGGGTATTAGTGCTAATAGACATGAGATTACCTATTTTGGCCATAACACCTGGGTATAGACAACGTCACGTATAGGTGAATGTGGTCAGGTAAAGGATAAATTTGGGTTGTTAACGTATTTACCACGGGTAACCTGAACGATGCATCATTGGTAAGAACCTGTTTTGGCATGCTAATTTCTAGTTTACTGAGGCCGCATGCATCACTGAAAACAAACCCTGGGTAAACGCAGTAACACTCCGCAAATTTACGCGTCGTTGACACGGGCATCAGCAGGTTTACCCTGGGCAATTTCAGCTATGCATCCGGGCACTGATTGCATTGACCCTAACCATCCAGTAATTTTTCTTGCTCACTAATTTTTCTGTCCACAATTCTTTCAAAATCACTGGCAGTAGCGGTCTCTGGATTTTTCGGTCCTGTGACGTTTTTCACGTGAAATATTGCTTATTTCCCCCCTCCCCCACCTCCCCCCCCCCAGCAAAGTTCTGACTCACGTTTAAAATAACTGTCCTATTCTCCTTGACTCACTCCAGATCAAAGTACCTTGGGCTAGGCTCTAGCACGATTCCATAGCTTCCACAGCTGTAAAGGACGAAGTCCACCAATTCCCTAGTCGCGTGTGTGTGTGAAATGAAGAAAACGTGCTCCAATTGTCATCGTTCTTTTGAAGGTCGTGACGACAACAGAGTATGCGTGTTAGCGTGTGTGTGCGTTTGTTCTCGCGTTCATAACAAGGAAATTCTCGGCTGGTTTTCAACGTGCTGCGGCCAGCACACAATGAACGATCGCATCACCGATGTGGGTGCAAGTGTTGGACGCGAGCACTCCCCAGCCCTCGTGCAAATCCAGGCCTGGATCCCAGGGATCAGGAAGACAGCTGCCTCGTTGATGGATAGCTGTTTCTGACTGCTCGGGATCCGTTACGAGTAAGTTGTGGGTGGCACAGATGCTCTGAGGAGAGTAGGGGCTCCTGTTCATAACCCCCGACCCCCATATCTGTGAATTTCTCTGGTAGCCGAACAGTAGATCCATACAATTCTCGTTTCCACCTCATACAGAAAAAACTTCAGGGAATTTTTTTTGCCAGCAATAAAAATGCTTGCAAAAAAAGCTCAGGTTAGGATACTTCCAAATGAATGAATGCATGCATGCATGCATGAATGAATGAGTGAATGAATGAATGAATGAATGAATGAATGAATGAATGAATGAATGCATGCATGCATGAATGCATGAATGAATGAATGAATGAATGAATGCATGCATGCATGAATGCATGAATGAATGAATGAATGAATGAATGAATGAATGAATGAATGAATGAATGAATGAATGAATGAATGAATGAATGAATGAATGAATGAATGAATGAATGAATGAATGAATGAATGAATGAATGAATGAATGAATGAATGAATGAATGAATGAATGAATGAATGAATGAATGAATGAATGAATGAATGAATGAATGAATGAATGAATGAATGAATGAATGAATGAATGAATGAATGAATGAATGAATGAATGAATGAATGAATGAATGAATGAATGAATGAATGAATGAATGAATGAATGAATGAATGAATGAATGAATGCCTCATTGATTGTTAATATATATGTAATGTTTTAGAAACTCTTTTATACATACACCATTCTTCACATTTTTACTATGTTTATTTACTTTTTATTTTCCTAATTGAACATTTTCTTCTTTTCCTTTTCCTTTCAAAGGTCTAACCCTACTTGACGAGAAGTTGGACAAAAATATTTATTCGTAGTACAAGGTTACCTCATTGGTGTAAGAGGAAAGGTGCGTTACATATCCGTTTCTAGTGACTTTGTCGTTGTCGTTGCTACTCCAAAAATGCAAAAAAAAGGTCAAGAAGTTGTATCGGAAGGTACATATATCCTAAATTGTTCACAAACCACTGGAAACAGACCAGACCTTCTTACCCTTTGTGGTCACGATTTCGTTGAAAATTTCAGCAGTGTGACCAATAGAAATCAGGGGTGGTATTCTCCTTTGCTTTTTCTGCCGCCAAACTTTCCGCTGTCAATGACACATTCCTTGTCATCGTGTCTGATTAACATGAACTTTGTCCCCAAACTGTTCTTATCTTCCTTGTGATTACATGCAGTGACAAAAACTCTAAAGAGGCTTCAATGATATTGGTAGCTGGCTGTTCTTTGCGCCCGTTACACTTTAGATAGTTTTGTACGTAAATGCACATCACGCACCTCGAGTATGTACATCCGCACTTCTTTTTTGCAGCGCACGCGCAAAAACGACTAGGGAAACCCGCTGCCGACGGAGTTCTGTAAAATTGCGTCGCTTTACACTGCAGGCGCTGCGGCAATGTGGACTTTGTCCTTGGGGCTTACGTTATGACACAGTTGCGATATCGTCAAACAGAGTGTGTATTCTGCTGTGGCACTTTTTTATGTTTACAAAAATTGGAAATGACAGCCTACACTACAGCTTAGCGCTAATGATCAGTGATGCGATGAACTTTGTGGTCCTAAAAACACCGTTCGTTCTTTGGAGCATCGTACAGACCGACGCTGATACACGAAGGGCAGCTTTTTGCTGGTGGTCGTTATGCCACACCACGTGCCGGTCTATCACGATGCATTTCTCACTGCTATGAGAGGTAGAAGAGGGCTAGGGGATCTTTAGTCACTAAATGGGGAATGAATCCTCGGATGTGGGACTCATACCCCGTCTTTTTTGTGACAGGATCCATGTTCCTGCCAAGGTTGTTAAATTCGTTCAGTTTTTCATGCAGAAATCAGTTTCTTTTTTTTTCTGGGAAACTACAGCTGACTGGTTAAAAAAATGGTTATGAATAATTGAGTAACCTGATCTTGCAGACTTTATAGACCGGGAAACTCGTCCACTTTGTTCCACGAGGCTACAGATCAGTCAAGGGTACTCACTAATCCTTCAGCTGAGGTTGTGAACAAAATGCTATAATCCCACGCTGACACTGGAAGTCATTCCTTAAAGGTGGAGCTGTGTAACTGGGATGGGTGGTGCAGGTGCAGCTCTATGATTGGCTAACTCGCTCAACTGGCCAATCACAGTGCTGTGCCGCACCGCCCTTTCCGAAAACAGCGCTAGTTATCCTTTTCCAATTTTTTTCCATTTTTTTCGAAAAATTTGTTGTTGAAAAATTTTTGATAACTTTTTGCCTCAAAACTAACTTCGTATACGTAATTTCAACTGGTTACGCGCAATTGTAGGCTAGCCACGCCCATTCCCTCTTCTCGAGAAGGAGTGTCCCCCACAGTCGCTCTTTTCTAAAAGCCTGTCAGATTGAAACATGAACTTCAATCCAGGTTTGCATGTCGTGCAATCACGGACAATGTACACAAAAGGCGCAATGGAGAAATTGCCCGTCAAGAGGTGCTAAAGTGGATTGTCGCGCATAGAATATGGGAAAGTGTGGAGAATTCAAAGGGTATCATAGAAATTGTTGAGTTCAGATTCATTGGCCTGTGTTTGCATTGTCTGCAATCACGGACGTTGCGCATGATTGACAGAAGTCGCCAAATTTAAGCAGCAGAATTTAAAATGTGGTTGTACAGAGGAAGAACTGATCAGTTTCCCTTATACTACCACATGAGATGCTGCAATGCAGATTTTTCCATTTGTGCAGTTACGTCCAAAGCTTCCACTGAGTACCATGGCCTGGATGCATCATTGAGATTACCCAGGGTAAAGTGTTGATACTCGTGTTAATGGCGGGTAAATTGGAGAGATGCAAGCAGGTTTACCCTGGGTAATCTCAGTGATACATGAACCCAGTGGGAAATTAAAACTAATAAAAATATTTTTCTAATAATAAATAATGAATAAAAGTTATTTTTATAATGACAATAAAAATAGACAATTAAAAATTAACTGATACAAGAATTTTTTGCATTGTAAATTAATTTCAAAAGTTGATTCTCGGGGGGGCGTCCCCTTGCGTCCGCCACTGCAGGACGGTCTTAGTTTTACGGTAAGCAACTTTGCCGTCGAAATCCGCAAAAAAAGGAAAAAAGAAAAATGCTTTCCACACCCCCCAATTTTGCTATTCTTTAGGATCAGTCCCTCCACATCAGGGATTTGTGGCGCTTTCGCAGGTTTTTGACGATAGAGCTATTTATCCGCAGCTATTTCACGAAATTTGATTGTTGTTCACTAAACGTTCAGGGAACTGTAGAATCAGCCAATGTCAGTTCAGCGATCTTGCCTGTCATCTGTTCCGACCACTTATTCAGACACCAAGTGCAAGCGATAGTATTCAACGATCACGTGCACTTGGTGTCTGAATAAGCGGTCGGAACAGATGACAGGCAAGCAGTTGTCAAAATATGTGGGAGTGGGTGGAATAGTGTGGTCCCGGGTGGATCTGGATTAGTGAAAATATGATTTTAAATAAGCTCAAGAAAGAAAATTCACGTATTTGAAATCTCCCTATGCAGAAAGTCCGCAGGTTTTCCAGATTCTTTCCAGAACCTTCTCCCGGTCCATGCAGATGGCTTCCAATTCCAGGGTTCTGGGTGTCCTTACAAGTTCGCCACGCACCCCCAGAGACCATCCGGGGACGAGCGACGATCAACTGGGACGAATGAACGGCGTTCGATCATCGATCATCCCGACCATCAACAGCAGCAGCAGTAGCAGTAGCAGCAGCGTTCGAGGAGCGGTATGGTCTTTATTGTTCGGGGTATCCATCATTGTTGGCCCGGATACGGGGTTTTCCAGGGATTAGCGGGTGGCTGGGATTAGTTGGATCCATAGCGTGCTCTGTGCAGGATTTCAAAGTTTTTTAGGGCTTAGGATGTCTCAGCAGAGCAAAGAATGGTTTTTCCCTGGATTCTGATGGTAAAGTGCCTCTGGGTCCATGCTCCATAGCGCTGAAGGAGGATTTGAGAGATAAGCCCCGATTCTTCCTGGTGTGCAGCCCCAACTATGGCGACTACGTTGAAGATTAGCTTCTATAAGAGTCAAGTGAGAGTTTTGGCCCAAGGGCCACAAAGCTCTGCGACTATCCTAGAATCCTACCTTCCCATGCAAGTAAGCCAGTATTTTTTACGAACATCTACCAGCTTTACCCAGGATTTTTGGTCATCCAAGGATTCTCGGCGCCATTCGCCCACCCACAGAACGACCAAAGTCCTAGTGGAACAAGTTGTTTGCCTTCAAAATTTCACTGTTACAAAACATACAACCTCAGCACGACTCGCCGTCTCGCCTACCGTGAGCAGCTGCTGGTGGTGGTGCTGCTGTGCACGTGCACAGTATTTCCGTATTGCATTGTTGACAGTGACACTGTACCCCAGTGGTAATGTTATGTGCATTCTATGTATGTTTATGGTAGAGACTTTCGAAGATTGACAGTGTTGTTGTTGCGGTGGAAGTATCATCGAATATAGGGGAGACTTTCACGGTTACTGGAAGGTCTTCTCTTGGGCAGCATGCATCGTTGAGATTACACGGTAAAGGTTTAACCACCACGGAAGATTACCCATCGTTATCGTGGGTGTTAACAAGTTTACCCTACTTAATGTCAATGCTTCATCCAGACCGGGACTATGATAGGAATTCAATGCTTTTCCATTTCAAAACATTGGTATAAGATGGGAGGTGCTGAACACGAATATCGTACCTATTTTGCACCGTAACAACGTTTTTACAGGGTTACGGTGGGTATACGGTAAATACGCTATCTCAAAGAATCCTCTCAGCTTTTGCAAAGACGTGTAATTTCAGATGCTGACCACGATTATTAACATCAATTCTCGCGAAACTGCCATTCCCCTATCTGCGCGGATACTGCGAGATATCGTATCTACCGAATACCGTATCTCACCCTTGTAAAAACAGTATAAAATGGATATGATATTCGTGTTCAGCCCCTCGAGTAACCTTAGTAAGCGAAGTTTCAGCGAAAGAAATTTTCCTGAATTTTTGGTGAGCCGGATGTGGAGGAATAGTGCCAAAGTTTCTGCTTTATTACTAATATGGTACGTGATTATATCGATTTTTGGAGCACCTTGAGTGTTAACAATCAATAAATCAATAAATAAACAGAGTGAGCTTACGTTAGTGATGAGTTTCCGTGGACAACTACTCAGCCTAGGGATTGGCAAAGAATGTGACAAAGGTGACTAGTAAGGAGAATGAGGGAGAAGGAGACGATGATACGAATCAGAGATTGAGAAAAATTTTAAAAAAAATAGGTTAGAGATGAGATCAAAAGGAGATAAAGAGAATAGAGGTGTGTAGAGCATATGGTATGCACTCAGTAGTTCAACCAAACCACACACTATTTACAGAATAGAGGAGGGGCGGGGGGGGGGGTAAGGAACCCGACAAATTTTATCCAAGGCTTCATGATATATTATTGGCTATTCAGGCCCGAGAATAATATCCTTTTTTTAATCTTCCTATCCTCATCTACAAGCCATTGGGCTTCCGTCTCTTTAACATAAAGAATGATCTCTCCTGGACGTGTTACCCTGCCCGGTACCAAGAGGCTATAAGAGGTGAGAGTTTTATAGAGATGGAGAGAGAGGGAAAGAAAGAAAGAAAAACTTCAAAACTCATATGTAAGTTGCAATAATTCGCACGATCTTTTTGTCTTTAGCTTCGACAGTAATTTAAATCTAATTGGTTCAAAAAATTCAAATTGAAATTGAATTTCAGTCAACTTACCCTTCAGTTTTAACTTTCTTATTTTCGAGTTGGAGTAAAAATTTGCGGTAGCAGTAGGGTTATGAAAATTACATATGATAAGGGTGATGATAAGGGATGTTATGAAAAGGAAATCAAACTGTTTGAGCCAAGAAAATTTGATGAATGTATGTAATTCTCAATTTCATTCTAATTTCTGACCAATGAGACGATGGCAAGGATCCAGGAAAACGACAATGATCCTTGCCAGCTTGATATTATAATATTCTTAACTATGATATAACTGTGATATGCTTACTACAACTTACTACGTATACCCATGATAATGCTGTGATATTATAATCCTTAAGTCTTCAAAAATTCATAAAATGTTAAAATTACGTCAAGAATCGTTATGGTTGTACAATAGTGCTTGAAAAGCATTCATAGCCCCCAATCGTTCAAGTCACACCTATTAACCCACATTCATTCGTTGTTTACTCTGAATTACCACACCCAAGTTTTTCGCGGCGAGAGTTGATACGGTAGTCGCGGAATGAGTGGGCTTCCCTTCAAAAGTCAAAAGTCAAGGTTATTACAACGAAAGAGCGCTTTATTGGCGTCACCAGAACTTTTTCCTCAATCAGGGTACCACTGCCACTGAGTTGTCCAAATAATACAGTGATTACTAAATGAATAGCCTGAAAATATTGGAATTTTGTGACAGTTCACCGGGTCAGCTGCTCTGGCACTGCTGCAACATTGCTGCAAGCCTTTTGCTCAGTTACTTTACAATATCTCATGGCCACTCACTTCCACAGCGCTATATGACAAAGATCAGTTGGTGGTGCACGTGCGCGGCACATGCCACCACCACGGGGCCGGGGCCAACAGCAAGCCCAACGGCGGCCCCTCATATATTATCGCATGTCGTGCCGTCTGCGATATTATCCTGCTCGGGACCTCGGGAAAGTGTTCCATTGGTCGCTTAGGGATAAAATGGAGGGATCTCTGGTCAACTGTGGAAAATTCCCTGTGAAAAAGGGGGTTTCCGCTTGGAGGAGCCACAAGAAGTCTGCTATTGGCTGATGGCAACATTGCAGCAGATGAAAAGGAAAATAACAGTAATTCCCTCTATGACGAGTATGAGTCTTTGTATTGGTGTTTCCCTGCTATACTAAGAGAAAAATTTGAAGAGGCACAGAAGTTTTTCCGCAACTCATTATTGATAAGGGAAAAGTTGCGAATAGCACATGCCACACTATCAAAATTAATGAAAATATCTGTCTAAGCTGCTCCGGGAAATTATATTTCCCTCATAATTTTTCCTGGAGCACAAGATATGGCTAGTGTTTTGAATGATTAACTAAATAAATAACCATGAAGAGAACTTGGAATCTTACGCAATCTTGCACAATTTAGTAGAAAGCGAGCAAATAGATAAATAGACAAGCACTTTTCAGAAGAACTAATTCCGAAACGAACAAATAAATTTTTTATTGACCCGGTTTGTATACTAGCATGAAAGGTATGAAAGCTTCTAGAAAAAGATTGAAAGGAAAGGTGAAAAAAAAACAACCAAAAATGAGTGAGAGTAAGGCATTCAAGTTTCTCTCACATAGAAATACTACTGGACTTATTGTGGTGAGACCGCACTGATGGTTCTCTGGGTAAAATCCAGAGAAAATACGCGAAAATTGTTGGCCTGGCGAAAAAAGAAAAAGAAATTGGCGCTTGGCCGATTCCTTTATAATTCCGGCTTAACATCGCATAAGCTGTGCACGTTGGAAAACATTGGCAGACTTCTCTCTGTTTCGAGATAGATACTGTGGTTTTTGCTTGAATCCTCGATAAATTGCGCATATTTCCCTCACTTCTCCCAATTTCCATGGAAATTGAGGCGAAATTATCCATGTAGAAGCATCGAACTATGGCAACGACGGAAATAAAATTTTAAAAAAACAAAAACGGATATGTCATCCTGATGCTGAGCCGAGAATGATACCTTTCAAAAATTCTGAGGCAGAGGATTCCACAAAGAAAATTCTGCTAATTCGGTTTGAAAGGGGGAAGGGAGCATAGCCTGGTGGGTTTTCTTTCTTAGCCGAACAGGCGATCGAACGGGTAGGTTACCGTAAGACGCAGGTTTGACTACTGTGCATGTAGTTGAAGAGGTAAGTCGATAACTACGTGTGGAAACTCTATGTTAGGGATATTTGAGATCTCAGGAAATTGTTGAAGCTTTGGAAGTCGTATCGCTCCTCCACGGTGGTTGCTCTCTTTGGACAAACGCTAAAATTTCTTGCAAGCCCTCACCAATTTGCTGTTGTCTGGAAAAAGTCTAACATCAAGACCTTGCATGTGTCCCATCGAAAAATCATCTTGGATGTCTAGCAGTTTTACGAGGGCCTTCTCGTCTCCTGTAGCAATAACCCTTAGAGATCCTCAACCAGACCCACTTGATTTTCCGGGCTTGGGCCTGTATGCACTGTTTAGATTACCTAGGGTAAACACGCTGACACCCTTTTTTAACGATGGGTAACTTTGTGTGTCGCTAACAAGTTTACCAGTGTAGTCTCAGTTATGCATGTGGCCTCTGCTTTTAAATCCACTCGTTGAAAATGTTACGGTAGCTGAATTGCTGGCCTGCTACGCGTTATAGAGACCTATAAGACCTATACATCCGGTCCCATTCACCCCCACACTATAAACGACCGTGAAACGGGGCTTTACGGCCGTCATAGTGATCAGAGAACACCCACTGGGCAAAGTACACACCTCTGTGAATGGGATCTCTGTTCGGACAACTGACACAGATTCGTCAAGTACAATAATGGTGCTGCGACAAATGATGTAGTAGTAAAAATGCTTTTTGAACGCGCAATTCCTCAAACTAGCTAATATTTAGGGAAACTAATCACATTCTCAGGCATTTCCTGCCTCTTGGCCACTTCCTAGCAATTTCCTGGATTTTCCCATACTTTTCTGATGCCCCAACAATTCTGGAAACATTTCTCTGCTTCTCTGCTGCCTATCTCTCCCGAATAAGCCTCAACAGCCCAAACAGCTTGCCGGAGGTCGAGGCTGCACGATCACAACGGACACATTTTGCACGTAGTGATCGCACGTACTCTGGCGCGGAACCGATTCTGCGTCTCCTCACTACCAACACTGTTTCTCCGGGAGCATGCGATTCACATGTGCTAAAAAGCAATTTGGGTACGGTAGCACCCACGGTGTGACGGACGGGCAGGCGGCGGCGCTCTGAGACAAAGAACGAGATTCGTGGGGTGGCGGTGTGAGAAGCAAATTCACGGGGGTTACTGTAGGGATGTGGGATCTTTTCAAATCTCCGGTCCAAGGGATGAATGGCTTAAGTATTAAAGGGATATCAAAAAAGGACCGGAAGGAGTACCGGGGGTGGGGGGAGGCGCGGGTATATGTACTGCAGAATCTTTATCCTCTCAGGAGTAGGTTTTGATGATTTGAGATAGTAATTCGAGGAAAATTAGGGAAATTACCTTTTTTGCAGCTAAATCCATCTCAGGACCTGTCCAATGCCTATTGTGTACCTATCAATTTGTTGCAGATATTGTACGTTTATATAAAAAGACTACTGGTCAAAAAATAACAATAATAATAACTGCGTTTTTTCCTTACGAACCTAGGAACGAATCGAGAGTCAGGTCATGACTTTTTTCTTTCGCTTCTTTCAAAATATGTGTTTTTGTTTATTTTTATCCTATTTTGTTTAATGTGCATCTCTCTCTTTCACTTTATCCCAGGAGCTATTTGGCATTTTGAGATCGCTGAGAGAATGTTTCCTTCACTATTTATAGCTTACTAGTTTTTGATTTTTTTCTACTTTTGTTTCTTTTAAATTTTTCTCTAGTGAAAAATTCACTACGGGCCCTCTTCTTAACAGCATTCCTTCGCGCAGTGTCCTCTAAGGGGGTCTGTTACCAATAAAACAATTATGGTAGTGAAAATCTTTGGAGTGGATTTCAAAGAACGTGTATAGGCTTCTATACATGGTAGGTAGTAGTTCATGTTGATGTACTATGAATTATTGTATCACCTTGTCTGAAAGCTTCTTCAAATGAATGAAAACCTTAGACGTTTCCGAAAAAAAAATCGCTCTCCCGGATTGGACTCACGTTGTGGAATACAGGGTGGCCCATAGTTATGGTGACACCATGCAAGCTTGCACTTCTGGAAATTATTCTGGATTGATGCTCCTCACTCGGAATTATATTTATTTATTGGTTAGCTCTTGTTCATCACTTCCAATATTCACATAAAGCATGGGAAGTTGGTTCCTACCTACTGTCGTAGCGGAACCAAAGCCCATTTTTAGAACGATAGTGTTTTGGCACGCTGCGTTTTCAAATTGTTGATAGCGTCTAAGAAGTCGACTTACACAATGATTCGAAGCGGTGAAGAGTTGGGAACAAATTCTTATGGAACTGGGAAAGGAAGGCTTGATACTATTTGCAGGAAACGAGAAAATGGATGAAGATTTCAATGGTTTTGGCGATTACCACTGAGAAGCCCACAATTCCACTTTTCAACATTTCATTGGCCAGCTCGTTCGCTTTTCGGGATAATGGCTCAGCCAAACCATTGCAGAGATAGGAATCTGCTGATTTCTTCCCTCATGGATGTTAAAACGAAGTTCATTTGGTCAGAAGTGGGGTTGATACAGCCGGCATGCCGGCATCAATGAGATTGTTATATGCATGATATTTCCCATTTCGATATATGCTTTTGTTAAACGTTCAATAACCAACAAAAATACCATGTTACAGTTTCATGCGAAGTTGAAATGAGTTCTGGATGAGTGTTTATTTTTCCACCATAGTTATGGGCCACACTGTAGTATTCCTCCGTAAACAAACACGTTGTTAGGAAACAGAAATCGTTGAAAATCAGCTTAAACTGCTCGATGGTATTTCTGGGGACGAATCAGAACCTTCCACATCCTCGACCCACCCAAGGATATGCAGAATTGTTCCGTGGAAGACGAAATTTTGGAGTTCATATCCAGAAGGGAATGGTAAGCTTGAAGCTGTGTCACTTGGAAATAGCAGCTATAACTCGAATCCTGTTATTTTCTGGAAAAATAGTAAGTTACACATTTGCTTGGATCAGGCAGTTTATGTTATCTGTTGAAGCAACGCACCAGAATCGTTGGAGTTCCCAAATTCGATGTGCTATGTACAGTCTTTATTTTTTCTCTGTGTCTTTAAATCCCTTGGTTTGCATACATGTGTGTTTACCATGAGATTTGAAAGAAAAATTGAAGCAGTGCCCCAAGTCTGAGGTATAATTATGGATTATAGCTTCGATTACTTATAGATTACTTATTATTACTTATAGATTATAGCTTCGACCACTACAAAGCTCCAGAATTATGATTTTTAGGAGTTATTTCGGCGGAGTATATATTTATCCAGACTGCCCTTGTGGCTGTGATTGAAGGACGTCATTTTAAATTTTCCTAACAACGTGTTTTGCCCTTCTCTTTCCACTTTTTGAGGACAATGTACTTTTCAATGCTCTTGTCGTCCAGAAAAATTAGACAATCTCGGGAACGAATGACACCCGTTTCAGATACCGTCTCAGCTGTCTTGTGGTACAATAACGGGGTAGAACAAAGTCCTCGACCAAAACTTCCACAGAAGTTTTCCCAAGAAGGTGCTAGTTTTGTTGTCTGACAACATGTTTTCGATATTTGACATAGTCCAACGGTTTTTGAGGGGAATGGCAGCGCCAGAGAGTAAACTATGGCACCTTTTGCCATTTCTGACAGACCGTTGTAGAAAATTTAAATTTTTCCACCTTTTATTTATGAAGGGAAACTAGAGGAGTTTGGCCGAGGCTTTGTTGCCATCCTGTAGAGATAAGACATTTTCCAGTTTTCCATAGAGGCATCTGCACAAATGTGGGCGCTGACTTTTCTATAACGAGCTGTTCGAGCTCTCTATAGGAAATTTCGGAAATTTCATGGAATAATATCCTTTAATTCGGCTACTTGTGGACGGCCACCTCCGATATTTGATGTTTTGAATTTGGGACAAGAATCTCCATAGGGACTTTCCTACCTTCCATAAAAGGACGGCAAAATGATCTGGTATAACCCGAGAACAGTGCGCTATTTTTGTCTTTCAGAGTGAATTCAATCTTTCTGTAGCACTTAAATCATCTAGCATGATTCTTCTGTGCTCTCTATACCTCTCAATGCCTTTGAATTAAAGAACACTCCAAGAAATAAGCAAATAGGTTAAAAAAACCACTTCTGTTCGTGCATTTCGATACTTCCGCTGCACCAATTTGACTTTTGAACCACTATTCGGGCACGTCACGCCTTTGTGTGGCATCTGAACACTGCCTTTTCTTGTTTCATTATCTATGCGTTGTTAAATGGACCGTAATGATGCGTTACAAGGCCGGCTTAGCGAACTGTACACTTGGAAAAGGTTAAGGTCGTTCAATAGGCAGTCCTAAGAAAGGCTCCTCATGCCTTTCTTACTCCGGCTGGACACAAACTCGAACAAAAATCCTTTGTTGGCGGCTATTTTTTCCAGGCTGATGATGACGTCATACTAGTTTGCAAGCTATTTTTAGCAAAAGCTTGTAAACTAATTTATTCCAGCTTGTTTGCAAGTGTTTCTGAGAAATCCTTGTTTTCGACTTGCTCCAGGGGTTCTAAGAAGGACATCAGAGTACTGGTAAATTTTACGCTTTTCCAGGAAGAGGATCCAGGTACATGAGAGTCTAGAAAGGTCAGCAATTTTAATCCATGTACGGTGAACTAAGGCCCACGCGAAGACCCCAGCAGAAGCTGGATTTCGGATTGCCCAACATGGCCAAATTTGGCTCTGAAATTTGTTCTGCTAGAAAAATGTCAACAAAAAATAATCTAAACCAATCACCTGGTCAAGTTAAGCTCCAGTTAAGTTAAGTTAGTTAGGTTAAGCCAAGATTCACCAAGTTACCCAAGGCTACTACCACGTAGAATCTGCATATATCTAGATTGGTTCCGATAGGTTTGGACAAATTTTGTCCTCTACCTTTTGACCGTGAGAATATCAATGGCAAAATTTGACCGTAACGGTCTAATCGAGATTCAGTCTCAGCTGAACTGCTGTGAAATTTTGTGCGAGTAGCAAAATAGTAATACGAAATAGTACGTAGTGAAAACTTGATTCACAAAATGTTTTTTTTAAGTAGTTCGAGCTGGAATCTTAGCATAGTTCTGTGGTAAAGTAGCACTGTTGCTTGTTCTTTTAATGCTTCCTCCCTTCTTCTACTACTTTTTCCCTCCCATTCCGGAAATACAATTTCAGGACGCCTTCATTGGTCAACTTGAGCATCTCCACAAAATCCTGGAAAATTTTCGAAAAAATCAGTGTGTTTATCACAAGAACTTGCAAAATGTTTCCTGCAGAAGATGTTTACCCAGACAGAAGAGACAGTTGTCCAGGGGTTCATACTTGTCCTCTCGCCCACGTCGTCTAGCATTCTGCACTAACAGCGGCATTGTGTTGCGTAACACACAGCGATTGTTTACCCCGAATGTTGCACTTCGCGACTCGAATCGCTCACCCTCGCGATAATATATTTGATACACACTGGTCCTGGGTCAGTCGGCACACGTGAATCGCACAGGCAATCGCGAGCACAGGCTCTGTACACACTACGAAGTTTTACGGCAGATAGGGAGATTAGCAGGGGTACTGTAGTGCTAACAGATCTTGGGGCATGTTTCTGGAAGGGAGCGGGTTTACTTTTGGGGAAAATGTGGTTCATCTAGGTGGACAACGAGAATTCAGTGGATAACGTTTCGTAGAATGGATTTTTTAAATGGTAATTTCACTTGTTACCCCTAGTCTTTTCATTTGTCTTGTGACACTGGGGAATATTTTGGGCCAGAAGGGGAACAAAGGAACAATAGCAAGGAAAACAGGATTAAGAAGGGGGGGGGGGGAGAGTGGAGGGTGAAAATCTGTTTCCACAAAGAGGAAGGGGGGGGGGCTATAAGGATATTGCCTTACTTCCATTTTTCACTGAACAGTCTTTCTATTAGGTTGTAAAAATAAGTCGGTCCGTTTTTCGAAGCATTGAAGTTCCATAGAGGTAAGGACTCGGAGATGGCTGCTGACAGTGGATAACGAATAGTCGGGACAACTCGTCCACCTGGGATAATTTCCGCCCCCTACAGTTAAGCTCCACCCAGTTTATCATTCGCGCGGCAATTTTTTGATGCCCCAACATTCTGCCCTTCTTTATTTTTTTTATTTTGACTTGTTATACTATTCATTTATTTCTCTAGCCTGAGAGGTGCGGGGAGGTGAGGGCTGAAGGGGTGCGAGGGGGGTGGCATTGAGTTCGAATCATCAGTAGGCTAGATCCAGAGGGAAAGATGGAATAGGCGGAAAGGAGAAGAAAAAAGGGGAAGAAGACGGAATCAGATGAGCCCAATATGCAGAAAAGTCGCTGGAAATACCGCGCCCCAATGTCATCCTCGTGCTCCAATTGGGCGCATGTTAAGATTATCGAACACCTACTAAGCGCGCGCGTCAGGCCGCGGTAAGGCAATGCGTAGTAGACCGCTGTTCCAGGTTCTTTCCCAGAAATAACAGGCTATATTTGACCTAAGCTGATTAATAAGGTGCTAGGATGAGTTAAAGCACATCTATAAACCATTTTTGGTTGTCTCTTCCAAAGTTCAGCAAGGCAAAATGGCCTGACGCTACGCTTGTGGCGTAAGTTAGATGTACCGGTCTCGGGTGCATGACTGAAATTACCCGTGGTAAACGTGTTAACCTGCCCAAATTTACCCTCTGCCCGTCTACCATCAACATGTTCACCCGTGAAGTTGTCTATACCCAGCTGTTACATATAGATAGTCACACCCACAGGTATAAGATTACCCATTTTTCCAGTGGTGAATCCGGGCCCTGAGAATAACGTTAGCCACTAGCTTAGCACGTGAAATCACACCGTTCAGCGATTGCCCTTTCTAGGCTACCGTAATTCGCACAGATGTCCATAAAGCGCAACGCACCAGAGATCGTGACGTTGTCGTTGGCTGTTCAGGAAACAGTCGCGACCTTCTGGGGGAAACCTCCGCGATTGCAACGATCAACAGGTTCAGCTGATTCATCACAGGGCAAAGTCCAATTTCGACGACGACTAGGAAGTCGTCGTCAAAAATTTGGACAGCAACGTTTGCAGGATTCACGTGACCACAGTATGTGGCAGCAAAACTCGTCCAAAGGGTAAAGTATACGATGAGAATGGAAGAACGGCTGCAGAAACAGCACCGTTGTTTTTGTTGTGTTGCTCAATGCTGCATGAAGAACTAGCTTTGGTAGATAAGTTTAGTTCTTTTGTTTATCTGATAAAAATACCAGTGTTTTTGAAAATTTCTGAGGTGAGATAAGATTTCTGGGTACGAACATCACTGATCACTCTGCCTATGGATCCAGTTATTATTAAGGCAACGTCTTGCAGTGGCGAAATATTGCTAGGGTATGGTGTGGAACACAGAAATGAAGGAGAAAGTAGTATTACAGGAGCAGTGCTGCAAGAACTTAGCTGATATTCTCCTTCTGTGTAATTCTAAATTAAAAAAGTAATTCGTGAACGCCTCCGGGAAGAGAAGACGACCAATCCATCCGCCTATTCAGAATTTCTCGAGCGGAAATGCATTTTATGTGAGAACTTCGTCTCAACAATGGCGTTAATTGTTTGTTGTTCGGCTTGGGTTTGAGTAGTAGTTTCACTTTACTGGTTAGCTTTCGGTACAATAACACCTTCGTCAGGCCTATAACGTTTACAATTGCATTCATTGGCGTTAATAGTGAAAAGTGCAACAGTTTTCGTACAAGAGTCTTGTAAATTCCAGTGACGGGATCAGTGGACGCATCTAGCAAGATCCTCAGCTACTCGCTCTTCGGGATTGGACGAATTTTCGGATGAAATGCGATAAAATCTGCTATCTTTACCATGACCTATCATGGTTGGTCGAGACGACTTATTCGAACAGGGTTTGCCCATTTTACCCCAGGCAACCCGCAAATTTTAATAAAAGCGGGTAGGTCATAGCCTTTATACGTTCCGGACGTTCAAGGCTCCCGCTACTGTAGCAGCCATAGCCACAATTTTCCTAGGAACATTCATCTGTCCCAGTAATGGTTTTCTTAGCAAGGAAATTTCTCAATTAGGTAGCGAGTTTTTCAAGAACCTATTCATGCTCTCCTGCTTTTCTCAGGTTATTAGCTCGGTTGTGAACTGCTCCCTGCAAGTTTTTTATTGCTTTTAAATTTCGCTTTACCCTGCGGTGCATAAACATGCATAAATATTTGAACAAACAAATAAATAAATGGAACTTTATGTGTTGTTGCTAAACGTGTTGTTGTTCACTGAAAGGTCTAACCTTCGCAGTGACTACTTCACGGTTTTCACATGTTTTCTAGGTCTCAAGATTCATTTACATCATAGTTTTGCACCATTCATTGAAAGAGACACAAGTTATTAATGGATGTAGAACAAAACGATATTACCTAAAGATAAATGAAAGAAATGAGAGCTTTGAGAAGAACATAGGAGAGCTAGGATGATGTTCAGTTTTTCATACACCGGTTTCGGGGCTTGAACTAGACCGGAAGCATGTCATATGTACTAGGTCCAGAAATATGGTGACGTTTTATAAGCCCGCGTAGCCACAAACCCACAAAGGCCCTACGTTTCAAAATCGTAGCTTGAAAAACAAAACCGTCCAATTTCCATCACGATATAGCTACCATTGCTCCCAAATAACGAACGAACTCTTGAGCTTTTATAAAAAAAAAATCAATCTTTGAAATTTCTCTCATTCTCATTCCCAATATGAGCCATGAATCTCGAAAACCATTCAAATTTTCCCAAAAAATGACATTGAGGTGTTTGCCCTCTCCTAATCAATCTCTTCTGCTCCAATTCACCCCTCTTCGTCACTGACAAATCAAGCTGATGCAATAGCTGACATTCAATACGTCAGGAGTCGCAACGGGTGTACGGTGTTGTCCGGAGGTGGACGTGAACAGCATGTGAACAGCATATGCCGTGTGTAAGAATGACGCAATCAGCTGATTCAGTGCAGTACGGATGCGCTTTCGGGGCATAGCTAGAAGAAAATCATATGTACTTCAAAAGGGATCGTGATATTTATGTGAATAACCTCAGACTCCAATATTTATCCGGTATTTCAGTAGCTCGAATTCAGAGCCTCATTTCCTTTCTCGACCTCTTCCTTTTCATGTCATCATTCCGTGAATAGGCAACGATATTATCTCTGTCAGCTTCTGGTTCACGATGACATGATGATGAACGAGACGGGTAAACAGGCAACATTCCTTTTTAAATTTTACAACCTTTTTATCGTTCAAAATCATTTTCTATTCTTCTTTGGTAGGTAAGCTGATGAAGACTCGATTTCACGTTTTATCGGCTATGTTTTGAGCTTAAGCTCGTCTTCAGACCAACTAAGACCATGTTAAACATACACACAAGTACGTACATTACAAGCGAATTCAGTATCTGCGGACCTGACAGTAAACAACAGAAGCCTAGGCCACCTTTTTATCATAAAACCTTCCACGGCAATAATAGTTCAACTGATCCACGACCCCCTCGTATTTTATGAAAGAACAAATCCACGAAAATAGTCGTTGGAAGTATACATATACTCTCTTCTAGCTAGCATCACAACATACAAACTGTAGAAAAGGCTTGGCAGTTTCTCTCTTTAGGCCTGACATTGGCGAATCCCCTGGTTTCTATACCGGTATCTTGTATCTTCATCTACATCTTCCCAGTTAAAGCGAACTGTGTACCTGAGGAAAAAGGAAACCGTAAAGTAAACGAGACATTGTGATGTGGAATTTGAACTAGAGCAAAGAAATTTCACGTAATCTTAAGTGACCTAAGGTTTCTCTGAGCTTTATTACTTGATTCTTCTTTTGATTGCTTCAAAGTAATCATATTCCAATGACACATGGCCCGAACCATGGAGAGAAAAATAATGGAGCCTGTGGAAATACAGAGACACAACCCAGAAATTAATAAAAGAGAGGAGCTGCGGGAAGTGTTACGGTTGATTTCGTGACTAGAGGTATTGTAAACGGTCCTTCCCTCTTGCAATCCCGTGGTTGTCTCATTGTATACTTGTCATCGTAGTGGTGAGGTTGTCAACTGTTTCATAATCGGTTATGTTGCATGTGAGCTCAGTTGTCGAAAGTATTCTCGAATTTTCAAATTTTAAGCATACTACTCGACTTCGACAGATTAGACCATCCTGATTCCGAATATCTGCTTCATTTTTAAAATGGTCAATATTGAAGAGAGTTGTGGAGATGCGACGAAACAAAAAAAAAACGCGAAATCGCAGACATCGCGCAGTTTCATCAAGCGACACCGTTGGTATTGTAGGTAACAATCACTACCGTGCCTCGAAGTTGAGAAACTCGCTGACTATCTGGCAATCGGTATTGTTATTGTTTTACATGTCTGTAAGCTTGAATAAGGATGCAGTTTATTGCATACGTTAAGATTTGACAAAGGCGTTATCACCGAAAGCTAGCCAGTAAAGATATACAACAGAGGAGTCTTCTGAGAGCCACATAAAGCAATTAGAAAAAAATTATTAATGAGTTTTAATATTTGCAGTGCATGACTATATGCAGATTATGAATTTTCTACTTCTACCCCTCAAAATCACCAAGCTATACTTGGAGGTCATTATATGGTAACACAGACTAGTTACACCGTGCCTGCTGACACACAAAAACGTTCGCGAAGTGCTCTTCTACGTGTTATTGGTTACGAAGGTAATCGCCTTCACGAGATCGCGATGTACTTTCTGGTCATCGGTTAGATGTCCTTCTAGGACGCTTGACTGTTGACCAGCAAGGACATCGCGATAACAGTGAGCAACTTCTGTTGTGACGCTACACATTGAAGCTGAGTTTACGCCATCTGCTTGCAGATCATGAAGGCCAATGATTAACTGTGTTTCTTCAGGAAGAACATATTTCAAGTGAGGGATGCACTGACAACATAGAGAATTAAATTATCGTAAGTGTTAAGTGACAAAAGTTGCCCTGAGGACGACTCTTCAGCTATTTCAGCTATATATCACTCATGTCCAGATGAAATTACGTGAGTTGTAAAAATAACAGAAATGAAGCCAGATTCCACAGGTTTGGAGTCATGGAGTATTGATGGATTGAATAAAATGAGCTGTGGAGAAGCCTGGTTGGGCTCTGATGCCTTCACTCATTCAACTTCGCCTGTTTGTAGATGAAATTTCTGTTTTTGTTCATATGTACTCATGAAAGGGCCGATGTTTCTTGCATGGTTCTCATTCATTCTGCAATAAGCATATTTCTCATTCTTGTCCACCAGCCATTAAGCCATAAATCTGCCCTTTGAACCCACTCAAAAACAAGGTTTTCGTCACTTTTGTGACTGTCAACTTACAACAGTGGAATCAGCATGTCGAGAAAGTCCAGGATCTTTTGATTTTTCCGACATGCACAACGAGGTAGGGCATATAGGAGGGCTTCAAGGGGCTGCTCCACCCCTTGTCCCCCAGCCCTGGATTGTTCGATCTTCTAAAATCACTAATGATCATCACTTTTTCACTACTCTACGAGGAAGTACAAAAGGGCTCTGAATAAAAAGTTAAGGTTTCCTTTGAAATAAGAGAAAAAGTTCCGAAGCTGTTCATGTAAGTCGGCTTAAAATGATATGAAAGGGTTCAAAGAATCAAAGTTTATATGTGCAACGCAGAATCCTCATTTTTATTAATTAACACTCTCAGATCTATCAGAGTCTACAAACTATTCACACCATAAACTCGATCGAGACGTCTCTTCACATTTCGATAGAGCGGATCAATCAAGTGGTTCGGGTAACCTTCTATTTTGAAGGGCCCATATCGACTTACAAGTGCTATTCTTCTCTTGTACCATCCGTCGCCGTAAGGTTCGCGATAGTGCCTAGAATGAAGCGTTAGCGAAAAAAGCTGAAAGAGCTATTATATAAACATTACTTCACAAGCACAACCGCAAAGGGTTCTGGGGCCAAATGGCTTGAATTTTGAAGAATTCTCGCGTGTTTAGCGCTATCTTACCATAGAATAGGAATCTTCACTCTCTCAGATCCTCAGGATCCGGCAAAATCTCCAACATTAAGAATGTCGTGGATGTTTTTGTTAGCAGAGCCCGGCGCAAAAGGCAAGAAATAGACCGAAAATACCCCTCCTCCTTTAAATTTGGAGTTTGTAAGGCGTTACTGCTCACATTCGGTAAGAATTTCGTCACTGGAGTCGATCTCAGGATTTTGATGTCAAAAGAATTTGCAAGTGGCGCCGAACACAAAGGTATAATGGTATACGCATTACACCACAAGTGTGCCGAAAAAGCCCTCTTCGAAGCAGTCATTTTTGGAGAGTTCGAGGCGCCCGCACCATGACAACTAGCACGAGTTGCGCGGGCTCCACATGCTCTCCAAAAATTTTTGTTTCGAAAAAGGGTTTTTTAGCTCTTCTGTAAGTTAATACGCATATAATTGTGAACAGCGTCTCCTGGAGATTCTTCTGATGTCAAAATCTCAGAATCAATCCTGAGGTGGGCCACTCCCTTCAAGTTTTGAGGTTGTGACTGTGGAATAATGTGAAACAAAGGGTTACGTGTTTCGTCTCCGTGGAGAAATAATAAAACAGAAGAAGAAAAAGACATATGCTCACATGTTTATTGCTTTATCAGGGGGCACAAAGAATGTTTTGTATCCAGGCATGGAAATGTAGGAGTTATGAATACCCATAGCCATTACCTAAAAACACAACATCACTGTCTACATTTTACAGAAATATGATGGGTTAATTTTAAAATGCTTTGAACATACTTTATTTAAAAATTGTTTTGAATATGTTTTAGTTTTCGTTTCGTGCACTATCCTTATACGAAAAGTAAAATTATTTTTTTGCTCTAAGTTTCCTCCTGCACCTCCTTGAGCTCACCCTTCGCGGATCTGCAACGCATTTGGCGGCGGCACCAGTGGGTGACGGCGAGGTAGTGTTCCGGAAAACGAGCGTTGGCAGATGATCCAGTAAGGTTTGTTCGCCCTGAACACTGTTCTCATATTCTTGTAGACTTTCATATCCGATCTGGAGCGTACTTCGTACATCTCGGGAGATTTCCTCATCCGCAGGATATATCGAACGGCAAAGCAGAGTAGTGCGAAGTTTGTCCGCTCAGTCAGTGTTTGGCTGAACAATGAGATAGAGGTAGAGTTCAGTTAATTTGCCCCAGAAAGTAATAGAATACAGGTCTACTTAAAGCAGTTACTAAAAACACTGGAAATTTCAAAAAAATCACTATGAATACTTATCGGCAACATCAAAATAAATAGTGGAAACACAACAAGGAACTAAGGGGTGATTGATGATTCTTATGTGCCACACAGGCTATTATAAGGGCCCTTTTCATTTCGGCCAGCGTTTCGATTGAACGTCGTTTTCAGGGCCTTAATCTCTGTCTCTTTTTGTACAATAAAATCCATCCCTCGCTGTGTAAGACGACCTGTTTGATCCCAAATGCTGATTCTTTAAAACTTACGAGATGTAGTCAACAAGTGTGGAACTCCCCAACGCCGTAATTCTATCATCTAAATCGGCAAATATCGAGTAGCGAGAGTGATGCAAACTGCGTAATGCACAATCCTAAAACCTCTACAGTCAGGTAATTGTCTTCCACAGTTTTCACGCTCACCTCTATTTCAACATGTTGCCACTCGTTGCTCGTTCTGTCTTGCTCCTCACGAAAAAACACCACTTCTGCTTCTCCAGTTTTCACGTAGTCATCAACAAGCTATAACAAATGCTAAAAACCACTATTCCATCTCAGAATCATCTTTGAGATTTTCGCGAGGAAAGAATCTCCAGTACTTGCTGATCACAATGGCATATGTGATTCCGTGGAAAATCACCAAAATGCCCGTTTTAATCCCTAATTATTAAGGAGCCTGTGGGCGGAGCCAATGTGAAACTACACGTTTTCACCTCATATATTCATTTGCTCGTCAAGCATGGAGAGAATTTCCTTCTCTGACTGGGAGTGGATGAGGAACTCAAACGAGAATTAAGAATTCTTCCAGAAGTTGAGCCCCCGGGAGTGAATTACTCGGACAGTACCCTAACCCCCCCAGTCGGCTCGCCCACAGGCTGCTCAAGAATTAGGGCTCGAAGACAGGTTTTTTTTTCGGCAGTTTTGCACGGAATCACATATACCATTGTGATTAGCAGTACCTGGAGATCCTTTTCATGTGAAAATCTCCAGGAAACGGTTATGAGGCGGGTCGGTCTTTTTGAGTGAATTTGTAATGAATTTGTGCTCCAATAACAGAAAAGTACCACTATTCCTAAATAATTTTGGAACTTTCACCCCTCCCCCTCCCCCCTTCCCACAATGGAGCACATACACATGATATCAAAGTCACAACAGAATCGTGAACGACACGTCATTTGTTAGAGAAACATCTATAGCAAACCTTGAAGGAATATGAGTCGATATCCTTTATATAGATATAAAAATGTTCCACTCCTTGCAGTTTGTAATGCTCCACAACCTCTGCCAGCAATAGCCATTTCCTCTCAAAGTCACCGTATAGGGGTGCAAGACACAACGACAAGGTATACTTTGGTTCTGAAACAATTGCGTAACTCAAACAGCGAGCTGCCTGGTTTATCGCGCCGCACCACCTATGCGATGCGGCAGGCCGGCTGGGCGCTGCGGTTGTTGGGGAGTTGCGGATGTCGATGTCTTGCCTATATTTCACCCAAGCGTTTCGGAATGGAAAACACAAAGAAAACGCTGGAACACAGCGCCCAGCTCGTCTGCCGCACCGCATGGGGTGTGCGGCGCGGCACACCAGACGAGTGGTATTCTGCGGCACTGTTTGAAGAGAAATCAATAAAACTCACCGTCTATTTTCCTGTTAAGCACGGGAACAGTGAAATTCACTGTTCCGCTCTTAGTTTCACTGATACTCATGTATTTTGCGAGTGTACGCTTGCAACAATAATAAGCAAATTCAGGAAAGCCAATGGATTCCACTGCTGGTTCCAGTTCCATCCAATTTTTGTCAAAATAACGACAATACGCTTTTTTTCTGGAACGAAAATTCACTGTCATTTGTTTGAAAAATAGTTCGAATATTTTTTGCGAACCCTAGCGACTATTCTTTGTAGTTTGTATTCAAACTTGTAAAACTATGCACATACCCGTACCATTTATCTGCTTCTATAGTAATAGCAAAGTAGTCAGAGTAGTCATATGCGCTTACTAGCCGTAAAGTGGTATTTTCCATTCTGCTCTGCCGTCCCTGATTTGTTTTCATATTATCTTGCATAAAGTCGTAGAAAGGCACACAAAATTGTATATCATCTGGAAAGGTTAATAGGCTGGGGTGCGGACGTAACATGATATACTAATCCATTATTTTCATCACATAATCCACAGGAATATTATTTTTGATTGAGGAATTCAAAGGGAAGTGGAGAGCTATAACTGGAGGGAGCGGCGCAGCCAAGCTATTCTATTGGTCAGTTTATGAATGCGGCCAATCGCAGAGCTCGGTCGTAAAACCCTTTCGATATAACAGCGGAAATGAGCTAAAACAAACTCTTCGACCTTGTGAGGTAATCTAGACTTATCTGGCGATCAATTGCACACTATTACACGTTATTTTAACCCGATAGGTTTTGTTTTGGCACTTTGACAAACCAATGTGTTCACACAACAATGGCATTTCTTATTATGGCTTAAGCCGATCAAATGAGTTGGTATTTTCATGCCTGTGCAAGAAAAATGAAAGATGAAAAAGCTAGTATAGCTATAAACTCTTGCTGTCGCGGCTCCTACGACGCGGTGCACCCTGCCGCGGCGCGACTACCCCAGGGCAGAGAGCGAGAGGGCGGCAATCGATTAGAGAGCGCACCAGCCAGTCAGGGCGTCGGGCTGCTGCGGGGTTTACTGCGCCTTGAGAGCCTCGATAGCAGGCGTTCCATATATTTTTGATGGTCTGGTGGTCTCCACTCGCCATTGCGTGGTACTTACCCACCACAGAAGAAAAACGATCTCCTTACCTGCTACGTTTTTACCTAACATCCTATAAATACTAATCCTCAATGACCTCATTGGAAAATATTTGGTCAACAACAATAAACACAAAATCACAGCGACAAACTTGAACCACACTCGCAGAAAACGCTAGAAAATAAATAATTAGTCGACATGATACGAATGCTAAACATATTTCTGGCAGTACTCTTGAAGGTAGGCCGTAGGGTTCGCCAAGAAGCATCGGCTCCTTCTCTTCTCTGCTGTCGTCCGACATGTTCGATACTGGCTTGGATCTGACAATGATACGGCGCAGTATGTATTAGAAATGTTATCGTAAACCGTTCGGACTGAAACATGACGTTAAGGCAAGTACAACTCCAATACAACGCTGTACCGGTCGAGATGTCAAACGTCAGCCACGAGTTAAATACAATAAAGGGGGGGGGGATGACTAAGTAAACAAGCTAGTACTGACGGGTTTCAATATCTAAATCAGGAATGATGGCGAGGAATGAGCGATTCTCTGCTTTTGGAAGTCCCTGAATGTAGTAAATTTAATTACATGCGAATACGCGCATGCGTACGATAAAACAGGTGGCAATAGGAAATAAGACACAAAGAATAAGGTAAGAGAGGCGATAGTAATAAAAGCACAGATGCCACCGACCATCCGCGATGAAATGAGGAACAGTTTGAGACTTTCCCAATATAGAGGCCACGACAAATAGGACATAAACTGCCCGTCATGCTATCCTCGTCCCACCTCAAGTTTCCTCATCTGCAGCCAACTTCGCCGTCAGTAGGTAGAGGCCTCTCTGGAGTGTCTCTGCTCACTGATCATTCTACCCGTTCTAAGAGCATTGGATCGCGTCAAGACGACTGTAACGTAACCTTCTGTTCTTTACTGTCACGTCTGTAGAATTCAATACAAATGTGATGTACTGTGTGTATGTATATATAGTATGTATATATAGCATGGTTTTAACTGGCCTGGAGACGAGCATAAGCTCGAGAGGTTGCCGGTAAAGTTAGTGACACAAATCAAGTCTTCACACCCACTTGCCTATCAAAAGAAGAACAGAGAATTCCATCAAGAAGATAAACTCTAACCATGTAAGATTAAAACATACATACAGGTCTAAGTAAATAGTCTACGAAACTTCACGTGTGCACTAAACATACAACATTCTAAATGGCAAAAACGAAAAATGTGAAGAAACCATACTTCAAAAGTTTGTTAACAATTGCTTTGAAGGCAGCACCCACAAAAAAAATTGTCACTCAAATTTCAACGCGATCTTAGGTTTCTGACTACGAGGAACATGGATAATGTGGTCAACTGTGTCAGAACTCAAGTTAAAATGGTTTTTGGATGCTACCAATTTGTTGCATTAAGGTGGCCGGGTCATGTGGGTGGCGTAGATCAAGAAAGTCGATAACGCTGCCTTTACTGCCAACGAATTTCCTGGCGCAACTGGATACTCGACTAATTTTTCAGCATTTCTGAAGAAGAAAAAGCACAAACGAAAGTGAAATAGAATATTCACTACAGAGACATACCTCAAGAAAAGAAAGGAAACTTATGGTTGAGTGTAAAGAGCCAACGAACAGAAATTCACACCTTATTTGGAAATTTGATATGGGGAAAACAGATCATCACAATTTGAAAACCCTCGAAATGAGCATGAAAAACAAACGTTGTCTTTGGAAAACTGGCTGACTGCGGCAGAAAACAGCTGATTCCCGCCACTCGTCCGTAGATACCTGGATACCAAGTCTAACTTGTTATATCTTGGAAACGCCGATGCCTTCAACGGTGCAACTTGCATAGAATTACTAGGACTATCGTCCAGACTCCAAAACATTCAAAATTTCGGGCATTAAGATTATCGTGGGTGCTGCCTTCAAACTGTGAAATACAAGGAAGTAATTCACTTTCCTTTTTCAATAGTTAGGTGGATCTTTATCCACAGTATAATTGAAAAATGCTATCCTCACTGAGTTCGATTCGGCGTAAAACTGTATTCATGCTAGCCCCGCGAGTGTTGTGTTTGAACAACGAATAGAGATAAAACAGCTTTCACTGCCAATATCAGAGCAGCATCCGATCTTCTTAACATGAGTCAGAGGTTATCCAAAAGCAGAACAATACAGTGATCATAAAGGGAATGTGTTGAAAACAATGTAGCTGAAAGGTTCGCTCGGAAGGATCGAATTCAAAAAAAAGCTCTCGAGATGGCCTAATTTTCGGGAAACTTTTTCGTTTGTTATTAGTTTGAAACCGTCGGCGTTTGAACCAGTGCTCCGGTTGCTCCGAAAAAGTGGTCTATCTGTGTTCGAAATCAGATCTTCGACAGTTATACGCCATTATGTACTCAGAGCTAATTCGAATTTTGTTCTGATGCTGCGAAGTTTCGATGCTGCAAAAGCATGTGCACCAAATGCATGTGATGCGCTATTTTATTTTTATTTTACTCACTGTACAGTGCAAGGGGTGCAAGAAAAGAATAGCAGGATGGAAATGGAAGAGAGGAACACTTCCGGAAAATTCTAAAAGATAGCATCTAGCAACATTTGCATACAACAGAATTCTGCAGGAGCGTGTAGTTAAAACTTCGAGATTTTGACATTCCTAGAGCACACGATCGGTTGCTTCCGTGGATGGCCTTTTGTTCAATTAGTTGTTTCCCAGGTATACATTGAGTGGTAAGTGGAAGGTCTGTATTATAGCAAACAACACCATGAGTATTAAAGCACACCAAAATTAAGCAGACCACCCATTTTAGAAAAACAATTCAAGCTATTTTTTTCTTGTTCATTGCTTCTACTACATACACTCAGCTCCTTCTTTTAGGCAAAATTTTACGCTGGTGAAAATACATTTTTTTCTGAAAATTTATAGATGTAGTTATTATTGTGGCATTCATTCAAGGCCTCAAGGGATGTTGACGAATAGTTAAGAATATTGTCTATTATATTCTGCATAAATCTGGACATCATCTGCAATCTTTCCGGAGGAATATGTTCTACGTGTTCTTGTTCACCAAGAACACATCAATTCCGACGAGCTCTGTAACCATAAACTAGGCTAAGGCGCCTCATCACATTGGAGTAGAGTTGACTCATCAAGTGAGCAGGGTAGTACGTCATTTGGAACGGACCAAATGTTGCCAAAATCGGTAGCGAACGTGTGCGGAACTGACCACCATCGATGCTGCGATAATGCCTGCAAAACGCAATAATCCATACAAAATAATATCGAGAAGCTACGAGAAAACTATCAAATCCTGACATAATAAGTGCTTTATCCGTGGAGGCCATCGCCTCTTTATATCCTGGAAAGAGCGACTTTGACTTATGAACTCCCATGGCCAAAACCTGAAGAAATTTTTTATTTATTGCTAGTAATCATAGGTCTAGGGAGGGCGAGTGGTAGTCTACTCACCCTTCTGCAATCCACTATAGACTTGCAGCTGGAATGCGTAGATGAAAATGATGTGGTATTATGGAACACAAGCGTTGGCAAATGTTCAATAAGCGTTTGTTCGCCCTAAAATAATGATTACTGCTCTAATTTCTCCACTTTTTCTATTCAGCTAGTTAGGAATACCTCGTATGTTGAGGGTAGCTTGCTGGTGCGAAGTATGAATCTAGCAGTAAACTTAAGTAGAGCAACATTTGCCTCCGCATTCATCACTGCCCTTTAATAAATGTATAATATGTTGAAATTTTCAGCATATTTGACACTTGTCCGACCTACAAGACATAATCAGCCAGAGTCGAATTTCCCAATGCCATAATTCGTTCATCCAAGTCAGCAAATATCGAGTAGCGAGAATAGTCGCGGTTGCGGTGGAGGCAATCCTAAAATGAATGGTTGTACACAAAGGAGAGAAATAATTGAGACTGACAATTGTTGCTTTTTTTTCGCGGTTGAAGATGTACATCAGTCACTTATTCCTTTTTGTGAGTAAATGTTTAATTACCCAAGTTTGAGAGCAGGGAAACACCACGCCACTGGGATATATGGAGAAGGAAGGAAACTGACGAGAAACAAGCCTCAAACGCTGACAAGAATCAAATTGGCAATAGGTTGTCACTCTTACCATTTTTCAAATTTTCTGGATTTATATGGTCTTCGATCACTGTTGACGAGCTTTGCAGTGGTAGGAATGGAACATGACATGAGTACACTGTTTTTTTTCTCTTTTTTTATGATCATTTACCTGCACACCAGCAATCTGCCACTCATTTCCTGCCCTGTCATGCTCCTCTCTGAGGAAAACTGTCTCGACTTCGCCACTCCTAACGTAGCTCTCGACAAGCTGGAATAGTGCCGATTTGTCGGTGAAATTAATCAGTGAATAGTAGGCAGTGGCTGTGATTATACTTCCTCGCGAGGCGACAGCGACATGTGACAGGTAGCGAGGTTAAGTAGGCGCAAGCTGAAACAGCTGGAAGAATGAATAATCATGGACAAATCTTAGCCCACAACGTCAGTGAGTTCGTAGCATTGCACATGGTGACAGATGTCATGCGAATTCGGAAAATCGCGTGATTTTTGAAGAAAAAAGTATGAACAGCACATGACGGGGATCCGCGACAATGCCTTTCAAAGAGAAGCGCCAATTATAACAATGTTACCGTAGCATGCGCATGCTTCCATACAGGATTAGTCACTTTTGAACAGTTTGAACAGGTGTGATGATTGCGCCGCAGTGAAGTATAGACATAGCCATCGGGAGGCTTTATCATGAAATCTTAATATCGTCAATGTTTACCAAGGCTGTGCGTTAGAAAAATTTGAGATTTCGTTAATCCGTTAATTCGTTACGTTATTAACGCACAGCCCTGATGTTTACCACTCAGAGACCTTTGCTAGTCGTATTATAGCTTTACTTGTAAGCACCCTCTACCTCACGAGAGTATTCATCAATATCTTTGAAATAGAAGTAGAAGTGCTCGACTCCTTGCAGTTTATAGTGTTCAACTAATTCTGCTAGCAGTAACCAGTTACTCCCTTTGCCATAAACTGGTGCAAGACAGAACGTCAATGTGTATTTGGGCTCTGAAACATAAACAGATATGGGGCCATACATAACAAAAGGGGATTGAACTCACTCACAGCACTCCTGTCAAGCACTGGCACCATCTCGTTCACAGCGTCGAACGTCTCTTCACTGACGCTCATAAAACGAGCTTCTGAACGCTTGCAACAATGAACTGTGTATTCAGGAAAGACTACAGATTCGACTGGCGGGAGTAGCTCCACCCAGTTTTTGTCGTAGTATCGACAGAAGACCATCTTCCTGGAAAGTTACATTCATTCCTTAGAGATGAAAACGCCTTCTAGCATAACAATGTAACTATTTCGTTTTTTGTAACGTTGGAGCCCTCCTTCTGAAAACGATGAACATTAGCAAATAGCTTTAAAATGTTGGTCCGGAAAGTCGACATCATATTTCAAATTTATTCAATAGCAAGGATCCATGAGTTTTTCTTTTCGTTTTTTTTTCTGGAGGAAATTCCCTTGAGCTAGCCTGGATTCATGATTCACCCGTCCGAATCCAAGGCTTCAACCACATCCATGCCCCTTTCACAACTTCGTCCGAAACAAAGATCTCTAAATTGCCAATTTTTTTTTACCCAACTTGAACCCCGCAATATTTACAAACATACATTGCCTCATTATTAACTGCAAATCCTGTCTTTAGCCCCAGTTTAAAGTTTTCTCGAACTAAAATTCCCGTTTTATCAAGATTCAAACCTGGCTGAGTATCGACAGTGCATTAGGAGTCGACGCGTCAAATGATCACCAAGTTCGTGACATACTGAGTCAATCTTCTAAATACAGGGGGGGCCATAAGTTATTGTACAACGTTTGCTCATTTATTTCTCCACCAGCAACACATGGATTATCCTGCTCTTTTCGCTGCCGAATAGAGCAGGGATCAAAGTATCTTACAGTTAAAACCCGGTTTCCCGGGAGAGTTTTGCTTTGGAGCAGTTGGACTTAGAACAGGTTTTTGAAAAAAGCGGGTTGATGTGGAAATTTTTTACGAAAAATCCACCAAATCTCTAAAGTGGGGTGTACTGCTTAGATGCATCTTAAAGAGCAAAGAATGCTCTTTCTAAAAATATCAAACTGTTTTTGTGGCTGTTTTGCTCGGAAATTGCGGGCAGAGTTAGTGCATTTTGCGGCACCGAAAGTCTGCAATGAATGTTTCCGATAAACTTTTTTCGTTATCTTGGAAGTATCCAGGAGGTTTTTGTGATCAAAAGATAGAGCAAATCCAGCTCTATTAAACAGTGCCTAGTGCGGCAAAAAATATTTTACTACTGCGGAGAAATGGGCCAGCAAACGTTGTACAATAACTTATGGCCCCCCCCCCAAATATAGTAAGATTTGACATACCCAAACCATCCGTCGCCATCTGTGGTGACAATGGAATAACTGTCATAAGCAAATGCACTTATGACTGATGAGGTCGTGTAGCGCAGACGATTCCTGCCAAGGCCATATTTGAGGTGATTCCTCATCAAATTGTAGAATGGCACACAGCAGCTGATGTGATTAGGTACAGCGGTCCCATTAGCCATGATGCGATGACCTGAAACCTCTTTCAGAATTTGGAACAAAGGTAACAAAGAGAAGTAAGCACTTTTCCAAAGTATCCAGCGTCGTCTCGAGCTACATTATCGGTCAATCATTTTTGCATCCCAGAATACCGCCTGGTCTGCCGCGCCGCCCCACCCACTCGACGCGACACGACATGACGGCGCCGGTGTTTTGCTTATGTTTTTTCACCGTTTTTCTTTGTGGCTTTGTCTCCATACCGTAATGCTTGAATCACCTTGGCAGCAGAAGCAAAACAACAATACCGGAAAGGCCGAAAACCACAGAGCGCTGCTGGTCTGCCGCACAGGCGGTGCGGCGCGGCAGACCAAATAGCCAGTATTCTGTGATGCAAAAATGGTTGACTGTAGTTCCCCTTCCCACCAAGTGATCAACGTAGATTTTATAATTATTTGTAATTATAATTATTTGTATTGTATTCGCTGACAAATGCTTTCTTACCTAGTGGCGTTCTCAGTACATAATTCTCCTCGATGAGACTTGAAACCACTAGGTACAGGAACAATGCGCCCGCGATAAGTTCTGAGAAAGTGACGTTCTGAATGATAAATTCTGGCGTAATTGAGCGCAAATTCGAGGAAATGACGAAAAAATAGAATATTAAATGACTATTGTAGCTTATATCACCGTTGTAATTCAAATAATAATAATGGTTTCTTTAAATTCATCACTTCCACTAGTGGGGATGATTTGAACGGAATTTCATTCCACAAAGCAAATACATCCACAAGGCAACAATTTTTTGCACCGTATAGGAACCTAGTATGGAGTATACTGGATGCGTGCGACTGACGCGCGTGCGTCTATATGATGAAGAATAAGGCTCAGTCGCATAGCAGTCGCAGCCCAAACGCACGCGTTTATGGTGTCGTGGCGTCCGCGCACCCTTTTCATTTAGGATTTGCATGCCACGTTGACCGGCCTTCATGGTAGATCCTTCGCAAATGGATGCGCGCCTTTGACGCGCGACTGACTCACGCAACTAGTATAAATTTCCCTTATCTGAATCTCAGGAAAATCATCGTATCCCTATCAAAGCGGAACAATTCAGAAAATTTGCAATAAGATTTATCAGGTCATCGAATGTTTCCGATACTTCTCAATAGAATATACTCTGATTCGTTCATGTACTATCGTTCCTATTAACTATGATATGTAACATACATTAATAGCATTTTTATTTTTGCCCACATGGTCTCCACATGTAATATATAATAAAATAAAAAATATTACAACTCACAGAACCATGACCACTTCTATGAGATAGATTTTCGATCGATACTTGATGATTAATCCGAATTGTCATCTAATGAAATCCCTAAGATACCTAGGTTGTCAGTAAATATTTAAAAAAGGAACCACTCTCGCCATGCATATATGTGGCCTCAAAACACAACAGTGAAAAAGAATGAGAAAGTATCTCGCTGGTAGCAAAGGCATTGATTAAAATCTTTTCATAGAGACAACCGTTCAGAAAAAAATCAGTTTCAAGGTGAAAGATGAACGAAGATTCCTTCAAAACGTTCCCCAAATACATAAGAATTTTCCTGTTAAACTCCTTTCTCATCCGCCATCGCTCATAAACTGAAAGGGTAAAGTTTTCCGTTTTATTAGGTTAACATGTGTTTGCAAAAGATGAAACCTTTGGATATTGTATATATACAACATATACAGTGCTAGCCAATCACCATTGCACCACAAAATACCGCCTTTCCGCTCAGAATACCGCCTGCTGCAACCCTCCACCTACGCGATGTGGTCGGTAGGCCAGCTCGGTCGTGGTCGTCTGGTATTGCTAGTGTTGACGTTTTGCTTTTGTTTGCGCTTAAGCATATTGGAATGAGGGCAAAGATAGAAGGTAAGCAGTAGAAAGCACCTTCCAAGAACAACAGCGTCCAACTGGTCTATCGCGACGCGTAGGTGCTGCGGCGCGGCAGAGTGGACGTTCGGGTATTTTGTGAATCAAAAGTGATCAATCAAAGGCACTGAACAAAGTGCGAAGAAAGTACCATCCGCATGAAGAAGCGCTACTGCAATGCACACCTCAGAAGGTCTGAGAGAACAACATGCGAGCCAAGTTTTATAAAGTGAGCTCTTCATGGGAATGTAGGAGCTACTAATTGTAAGGAAGACACCCGAGACCGTCTCCATGGCGTAGGAGAAGCAATAGAGCGGACCCTGCGAATGAGCGGCAAAAACACGCAGAAAAGAAAAAGAAAGAAAAGAAAAAAAAGCTATCTATGGTCTATGGCTCTCTATGGCCTACTAGCCATCAAATTCGTTTCAGGCATTGAGAAGCAATGGGTAATGCTGCAAATTGTTAGTTTACCGAGTTATAGAGAGAAGTAGTTGTTTCCCACAGTATCAAGATTGAAAACTTTTTTCTTCAAAAATCTGGGCGATGCACGTGGCGCCAAATTCAAACGATGGGGATGCATCGGTAAGCAAGGTGGTGAAGAAAGAGGCTTGGAAGCACGGGACATCATCCGAATAGGGTGGAGGGCTTAGTACATTACTTATCGGAAAGCATCGATCCCGACATCGATTTATCATCGATTTTATCCATTTTCCTGAGTTCAGATCAAAATGGGCATACTTGAGCAAGCCACCAAGTTGATTGCGAACCTGACAACCATTTTGCACGCTGTGGCTATTGATTTATTGATTTTGTTGATTTTTCGTGAGCTCTGGTGCTTACATGGCGCTCCCACACCCACAGGGGTTTTTGCCACTAATGTGACGACTATTTTGCACTGTGTGGTTATTGATTTATTAATTCCATCAATTTTCGCGAGTTCTGCCGTGTATGTGACGGAAGTGTGCTCGCAGAGGTTATTCGCCGTGGAGATCACGAATCTTATATCCACGTTGCACGACCATTATCGATTCACTGATTTTATTGATTTTTGCTCCGGCGTGGTGGAAAGATGAGGGCCATAGGGGCTATCTATCATAGCATGCCGAACATGAATAAAGGCGTAACCACAGTGAACCCTGGGAAATACATTGAAAAAATCAATGAATCAATATCTGCGCAATCAATAAGTGTTCTTTAGTTAAACCAATTACATGAGCCTTGAAGGCAGTTCGTGTATGGAAATTATCCTGGCTTGAACCAAGATAATTTTTCCATGCAATATTTTGAGTTTCAAGCCTACATTTCATCCGATCTGGCAGACCAGTTTTAACATCAAGCAACTAGTCCACGATAACCTCACAGTACGTTCTCTTCGTAAACAAAAACAAGCCCTGTTACCGCTATACTACAGCAATGGTTCTTGGTGTGGTTCATTTCTAGTCATACCTCCTCCACAACCGGACCGAACACACACGAAGCTGGCCGATCTTCTTCACTCATGGTCCAAGACGCGATAGTGTTCGCCAACGGAAAGGTGTGTCGCCCTAGCTAGAGACGCAGAGCATACCCTGCTTCTCTGTACTCCGACACGAACTCTGAACACTTTAGATCGTCTGTGGGCGTTGGAAAGTCCTGTCACGACTTGGTGCAGGTGGTTGCGGCAGTGTTTACAAGGTGGAAGACGTGCAGCGCAAAGGCTACATAGCGGCGTTAAAAGTGGGCGGAGACAGCTGTGCTGTCCCAAAATACGGGTCGATCGATAATGGGCGGGGTTACTTCAGGCCGAGGCTATAGTTGAAGACGATAGTGGTGTATTAAAGCTTGAAGCTGCTGTCCTCAAAAAATTAGCCGATAGAAAAAATGTAATACGTTTACTACAGTCTGGAAAGCGGTCAAAGTACAGGTGAAATGATGAGATTACGGTACATGCTGGGAGGAGTACTGTAGATAGACTTTTCTTACAGTTTCATAGTGATGACCATATGTGGTTCGGATTTAATGTCACTAAAGAAAAAATCACCAGAAGGCTTCAGTGAAAGCACCATACTTCGAATTGGTATCCACGCATTATACGCCATTAAACAGGTATTACTGTTGCATAACTACACACCTACAGTAACCTACAGTAACCCAGTTGCAGCTACACGAGATTGGCTTCGTGCACAGAGACGTCAAACCTGGTAACATGATGAACGGCGCAAATGGAAGGGATCGTCGAATAATTTTTCTCATAGATTACGGTAACCACAGCTATCCTTACAGTATGCTACCCTACCTTATCCGATTTTTTGGAGGCATGGTGCGTAACTTCGTCGTTCGGGATGCCAAGGGGATTTCCATGCGGAAGCCTAGGAAAAACGTGCTTCTACGTGGAACATTACGGTACTGCTCACTGAGTGTGCATAAACGACTGGAACAGGTAGTCGACTACAAGCTCCGCCCACTTTCTCCACATTCTCAAGCACCTCTCCCAGGGCCGTGTGGATGATCTGTGGGCGATGCTTTACATGCTTGGCGAACTGTACGTAGGGCTACCGTGGAATAGAATTACTGTGGAGAAAGAGATAGTGAAGATAAAGGAAGCTGAAACGGATGAGAACGTGTTCAAGGTGGGCAAAAGCGATAGTGCAAGCAGGTCCTGAGTGGAAATTCCAAGCGTTTTTTCAGGAGTGTCCAGAAGAATTCGTTGCCGTGGCAAAGTACCTACGCACGCTCAATTATCAGGATCGACCAGACTATTTCAAAATCTATACATGGGTAAGGTCTGCTCTTGTAGAGGAAGTGGTGGGCGGAGCTTACCCATTCTGTCATTGGCCAAAAACAGAATAAAATCATTTTCTTTCAGTTCATGGGTGCAATGAAAAGGGAAAAGTATACATTCTCTGATAAATACGAGTGGGAAGACGACAGTATGTTCACAGCGAAATTAAACACAGCACTCGACTACAGTAACCGAGAAAAATCGTCGAAAAATCGCTGGAAGGTGGAGCAATGCGTTTCCTCTGCGTCTCTGACGTTATCGATCCGATTTCAGGTTACGATAAAGAAGCACTTCTCTACACAAACATACATGAAGATAATTTCAAGGAAGTGATATTGCATTTATAGTCAGCCCAATCAGTTACCTAAAAAGGTCCTTAATTATGTCAATGAAGATTCAAACTATTGATAAAATGTGTTATGTACGCGGTACCGTACAATAAAGTTATATGTAAGTTGTGTTATAATCACTGTTAATTATGACGTGGCAAAGGGCGGAGTGTGCCAAATCTCGTTCTTTTGCGTTTTTACGATTTCCGACTTACGGCCATTTCTGGTCTTTGCACGATAACTTTTACAACTTGGACGGAAAACAGAAGAATCCAGGAAATTGATAAACGGGATCTGGGACTTTTTTCAAGTGAAGGTGAGGAGAGATAAGGGCAAATTATACTATGTGCGTACGCCAGTCGCGCGTCAGACGCACGCATCCAGTATCGATTGCCTTATAAGTGCAAGTATAAGCCATCTTGATATTTGCGAAGGATTTTTCATGAAGACCGGTCAATGCGACATGCTCTCCCTCAATGAAGAGAACGCGCGGCAGCCGTAAACGCTTGCGTCTGAACTGCCACTGCGATGCGACTGGGCTCTATTCCTCATCGTATAGACGCACGCGCGTCAGTCGCACGCATCCAGTATCCATATATTGCCTTCTAAGTGCAAGTATAAGCCACCTTGATAAAAAAAAACATTGGTTGTAAGAAGATTCTTCGCCACTTCATTTAGACTAAAAAAATGGGGTGTGGGTCATCATGAGGCAAAACGGGACGGGCCATCTTTCTTTGATTGGTCCCACTTCGAATTGCCCAATGACAGAGGAACCAACCGCCCCGTCCTGCCTCATAATAAATCAATTCCAAAAAGAAAACGACTTAAGAAAATTTCAGGCAATTTCCTCAAGGATTTTGGAGAAATTTCCCGTTTTTCACTGCATATATTATGTTGTACGGGGGCTTCCACACTTAATCATTTGGTTTTGCGTTTTATCGTTTCTGAACTCATGCCCCAGAAGCTGGCCAAGTTGGCGCCATGCGTGAGGCTGCATTGCGGTCGCGTTGCGGCCGCGACGCGGCTGCGTACTCTCGCTGTGAAAAATCGAAAATGGCCGGCTGAAGCACCTACGTGCCAGAACTGAAAGTTGTTATTTCGACTTTGGGTTTAGCGGGGAACCAAAGCAGTAGTGTCCAGCTGTTTGCAATGATTTTTTGATGCTGGTTAGTAATATTTTGGCGTGAACAACAAGCTCCACCCCTAGCAACTCTAATCTCCGCCCTTAGACATTGAAGATCATTTTCCATGTCGGCAAGCCTGTTACACTGCATTCTTGCCCTGTTCCCCGTTTTTCTGTGCTCCTTTGATAGCAAAAAAAGACAACTGCGGACGAGTTTTCATGAAAAGCACCGGTTGACATCACGGACATTTAAACATTGTGCTCCTGTAGTATGATTGACACGCATAGCTACCCAAAGGCCGTATGCATCACTGAAATTATCCAGGGTAAACGTGTTGACACCCCCAAATTTACCTTTTGCTGACGTGGGCGTCACCGCATTCACTCTGGGTAATCTTAATGCTGCATCCAGGCCCAGAATAACCCTCGTTTCAGAAAATATAACAGCTAGTAACGAGCAAAACACTGCGAGACTGACAGAGTAAGCCCTATGCTGTTCGCGTACTGAGCGTTACTTTGCTGGGACTATTCCCTTGCGGTTCTCCCCTAGGGGGTGACCCTTTCGGCCACTGGTCCAGGGACTTTCGCTCACAGCGGCGGCGGTCACCGGGGACCGGTGCGTGGCTGCGAGTGCTCCTCTTGTCGTCACGCAAGGGGCGTGGCCAGGCAAACATTTGTAATGGCGCGGACGACTGCGATCCGTATATTATGCGGGCGCGATGGGTCGTTTCAACATGGAGAAATTACATTGCTTCGCTAAAAATGAGGCTAAAAGGGCGAAAACACTGAGATCCATCTACCCTTTAGTAATACACTGGTAATCAGTGCAAATTCTGATTTTTTGATTAATATTTTCACGTTCTTTGAGGAAAATGTCGCAATTTCCTCAATAAATAGCACAGTTGGGTCCTTAAGCACTCAAGAATACCCACAATTTAACTAAGACCTAAGACACTTTGTGAAATCTTGAGAAAACGCTTTTGAAATGTGGAAAAAAACTCAAGCTCTCTTTAGAAAATGGGAGAAACATCTTGCAGGAGCTTAAGACTCGAATCAAATCTTTTAAATTTCGCTAAATTCAAGTGACAAATCTTCCGACGCGCTCAGAAATGCTCTTGCAAGAGGCAACTAACACATTGAGTATTTTCAACACTTCTTTGTTTTTGTTTGTTTGTTTTTCGATAAGTAATTATACCTAGTAACTATAATAAACACAGTAAAAGTGGCTTTCTAACTGAGCCATCCGGGAAAGTTCCTTGTTATGAAGTCGGGCAGGGCAATGATATTTGGGAAATGGTACCATCCCAGTGTTCTTAGCTGTATCCTGGACTAGGATTCGTCAACCACGGAAGCCGTAGATGGATAGTCTGAATACATCGTATAGATAACAGCTATCATAGGAGACGTAGACCATCAAATTTGGTATTATACCCTCGTTCTACCTTCCTATGTATTCATGAACCTCAGCCCTAATCCAGAAGTCCTTAAGAGCCTAGTTTTTAAAGAAAAAGGTGTGCAAAAACTCAGCAAAAAACACAAAGTTATTCATATTCAATGTAATTTACGACTAGAAGTGAAGGGATGGGTTAAGTGTGGCATGAAGCCGAAAGTTCGGCCGTGAGAAGTTCAGAGAAGATCTGTGGAATATTAGGAGGAATAAAAACAGCATGTATGACTTGACGTAACTCCAGCTGCTGCAGACGCTTCATAAATGCATGAGGTAAGAAACGTGCCAGACGCCAGAATTGAGGAACTTCCACACTTCCAAATGAATCCATTTAACCTCGTTTGCACTAGTTCCTGATAATTTAGCAGGAAATTTTAGCATAGGAACACCGGAAACTGGTAGCAATAACTCTTTATTTTCTAAGGCTTTCATTCATTCTACAAGTCAGCAGAGGCTTTGCAAAGAACACTATAACCAGAATACATTATTTCAAAAACTCTTCAACGAGCAGCGCAGTTGATATCGTCCATTCGACGGCCTTTGTCATTGCTATTTCCTCCGACATGTATCCTAATATGTTTTCCTCTTCCGTTTAACCGTAAAATGCTCGTTCAAAAATCATTTCCTGGAAATATCCGTGTAGAATCTTCTGGAATTGTCCACTCTTGGAATGATTATGATGCGTTGTATTGCTTCAGAGTCATACTCGAGATTTTCAGATGAAAATAATCTTAACGAGAGCAGTGAAATATATTGGTCTTTAGAAAAAAATGAAGACAAACCTGTTTGCTAACCACCAATCTTGTGGCAAATTCGGGATGTCTTATCAGACATCTACCACAAAGCTATCCATCTAGTGATATCGATCTTCGATGACTTCGTGGCGAATGTCTCAATGAGCATCGCCAATTTGTGGGCTCAAAAACAGAGTCTGCTTCATTTGTGTGAGAAATTTTGCTTATGATTGTGTCTAATGGGACATCTACTGTGTCTAATGGGACATCTACCACAAGTCTACCCATTTGAGGTTATCGATCGTTTCCTAATTCTGAAGAACCTTATTCTTTAAAGATTTTATGCTGAAACACTGCCTTTATGTGCTATAAGTCCGTACTCGGCTTTAGTGGTTATTATGTTCCATGTAAGAATCTACGAATCTTTAAAGATCCCCTGAAATTTCTGTTCTTAGTCATTCTTTTTTCATTTCTCTATTGCTTACATCTTTATCTGACTGTTTCTTGTAAAAGCGCTGCCACTCGTACATATGTAAGTTCCTTAAGCACTAGGGATACATCTTGAAATATCTTTGGGCTTTGTTTACTGTATCTGGGAAGCTTCTCATTTATTTCCCTTCCTTCCTTACTGGTCGTGATTCACAATTGTATAGAGCACTCATGTGCGTGTAGACAAATAAATAAATAAATAAATATGTATATTACTATCCACTGTTTTCATTCCAAACACTGCTAGTGTCTCTTGAAGTAGTTTCTTCATAAATAAGCTCCATTCTCAAAATTCCTCATTAGGAAAGCTACAACACGAAGTTTGCATAGTAACATTTTTGCAGAGCGATAATTGTCTTTAGAAGTCTGTTATGTCTTCTGCATACATTTTATATTCTACTGATCACCTGTTGAAGTCTCCTTGGGAACTACCGATGAGGGACGCCAATAGGACTACACTTCCGGTCTAGTTCAAGCCCCGAAACCCGATTAGTGTAAAAACTAATATCTGTCTTCATTTCAAGGTTCTCTTTCCACTAACTTGTTTATCAAGTTTAGATCATTGTGGTAAATTTGGATATTTTGAGAAATGACCATTAGTTCCTATAAAAATTCTTCTACATGCACTTTTCTACGGGGCAATGAGATTTTTGTATGAATTTTTTTCTCGTTAACAATGTATACCAAGAATAAATGATGTCATCAATTCCAAGAACAGTTCTTAGCCAAATTAATAAGTTTTCATAACGAACTAATTAATACCCTCACCTGATTACTCCTATGGTACCATCAGAGAAAGGTCATAGCACATCACGTGGCCTTTCCCGAGAATGTCTCCAGGAAATACCGTTTCACGTGACCACCGCCCATATTACCATTAAAGATGACCCCGTGGGTTGGCTGATTAATCCCGCAGATTGCGATCAGTGTCAGATGTGATGTCCCACTGGCACGTGACAACTTAGTGGACCTCGTGCAGCTCAGGTACGAAGTCCAATTCGCTGGAAACGTTAGCTGAACGCATACGTGGATGTGAAAAGAAAGATTTCTTGCGTTCATATCCATTTTTTAAGACTTCCTCCGTTTTTGTGCCGAGATGTGGTCCATGGGGTAGGTTGTAGTTACCTGTATTTATTTTTCTATGTTTTTATAGATAATAATGTATGACTGGACGTGTTCCACCTTCGTGAGCTCTACTTATTCCACTGTTGCTACAATTAATTTCTGTTGTTTTTTTTTCAAAGATAATTGTTTAGTTCGAAGTAAATTTACTCAGTTCTGATCGTAGCCAATGAAACCACGACACTTTTTCAATTTCTATTTTCAACCTTCTTAAAGACAGCACCCACGTTAATTTTCACAGCCTAGCCGAGATTTCGAGTGCCTGGAACCCTGAACAATAGTCCTAATAATTCTACGAAACTGGCACCGTCGTAGGCGTCAGCATTCTCGGGATATAGGAGCGAAGCTGGGTATCCAGACATCCCCTGGATGAATTATAGCATGAAAGGGGTCACTTTTGTTTGTTACTACTGCCTTTCTCTTTGAAAAACTTGCTTTATATAGCGATTTCCAGCCATCATACCTGGCTATACCCTTTCCAACCCTTTCCTCGGCCACAGTTTTCTAAGGGACCGAAATGGTGGCTCGGGGACCCGTGTTTTTTTCTTCTGCAAATTTGGACAAAATTGGTCAATGTATTCGTGGTCATCATGGCAGGAAACCTAAAATCACAGCTAAATCCTGGTCACCAAATTTTCCGTGGCTGCCACCTTTAAGAATCAGAGATTACGTCCGTTTACTTTTTTCTGCAGTGTTGCGAAATTTTGATAGTTTCTGCTACTGTTACTTGTGTAACAAGTAGAATAATCTGTAACAGAATCAACACTTGTGACACTGGTTCATAGTCAAAGACTGGGGCGTGCATCATTGTGAGGAGGAATGGGGCGTTACCAGGCCGCTGTGATTGGTGCATTCAATAAAAGCGCAGCCAGCAGCCTGGTGTTAGCTATTTTAATATTTAAATTGGTATAGCACCTTTTTATTTTTGAATTTTTAAGGGTTTTGGTTTTAATTTGATTTTTAGTTCTTCAGAAGTTGCCTTTTTTATTAATTTTTTTACAAATAATGGTTGGTGGGCTAGACGACCTATCTTCCCTCAAGATGGTGCACACCTCAAAGTCTGTAGAAAAAATTAAAAATTCGCAACAATTTTTTGCAGGTTCGCTATAGCCTCATGACATCTGAAGGCTGTGCATCAAATATTCATTTTCAACTATATGCATACAACAATAACAAGTTTATTAGGATTACACTTTTTAATTTACTTGTTTATTTCGAAAAACTCACAAATAAACAAACTCAGGGGAGTGCAGAAAAACTAAGTAAGGGAAGGCGTGAATGCAGCTCTTCTAGACTCACTGAGAGCTCCTAGGTTTGTCTCGCATTTTCACCTTCATTTAGGGTTTACTGAGAAATAGTGAATGTGTTACTACCTTGTAAACTTTCTAAAATGTAGTATACGCAGAATCTCAGACGATTTTTTGAAAGAAGCAACCGGTTAACTGTGGCTCTAGCGAAGCTCTAGCTCTAGCTCTAGCTGCTGCGGTTCGTCCGAGCAGCTGCTGTGGTCCTTCCGCATGACTACCTGGTTAAGCAGGCGAATTTTTCAATAACATACTCTACCCCAAGTCCAGCCCGGATGGTTCAACGTAGGAAGCGTCTGCATTCAAAAATTGGGCCACAGGAACTGCAATCCGATATTCCTGGGTTACCCCTACATCCCACCACAATCTTAAAGACACCCACTTTCTGTTGGCCTAGCTCCGTGTTTAATGGGGTACTATAACCCTCACTCTCCTTTCTGCCATCTGCCGCGGTCCTCCTGCACGCGGCAGGATTGCAGCAGAAAGTCGAAAGGCCGCAGCAGAATTTTCTGCTCAAATCCATATTGCTGCGGTTCTTGCAAAACAGTGTAGAAGGGGGCGGAATTCTGCTGGACTGGCACTTCAGATATTCTGCTGCGGTTCTTCCGAACGCTTTTTATCCCTGCGTCTCTCGCTTCTTAATCACATGATCTAGATCTCTTTCTGATGCGGTCCTTCCGGTGTTTTGTCTGAAAAGGCTGCGCAACTTTTTTCTTCGCAAAGTCTGCAGCGAGCAGCTAAAACTATGGGAAATATCTCTTCTTAGAGACGCTGCTGCACAAATGTACGCGTGCGTCTGACGTATGACTGACGCACGCATCCTTTATGAATTGCCTCTCTCCATTCAAGTGAAAATACATCTCGAATTTCTCTGTTCAAATAGCGTCATTTCCCTGTTCACTGGAAAAGTGCATGGAAGCTCTGAGAACTCGTTGTTGTTGAACTGAGAAGAAATATAATAGCTTCAACACACATACATGTAACTCCAGAGGAAAGAAACTGCATAGTTAAGTATGAATGATAGAGAGAGATGACTCTTTCCCTGCAACAGAGATCATTTCGCGGACTATAAATACACAAAGAACTGCGGTAACAAAGCTCTGAATTGGATTTGCGGCAGTTGGCGAGCCCTCGATTCATTCGAATAATCGAACATTCGATTAGCTTTTTGATCACTTCTTGTGTTTTGGAAGATTGTGCATGGAAGCACAGAAGTCTCAAAAGCTTCCGTATTGCCTGATTTCTGTAGTTTGCTCCAGAAAATCGCCATTGACGTCGCTTATCGCCGTTACTCTATCAGAGGAGCATAAAAGGCAGGGCTTAGGCGTGTTCCGTAATCGGCGAATTTTTCTGAGTTTCCTATGAAAAAACACAATCAATATGCATTTTTTCAATGTGAATTCTATGCTAATTAATAAAAATGCTTGTGAAAATTCAGCTACTTGTAAATCACTCGTCGAAGATGCAATTTACTGCTGATACGCTATGTTTTCTGGAATATTTTATCGACCTAGTAAAACAATTATTATTGATTCCCGTAGCCACTCATTATTATATCGTTTTCACTTGATATAAAGGTAATTTCAGCAGCTACTATTCATTCTAATGCACTACGAAGCCTATTTTCTAGTTCTGACAACTCTATTGCCTTGCAACACTTCTTCTCTTTGTGTTTCCTTTGCAAGAATAAGCCAGTACCTGCTACTTAATTGCTGCTCTTAATTACTTCTACTGGCAGCATTTTAGCAATATCTAGCGAAAATATTTTATTTCTGGGATGTACTGATGGCACCTGGATAATGTACGGAACAGCTGTTCAAGAAACTCGCAACATTCGTGATAGCACTACAAGAGCGGCTCATTAGCAGGAGCTGGTGACAGAACAGCAGCACTTACGCTTAATGCAGAAGCTTTCATTGTTGATGAGACCTGTTCTAACTATCCGAAGAACTTCATGGCCTGCTACTTCGAAATGAACCGTTCGGCTAGATCAACTGCTGACAGAGCAATTATCACGCTCCACATCCATGCATCCTCTTTTTTCGTGTATCAACGCCTGTATCTTGCCTATTAATACAAAAAAAGCCCTAGAAATATATGGGTAACCAGATGTGCAGTGACGAGAATGGAGAAGGGAAGTAAAGGATTTTGAAAGGTAGGGAATAACAGCCTTGCTTCCAAGGAAGTACTATTGCTCTGGGATCCATCATGGATGGCCTATATATGGGACCAAAGGGAACAACTTAGTCAACAATTCAGCATCCATACGTGTTGAACATTCAAGCATAGTCCACTCCATAAACGACGACAGTTGAGTATGTAAGCCTATTATCTGCATTTCTCGCCTGTCTTCCCGACCACAGCACTATTTCTCGCGTTCTCTCCTTCTCTAATATCTCCACAACTGTGCTCCTCGGTGAAACACGCCATACCGGGGGAAGTCCTACGCTTTCAGCTCAGCTTTCGTATAGGGGTAGAGTACGAAACGGAAGTTGAGCCATTTTTCCAATTGTTTCTTTTTATTTTTTTTAGTAATGTATGATTTTTTTATTCATTATTGAGGAAGTAGAAACATTGCTCTCCACATTTGCCTCGTTCTCTCTTGCTTGAAAATTCAAACATTTGGATGTTTCCAGCACGTTATTTAATTCTAACTCTGGCTTTACCTTTCTCGTAAGCGCATTCCTCACACCCCAGGTGTAATAGCATTGAAATTACTTGAGGTAAACGTGTTAATACACCGCAATTTACCACAGATGTCAGCTTTACTTAGGACCGAATAAAAATCGAATAACTCAATTTATTCAATTATTCATTCGGGGCAAGATCCCAAGAATTCAAATGTTCAAAAAAGAGAATGATCCAAACGCCTCCTTATCACTCCTGAAGGATTTCATTGCTCTTTCCTTTTTTAATTAAAAACTATAGAATTATTCGAAATAGAATCTTTGAATTTTGAATAAATAAATCGATAGGTATCTATTGCATCATCCGTTCTTAACTATTGTATCAACACGTGTACCCCGTGTATCTCAACGTTACACCCAGGCCCGTGGGTATTTTGAGCTGCGTCCACTAACAGGCTTTCCTTTTTTCTGATGAAATCGTGCTCCGTATAGTATGAGGCTAAAGTTTTAATTTCATCTTTCTTGTGTTTTCCCCATCTTTCATCACAAACGGTCTTTTTTTACTCATTCCTATGCTACATTTGTTTCTGTTTATTTTTAATTATTTCACTAAAATACATATTCATATTTGTGTGTATTTTCGCTTCCAGAGGATATATATTTCGAATTTCTCCATGGAAAATCCTAAAAATCCCGGTCGAGGCTCCGCACATGCTTCTATATTGTTGCTTATATTCGTTAGTTGTTTTTTTCAGCTCCTTTCCAAGAATTTGGTCATATTTGTACCTTGTATTTAGCTCTGGGTAGAGCCTAGCCCAACAAATGGAAAAAAAATTGAGAAAAAGATGTTTTGCAACTGTATGTCTTTGAACAGATAAATGATATTACCTGAAGAAATGCTGAAACTCTCGATTACACGCCCTTCTTATCTACGAGGGCAAAGTCCTCAGAGATTTAGGGTCGCCCAGAAAACCTCTAAAGAGTTCCGCGTCTCTGTGTTCATACATATATCGTTCATTGCTTCTCTGATGTTTCTGACGATTTCATTACTTTCAACGTCCGTTGACCTGCTCTCGTAGCTGAATATATAGCAATTCTTCCAGTAAGAGGAGAGGGAGTTATAAATATAATACTATTATTTTACCTTATTTGTTGTCATTTTATCATAATTTATTATCACACCAATAAAAGTCGCTGCAGTCCTGGAGTCTCACCTCTATAAATATATTGGAATATTAATGTTTTATTTAATTATATACAAATATTTATTTGTTTCATTCGTTACAATACTGTTGTTTTTTAGTCGCACTAGTTTATTTAATAATTCCTTGCTATATGTTTACTTCATTTGTTTATTTTGCACCAAAAGTGTGCTACAAAGAAACATGAAAGTCAATAACATGGTCAATGTCGGTGAATAGCAAAATAGGATTTCTCAGGGCAGAAAAAAAGCACTCGAGTGAGAAATTTCCAATGTTGAAGAAAAAAAAATCGAAAGTGGGGAATGTAACGACGATTGGTGAAAAGGTGGAAAGTGGTCCTTTAGTCAGGTTGGAATGTAATATGTTCGAGAAAATTTCGGGATTACTAATTACTTATTTACTGTTACATGTAGCAATACATAGAAGTAATTCATGGTCCTGAAATAATCAAATTTTTGATTTACACTAGCTTGGACTTCTTCTTCAATTTGTGAACGCAGCAGTCAGGATCGATTAACTTGCCAGATACATTTCGACCCGGGCCCTTATTATTTTTCGGGATTGTATCTCACCCCTCACACCCCTCTCACCCAAATCTGCATTCCTGATGTTCCGAAAATGTAAATTCCCACCATTGAATTTTCCAGGATTTGGGAGTTATATCTCCTCCTCGAATGTGCTGAAATCGTTACATGGTTGAATAGTTCAACCTTTTAGTAGCCGGTGTTGAAATAATGCCAAATTTTACCGCTTAAGGCTATGCCAAATAAGATAAAGGTTTCCAAATTGTATAAGAGCTTAAAATAATGACGCATTTGACATACAAAAAGGTCCCTTGCAGCTCGCAAAGACATTACATTTAAACTACAAAATGTTGCATTTACATGAGTCGCAATTGCACGAATCGCTGCTCTGTAAGCTACACGGAACCTTTCGTAAATCCAACATTCCTAGTAAGTAGTTATAATAATATTGTAGTGTAATTTTTTTCATAATCAGCTGTAATTTTCTTGAATAGTTTGCATTGTATCGTGACGTAATCTTATCTCACGACTGTCTTATGTAGTGTTTTATACTGTCTTATCCAGGGCATTATCTATCTCTCTAATTACCCATAATCTTTCTGCAATTTAAATACAACATTTTTGGCTAGCATGAAACCTCCGTATAAATTGCAAAGAACCCTCTGAGCCGGACATTTTTTAAGCTCCTTTAGTTTTTCCAGTTCAGCCGATATTCGAACGCTTCCGGATAATGGTTGTTCCTAGACGTGGAATGTCTGACGTGGATAGCTACCGAGCAGCTTACACTATCACAAAGTATTATCAGTATCACGCTTGAATTCTCGCCATGTGACGTTTCTGTAGAATGATTCTTGTACTTTGGCACTAAATAGGCCTCGGGGAAGTTTTCATACGATCCTGCGTTTTCCCGGATTTTTGTCCATGGCCATTTATGTATTGATGTATCAACGCTATAAGTACTACATATGTCTATGGACATCTAGTTTCTGTGGTAATATTCCGTTTCCTATAAAAATTCCGGAAATTGTTGCAAATCCAGAATCCAGGCGACATCAGCGAAAGCATTCGTGCCATGTCGAATCCAATTTCCAACTGATCGCCGATTTCAATGATGTAATTGTTCACAGTACAGCGATAATCGCCGATTTAGTCGAAATGGCAGCAGTTCACGCGCAGCAGCTGATCCCTGGCGCACGCTGTGACGTCATAAAACTTTAATAGATATGGTTTTGCCATTAATAGCCAGAAGACTCGTTCTGCAGTTATTTGTACGTCTTGGCGTATCACGTTGTTGCCATGTTTGTGTCAATAAACGAACCTGACGTCTTTGTTGTTTGGTCTTAACTGTCGTTTTTCATTACGCCTTTGTTTCTCAGCAAATCTAGTCGGTCATTCCATTTTATGGCAAAATTAGCAAAAGATTAAAATTTTACTCGAGTAAATTTCCAGTTTTTTTAGATTTGGCTTAAACATGTAGTATGATCCAAAGAGTGGGAAACATCCGTGTGTTCCTTCCACAAATAGGTGTTTTGCCAAAAATTTCCCAGTGTACCTGAAATAGGATACACCTGTGTCCGTGAATATTTCATAAGTAGATGTTCTCTCCGGAAGACCGTTGCTGACAAATATTGTCCACTTTTTCTGTGGATCTTGCGGTTAATATTCCCAGGCGCTGCACTTTTTTGTTTCCTGATGGAGTTCTCTGCCCCATTTTGCTCCGTACATTTGCCAAGTCAGGTTTTATGGTTCATTTTGGGCCTCTGGAACCATATCCAGGAGTTTTTTCCTAGAGCTATTGTCCACGAGGGGAAAACACCAAGCTTCACCTTCAAACCTGTCTAATATCAATGCCAAGGTGTAAATCAAGGTAACAAGGCATCAGGGATGCTAAGGTCGAGTTAATTTGACAGAAATGATCATATGCCCTTGATATTCCTTAAGAATTCCTTTCCTCGTCTTCTGGAAAATTTCATGTCCTATCCTTATCTGTGTCCATTTCTCATCTGCTTCCAAGGAATTTTCATCTCCTAAATTCCTTCCATGCTTATGTGACGGAGACAGAGCCGGTTCCATCCCACATATCTTTAAAGAGCGATCCTCTTTATCTTATCATCTGACAGATATTTTAACTCATCGCTCTCGTGACGTTATCCTGCATGTCGTGGTCCTTGATCTGGACTCTTCCCGGGTGACATCGGTCATCAGACCGGTCACTTTCCATTTATGGAGCCCTGTAGCGAGATTCATGAACTTGCCCGGGCAGAATGTAGACATTCCGGTTCTCTGAGATCTACAAGTTTTTTTTTTCTGGAAAAATCTATGCTTCACTATCCTTAGTGCCGTTGTTGTGGCGAAGTTCCCGAATGGAATGCACCAATTTCTGCTTGAGAAACTCTTGCATTCTGGATCCATGAGTGGGTTGTCGTATTCCCGGGGGTTTTCATGAATCTTAACACCGCATTCAGCGCCAAGATCATCCTGAATGGAGTGTAGCCTTCGGACTGGACTTTTGGTTGCTTAAAGTATGCTTTGCTCGTTGATTTGAATAAAGTATCCAAGAAATCTTGACTTAAAGCAAAACAGCTGATAAAACGAAGATTTTATGGAAGTGCCCTAGGACACCAGGTAATGTTATTCCAGGGACCTACTGTGAAGCTAACTTGATTTTTTTCTAGCAAAATACACCAATTTCTTCCCGATTTTTCACCAAGAACATCTTGGAGATAGCTTTTCGACATTTTTCTGGAAACCTCATGGACCTCAACCTTCAGAAGTTTCAAAACTGTGCGAGAATCCTTGACGAGGGACCCATCGACCCGTTTTCCGTATACGGACAACTACCACACCCGTACGCCTGACTTCAGGCCGTTTTGCCCTTTTGAATTTGGGAAAGAACAGCCAAAAAAAGCTTGAAAAGATGCCTTTATCCACCATACCCCCTTATTAACCATCGTAGGTCAAAAATGACCTGTTTTTCGTGGGAAAAACCTGCAACTGCAGTTTTTTATGCGCCTCTTTACCAGGGCCGCGAGTGGTAAGTGTCCGATGACCCCGTTAGCCGTGGACCACAATAAATAGGTTGGAGCACTCCATGGCTACTGAGCCTCTTCTCAAAATGGGACTGAATGTTAAATATTGATCACACAACCTCTATCCGGAAATAAGAAACTTGGGGGGGGGGGGTACACATCGTAAAAATAAAAAATTTATGACTCTTTGGCCTTTTCCATTCCGGAATTTTTCGTTGTCGATCCTGTTCCGTATTTTACGCGGGTGACGAATATTTCTCACACTTTCTACTCGCTTATTCTATTTTGCAGATGACGTTCAAATTGGCAGTTGTTGAGGATTTCGACCGAAAATTACCGGAAAAATTCGATCAGAATGGGAACGAAAAGCTGCCGGCGAAGTCGCCAAAAACCAGGAAGATCTCGTTAGTTTACGGTCTACGAATCGATCAATACCTATTCGCAACATAGCACCTGTTTCAGGACGACCTTTGCGCTCATTAATCTCATGAAAGGTATGGTCGGACCGGGATGCTTCGCCTTGCCTATGGCTTTTAGACAAGCAGGACTTTGGGTAAGCCCAGCCCTTATGACTCATTGCCAGGACCGGAACAATGCCTAACTTTTAGGCGGCCTTCGGTATCGATTTTCTACTTGGCATTGTGTCAGCTGTTTGTATGATCAAGCTGGTCAGATGTACTCAGTACCTGTGCGAGAGGTAAGTAGATCCGTTTCATGCTCTCAGGATTCTTGACCCCTTAGACAGTGCGCTTCCAGGAACAAGTGTGGCCCACTAGATTACGGACAACTGGCACAGGAAGCATTTGCGACCAGTTGGAGGCCGCTAGCGAGGTTTAGATACTTGGCAAGGTATGGAACTTAGGATCTTTACTCAAGTAAAAAATCTACATTGTTCAGCTATGTAAGGGCCCTAAGAGTGTTAATGAAGTACCAGCTGTTCTATTACAGGTGGTTCGTCAACTCCTGCCTAATCTTCTTGCAACTGGGCATCTGTAGTGTGTTCTACATATTTGTAGTCGATCACGCGAAAGAGGTTGGTACTTTTTCCTATGAGGTCTCAAAGGGGCGGGAACATCCATTACAGAAGTTTTTTGGGGTTTCTCTGTGAAAATAATCTTTAGGAGCCCCTTATTAAGATGGTATAAGTCAATTCTTGTGGAGCTTATGGGCGGAGCCAAGACGGGACTACAGGATTTTCACCCCTCCATTGGTCTCACACAGAGCGTTCCTTCTATTTTGTACAGGGGTGGATGATGAAATAACTCTCACCAGGCGTACGATTTTCCTCAGAAAGTGCCCTATCGGAATGCATTTTTCAGTAATGCTCCGCCCCCGGCTTCGCCCACAAGGTCCTTGAAGGCATCGTCCCAGCTCGGAGCCGTTTTTGAGATTTTTTGTGAAAAGAATCTCCAGTAGCTGCTGATCACAATGTTCTACCTGATTCTTGAGAAACCGCCAAAAAATCCGTTTTCGAGCCCCAATACTTGAGGAGACCGTAGGCGGAGCTGAGGGGCGTGGCCAAGACATTTTTGGCGAGCAGATACAAATCTCAACAATTCGCTCCCGGGAGCACACCTCCAGGGGAAAATCGTAATTCCCGTGAGAGTTTCTCATCCGCTCCCCATCAGAATAGAAACTGCGCTCCATGCGTGAGAAGCAAGAAAATATATCAGGTGAAACGCTGGCTCCGCCCACAGTCTCCCCAACAATTGGGGCTGAAAACGGGTTTTTCCAGCAGTTTTTCACGGAGTCACGTATACCTCTGTGATCAGCAGCTGCTGGAGACTTTTTTAAAAAGAAATCTCAATAACGGTTCCGAGGTGCCTTCGAGACCTCTAGCGTGAGTATGGGTTTGCTGACAGTTCCTCAGCTGGTCTCCGAGAGCGGAAGGGGTTACGGCGCCATTTGAGTGGACCAGTCGTAGAGCAGTGACCCTGCCCCCAATGTTTGCTTGCTCGTTGAACTGTGATAGAGCATGAATGTCATTTTGTCACTGTCAAATGAGTGAAGGGATAAGTTGTTGACACGTGAATTGAAGCCCAACAAACTAAGGTTTTAACTGGTAACAGATTGCCCTAGAGTCAAATTTTTGAGATTTATTGAGGTAAAATCTTGAATTAGGGGTTTGCATTGCATTGCACTTCTGAATTCTCGGAACTTCACTTGTACTAGTACGCAAATGGGTTCTGGGTGTGCGTGTTTGGTCCCAACTTTCGTGGATAAATAGGAAGGGTTTCCTTGGTTATAACGGGTCATATTTAGCCACTCAATGCTACAGTTGCTTGGAAAAATATTTTTGTACATATTTTTGTTCAAGAGCATCCAGAAAATTTACTATCGAAAAAAATTATTCCCGTCAATGTTACCGTTTTCGGATCGTTGACCTCATCTGGCCAGACAACGGCCTCACTCGTGACGACTACTTCCTGTTCGCACTTCCGGCATTTCTTCTGATATCCCTGGTCCGCAGTATCCACATCTTATCCTATGTCTCCTTATTTGGAAACGTGCTCATGACTACGTGTCTGGCAATCATCCTATATGTGAGTTTTTTTCCCAGCCATTTTTCCATCGTGTGGAAAAATCCCTGAATTTCAGGAATTGACAAGTGCAGAGCACATTCCCACCTCGAAATTACCGGCTGTAACTGATTTCAATGGAGTTGTCCTCTCAGCTGGGTCAATTCTATACGCCTTGGAGGGTCAGGCAATGGTGGGTCCTGAGTAGAATTTCTGCTAGTGGGCCTAAGGCAGTTGTGAATTTATTTAGGTGCTGCCTCTGGAGAACAAAATGAAGCATCCGAAGGATATGGGCGGTTTGACAGGCGTACTGGTCACCGGGGTCTCCTTAGTGACCCTTATTTATGCTGGTACTGGGTTCTATGGCTATATCACCTATGGAGACGCTGTGGAAGCTAGTATTACTCTGAACCTGTCGAATTCCCCGTGAGTTTCTGGATCTGACAGCCCGGATTTATCCTTTTTTAGATACTATCCCTTTCCAGGCTGAATATATCCGTGAAGGTGATGCTCCTCTGCGTCGTGTACAGCGGTTTCCTCATCCAGCAATATCCACTAGTGGAAATGCTGTGGCCCCTGGCCAAGAGACCCCTCCGTGAACGGGGAATGAGAAGGGCGTACATAATCACCCTGGAGTATGCGTTCCGATACTCCATAGTGTTCATTGCCTGTGAGTTTCCCTTGCAGCTATTTTTCCGAGAATTCCCAGGAAAATTGGTTCTTATTTTTCCAGTGGGCCTCTCATGGCTGATCCCGAATCTCGAGGAGATCATTCCACTTGTCGGCGTCACCTCCGGAATGCTTCTGGCGCTCGTGCTGCCCTCTGTCATCGAGATCGTCGTGTTTTTCCGTGAATGGCGGAAAAATCATTCAACTCTGAAATTTTGTATACTTCTAGGATTAGATTGCTTCTATGCGTCGTTAGGATTGTTCTTTGTCGTTACGGGTCTACAAGCGAACATCCGAGATTTGATACATGGAGTATCAGATTGAATTACATATTTGTTTGCGGGTTGTATGTACATAGGTTGCAAATAAAGTAATTGTGATTAGTTATTGCTTTTTTTATTTTTCCGAACTTTTTTTCAGCAGTCTGGTCTGCCGCGCCGCACCACCTACGCGGCACAGCGAATGTCAGATGTCTCCGACATTGATTTTTCTTATGTTCTCCGTCGTTTTCCTTGTTGTTTCTGCTTTCATTCCGAAAAACGTAAGCAAAAACTCAATATCGGCAACGCCCGGCAACCACAGCGCCCAGCTGATCTGCCGCACCGCGTCGCTCATGCGGCGCGACAGACCAGAACGAAGACTGATTCTCTTTCAAATGTACATATTCAATTTACTGTAAATGCATCAAAGGAACGTAGGCCAGCTTATTGATAAAAAGTATTCAGGACCCAATTTTCACCACCCTCGGGGGTTCTTTTCCTATGTGTCTGTCGAATCTGGTAATCTTGCTCAGGGCTTTTGAACCATTCAATGCCCCATGAGCTCTGAAATTACCGAGGACAAACGCATTAATAACTCAAAATTACCCAGCGTTAACAGGGACGTCAACACATTTACCGTGGGTAACCTCAATAATGCATAAAGGTCCTAGAATTGTCCATTTCTTCCTGCTTCAAGTAAATGTAATATCAACAGTGTTTGCTCGGTAGACACTGCAACCTAATATGCTTACGAAAGTGAAGGAAGTTGATGTGTAAACATAGAAACTCATGAAATATTTGTGAAAATTTGGTGGTATGGTTAATGAATGTGTGATACTCTAGTAAATACGACTGAGGATAAAAACACTAAACGTGAAAACTAACGTCTATAGTAACATTTATGTGTACATTTAGTTTTGTGATGTGAGTAACAGCGGATTTTAGCCCACAGCACTTAATTGCTGTTGAAATAATGTTTTTTTAAAACCTCCTCTTCCGCTAATTTTATATAATTATGCACAAAACCGTGCACGTATCAGAATTAGCGAAGAAAATCAGTCGACATGAAAGTAGCAGTAATACTATTAGGTGCGTGCAAAAGTTCCGGGGCAGTTGCACCTAATTTTTCAGGACCCCATAACTTGACTCAAAGTCAGCAATTTTGTTCAAAACAAAAAGCATTGGCATCTGCGTAATGTTCCCAATAATGCACAGAAAAGATTTTTCCAGAAGCTAAAAATTTGACAGGTATACACTTGTAATAGTGGCACACGTCGTTTTTCAATAGGGTATGTTCATCAAAAGTTTTACAGCGGAGGTGAAGACAAAGAAGGTTGAAATGGGGGTAGTTTGTTAGACGCGGGTATAAGAAGTGATATAGGTTAGGCTAGAATTTCGGAGCACGAATGACCAATTTTTTATAAGGTTGAAACTGCAACGTGCTTGTGTGCGTTATCCCACAGCCGGGTCAGACCACACATTTCGGCCTGTATCGGCCTTATGCTTAAGAGTTTTCTCATGATTACTTTAGGAAAAAGATACTACTAAATGGAGATTATTGCGCATTCATTAGATATCAAATTCATTGCAGATAAGTCACGCTGCTGACCATGGAAGGTCAAAATTTTTTCAAAGAAGGTAGTGATGGTTCGGCCATTTTTTAGGTGGGTGGCAGGAGCCCAGACTTAGGGATAACCTCCTCCTATTGTCGTGCCTGACCCATCCTCTATCAACGATGGCAATTCTTCCATGAAACAAATTGTTAGGAAATCTGAAGGTCGAATATCTGCACACTTGCCAGTGTAGACGTTGGTGCTCTTCGCTCAACTCACGCAAAATCCATCTACTCACCTCCCCCTTCTTACCGATTTTCCTCAAGTGACGAGACATTGTTGACTGAATTCCCCGTAATGTCTTGCGCACTTTGCACAAGGTCTGGTTCAACCTGCTCTTTTCTGATGCTTTTACAATGACCAAATCTCTGACCAACTTGCAAAGCATTTTCCAGGCCCTCATCTCCGCTCAGAATTCCTAGGAACCTTTGAGCACCTGGCATTTTAGAGCACATACTCTCCACAAACACATTATTGATGTTATGGGTCGCTTCCCCTGTTGATCGTCTAGATTTGATTTCATAAAGCGAAATTCCCCAAAATATTGCACAGCTCACAACATTGGTTTTACACCCAAAACGGAACAACGCTGTGACGTGGATCCTAGCTAAAAGTGGTATGGGTAGCAGATGTTTTAGGCTACCAGCAGACATGAAAACCGTTGCAGGATATCGCAAAAGCAAGGAGCAAAACGACGTTGAATGGTGAAATACCACCAGCTGCCCCGGAACTTTTGCACGCACCTAATACTTTGAAGTAAAAAACATAACAACGAGCATTAGAAAACTAGGGAATATTTGAAACTAAATTCAGAGTACAATACTGATCTATTCAATCACATGAAGTAAGGGAAAGAGTAACTTCTATTGATAGGGCTTCCAAAGATTCCATGTACAAATTCAGGATGCATGGAAGGTTTTATTTACAACATTTCCAAAAAAAGAACCACCGAACTTTTTCCCTCACTCGGCACTATCATTCCAGGCCTAGACTGCACCACTAAAATTACCCAGGGGCCGCAAGCATCCTTGGGATAGCCACGGTAAACGTGCTGACGCCCACTGACACCTTTACCGTGGGTTATCTCAATGATCCATGTGGCCCAAGGGTAGACATGTTGACGCCTATGGTAACGATGGGTATGTCTGTGCGGTGTAACACGATTACTCCGGGTAATCTCGCTTGTGCATGTGGCCTACGGCCTCGGTTGCATCAATGGAAGGATGGGTAATCTCATACCTAAGGATATATGTATACAGGTATAGACTGCATCTCGCATGTGTAGACATGATGATGGATGCCAGGTCAAGGGTTTCGCATTTTGGGTACATAAGCATGTTGGGTAATTTTAATGATGCATTCACTCTTGGATATTAGTAGAAGTGCTGGATGCAAGAAGAAGTTTTAGGGTAAAAATCAGGGAAAATCTGGATAAGTGCAAGTTTGAGCGACAGAACGAAAAACAGCGAAAAAGTGAGCGGTAAGGAGCAGATTTACACCTTACAAAAATTACATGAGATTCGTTAAACAGCTGTACCAGAGCTGACACAGAAATGGAGAGTGAAGACAGTGGAATGGGGGCGTGGCCTTTGCTCAAGTCGGTGGGCTCACCTTCGTGATTGGCCGACTAAGGCTGCAAGAGTAACAAAAATATCATGATGCGCGCTGGAGCATGCAGACAACAGAGGAAGAACATATAAGGTATAATATCGGGTCTCCACAGGAAGATGAATTTTTGAAGGTTTTTTTTTCAAGTGTAACCCTCATAATTGAATAAATAAATAAATAAATAAATAAATGTAAATAGTATATACAAGTAAAAATTAGAATAAATAAACAACAATTCTTAGTACATTCTCTGAATAATAAAATTTTAGGAAGTATACGTATTGAGAAGGCTGTGTTTACGAAATGAAAGGTTGAGTGTTATCACAGATCCCCTTGGCCTATGCTTGAAAATCATCGTCTTAAACTCATGGGTCGAAGGTTATTAAAAACTTTAGAGCCAAGGATTATGAGTTTGCTATCTTGAGGCACTAGAAACAGTGAAGTAGTGGAATTTCTGGAAACTGTCGACGACTATCTCCTGAATTCCATGTACGGTTTCCATGAAGACCTAAAGAATAACTAAATTTCTCTCGGAAAAAAATCAAGAAAATACATAGAAATACCAGAAAAATTAACCCACAAGAACAAATCCTTATTCGGGCTTTTGTCATCCATGCTTTTTAGATCATTGTTATAGAATACAGCATTCTGATTTGGTGAGAAAAACGCCAACCACCAGCCGAACGTCGACGTCGGCGCCGTGATCAGCATGGCTCCACATGCTTTCGAAGCTATGAAGAAGTCCACCCCCTCGGAGTTGGATGAGAATCGCGCTTTCTGAATAGATCCGGAAAACTCGTCCGCACGAGCTACGGTGTATGGTTTGCACTCACAGCTGGTGCAAGTTCCTCGGACATCCTTCTCATGAAATCGACATCGTCTCCAAATATTAGGAATTCCGATAGGCCCTAAAATTTAACATAATAGAGCTGAAATTCATAGTAGTTTGGCAGAGTGCTGACGCAAGGGGCACAGTGGGCGGCGCGGTGCCCCTGCAGCGACGAGGCAGCGACCGCGCCGCAAACCCTCGCGTCGCGGCACCTTAGACTTGCGACACGCACTGCATGCCGTGCATTTACCTGTTGTTTGGCTATATGTCGGACGTGTCGGACACTCTCATTAAAATCAGTGGCCAGATGTAGTCTGATGAAGTCTGAGCGGCGGATATGAACACACATTGAGCTGGCGTATTCTCTGGATAAAAAATAATAATTTTAGTCATACACTTACTAAAAAAACTAAAAGAATGATTTCTGGGCGCGTAGCGTTATGCTAGAGAGGCCGGAACGCAATCTACATAGAACTCCAAACGGCCATGTGCAAGGGGCGGTGCCGTGACGCGGCTCTCTTGGGCAGAGACACAGGGGCTTTGCATGCTGGTTCTGGTTGTCTGCGTTTGCCAACAGCAGAGAACTCGAATGCCACGCCGCGTCGCTGTCGCAACCCCTGCACACAGCCGCATGGTGTTCTCCATATGGCATTTCAGCTTGTTGAGGGGCATTGAATCCAGAGCCATGTGCCCTTCCAAGATAGCGTTCCATGAACTTCTACATGAGGTTAATATGTATGCATGGATTTTCAAATATTTACGCCCTGACTATAATAAACAGCGTTAAAACATTCATGTTGCTTCTAGGCTCTTACTTACACTTTACTTTTTATGCTCACTTCTTATACTTCGAACCAAACTTTGAGCCTTGAGTGTTTTTCTGTGTTGTGTTTCGGGCTTAGTGGCTTCTAGAACTACCATAATTCCAGTGCTTATTCGGCTCTATCAATGAGGAAACTGCTTGAATTGCTTACAATTGCCATCCCTGCAGCACTTCGCTCCCCCGCCGCTTCACGTCGTCGGAAAATTCCAGAAGATGGCGGATCTCTGGCAGCATGTGCTCAAAGTATCGAACATTCTGGGCGTATTGCACTTCGAGAACGAGGAACTGCTCGGTTCTGTTTTCTAACCTGAAACACTTGCCATATAATCAATATTGGCATTGATCCAACGAACTACGCGAAGAGGAGGCGTGGCTTAGCTACAAAGAGAAAAGGATGGTGTGGCATAGAAAATTGGCTGTTTTCTGAAGTTTCAGAGGAGTTTTGAAGAAAAAACGAAGCATTTCAGTGACTAATATAAATTTTCCAACCTCTTCGGATCCTCATACTCGCAGCAGCTCATCATCCCGCCTTTTTGAGCAAATGGCACGCGACACTCGCCGCCAACTTCCTGAAGGTTAACCCTGAGTCGAGTTCTACGAATGTCTACTGTAGATATAACCACACCATCACGACGAAAGTATCCTTCATTCGTGGGAATATCGCCTCAATTTTCTGGATATGTTTAGCGATGTGAAACACGCCGATATCCAGAGTACGAATGTAGTGTCGCCTGCCGATCGCTCGCGATATGGCGTATCCAGAACATAAGTGGAAAAGCTGGAAAATCAACAGAGGTATAAGTATTTGTTCAAAGGCTAGGCATTGTCTATGCTTGATCGAGCAGGCAAATTTTTCATACCTCGGTAGTGGCACAAGATTGTGTACAATGAACCTTAATGGCGGTGCGTTTTTCGCGACCTCAAAAAGCACGCAACGCGACCGCGCCGCTGACGCTGGAATTCTCACCGGGACAACAAATTGTGGGGTTTTCTTGATAGTCAGTTAGCATTCTAGATAGGCAACATCAAATATGATGAAAAACTATCATAAAAACCCTCTTTTGTCACTACAGCTCACATGCCAGCTCGAGCGGCGTGGTCGCGCGGCGTGCTTTCCAAGGCCGCGAAAGGCGCACGCCCACTGTATGAATTGACGCCTATTGTATGTTTATTTGCAGAACAACATTGCATACATAATTACAGTGAAGTTCTTAGATGAAAAGGAGCAATCTTGTCAAACAAACGGCGAGTAAAGGGTAAAAAATAAATAAAATAAGAAATTTAAATAAAGTACAACTATAAATCAAAGTATGTTCTGGAACGTTGCGCCTAATTTTACTCACTCACCTGATTCCCTATACGACCTCCATTGCTTTCCAGAGCAACAAAACGTCCATGTACGGTAGCTGTGAAGTGGTACTTGTAGAACTGTACCAGTACAATAAGTGCCAGCACAACAGTGACGACACTAGGACGACGACATGCCAGATGCATCCAGAGGACTATAGCGGACTGTAACAGGGACGTTTAGCTAGTGTAAGTGGCAAAGTCTTCTGTAACGAAAAAGAAAACGTTGCTAACTAGACAATAAAGAGAGAGCATCAGGCTTGTTTAGCTTATATCAACCTAAGCATAAGTCTTGTACCAATATTCATATCTGAAATGGCTAAAATTGGCTTTAAAGACTAGTACCGATTCATATGTAGTGTTTATTAGTTTTCATTCCACAGTTTCCTTCCAAACTGAACATTACTGTCGTATCCAGTTTGTAACTTAACCTATTTGTAGGTATTCAATAGGTATACGGTGGATACAGTATCCCACAGAAACCATACCAACTAGGTATAAACATAAAAATAATAAATAAATGTAAAAATAATAAAAATAAACAAACATAAATATTGAAAAAAACCAGGTATAAAGGTTGGCGCTAAAAACAAATGATCGAGAGTAAGTTAATACTTAATCCTCGACTGTTTTGTCGAGTTTCAGAAATTCCGGCAACCCATTCTCGTGCAGAGAGGGGGGGGGGACTGGTAGAAATGTAACTGAATATAAGCCCTCGAATTGCGAACGGTTTTATAGGGTAAATTATAGGTGGTAGGGAAAAGTGCATTAGGGGGGAAGGCGTAAACCTAGCTAGAGGGCTTCGATTTAATGAGGTATTTATTTCGCCAAGGAAATCTGCTGAAAAGTCAATCCCATCTAAGAATATACCAGAATCCTAACATCTTTTTGCACCACTGGCGATTCATCCTGGATTGTTTTCCAGATTTTTACACTAAAAGAGTGGCCAGGCGACGCAGATCACAATGGTGTACATGATTCTTTACAGCAATACCGAAAACCCTATTTTTGAACCCCTTTCTCTGTGGAGAATTCAAGGTCTCTAGCGAGACATCTGCCACAAAAAGTGCTAGAATCCTGCGATCGATATCACAAGCGATCGATGGAAAAGAAGCGGGCAAAGAAGGGGTTTTCCTGCATCTCTGCAACAAATAACGTGTAGTGCCGTGATGAGCGTCGCCTAGCGATTCTTCTTTTGGTGCAAACAACCTCCAAAGCGATTTTCATCAGAGAAACTGCCTCAAAGTTTAGTTAAAATTTTGGTCTGACCAGTGTCAGAAGGAATTTTCTGGAAGAATCAATTTTTACGGCCACTCTTTCCCTAGACATAGCAACACAGGGCTCCGTGGCCAATTTTCCCACCCGAAATTGAACCATACATCCACTTCGGTTGAAGCTACCAGAAGCCGCATGCATCACTGAGATTACCCAGGGTAAATGTGTAAGCAGTGTGCGAATCTGATCATGATTAACATGGGCGGCAATTGCCGGTTAACACGGTTAACCGTGGGTAACGTCCAAGCGCCTAGGTCCAGAACCAATTTATTTCCTTAAACAGGATAAAAGCTAATCTGCTTACTTGTCGAAGCCATCTATTTATGCTTAGTCTGAATAACTGTTGGAAATGATGCGTACCAGAAAAAAATTTGAAACTCAATAATTATAAACGGTTAAATCGACAGAATTTAACTAATTCAGTGGCTAGAGACACCGGGCACAGCAAAAGTAGTTTGAATCATCACTTTTTTTTCGATTTCTTCGTCCTTGGAAGCCTTATGGCACAGCTAGTGATTTTGAGCATTTTTCTGAGGAAACATTAGCCTGTGGAATAGGAGATTTTCTAATCATAAAATTAGCAACAACATGAAATCAAGTGAGAATAGTGCGCAAATGCAGGATTATACTGTGAGTTGTGCGTTTCCATGGTATTAGCAGCGGCGATATTAGCCGGACAAGTGAACCTCGGTTCAATAGCGATTAGACTAATTCCTATTTAAAGGAGAAAGATAAGGAAACAAATAAATAAATAGTCAAATAAACGAATAAAAAGTGGGTAAATACACATAATTAAACAAGAAAAGAGAACCATTCTCTGCTAGGACATCGCTGAAACTGTCCCTAGAGCAAAGAATAACGTCCCAGCAGCAGCTGCTGCCTGGAGGAAGTGGAAGAACTCGAAGTGATGGCTACAGACTGATCCAGATGTTTCACGAATAGAGACAGGAGAGTGCAAAACCTGCCATATGAGCGGAAACTTTCGAAACAACCACTACACTTGTTCCATGTCCTTCTGGAATTCTGGCAATTATCAATCTACGATAGCACTTCACGTGGGCTTTGTTAATGTCTGGGAAACACAATGACAACGTTGTGTTGCTCGCTTAAACTCATGTAGAATATTTGATAAATTGTCGTATCTTTTGGAGGGATATGCAATTTTTAACGACAATAATTGAAATTTAAAAAAACATCCTAGCTAAAAAATAAATAGCATTTTGCGAGGCATATCTGTGTAAAGTTGTTACGAATACATATACAGTACAACTAAAGCACAGGAAACTCCAAAGGGCCAAATGGCCGTGTGCAAGGGGCGGGCGCGCGACGCGGCTCTCTTGGGCAGAGACACAGAGGTTCTGCACGTGACTCTGGTTTCTCTGCTGCTTCTGCCAGCAGCAGAAAACCCAAGTTCCACTCCTCGCCGCGGTCCCGCCCCTTGCCCACGGCCTTTTGGAGTCCCCTGTATACATTACAACTAGAGGATAAATAAAAACAAGCATTGATTTTTCTCAAAGCATCCTTTTTTTAGGTGAGCGTCGGCGTTCACTGAAGCGGCATGAGATAATTACCAAATAGCGAGCAGCCTCATTGCATAGTCCTTGCCGAAAAGATGGATTGCGCGTGCGGTTCCATAGCGTCGCGGCCGCAGAAACGCGGCGGCACCCGCACGACCCTCTCACTTGGAGCATGCTCTCACCGCTTTCATTGTTCACGGTCCACAAAGTTTCTGCAGTCACGGAATCCGTCTATCTTCCTGGAAGGACTGCATTTTTCAGGGACGAAGACTCATGGTAGTTTAAGCAGTATATTTATTCCTAGGATCATTCGTCCGATGTTTATTTTGTTTGTTTACGCTCAATTTGTTTATTTACGCTCAAAGGAGCGCCAAAAACTGTAGTACGAAGCTCTTCATGTGTTTGATACGAATTTAGCTAGCAGACGATTTTTCTGCTCAACATCAATATTGTGAGCTTTTCCGCATCTTTGCATCCCCAAGAAAGACCTTCCAAGCTATTTCAAGAAGTCATTCACGAGGTTCTGTCTTGAAGAATTCTCTGAAAATTACTGGGTAATCAATTGGAACTTTAAAAAAAAAAGAATGAACTAGTAGTGGGAACTGGAATGAAGCGATCGCTACTGAAACAAACCCGATTATACGTGGAATTTATGATCTCGATGCGACCTCTAGGGGATTTGTTCGACTGCACTTTCAATCTTTTGAACTTCAAAATTTCCGGGTGAAATAGAAAGACGAGAGATATACAAATTTCCAGTTGATAACAGCAAATACTGCCGCATCGAATACCATTCATTGTCTCCAACCTGATGATTTTGAAGAAAAAAAATCAGAAAAGCTTGCCATTTGTGGTTTTGTGGTGTTTTCCTTGTTTGTTAGTAACTAGTAACGCACTTTTTGTGCAGCAAATAAATAAAACAGATAGAACATCAATAAGTAGTGAATGCGAAGTCCATGTATAAACAAGTAACAAATGAACGCAAAGAACCAAATAAATACAATAATACGACATAATCTATTCCAAACGCGGCAATAGTTGAGTAACAGTGCGGATGACCTGCTTTTCTCTCATTCCTCTCAAATTGCTGCACATTTTTTGCATTCTCTTTCCCTCTGTTGTCTTCTCCCTTGTCGTCCATAGTGAAACGCGCTATAGATGAGATAGATGAGATGAAATCAAATAATAAATAAGTACAAAATCAATGAACAAGTGAGGAACAAATGTGTTTCCAGGCAGTTGAAAAAAAAAAACAAATTTCTTTTCGTTTACACTCCCTTTTCTCTTTCAGAAGCGTCAACAGTGGTACCACACACTCCCGCGTTCTGAATCTAGAGGGTTTATCTCAAATTGGTGATATTTGCGAGTTCTACGATTGGCCAGCTGGATGCTCTGACCAATCGCAGAGCTCTGCTAGAAAACCCTCTCAAGTGCAACGTCCACACGGTCCATTCTCTGATATAGTCTTCTCTCAGCCCAACCTCGCTGTTCCACCTGGTTTCTTTCAACTGCCTATATTTTTCTTTTGAAAATGCAAATACTTTGGAACGTTGGGCATCATAGCAGCAAATCAACCGCAAGTGAAAAAAAATTAAAAAGAAAAGCGAAAGTGGCAGCGAACAGCAGAAAAGAATGAAAAGCAGATTCTTCTGGTCACCGAAGAGGAAGTTAAACCCAACCAAGGTGTAGAGTAAGAGACAGCTGTACCACAATTGTGAGCTGCGTAACTTCCAGATAAGCACTGAGAGGCAGACACGTCCTTATCAGCACTGACAGCACTACAGCAGGAAATAGACCGTTTTTGCACATTGTTTCATGCAGGAAGGCGTTATAACAAGCGGAAATTATGATCAGAGACAAACCGTCGGAAAATTTGGCTCGTTCCGCTCCAAACATAGCTCTGCTGAACGATGGTCATGGGATTCGAACGGATAAACACTGATTGGCTCTGTTGCGCTGACCAGATGAGCGGTGAAACTGCGCAAATTGTAAACAATTTGACAGTTCCAAGGTGAGATGTGGTGTGCTCGGGAGGGTCGGGGCAGCACTGCTCTGCGATTGGTCCATTCCCCCAAATGGCCAGCCGCAGCGCTCGTCTCCGCATCGCTCCACACTTCCAGGCCTATAAATTTGAAAATATCATAATCTTTAGTGAGAAAATCATATATAACACCTAAAATAAGTAGTTCTTTTCATTCTATCAGAACCGTACATTCATTGTTTATGAAAATTACTTTTTTTTTCGTCTTATTTCTCTTATTTGGTAACGTTCAGCGATTTCATCTAAAGGCGTGAATGACGTTACAAAACGAAAAAAGTGGTTTATCTTTGTTTTGCCGTCGAACAACACGTGCTTCTCTTACAATTAGCCTGCTGGATAGCTGGACATCCCTCAAGTGGTCGCTGAACAGCGACTCGGCCACTTGACAGTGTAAACCATAGCGCATTCCTAGCTTTTCTTCATCTATACAGTTTCATAGATCAATATTAGATCCAATTTTGTACTTTTTGACTTTGGTCGGTGGTAAATTTCAAGTTCATGTTTTTTCACCTTATTTCCAATATTCAGTTCTACTTTTCAGCCTAATTGTTTCTCGTTTACTGCACAAACCCTATAAAAAATCGAATAGTGCTGTTATTTTTGCCTTAGACTCATCACTAAGATAGAGGAGTAACATGGAGGTGGTAAACTACTAGCAAGCAGTCATCTTGACTCATTTTCGCTTCTTTGGCAAATCCTAGACCGGCTGGCACAGCTTCCTACGCGGTCTAGGATTTGCTCTGACTAGCAAGCGATGACCGTGAAGGTTCCAGAAAAAAAATGAAACTAAATTTGAATGGTTATAGCAACCACAACTAACCTTTTTCAGTTTTTCTGTTCTTTCATCGTTGCTAAGGACGTTAAAGACAAAACAAGGTCCACGGCCAACACTTTCGTTCCAAATACACCAAAACAACGGTCGCCTCTTCGCGGACCAATCCATCAACCACCACCACTAGTATAATTAGCAACATTATCGCTTGAGAGCAACTATTTTCTTGGCGAATTTCCCCTGTAGATGTAAATATGTCAGTTGTTTGCCATTGCACTGAGAGGCCACGTGTCTAATCCAGAGCCTATATTGAAGAAATTTGACTCGGCTACCATTTCTGGACAATACATGTGTAATGTGGACTTATAGAAAAGAGAAATAGTTTTACAAGGAAATAAATATTCCTATGAAAAACCCTACGTTGTACTTCCTTGGCACGTTTGACGCCAAACCTCTGAGGTGTTCGTGAAAGATACCGCGCTCCATTATTTTCTGATACTGTAGCTTGGAAAAAGTGTATTTCACGTAGGAAACACTATAACTGTCGCGAATGGCTGCTGTGTGAATAGAATTGGCCTACGTGGCCCTAATGTTCGTAGTTGGTTGCTGTGGTTGTTGGTTAAATTGTCTCTAAACCTTTGTGGAAGAGTTGATGATAAGAATACTAGTCTTTTTATAGTTTTATGTGCAGAGATCCCTTTTTGGGATTGATTTCTTCGTCTAGATTAAGATGGCCTAAATTTCATCCTTTTCTTCTCCTTTTCTTGGCAGATGCCTCTGCAAATCGCATATTTACATTGTTACTTAGAACAGTTTGTTTTTCACAGACTTACGCTTTTCCTTGATTTATAGTGATTCGCCTTGGTACAAAAAAATCCTGATCTTATTCCTTCCTGTTATTCAAACTGATTTAAATCACTGTCCTACAGGCCATATTTCATTCCAGAGTCTCTCCTCGAGTGCTTAAAACCTCGAATCGTGGTAACTACCTCACTTAACCCTTTTATTTAAGTCCTTCCATCTTCCAGGACATGTCTTCCATTGACGGACTCACGTCGGAGAAGTCGACATTCTTGGGCTCAAATCTGGCTGTTCGTGCCGCTGATCAGGCGTATTTTGGTGGACAACAAGTGTACACTCATGTTTCGCCTTCCACATCCAGAGGCGCTCATCATGGACACCACGACCACGGACATGGACACGGCGGCCACGGACATGGACATGGTCATGGACGCCATGGGCATGGTAAGTGCTTGTTTGTTACTTTCCTGAATCGAGCAAGGTATATGGTTACGCTAAGGTGTAAAGTAGAAGTAGCCATATAGGATCTATCTTGATCTTCCTAGGGTACGCTGTTCTCCATTAGATTCCTGCCCATAGGTGCGATAGTCGGAGCTGAGGTCATATTTCTTGGGCAGTTTTAGTTCGACGTGAAATGAACCTGTAACAGGAAAAGGATCAAAAATCAGATAGTCTTAAGAAGAATGGGAGAAAATGCTGTGCAATCCTATTTTCCTATCCTATACGGAACTACTTCGTTTTTCATAGGAGCAGAGTGAGACTCCTTCAGGCCGAAATTAGATGAAAAGTTTAGCTGAAATTGCCAGTTTTTGTTTTACCATCTTCCTTTTGTTTTTGAAAATGTGTTGCCTTAGTTTCATATAGAAAATTAGTAGAAGAAGACCTCCATCAGTTGGTATATAACATACCGTATGAAAGTGAGTTTTACATTGTAGAAGAGAGCGGGAGCCAAATCCTTTACATTGGCTCCAGCCTATGGTCAGAGAAACAAGAAATACTGCTCAATTTGTGGAGACCTGCGCCTGACCGTGCGGACTCGTATATGGCTTGGGACCGGTACCCTTCTAGGGACTAGTACTTGTTTTTCGACGGAAAGATGGGATTTTAAGGCATATATGTGTCTTCAATAATGCTTAAACATTTTAGTCAAAAGGCGTTCAATGTGGCATCCACAGGCTATCTGTTGCATCTTGGAACGGAGCCCCTAATTTATTGATTCCATTAATTTTCCAATGTTTTTGTTCAGGGGTCGGTGATGAGGGTCTACGGGGGTGGGGTTCTTTGGCGTGCTGAATAAGATTATAAATAGCACTCTGCATGAAACACTTGATTCATCTATTTTATCGATTCCACCATTTTTTGGACCGAGACTGATGAGTATCACTAGTGGAGTTTCCAGTTTACTAAGCATGAATATGGCAGCATTTTGCACGAATTCATCAACCTATAAAATTTGTTGCATACGGGTCGCTGAACGAAAGTTTCTGGGGTGCACGACACGACTAGCATGTGCGCACACTAATTCGTGTATACAATCAGTTTTGTTCCCTTTATTCACAGCAATGAACCCTCATTAAGTTCTCCAGCTCCCACTCCCTCCCCCTGTCCTATCGCACCTATGCTATCCTCAATTTTTTGGCTATTGTATGGATGCCGCTATTACTTCACTTGTAGTGTAGCGTCCCGTGCTTCGCCGGCAAAAGTCGATTGAAAACGTCTGCCAATCGACCGACACCTTTGCCACAGCAGCTGGCGATGGCGATGCAGGGTGCTATACTCCAGGTGGATTACAACGGCAGCCTCACTTTCGTTATGTGACCATCTAACAACTACGAACTGTCACAACATTCCAAGAAACTCATGCTGCAATTTTGAAGCTTGTCGTCTGAAAGACTAACATTTGCCAAAGCATGCAGCTTGCTGGTTCTGATGCAGTTCTGAAGTTCAGCGCCTTTCAATGTTATCATTAAAGTTTAGCACTTTCACTGAATCACCTACGGTGACTACGGTATCTACCGTTTTTTCACGCTTTTATTCGTCTGAGTCGTCGCTCATCCAGTTCTTTTCCTGAAGGGGAGGTGTTTTAAACCTTATAGAAAAAAAAACTTCACAAAGATGCCCGGGAAGACCTCAAAGGACTTTTTTTTTGCTAGCAACGTGGTGAGCTTCTCCAGGCGTATAAATCTAATTTCGGCGAAAGTTGGAATGTGGCATCCGTCCGAATACGAGAGATCTGCTACATACATTGACGTCATTACTCACATACTGGCTAGCGTGTGGCAGATGTCTCGCATTTCCTTGAGTTGTCTATACCGTTGTGATCTGTATTTTGTGAAGATTACAACTATGTATAAAAAGTTATTCATGCTTGCGGCGCGTCAAAGTTTACCGCCTCTACAAAACTTCACAAAGTTTCCGCGCCGACCCAAAGCGGCGAAAATGGAAACGCGGTTTGTTCCTTGCGGCAGCCGCAACGGCAAAACTAGGAACACTGCTGACCTGCCAGGGTTTCTCTTCTACCTCCCTCCTTTGCACTGTGTATCGGCGCGTAAACTTTGACGCGCCGCAAGCATGAATAACTTTTAAATCTCGAAAACAGTGGATTGCAGAATCTGCCCTATTTCTCCTCCCTTTTGCGTCCTGTGGTGTTATTTCCTCATATATTCCTTTATTCACTTTGGAATAACTGCTCAAGGCCTTACCTTACCCGGCAAATTTCTGTCATCCAAGATTTACGTGGGTGGATTTAAGTGGGTTTTTACGGTCTCCGTCTTCCCTGGAATGTCGCAGATACATGACAAAGAATGTAGCCGCGCTTCTTTTTTTTTTTTGAGGGGTCGGTGTTCTTCAATTCTTACTGCATGAAATGAAAACCGACCTTACTTTCAAGTTCAATTCGATCAGACCTCAATGGAGCAATAGATTTTTCGAGCAAATTAACTCTTTGCGAGCGCGAGATTGTCTGAGGTTATTCGATTGGTCCATTTTTGGAGTAGCTTAAACATTCCGTTTATCTGAACCCTGACTTATCCAGTACAAAACAAAATGCGAAAAAAAAAACCTAAGACAGATGTGAGCTTATTCAGGAAAGGAACTCGTCCCGAAGGCCGACATGCACCTGGTACCGAAAGGTGATTTGCATGTTGCCATTCAATACGCGAAAGACATAATAGCCAATGCAATGGCTGAAGCAGGCCCATCTGGAATAGTAATTGATGGTAATTACGAACTCTTTCATGTTGCTAAGGCATGCAAACGATTTCCATATATACGTATGTTGTATGGAATTCGTTGAGTTTATAGCCAGGGTCAAGTTCGACACTGCGGTTCACTAGCCTTGCTTAGAATGCAGCAGTTTTCAGTTGTTTCGGTGCCCTTCGTTTTAGTAACAGGCATTGCTTTACCCTGGTAGAGTGTGCACTGTCTTACAACAGAAAGATGAGCTTGTGCAGTAAGTGACTGTTGTTGATGTGCTATTGTAATTGCTGTGATCACTCGCATTTGCATGTTAGACTAACATAGATGTAGTTTTCTACCTCGCTTCCTTTGTGCTAATGTTGCTGCTTTCAGAAGCTCTTCATAATGAGGTCAAAGCACTAAGAAAGGAGAATGAACAAATCAAGAAAGAGCTGGCAGAGCTACGTGAAACCATCGAGAAATTCGCTCGTATGCAAGCTATTCCAATGAAGGTAATTGCAAATTTGTCGACTTTCTGATGGTTAGATGTTGGATTTGGTAAATTTTACATTCCATGTTAACTTCTATGGCTCTAACTTCTTCATTTGTGCGGAGCTTATTTTTTTCTCATTCGGATTCAGCTCTATTTTCTCTCAGTCTGTGTTGACATTTATTTATTTATTTATTCAATACACCAGCTATCCTTGGTGCTCCAAAACAAGAAAAAAAACCGAGTATTACCTAAAATATAACATCTGAATGGCTCTTGTCGCCAGCTTCCCATCATTATGATAGGGATTACTGTTTCTGAATGAGCTAAGAACATTTGTATATAATCAGGCCTTCTTGACATACATTTCATTTAATGGGATATCTCGCTTCATAGTTAACACGCGAACGCGCTTTTTTCATAAGTGCTGGTCGTACATTGATCGTTACCCGGTTTTGACGCTAAAAAACCTACGTTACCTGTAATCTTCAGCTCTATCTTCAGTTCCTCCGTTTCGGACCCAAAAGAGATTTCGATTAGAAATCCTCAAGTACTAACACAAAGTAAGCATAGGAGCTTTTGATTATGTTTTTTCACCCCTTTTTCAAAAAAACTCCCCCCCCCCCCCGTTATACGGGAAGCTCATAGACCGCACCTGTTGTAACTCTCTAAAACTTTACTCTCTGGACGCTGTTTCATTTCATCAGCAGAATGGTTGTGCTTAAAAGTAGTTATTTAGGATGGCGGCCATGCTGCCGCTCCAGCAAGCGATAAGAAAGAACCCGCTGGTGATGAAGACTTTGATCTCTTCGGCTCAGATGACGAGGAGGATGCGGAGAAGGCGAAGGTCGTCGAGGAGCGCCTCAAGGCCTATGCAGAGAAGAAGTCAAAGAAGGTAGAGTTACTCAAATTTGAGATTCATAATTGATTGTGATCGCTCGGCATTTAGCCTGGTCCGATCGCCAAGTCATCGGTCATCCTTGACGTGAAACCGTGGGATGACGAAACTGACCTCAAAGAGATGGAGGATCTCGTCCGTGGAATTGAGATGGATGGTCTTGTCTGGGGAGGAGGCAAACTCATCCCAGTTGGATACGGTTAGTTGTAGTACTGTCCTAGTCTCGGGATCTCTTTGAAAGAGAGGTGTTCAGGTATCAAAAAGCTTCAAATCATCTGTGTGGTTGAAGACGATAAAGTGTCCATCGACGATCTGATCGACAAGATCACTGGAGATCATGAGAGCCACGTAAGTTTGCCTTATTTTGCTCATGTTTGAAGCTTTCAGACCACGGAAGCAAAGTAGGATTCAATCTCGTTGTTTTAGGTGCAGTCCGTGGATATCGTTGCATTTAACAAGATTTAAGTATTATCTACTGCTCAATAAGCCTCTTATCCGAGTGTTTTCTGCTTGTCAAATGAGTTATTACGTGATAAATGTTAAATGTTAAGTTTACAGGGGGTATAAACTGTTGAACCATCTTTACGCAAGCACTGAAAGCAAAACATGTTCTGAAAATGGAATTTCATTCTGATTTCTCCAATATTCATGCTAGCTAGACGGTCCTCCACTGGCAAAGCTCTCATCGTATCGCCTTGTGTGTTAGCTGTATGACTACATATTTTTATTTATTTACCACATGAGTAGACTCATGTGAACAGATTTAAAACCCAAGACATGTACAAGAAACCATCAACATCAAGAATATCCGCAATACAAGCTGGAAGGAAGCTGTTAAAATATACAAGGGATGGAATGAAATGAGAATGGTGAGAAAATACTAAGTGAATGACTCCTAAAAGACAAGTACGCTTTGACCATGCGATGAATGAGCGAATGCTAAGCAGCATCTCTCATCTATGCGCAAAAAAAAATACGCCGTTTAGCTTGATTCTTCGATTCCCTTCCTTACTGAATAAGCTGATATGAATTTACAGGTATATTACAAGGATAGTATAAAATCTATATCAATAACTAACTTAAAAGGAGCATTGGCACACCTGACTGAAAGTTAGAAGATAAATCACAGGATCAAAATAGGCAGATACCCCCCCCCCCCTTAACAATGCGATAAAATCTGATGAAAGGCAAAGACACCTGTTTCGTAGACCTGATAAATGAAGACTATGTTATATCCCCCCCCCCCCCCCACAAAAAAAAAAGATAAAATCCATTCAACCATGCACATGTTTAAAATCACTGCTGAACTTTCGAAGTCCTTTCATCATCTTTTGTGATCGTGTTGAGGTATTACATAACTGCTTCAGGAGACCATCTTTTATGATATTCTGGAAGAAAACAAGTCTACATAAACACTGAAATAGGCAGAAACATGAATGGTATCTAGATGTAATAAGTACAGTTATGCAACCAAACTATGTTTTCAGTCATTCACGATAAATAGAATAGATGCTGACGAGAAATCAACACAGTACCTTGTAACTATCCTTTTGCTTTTCGTTTCGTTGAGGAGGATAGTAGTAATAGTAAAGCCACCATGTCATTTGAACCAGTAGCAGGAGATTTTCTTCATTTTGATGTCGAACAAAACTAAAGAATTCATCACTTTCATAAAGTGTGACCAGCTGCCACCTAGAGCTTACCTTGAAACAGTTTCCTGTAACCGATTGATATCCCGCTTGTGCTTAACGGAGCTTTTCTCCAATCTAAACCTCATTCTAAGGTAGATTCTCGGTCATCTATGTAAGAAATGCACCTTACTTCCTTTCTAAAACCTTCACAAGCGGTTTCCACATCTGTTCAAACCTTTTCAATGGATCTGTCTCGTCATCATCCATCTCTTTGAGCTTCCCTGGGCTACATTGTTTTTGAACATCCTTCTTCTTTTTGTGTATTTTGGACGAATGGTGCGAGCTTTGCAAGACAACTTCATTAATCTCTTTTGCTTTTGCTCTGGTTTCACATCCTTTTCCTGCTACCACGCGTCCCAGGCTTCTCGAAATTGACGTGGAAGGCCTAAATTCACGCAAATAATGTAGGAATGCTAAACACGGCTAATTATTTTGAATTTAGCGGTGCCATGTAGGGTAAAGAACTTTTCGTAAGTTTATTTCGCATCGTTTCAAGAATTGATTTCTGATTTCTTGGGAAATACTGGAACTTTTCTTCAAAGACTAAAGGTTCATTAACTAAGCTTTCGTCGAAAACTTGTTCCTATTCCTTAAGCTAAGAACAGAAAACCTGTATAATAATTGTGATTTTGATGAAAAACAAAAACAGCTGAATCACTGACCGACTGACATTAGAACAGGGCTCTTCCGGCTGTTTTTCATCAGAAGCTGCAGGTGTTGGCGCTCTTGCCAAAATTGCTTTTGCTTCCTAGAAACTGAAGCGCTACCGATACTGAATCTACATTACGTTTTTAGCGAGTACCTACTTTCACACTGTAGCACGGAATCCTGCTTGCATGTGCTTTTAGAGATAAAACTTGATCGTTTGTCAAGAAAACCGTCTCCCAACCGTCGTTCCTTGCATCTACTAAAGCATTTTCAAAGATAGGAATTTTTTATCTAGTGAGATCTACTTCATGGAAGAAATAAATCATGCTAAACCCACGCAACGCTTTGATCCGAAAGGCACATTTCAGAATGAAGTCATCATTTACGTCTTCTTCAGAACTCGTCATAAATCCTTCGACAGGAGAAAACGACTGAAACACTAGATCTGTTATGGCGCCAGCGCTAAGGTACATAAAATGAGTTACCAAACCTCTGTCGAGCTTTCCCAGTAGATCAACGGCGAGTCCCGGAGATCGCGCAAAATCCATACCACTCGTGTTGCTATCTGTAACTCAGCATGAATTCGTGAAGAATAATCAAATCGAAAAGAGTTCGGAAAATAATGCGGCAAGGCAGTGAAGATTTAGCTTCAAGTACTTACAAAATGAGCTATTCAAGGTAATAATTTGATCAGATTTATTTGAATAACCTTACCCGTCGCAATTCCGATGCTGAGTCTGATGTCGAAGTAAGCTTTTTCATCCTATCCAGCTCGTAGAAGACGCGATAAGGAATGACCACTGTGACATTCTCTAAAATTTACGCATTAGTGCAACGAAAAATGAAGTCAAATAAGTTCTGATGTAACCAGACAAAAGCCGAGGCTTGAAAATCAACTTATGATGAATAAACTTATAATGACTAATTTATGGCACTTACAACTTACTTGAAATACAGCTATGGATCAGATCAGGTTCATCAATGAGCGCACAAGTATCTAGCACCACACAACTTCGACTCGTCCCGCTGAGGTCGGCAAACGGTTGGAGGCTTTCGAAGTTCTGAATGGATTCATTGACCGGAATGTTTCTCTGCATCTGCTGGATCTTTGATTATTCTTACCACGGACAGGGTTTCCTTGTCATATTCGGAGCCTCTCACTTGGCGGAGGTCTTCTGTAAAGTCGATATCCATCGCTTCACAGATATCTTGTGGTGATCCAGCTGGCTCTTCCCACTCTGTGCAGTCCATCATTTCCACCCTGCACTTAATGAATGGATATAATAGTAGTTAAAAACTGTTTTATCACTGTTTTCTCTTCACTCACCCATCACTTTCCTCAGATGACAGGATCTTTAGCATCTTTTCTTCCAACTCATGTGCATCTTAAAATTACTTCATCAGCATTAGAACAAAACTAAATTCGTGCGAAAAGTATAGAATCTTAGAGATATACTAACTTACGCATCACGTGCAACGTAAATGCAAGCTTTATAAACAAACGTAAAACATGAAATACCACAATCAAGAGTAGACTAACCTGCTTTGCATTTTTTCTTGGCTTTTGGAGGTAATTCCCATAACGACTGATTTGTGTCCGGATTATGATAGAAAACCCTCTTCTTTACCAGATGGACGTAAGCCAACCAGGGCACCGGTAGACCATCAATTTCTATTTGCTTTTTCCTTCGCTCATTCCCCATATTGTCCACCTACCCTGAAATTTATACTAATACACTTGAATAGTATGGAACACGGCTAATAGGATAATGAAACATTGGTACAGAATATACAGGGAACTCCAAACGGCCGTACGCAAGGGGCGGTGCCGCGGCGCGGCTCTCTTGGGCAGAGACACAGAAGTTCTGCATGTGGCTCTGGTTTCTCTACCTCCGCCAGCTGCAAACAACCCGAGTGCCACGCCGTACCGCCGTCCCGCCCCTCGCACACCGTCGTTCGGAGTTCCCTGTACAGTGAGGAGGGATGGAGTGCTCAGAACTAGGTTCACGATTAGATCGGAAATTTTGAAAATGTAGAGTTGATTACTAGATTAGAACATTGAAACGACTATTCGATTTGAATAAGGCAGCCAATAATTGTCGAGAATTTGAAAATTAAAAAAGTAAAGAATTTCTGCGAAAGCAAGTGGCAAAGATGGACCACAGAAGCAATTATGCGAGAACTGATCCCCGCCTGCTTGCAATTTGCAGTCGTCTGTACATTCTAATCACTCCATCACTTCCAGAATTATGCTCATACTAGCTGCAGTACCCGGCTTTGCTCGGGTGTTTTACTACCTTGGCTACATCACACTGCTGAGGCCAATTACTATCACCAATAAATTCATTGAAATCTCCATAATTTTGGTGATCAGCATGTTAGCGAAGCCCAGGTGACGTTTCCGATCGACTTGTGGGCGAAAAGTTAGCAAAGCTATTCCGGTGACATTGAATCGATGTATTCCTACAAATTAGTTGTCATATTCATACTCAGCTTATCGAGGAACCCCAGGAGAGATGTCTTCACCACCTCATTGGGCGGAAGAGCCAAAAATCAATAAAATCGATAAATCGATATTTCATGCGAAATGGTTGGCATATTCGTGTTCAGCGTATGGAGAAACCCCAGTAGACTTGTCTCTGTCCGTCCTTGGCCGGAAATAGAAAGAAATCGATAAGATCGATACATCAATATTTCGTGCAAAATGGTTGTTGTATTCGTACTCAGCGCATTGAGAAACCCCAGGAGACATGTCCTCACCGCTCCATTGGGCAAAAAAGCCGAAAATCAATAAAATCGATAAATCGATATTTCATGCGAAATGGTTGTCATATTCGTGTTCAGCGTATTGAGAAACCCCAGAAGATATGTCTTTGTCCGCCCCCGAGCGAAAATGGGAAAAATCGATAAAATCAATAAATCAATATTTCGTACAAAATGGTTATCATATTCGTATTCTGCGTATTGAGGAACCCCAGAAGACATGTTCCCACCGACCCTTGGGCAAAAATAACGAAAAATCAATAAAATCGATATAATCGATAAATCAATCAATAATCCCAGGTGCAAAGTAGCCTATAACCTCCGCCGGCCCCCAAAGAACCTACATGCAAAATTTGGTCCCGATCGGTTCACTCTCCGTGATTTCTATTCATTACATACATACACACACACACACATACATACAAACTTTGACTTTTATATATACAGATAGGAAGAACCCTTAATAAATCACTGACAACAGAAGGAGAAGAAAGTGAAGCATGAAAAAAAAGTTAACATGGTCCGCTTCATCTAGGATGAAAGCTCAACAGATAATATTGATTGCTAAGGGAAAAGCGATATGGAATTTGGATGCTTTCATAAATTAGCTAATAATCTAATAGAAACCATGCATTTGTAGATAGATACAATCTCGTCACTACTCTAAAATAGATAGTTCGAGGCTAGAAAAACGAGTAGTTAAGCGATCTAGCACAGAAAACAATAAAATCGATAAATTTGAGCAGAATAGGCAAATGGCTTTATATATCTCTAAAGAAACAGGTTTCAGGACCATCCATCGGCAAAGTCCTTGTGCTCACATGCAACATTAACACTTTGGCAGCCATGTGCTCAACCAGTTGAGCATGCCCTTTTTAGTGCTATATTTTTATGGGACATTTATAAATAACAAACTCTTATATAGTGCCACTAGTAGCTAACCTCATTTTTGCGAGAATCACATGTTTTTGATAGGATTTTCACTGCCTGCGTTGGATTGTATATGTTAGTTGATGAAAAGATGAATGTTGAGTAGATTTCCTAACAAAAACTTGCGGAAGTTTTCGTTTTCTCCAACGATTCCTCGCAGAGTGTAATAAACATAAAGTCGAACAGCATTCACATGTTGACAACATTAACGCCGCATTTTGCTTCTCATGAGGGTCTGGGCGGTCATGCATGACAGGTCATAACATTTCAAAAAGCTTATTCGAGAACAAATTTCTGTTTTTCACGCTCCTTGCCATCTATCTGCAAATTAGATATCAGTAAGTAAAGAGCGATTGCAGTACTTCACAGTCAACGTTCATCGTAAATTTCTTAATTTGTCTGACAGCACTACTAACAAATTGGAAGTTTCCAATTATCAACGCCATAATTTAATGCGCTACGGTGTATGTACAAAGAATTTTCCGTTCCCATGACAACACAGAGAGGAACTATCCGTCAATGCTCAGCAGTGTTGGTAACATATTTTTGGCCATAGTGAACCTGAGCGTCGTTTTCGTTCTCCAATCTCAGTTACCAAATATTATATTAATTCGTAATTTGAACTAGTGATAGCCAGTGAGAACGTCGCCTCATCAGCTTACGAGCTGCGGTCGCGCTCAATCGATATATCGATTCTATCTACATCATGTGTGATTGCATTCCTGAGAGGCAACTGATTCACGGGGGCTTTTCTGTCGGAGGAATTTCGACAGCTCTCTGATTTAACAATGAATTAGGCTTTAGATCGACGCGCATCACAAAATTTTGAAGCAGCAGCGCCGAAAATGTGCGGGTTTGAAATTCCGGGCACGCGTTCATCAGGAGACTACCCAGGATGAATGTGTTAGTACATTAATTTACCAAATTTACCCATCGTAAACACAGGCACCAACACATTTACCCAGAGCATTCTCAACTATGCATCCAGGGGTGTGGGTCATGATGAGGCAAAATGGGGCGGCGTCTTCCCGCCCTTCGGCGTCGACTCATCCCCATTCACATTCAAATTTGCATGGGCAACTATGGTGAAATGGCGAATTAGTGCGAGTATTGTCGTTGTCACCACGGAACAAACGTCTGCAGCAGCACGGCCACGGCAGAGGCCGCCGCGCAGCTGCGGCGCAACACCGCCGCGAGGCTGTTGCGGGCGGCGTGGCGGGCATTTTGCCAGCCTTGCCAGGCTGCTGATTTATCGATTACCTCATTGCTGCCGGATTTCCTCTGTTTTTGTTCGTTTTTTTCTTACAGTTTTTCAAATTTTCTTCTCTGTCTCGTTAATTATTCATCCATTCCAGGCCAGAAGGGATGTTGAGCTAACATCACTTTATAGTGCAAACCATTTATGTTTATTTATGCATGTTTGCTGGTATCAAGTCACGATCCAAAGCACAAATACGCATAGAAATTTCAATTCACCTTCATTCGACTTCATCTCACCGAAGGCAAGGTCTAAGCGATTGTCTTATTCACTTCTAACCCGTTAAAAATTGCATTCTCTATAAGAACGAACACAGCCATGAGAAATGGATTCGTTGTCCTATAAAACACTTCCAAGCAGAAAATTTCTGGTGCAGCCATGTCGATTATGTTGAATTCCGACGAATGCAAAAGAAAGAAGTTTTAGAGATCACCAACAGTAGCATTCTAATGCTATGTCAAATTTTGAAAACAATGAATAGACAATATATCTCACTAAGAGCTGTAAAAAGCCAAAAAGTAAAAGTTGTCATCGTTCTTCATTTCTTCTGGCCTTAAAAAGATGAAAAATCAACGAGACAGGAAAGAAAATGTAAGAAAACCTGAAGAAAAACGAATAAAAACGGGGGAAATCCGGCCGCAATGAAGTAATCGATAAATCAGCCGGCTGCCAAGGCTGGCAAAATGCCCGCCACGCCGCCCGCAACAGCCTCGCGGCGGTGTTGCGCCGCGGCTGTGCGGCGGTCTCCGCCGTGGCCGTGCTGCTGCAGACGTTTGTTCCATGGTGACAAAGACTATAGGTCCTGAAGGGCGAGGCGAGGGTTCGAATGAACCAATCGCAGGCACACTGCCCACCCACTTTTGCCTCATCATGACCCACACCCTGCATCCAGGCCTTGTCGTGATTTGGGGACTTGAGAATAGTACAGTTCTTCTCCCACATTGAAAATACTTGAAACATATTGGAAATCCGAAAAACTGAAGCTTTATTTCCGTGAATGTGAAGGTGCGGACATGTGTTCCCCCTAGACGGTTACGGATCCTACCACGCGAAGAGAATTCCACACGCTGCGCCTAACCTGGAAAGAGCGACGTAAACTGGCACGTTGTCAGAATGCGACCACCCAAAAGGCAGCTTGGTAGGCGATTTTAATCGGACTACGTTTGCGGTTGATGCTTCTAATGAAGCATCCAAAACGACAACAGTTTTTCCTTTTCGAATCAAGCACGATATCATCCAGTTAAGCATTCTGCCATATGTGTAAGAGCAAATGGGGAAGCTGGGTGTTTTTAAGAAAAAAATTTCAAAGGATTCCACGGTATAACAGTCTAGCGTTGGATTAATCAGCCGGAAGAATGAGACTGAGCTCAAGCAGATACTTCAATCCTTCTAACACCCTTCCTACAGACAAAGTCGCAGCCTAGATTTTATCGTTGCCAGTTATGTCGTTGGAATCAATTCAATCGCCGTGATTTCACCGCTTGTTGGAAGTGCTTACGTTGCAGTGTGTATTGATTTTAGGAATATTCCTTTGTATTTTGTAGTTTGAGAGATTTGCTTTGCTATTTACGTCATAGCTGTTGAAAATGTTAGGATAGGAGTGTTTAGACGTCTCGTATGCAAGTGGCGAAGTCACAACTGTCCGATTTTCTCTGTTGAAGCTATTTTTCATCTCCTTTAACGAGGGTGGCGTGCTTCTAGTGCTTCCTAGACTTTTTATTCACTTCTGTGCAGCTGCTTTGGTTAGCAGATACCTCTTAATCACATTCTTTTGAGAAATGGAAACTAGCCATTAATGGAAACTTTCACCTCAGCCTTTCTTACTGGGTCAGACCATTCAGGTCAAAAACTGGTTGGTTTACTTCTGCTTCTACTGTAATAACAGCACGTTCTGGTCCTTAGACCTTTTCATTATGTGATTCATGCTGGAAGTTTTTGCACCTTTATTGTAATAGTCTCGCTTCTCGGTCACAGTTATGTTTGATGGATATATTAGCAATTTCTTTGTCTTCTATGTCCCTTCCGTCTTCTTTAGATACGGCTTCACACATTTATTTATATTTATTTATTTACTCATTGCGCTCACGGTGCGCCAAGAAACAGAAACTGGGAAATACCTCGAAGAAACTTATGTAAAATGATTTGTTACTTACTTGCTGCCATTTGGATCAATGCTACGGGAATTTCGTTTATGCCTCGTGTAAAGAGAAAGTATTAACTATGAGCGAGTGCATGTACGCAGTAAACGTTAGCACTGGTTAGGTATCAAATGTTATAGACCCATGTATGAACCTAATCACGTAAGGCTGTTGGATGCAGAAGCTTTAAGAATCGATAAGCAGATTGGTCCGACGGCTTCGGAGGCGAAACCACTTACTTGATGAGTATTCCGTATTAAACCTAGAAATTTATCCTGTACGAAGTCGCAGCTGTCCTAAAAATACACCTCCTGAACGTTGGCCTACTTCGGAGAGTGGCGCACGAAAATCGCATTGAAACCAGCTTTTGGTGACCTCTGAGGGGTTTGAACTTCGTAGCATAGGAGCACTCCTACCACGGAGCAGAGGAAAACTCGATGCTTCTCATGAATAATGGGAAAATTTGCATGTATCAGGGTTGAAAAGACGTCCTATGGGAAAGGTTACATTTTGACGCGCTCATCGCACGCTCTGAAAGGGCGATTCTGCCGAAATGTCAGCCAACGAAGCTGTTAACGACTTCATGTTCTGCTCCAATGCTTGCAACAAATTTTTAATTTTGTGTCTCACATTTCACTTTTCTGCTGAGCTCTATCAAACAAATAATCATTTTTTGCTTCAAATCTTGAAGCGTACTTTAGGTCAGCTTAGGATGGTTACTTGATCTCTTCTCGCTCGAGGTTACGAAATTTGACCCGTACAAAGCAATTGAGTGACCATCAAATCTGCTTCAAAGATGGTGTATTTTTAGACCTATTCCCACCCTGCAGTCAAATGGGGTTGCAATATTTCTTGAATTTCTTCAGTAATCTTGAAACCGTACACATCTGCTGGCGTAGTACCCCCACCTACAAAAAAAATTTCTAATGTTACACTCATACTAATATTATTGTCCTGTTCAGTTTTCGTTTCGTGCATGAATTTTATACGAAAACTAGACATAAAAGTACAGTTTTTCTCAAAAACATAACGGATCTCGTGTTCGCTCAATATGAAACTATACGCGCATTCCGTCTCTTTTCGGATTTCCTCCTGCATCTTTTCGCCCCCTTTTTTGTTCTTGTAGCCGTTTTTGGACCGTATTTCTTGCGCGAGCTTGCATTGTTCAGAAAAAAATTGTTTTGTCCGAAGCTATCCACCTCAACTAAGCCAGACATATTCCGAATTTTATTGGGAAAACATGCGTGGACCAGCACCGCATGCGCTGGTCAAATCCCTGAACAGATACAGGAAGCTCCAAATGTCCGCAGTCAAGAGGGACGTGGCCACGACGCGGCTTTAGACAGAGACACAGGCGCTCGGCATGCTGCCACTGGTTGGCCGCAGAGTCAGAGAAGCCAGAGGCAGCATAGAGAGCGCCTGTGTCTGATCAAGGAGCCGCGCCGTGGCCACGCCCTCTTGACTGCGGACATTTGGAGCTTCCTGTAAACTGCTTCACCGATCGGCGCCGCCGAAAATGGGCAGTTTTGACCCTACAAGAATTACGTAGAACTGCGTGCTTTTGGAACATGAGTCTATCCTCCACGTATGGCCCAATGAGTCATGCAAGGCCCAACCACATTGCAAGTGCATGTGTATGGCCCAATATACATTGGGCCGAGTAGAAACCGAGTAATTTTGTTGCTCTAATTAACGATTTAGGGAACAGTTAGCGAATCCATCCACATATTCGCGAGCACTGGAGCTCTTCTTTTCTCTCTCTCTCTCTCTCTCTCTCTCTCTCTCTCTCTCTCTCTCTCCCTCTCTCACTCACTCACTCTCTCTCTCTCTCTCTCTCTCTCTCTCTCTCTCTCTGACAGCACGACATTGGCCTTTAATGTTGTAACATTCGAATTTTCCACTTATTCGAGACACTCGATATTCAAAAGCAGAAGTGTTCGATTTCGAATGAATGGAAAGTTCGAGTGCTAAAAAAATTACGGACCAATGTAGTGCTGTAAGAGGGAAGAATAGCTCTAGGACTTTTTCATTCTCGAGGATCTGGATGTTTAAATTGTTCCCTGAATTGTTAACCACAGTAACAAAATTATTCGGTTTTTATTTGGTCCAAAGTACAAGTAGGGACTATTTCTACACATTTAATTCGGCTCCTTGGCAAATGTCATGGATGGCAGCGTTCATCGCTGGACCCATCTGCTCACGAATGCTGCGGTCTTTCGAACAGTGTGTTGGGGAAGAGTTTGGAATAAGTTGTTGGTCCAGTTTAACAACTTTCTGTGCTCTATCACTGCTCTATTGTTCTGTCAGTGTTCTGCTCTTGTTTTTATCGCATTGTGGGCATTCCGACTAAGTACCAGACTGAACTTGAGCTTGCTAAGACCTAAAATCTGTGCTGAAAATCATGAACAGATCAGCTGATGTAAACGCATGACACCAAGTCGGAATGCCCACAACACGGTAAAAACAAGAGCAAAACACTGACAGAATAATAGAGCACTGATAGAGGACGGAAAGTTGTTCAACTGGACCTACAACCTATTCCAAACTCTTCCCCAACACAGTGTTCGAAAGACCGCAGCGTTCGTGAGCAGATGGGTCCAGCGATGAACGCTACCATCCATGGTATTTGCCAAGGAGCCGAATTGAACATGTAGAAATAGCCTCTATTCAATGTACATGGCTTAATATGCTCAATATTACTTCAGTGCTGCTTTATTCTTCGTTTCATGCGTATACATGAGTGTTTGGTAGTTTCCATTACGCAGCCATTTCAATAAGATGCACTAGAGTGCGCTGTCCTTTTCATCCTTTCACCTTCAGCTGTTCCTACTTTGTAATCTTTTTGATTACTGGGGAAGCATGTTTGTTTGTAGTCACATGCCATCCAGTACACCATCTCACATTTAAATCGAGTCGTCACTTTCACCGTCACCTTTTTTGGACCCCACTGCATGTTGCATGCTCATGATTCATACAAGTACACGAACGACTTCGATGCTTTCTGTTTGTGGCTGTCCTTGTTTTGCTGTTTCTCTTACTTAACTCAGATAACTATCTGTTTCGAACGCTGAACCGTATATCCAGTTCGCATGGATCGCATGATTTATTGCAGTGGCGACGAGCGTTTGAATCCACACGGCCGAAAGTGGTTCTCTACGTGTCGCATTGGTATTGTAACCGGCAGTTGAACGACAGGAAAGAGAAGCGAAGCCGGTGAGACTTGTGGAAAGCGCGACTTCATTGGAGCGCTAGCGAGAGAAAGATTGGAAACATCACAACTGTGGCGGCGGCCGACGCGAGGAGATGTCAGCAGTGAACAACGGTGTGCCGGTGCTGGTGGTGTTGGTTTTGGTATGAGATCCACGACGACGCTTCTCTCACCGCGGCTGTCGATCGATCCAAACAAGGTACCGACAGTCACCGTACACTCCTCAGACGGACTTTCACCAAACACAAGAATTCTCATCACGAAACTTGAGGTAATTTTTTGTGATTATAATGTAGAACTCGTTTGCTCTCATTCGTGCGTTTTATTCTGGCCGTAGTGCGTGATTAACTGACGTGGTGGGCCCGCTGTCTAACGAGTTTCTCCCATTCTTGCGCCGTTCTTATCTCCGTATGCATGCTGCTGCTGTTGAACTCTTCCTTTCAACACCAGGTTCAGAGATAAGAATGTTGTGTTAGTCTAAAGTGCATCGCATCAGTTCGTAGATGTAGCATCGATTGAGACTTCTGGTTCAATATTCAAAGCAGTGATATTGCGTCATATTGCTACATTTGTCAACATTGCGGGGAGATCAATATTTTCAGTCGTGCAGTTGGTTTTTAAGGACTTAAAAGGACTTCAGGTTTAGGCTGTGTCCCATGTGCGTGGCTGTGACTCACATTCTGGATTTATATGTTCGTAATAAAGTGCCGATCCCGTATAATAAGTTCAAAACCCAGATCCAGTTTAAGATTATAGTCGACATTTCCAAATACGTCCTTCCAAGTGAAAATATATTGAAATTTCTATAAAGTCGTCTTTATATATTGGAATTTCTGTAAACTCATCTTTTTAGCTGTTCTTGGTCCTGCAGCACATCTCAGTTCAGTAAATTACCAGTAGCCGTTTTTGAGTGCTGATTCAGAATCAGCCTGATTACATGTCATCTTCATTTCTTCATACATGAATTTATTGTAGGGCATGAGTTTCCATACTTTTATTAGCTATCCTTTCACTAATGGGCGGAATGTGCCTGGTTAAAGTGGACGTTCGTAATGCGATCTGTACCATCACAGGTAGTCTGCAGGGCTGATCTCGAATCTATTTTCTAAATCTCCTGCACTGTTTCCTGCAACGAACAAAGCTGATTTTTCTTGATGTAGAGTACGGTGCGGATGTGAGAGTTCGGATTGGGGTAGGATGGTTCATCCCACTTCGAGCAAGTATTTACTTCTCCCTCATGAGCAAATTTAACTAATATTGATGCTTGCTGTGAAGAAAATCGAATTTTTCGCTTCGAAAGTTTTTTATACTTATACTAACGATGATTTCTTATAGAGCAAAAATAAAATCATTCCTCTTCTTTTCGTTACAGCTGAAGTACATAAGTCTTGCATATTCCTTTTTATACTTTTTGAGGTGTCTTATCTTCTTGAATTACTGGCTGGAAAAAAAGGCATCGCTATCTGTCACGTTCCGAACTAATGACTAGCTTTTCACTGCACTTTAGACGTGAACTATTCAGCTGAAGTTTCGTCGGTGCATGTTTTTTATTGATCAGCAACCATATTGATTCTATCACTTCCTCGTTCTAGTGTGACGGGGATGCAACGGTAGATTAGGTTACGGAACATGTTTTGGTGTGGTTGGCATGTTATCTGGATTTGCGATCATTTTATTTAAAAAATTTTCCCCCTTCACAGCTTGAGCTCGTCGTCATAAACGTTCCTTATGAGTTTAGATTGATACTATCGTCGTTTGCGTCAGTCATAATTATGCGTGTCGAATTAAATATAGGTTTTTTGATCCCCTCCCAGCTGAATGTATTGTTTTCTCAACCACACATACGGCTTTAATTTACTCAGACTATCGATTTGCGTTCGTCAGTGTGCCCTTTCGCGTGATTTTGGGTGGAACCGTATGCAGTAGGACATTCGTCTTCATTGCGGGAAGTTTGTAATAATGGTGGTGATCGCGTGGTAGAGCTGGTTCGATGTAGTGTTTGACTGGTTCCGATTAGTGCACAGACAATGCATTCGGCACGGTCTTCTTTGAGGGGGGGGGGGGTTTAAGGAAGATTTGTGGGATTCCTTATGGGTGGTTTCGTTGGAGGCTTCGTTCATACACATATTTTCCGCTGCAAATGTTTCTGTTTTGCGTAGATTTGTGTTGATTCTGCTGGCTAATGCCATAAAGCAGATGCAATAACATCACGACGATGGTGCATTTTCACAATATGATAATTTCAGCGAATGGAAAACGCAAATGTATTAAGAATGGGCAGACGGAAAGACGTACAGATTGACAATATTGATTAGAGACGGAAAGACTTTTTCTCGTTCTTTTTCTACAAACCTTAAAGATCTTCTTTCAGCGGAGATGAGATCCATAAACTTTCTGTAGATGTCAAGCATCGTGGAGTCCAAAATTAGTAACTTAATGTTTAATTCATCCATAGTTCTCCGTCGAATTAGTTCCGAATCATTAGGAGTCATATGTTCCAAATATTCGCGAGACGACTATTTCTTCATAAAAACCTTCAATTGCAGTAATAATTGCGGGCAATTTTGGAAAGTAGGTTTGAGTGGAACTCGTTCCAATATTTCTGCATGGATCCACTGAACTGCGCTAATTCATCCGCCAGAAATTTCCGTGAGAATTTGCTAGAATTAGTTCAAGGACTTCGAAACCTTGCAGTGGCTGTCCTTAGAAGTTTTTGAATCAGTAGCACGACGTTTCTGAGTGGTGTTTCGCTCCTTACTTTGATAGTTTGCAGGGCTTTGCTGCATTTTTTGATGTGCTTCATTTAAATCTTGTGATTAAATCCATTAAGTCTTTTTCGTCTTCATTTGTAAAAGGCCTGTAAAAAAAACTACACCCTGTGGTTGAGTTGTGTAAGCTTGTAGGGATACTAGCTCCTGTTTTCTTCTCTTTAAAATTCATTTGTATATCGAAACACTTTATGATTCTCTCATCTCCACTGTGCAATTGTGAAGAGCACACTCTCCGGAACTCTGTTTCGAAGATTACCTTAGTTGTTGAGGTTCTCACCAGATTTATCCGAGAAATAAGAGCTATGGTGGCCAGCATAGCAAACAAGGATGTATTATGGTTGAGAAATTTTGCAAAAATCCAAGCTAACGGTAAAGATGAGCTGGGCAGGGATTCATGAAACGATAACTAAGTAAACCAGCGATGGCTAGAGTGATTCGTTGTCGTATTGACTACATAGTGCTAAGAGACGCAGACAACGAAAGTTGGTTTGCTAGCCTGGGTTATCGTATCATGAATCCCAGCCCTGGGCGTCACGATCAGCATTCATGGCATCCTGGAGATTTCTTTTTTTCTTCTTCTTGCTCGTATACTGATGAATTAGTTCGGATTTCTTTCAAGATTCTGGTTTTTTACTATGTTTTTTTTTTCGAGGGTTGCTGCTTTGGTAGAGGAAGATATAAAAAAGGTTGTAGCTTTAAGTACATTATCTCAGATAGGTTTTTCTTCGGTTACCTGGAAATCAATAAAAGCACGAATTATTTTGCTATCTAAGCCCGGGAATCCAAATCTATACCTACAGTATGCATATGATGTGCTCAAACTACACTCAACTGATTCTCTGGCCGATTGCCGCTGAAAAAAAATTTGCTTAGAACATTCGTTGATGCTTGTGGTATAAATTACTAAAACATTAGTGGGACGGTTTATTGCCCCATTACTCATGAGAATAACTGTAGTTTTTTTTTTCTTTCAATTGGTTCTATCGGATTGATTGCCTTTGTTACATTCTGGACCGCTAATAAGCCTTCATTGGAAACTGTATCATGAGAGAAAACTTGTTGTTTTTCGCTCATAGTTGGCCGTTATTGGAGATTTATTATGAATTGCTCTCCTTTCAGCGTACTATGTTACGGAAAAGTCGATCGCTAATGTCGCTAATGTTTGGTGGTCGTAAGAAAGCGAAAGATAGGGACGATCATGGACGGATCAGCAGTGGGGACGCTTCGATTTCGCATGCGCTCATTGTTATCTTTCTCGAATATTTCGCATGGGGGCTACTCACTGTTCCAGTTATTAATGTGAGTGATATTACTTTACTTCTTTTCCATTCTTTTGACAATGAAAAATAGTAAAATAGCCGAGCACAGCTTCGTGTTTATTAAGTTACAACTTTTTCTGGTTCCATATAATTTAAGGGCTGCCGAACTACAATTTATGAATGCTCCAATGTTTTTGGCTATTTTGTTTATTTGTTGACAAAGTTCATTTCAGGTCCTTGCTGAGACATTCCCGAATAATAAATTTTTGATGAATGGGCTCGTATTGGGGATAAAGGTCAGCCACTGCTTTTGTTTGATGTTTACACTTTCTTGTTACTGACTGCCTCTGAGGTCTAATTCTCTGCTCTAAATTGATTTTTGTTCAGGGCATCTTGTCATTTCTGAGTGCACCGCTTGTTGGAGCATTATCAGATGTTTATGGGAGGAAAATATTTTTGATTCTTACTGTGTTCTGTACATGTATGCCGATACCGTGTCTGAAGATAAGCCCATGGTAGGTTTTTCACTTCTACAGGCTGTCAGCTTCGCTTTGTTGTGTGTACGAAGGTTTCTTATAAGACTGCCCTGAGAGTATATTGAAATCACGGGGACTTTTCAAGAAAGTCAAAGGACCTTTTTGAAGTTCGTTTTTTGCATCTTTTCCTCCAATTTGTTCCTTTCTTTCCTGCACATATTGAAATTTTCGTTTATGACAGAAAAAAAACTACTCAGTTCTCCCTCTCTGGATTTATCACTCTGATAACTCTACTAGCAAACATTCTTATCACATATGCTCAAAAGACATAATTTCAAGCAATTTCAAAGTCTTTTTAAAATTTTCATTAACTTTCTTCCGAGTAGAAATGCACTTCTTGGTCTCTTTCCTGTTAACTTTCCTGGATTATGCCGCATTCATGCCTTGATCCAGATATAGATGTGTAGTGTAGAAAATAGTTGTAAATTATTCTCTGTCACTTTTAGCGTTATATTAGCCTACGTCGCTGATATTACAGAGAAGCAGGTAGCCCTTTTTTCGAATGCTCAGTAATTTTTTTCACGGTATTTTTTAAGAGATTTTGTGTTTTTCTTGTTCATTTTGACCATGACACTACGACGAATTATGAAATTCTTGTGCCTATCCAAACCACGTTGATCAGTGTGAGCTTTTTCTTTTCAAGGATCGCTCTGCTGCATATGGACTTGTGTCAGCAACATTTGCCGCTTCACTGGTTACTTCGCCAGCGCTTGGTGCTTGGATATCTGATGACTATGGTGATGGAGCTGTTGTTCTTCTGGTATGTTTGCTTCTGCATCTTATTTTGTGGTTTCTTTTCCAGACGAAGATATCCCATGGGGATTTAATAATGAGAAAGCATTATACCGTGCTTTACACTGATAATGTGATTCAAGGTCCTTTTTGAGATCTATTACGTCAAATTTAAATTCCTGGGCTTCACGTAGCAATCGATTAATTGGTGTATTACCATATGTATACACGTCCATTAACGTATCCACAGTGGGTGATTTCGTCACAATTCACCATCGATCCACGATAGCATACGCACTTTCAAAGCGCAAACAATAATAGTAGTTTCATTGTCTGAAATGTAGAAATGTGACATTGTTTACAGGATTGAAATATATGACGGGGAGTGGATGTGGGAGGATGTTCAAAGATCTTGCGTATGTACTCACTGGTGATTTGGTTACTAACTAGGGGGGTCGAGTCATCCGAGCATCTTTGCACATTTATGGATTTGATTGGAGAACTTTTTATCGCAGAAGATATAGCTGAATTAAAAATTTGATGTGGTAGGGTAACGAAGGCTTCCCTATAGCGAGGCCCGCTCTGAAATAGTCATTTCTTGGTGCCAAACTCCATAAGAGCTCTTTTCCAGGCAACTATTATTGCGGCTGTTGACGTACTTTTCATTGTGTTCCGTGTACCAGAGTCATTGCCGGTGAAACGCTTAGCAAGCGATGTGATAAGCTGGGAAAGCGCGGATCCGTTTGCTACTTTGCGACTGGTTTGGGAGGACAGACTGGTGAGATTTTCTTCCACTTTTTTTTTCAGAGTTCCGCAGTTGTGATGTTAATTTGAAAGTAAAGCCGTAGTTGATTGCGTTTCAGGTGCTCCAATTAGCAGTTATCGTATTTCTCTCATATCTACCGGAGTCGGGTCAATTTTCGTGTTTCTTCGTGTATTTGAAATTGGTAGGTTGTTCGGTCTTTGTGTTTTTCCACTGCTTTCAGGTTGTAAGTCCTTTTTGTAGTCTTTTGATTTGAACTCCTTACAACTTCTTATTTTATCATTGAATTTTCTTCCTGTGCAACTTTTGCGTCAGCCCAGTCGATTTCGTTTGGACCATGCAGTTTTGGAAGTGTTTTTCATTTCAGGTGGTAGGATTTTCACCGGAGGCGGTAGCAGCGTTCATAGGACTAGTTGGAATTCTATCAGTCGTTGCCCAGACTGGAGTACTGCAAGTGCTGACTACCTATTTTGGCATGAAACATGTGATAACATTGGGTCTCGTTTTCCAACTGGTTCAACTCACGTGGTACGGGCTGGGCACACAGTAAGTGCATGTATTGTTCCTGTTTGAGAAATAAAAACTATTTCCACATTGTCATTTTTACAGATATTGGATGATGTGGGCAGCTGGTGTTCTAGCAGCTATGAGTAGTATAACGTATCCTTCAATTAGTGCATTTGTAAGTATACTATCAGATAAAGACAAGCAAGGTACCGTACAGGGTGTAGTGACGGGAATTCGTGGATTATGTCAAGGTTAGTTTGGCCTTTCACGCTTTATGTGTATATTCGTTTCTGTGGAATTTCTGTTGATAATCTGACCCTTTTCCTGGTCTAGGATTTGGCCCTGCGCTCTTCGGCTTCATTTTTTATCTTTTTGATGTTGACCTTAATGTTGATGGAGAGGCACCTGGTGGTCATGCAGTACAATTTCCCGTTGTCCGGATACGACCCGCTCAACCACAAGAGAAAATTTTAACCCCTACAAGGAACGATACACTTTGGGTGCGTCCACTTCACTGCTGACTATGTTGTACTTCTTTGGAACCGATAACTTTTCAGGTTGCTGAAAGACCGGCCTTCACTTGGCAGTTGATACCTGGTCCTCCATTTCTAGCGGGAGCATTATTGGTATTGTTGGCACTCATGTTCAACTCTGCGCTACCAACTTCACCAGGGCCGAGTAAATACTTCCGAAGGTGAGTCATGGACAAGGGATTCAGAGTACTGTGTAACGTCTAGTTGTAAAATACAATCTGTTTCAAACGTGATTTGGCCCAAACGCGTAGAAGGTTGGCATTTGTACTTATTGTGTTCATTTCCTGCCGTGTTCCCCAGTTGTCATGTACATTCCATGCGTTTTCTTCCCTTGGCATCTCTCCACCTATATTCTTTGGTGAAACGGGCCAAGTCCTTTTGATCGCAACAAAGGCGAGTCTGTTCACTGGAAATCCTTGTAGATGATCTGCAAGTTTGTGCGAAGATGTCACTTGTTTCTCTGACTGACGACTTGCGGTCCCGATTTATTCGGTTTACCCTCTGCTTTTCGCTACTCGTCACCAAAAATTTATAAGTTTGAATATTGAAAGGGATAGTTTCGAAGAAGTGGAATTTATTCAAAGACATAGTGGATCTATATTTTAAAAGGCTAGGAGAGCCGAAACAAACCTCGTTTTTCATGCACTCTGTTTTGGTCAACCGTTTCCTATTCTTTTTATGGGGTTGGTCCTATATTGTTTAAAAATCTTTTAGAAAATTCGTCTCGATCGTTCGATGGATGGCCTGCGCTTACTCAGACTAGCGCAATATTTTCGTTTCGTATCTTTGAGAAGCGTTTGCTTTCCTGAACTTTTGCTATGTTATCTCTGGATTTCACGGGGTTTATGCGCTCGTAGGGTGTTGAGCTAAGGAAGTAACGGCTGAAAGGGCAGGAGTTTGTTAGCATGCGCTTGTACAAATGTTATGACATTATTTACAGGTCACCTACACATTCACGACAGTCATCTGACACGGCAAGACTATTGCATACGGACAACGGACACTGCTAGCATAGAAAATGTTAGCGAGATTTTCACATTGATGCAGGTTTATAGTCACTTCTTTGTTAGTAATATTGTGTCTGAACACGGTTAGAGAGAATGAGAAGATCAGTCAGTAGAAACTGCCTGGAAAGTCAACTCAGATCACATATCGCACACATATCATGCTGTTTATTCATAGATGTGTGTTAAATTGCAAATTTTTGCAAAAACTCTACGAGGTTGTTTCTCTTTTTATTCTGGTGAATGTGTGTCGTTATACTACTTCATATCGTGTGTGGGTCTGATTCATTACACCAGTGTATTTTGGTTTGTTTTCCTTCTCGGTTCTCTCAATTTACGTTTATCTTTCGTTGTTATGGTCGCTAGCTTCTTTACTGTCCTCTACGGAAAGCGCCAGTCAGGTTTCTTGCATTATACTGTTGTGCTAACCACAATGTACATTTTTTCCCTTGAAAAACACGTTATTATTTTACATTTTGTGAGTTTCTTTATTGTTATTTCCTGTTTAGCTTTTTAGAGGAGAAGCTAACAAGACGATTGATTTCTCTTTTTGTACTGTCATCCTGTGAGCATAACGTTATCTGTGAAATGTGATGAAAATTCCACTTGTCATTCAGCATAAGCTTTTTTTTTTTCTTTACGTACAACACTCATTGTCACCAGGCATGAGGCTTTTTAAAAAATAATTTTCGTATTGTTTCGAGCACCGTTGAGATGGTAAATTTGTTCGTAAATGGTCGATGTTTGGTTTGTTGCCTGTCACAGTACGATTCTGAGAATGTGTATTTGTAAATATGTCTGCTGTAGAGTGTATAACTGTAGCGATCTTATATCAGTAATTCACATCGGTTCCCGCAGGTCTTCCAGGGTTGTTTTGAGCAGTTCGCTCAGGTGCATGAGACCTATGCTAACAGATTGGAGTACAATCTTGTTAGGTTGGAGAATGAATGAAGTAAAATGTTCATTTCTTTAAGCATAAACTGTGCGAAGTTCCTTTTTCACTCCTTTCAACGTTTTTCATCATAAATCCAGTAGTTCATCTGAAGAGCTTCTTGTTCGTTTAGCTGGGTAGGATTCGAGCCGTTAAGTTTTCAAATCAGTCACGATTTGTCTGTGGGTATATGGATTGCGACTGCAGTGATAGCTAGTTAGTGTTTGTCTGTTAAGTTTCTTCTATTTTGGTTTGGGTTATGTTGAGGCCGATTTTTTCAAGCACAATTTTTCAGCAGAGTATGTTCGAATAAATTCAGAATAAGGGAGCATGCCTGAAATTGGATGTTCCGTTGTCGTGGCTTATGTTTAGAAGCGAACTAAGCCATGGAACAAGAGGTGGCAAAGAGCGCACATATCGCAACGAGAATTATAACTTCTTACCTTCACTTTTTTTTCGAGAAAACGGTATTCCTGAGGTAATCCATTTTTTGTGGGGGTACTCCTAGAAGTTGGAAAACAATTCCACAGGATTCCTATATTTTGCTTACAGCGTTCAATGTTACACATCTCTAATTATGTAGCTGTATAGTATGTGGAGGCTGCTTTTTTTTGTGAGCTTTGTGAGGAAGTCACAAAAAAGGACACGTAGCTGGGGGTGCTTCGGATATAACGTCCAGAATACAGAGAAATATAACCGTTTTGGTCCCCACGAACCAGCACGAACTCGCCGCGGCCCGGAACCCTCGCCATCATAAACCATGCTCCTGCTCTCTTTTTGTACCTTGCTGAAGCGTATCTTAGTGGGCCATAGGGGCCTCATCGTTTGGATTTCCCTGTACCTTGCTTTGAATGCAAAATTACTACCCTTTTTCACTGACTGTCCTTTACACCGCGACTGCTATGTACAAATTAGTTCTTAAAGAGTTCGCAATTCTTAAAGAGAAGTGGAAAAAATTCAGGAAATACTGCTGTATCAAAAAATAAACGCAGATTCTTATGGAATCATGCCAGGGAAATGTTATCCAAGACTGTCTGGGAATATTTACCTTACGTGCACAACAGCAAAAGAAAGAATGAGATTTTTTATCCTATAATTATTATTTTTATACGATCTTTCTAAGAAGTCCCAACGTTTATGTGGATTCTCAAAACCTATTTCATGCCTTCGGGGTATTCTGATAGTCTGCTCTAAGAAAAAAGGTGCATCGCACCTGTTTACTCTTGTCGTTCTTTTGTGGTGATAGATTTTGCAAGGGATTGTTCAGGATATGGAGCGTCATGCCTGGAGTGGGCGGCCGCGCCGGCCGAGCTCTGCGATTGACCAGTTGGATGAGTTGACCAATCGCAGAGCTGGACCGCACCTTTCTTTCCAGGAATAACGCTCCACATGCGATTGTTCAAGATTGTCCACGAGTGCCTGGCGTTAAACCTACAATGAAATAGAAAAAAAACAGCCGTGGGGAAAATTCGTTCACGCTCCTCCCACTCGCTGCGAAATCAGCTAACATTTCAAGTTTACTCCCCTATAACTTGTGTGCAACGGCTCCCCTATCGAGTATCACGATGGATAAGTAAGATCAGTAGGATGTTTCAGGTTTGAGTGCAAATGGTTTTCATTATTTTTCATTGAACTTACTCCCGCCATCCTACGGAAGCGTTTCTTCCTCCTATCGTTGATCTCGAGAGAACTTTAGCTGTTTTTTTAGTAATGAAGCGAAGTCGTCCAGATGACGACGTCGATATGCAATCTGTTGTCAAGCCGATGACAAACGCATTTAGATTGCAGGTAAGACCCGTTATTCAACCTTAAAATGTTTCGTGACGGGTGTCAACAGGAATCTCTCAAAAAGGGTGATCCGTGGAACAGATTGCTGATCCAAGAATTTGAAGACATATTTCGACAATAGTCTCCTTTATGTTTAGCTTTTGCGATTTTTTTGTTTCCAGTGCGAAGACGCAGAGCGTGACCGTCATGCTGTACCAGAAGTGATGGTGAAGTGGGAGGAGATTGCCAAAAAGGTGGCTATTACACTGAAAACAACCAAATTGAAGCATGTTTGTCAGGTGAGGAGCTTATGAGTTCGTTTACGAATAGCTTCATAGAAAGCTGGAGAAGGTCCATGCATACTATCGAACCTTGACTGGATATATGGTCCTCTTGGGTGAGTTATTTCCAGCAAGTATAGTCTGTTTCGCCCTGCGATGTTAGCTGAGTATTCGTGCACAACGTCTGTTTTTCTCTGCACCCTTTCCAATCTCTGCAGTGTTTCCCCAACTATCTTCCCCCGTGGAACAGACTATAGACTGATATCCTGGAGTTACTGAAGATAACGATGGATCATGATGCGTAGCCTAGAGATAAATATGTGGTTCGGTGATAAGCATTGCTGAAATCGGCGCGGCTTTTCCTATAGGACCATATTTCTGTGGGCGTTTCCAATTGCGCTTCCAGTTTGAACTAAAAAAAGCGCACCGGTCGTACTAATCAATGTCCTCCACATTGCCCTGATTTACTGCAAAGTACTAATCCGTACCTATGTAACCCATTGAAGAGAGTTATAGTTTGTGCTAACAGCTAAATCTCCAATATCCGAGGCAACTTTTTTTTAGTACAAAGATCTTGAATCATGGAAGAAACATGGAGTTACACATCCCCTCAGTCAACATGCTGCTGCTGTTGCAAAAACTACTTCAAGCGTTACTGAATATAAATGGGCGCCTCCAGAAGAGGTAATTAAATGCAAATGTTTGTTCTACTTCATCCTTAGGTGCTTGAAGACGTTTAGGTGGTTATCCTTTCGGAGTCAGCTGTTGATTTATTATGTTCTTCATCTTTTACGATGCATATTTTTGTTACACTGCCTGATGTGAGTTATTTTCTGTCAATTTCCTCGATGGCAAACTCCCTCCATTTTTGTTTAGTCTATTTCTTTGCATTTTCCAGAGCATTCTCGGAAAAAGAGATTATATTAACCTAACGTATCCGGCGAAGCGTGCTCACTATATGTGTAGCTGTCTAGTAGCGCTTCGCAAAGCTCATAAGGATTTCGAAGCCGATTTCATAGTTGGTTCAGGAGGAGATGCAATCTTCCCGAATATCAGAGTGTCAGGTAAGATTTTGCAGCGTTTATGTGTTCCTCCTTTCAGCGCGGTTCTAGAATTCTTGGATATTCCATCAACATATGAGATGCATTTTACAGATAAGACTTCCTCAGGAAGCATATTGATTCATTTTGGAGCGTCTGAATCAGCGTTAGCGAAGACGTCACGATTCGCGCCGAACATCTCGAACATTCGAGCATCGACGATCTATCCGGAGATTGCGGATAAGGGTGAGCCTATATGAGTTACAGCATTCGATTTGCTCTGTATTTGCTTTTATCAGCTCTTTTCTGAAGTGAATAGTTCCTTTTCATTGGTGACTGTTGAATGTACTCGCTTGAGTCAGTTAGATTCTTTCGCATTAATTAAATCAGAAGCGTTCATGCGATAGTCATCACTTACCTACTGCTAGTTCTGCAAAAAAAAGAACTAGTACTTTTCTTTGTAATTCGTAGTTCGATTTTTGTAATTCGCTAACCTTGGATATGCTGTCAGTGACGCTGCAATGTGTGCGTTTAGATGAAGAAGCGACACCTATGTTTAATCAGCGAGTTCTACGAACCATACTTGAACCAGCTATGATTCGACGAATTCCGGCTGAACTACGTCATAAAGAGAACATTGTATCAGCTTTGGCTTTGGCTACTCGATGGTTTAGGTCGCGAGGATTGAAAGAGGTGAGCGTTCACCTGTGATGATGTCGGTTTCGGTTGAATTATCTAAATTTCGCTGAAAATTCCCAACAATTTTTAGTTTGATGAGTTATTGCTTGCGTGTTTTATGGTTCGATTACTCGAAGAGAATGTCGTCGTGAAGCAACAGGACTTGCTCACAGTCCTGAGGAACTTTTTCTTGGCCATTGGTGAGTCCGGTTGAGTTTTGAGGATATTAGAGCGAGTGGTGATACTGCTATGACTGTATGGCCAAGATTTTGTAAGTTTTCCGCTCTATTCCAGTTAATTGGGACACTTCTGTGGCCATAGGGTTTCACCCAGATGATCTGGAAGATGACGTCATCTCAGCTCATCTCGCGGCTTTTCCCGTGGTGTTCCTCGATGATACAGGTTACTGGAATGTTGCGAATGGGATTTCGAAAGACTCGCTGTTATTGGTGAGTACGCATAGACCTATTCCCGCCATTTATAGGAAAGGTTAGGAGATGTTAGGATTGGTAGATTACACAAAACTACTCATATAGTGAGTAAACCCCATCTGTACAGGTGAGGGAGTGAAAGATCTTTCCGGAATGGTCCGCGGAAATGCAGTTGTTAATCAAATTTTCATTGTAACAATAGTTTGGCCTCTTCGGGGCTAGGATGAACACATGATAAGGAGTTAATGCAAGCCTTAACCCACTAAGCTGAAAAATAGAGTTCTTATGTGAAGTTCCTCGACTAACAGTCTATTTTCAGGCCAAAGCGGATTTGAGTCGTTCTCTAAGCTCTCTTGGTGATTGTCTTGCTTTCGACACGCTGTTCTTGGAGCGGCACCACTTCTTTTCATCGTTTGACCATTACTTCAGGTGAACTTGTGTGCTCAGAAATTGCTAAAGTCATGCAGGAAATACTTGCTACCACATAACTGTGCCCTTGTTCTTGTGTATTTTTGTCGACGAGTAAGCAAGTTCCAACTTTTAGGTTAGATTTATCCCCTGAGAGCAAGAAGCTCTTGTGTAAAACGTCAGATCTCATTGTGGATACAATAGACGATGACGACCGACTGAGACGGTTTATTGGAAAACTCAGTATGGTAAGAAATATCAATTCAGGCCTAAACGCGCTTTTTGTCGTTCAATTTATATTCTTTTTTATTTTTTTTTCTAGAATATCAATGAGTGTATGGGTGAGCGATTCGACAACATGTACATACATCAGTTGGAGGATACTAACGTTAGTTCAAAATTAAAATAAATGAAAGTGTGTACTATCAAAATAAAATAGTGTACTCATTGCATTTTCATCCATCAAAATTGCAGCAACAGACGGCTTCATTCTTGCTTGGTTTTCGAGTTAAGAGAGGCTGGACGAATCCGATTACGATGGGACCTGTGGCTACGGAGCCGTCTGCTAAAGGTCTGAGTCAACGTTTCTAGAATGTTCATCTCACACGCAAATTTCCATCGGTTTTAGCATTTCGGCTCCTCTGGAAAGAGAAGACGCAGCTGAGAAAGTTTGCTGACACACGAATTTGTGAATGCATGGTTTGGGCGAATACGGCTTCACAGGCTGTCCCGCATTCGATTCTTCAGTTCATTCTTGTCAAGTAGGTTCACCATTTCTCATTACTGCTGTTTTTTTATCTATTTATCCATTCGCGTCTCTTCATATCGTGTCGGGTTTTCCCTGCGCTCTCTTCTTCCACTTTAAAATTTATCTCAGAAGACATCGGTGATTCGAGACTTTTGTTCGCAGTTTTTCTTCTGTAATATATGTATAGGTTCCATATTAATGTGCAACTTCCTGCGGAAAAAAATGAACGGAATGTCCACCTTTGCTTTTCTTTTTCTCGAATTCATGTTTTTTTTCAGCAGCATTTGACACAAAATACAACTTTAAATCGTGGAACTTTTTTCGAGAATGCTTCTTGTACCAACAAATTTACGGATTTCTGATAAAGAAAAAGAACTTGTAGGATTGATTTATGCAATTGCAAAGCAGGCTCACTGCCTGTTTATCTTGCTTTACTACCTGTCCGCGACCCATTGCTTTCTGACCAGATTGCTACCGCTTAGCGTCTTTTTTATGCATCGAAGAGTGCGCGATTCCTGCATTTTCCCGCAGTTTTCCACTTTTTTCAAGCGTTGTTCGCTCTCTGTTTCCCCTCTTTATCTGCGAACAGTTGTTTCGGCAAGCTCATCATGAATTTGTGCATTTGGCTGTTCTGAATTCCTCTGACATACGCGCGTTTCGTTTTGTCTAAGATTTCTTTGTTTCTATTTAATCGCTGTGAGGTAGCAGCCTCTGGAAACAGAATTGTTCTCACCATTAGAGGTAGCCTAGAATTATCTGGTAACTTTCAGCCACTTCGGCCTACCAGCTGGCTGCATATCATGGAGGAGCGTGTTCCCAACTGGATTCTCATCTCCGAAAGATGTGAACACGAAGATTACTACCGCATTTGCAAGTTTGAGCGGAATACTAAGATCAGCCAAAGGTCTTCCTCTCATGATCACCAATATACACGGCATCAGCTCATACATAAGGGATACTGAGGTGTGATTTCATTAGTGAAGCAGTTTATGGGGCGGATTAGTAGTGGATCCTTTTCAGCCATGTGCTGCGGAAGTACTCTGCACTACTGATCAAGGACATATTGAAGATGGGCGGCGGATGCCTGCTCAACGAGCTGTTCCACCTTATACTGGCGCTGTGACGGGTAAGTTCGTTTTTCTGTGGGAGTATGGTTAGAAAGTTGTGATTAGGAACACATTATGGACTAGGTAGATAAAGTTGTGCAGAACTAGTAAATAAAAATTAGTTAAGATAAGTTCTGTCCACCTTAGTTCCAGCCTATAGTTGTCCTTGGATCAGGTTATTAATATTGGGTTACATATTTTCCATTTTTGAGAGATTTTTTCAACCTCCTTCTCCCTGAAAACGAGTAACAGCTTAGCAAGAAATGTTCATAAATGCAATGTAGGTAAACATGCATCACCTTTGGTTCTCTCTTTTCCATCAGCTGTTCTTTTTTTCTGTCAGTTACTGCTTTTCTAGCAGCCATTTAGAAGAAAATTGAAAGAATCTTAAAAAAAAAAAGAACTTTTAGCCCCATCTCAACAACTTTTTTCCTCTCATAATTTCGTTTAGAGAGTCAGTATTGCGAAAATAATAACTTCATAAATTGTTAGCAGCAGATCTGCCATACTTTAGACCTATGCATTTTAGTTCACTTGAAATTGGAGTATTCTGGAAAATGGGGTGATACTATTGAAGGAGTGCGCCAGCTGTCAGCAGCTTTCTACATTGAGGTCAGGCTGTATTTTTTATTATTAAAGTGCTGCACTGTTTTCGTCAAAAAGATTGTTCTTTTCTTCAGATAGGGAAATATCTCAAAGAGAAACATGATTTGATAGCGGTACCAACAATGGATCAGCTGTTTGTTGTAAAGGTTGGTAATATCAGTGTTTTTGTGGTATTAGAGCAGAGGGGCCCAGTTTTCTCCCTTATTGTTCAGGATGGTGTGCTGTTCAAGCTGGTGTTGGTGTTGGATAAGATACTCAAAATGCTGGAGCAACGAGTTGCTGAAGTGAGAGCTAGTGGAGCGACCAGAATTGAGACGAGTGCCGAAGGGCAGAGATTGGCTGCGTGGAAGAAGCAGTTAGTTCAACGCTATTTGTTTTATGATTTATTTTCCTCTTTGAGTAATACAATTTTTAGTAGTGCATTCATTTTTTCCACCTTGACTTTTTTCTGAAAAGGCTCAGTCCTTTGCTTTCTAGATATGTTCATGAAGCGTTATTGCAAGCCTCTTTGCAGTCGTTTGCTACTAAGCATGCTGCCTTTGGAGAGACTGTACAAATAGTGAAGAAGTAAGTTGAAGCTTATTCTGCGTGTCAGATCTAAATAGATTTATGTAATAGTATTTGTATAACATTTAATAATACTTTTTAAAATCTGATTTGCTATACATGTACCCAAAAATATTTTAATGTTGAAATGATGATAAAGTGGTTTTTTGTTGCTACAGTGACTTTGCCCTCTGCGCGTTTTAGGACCTCAATGACTCCACCTCTATTTGTGACGTTTGCTTCTTCGCTTCTTATTTAGAAGCATTGATGCATGCGTATCTTAGTGTACTTGTACGTCATCTAACACTGGCTGCACGGCAGAGCTCAGAAGGAAAAATTCTCATGGAAACTGCTTTTTAGGACGGGGGGAGGTGTTTAGACAGGATTACAGATTGTTGTTTAAGATAAAGCTGTTATGCCGTTTCTTTTGCTTTATTTGCGAAGTGATAGGGTGCGTTAAATCATTGTACCCTATAAAATTATGCAATATGCGATGATTAAGAGAAAGGTACCTTTTCACGTTCTATTGTTCAATATTTCTTAGAACTACGATCAAGGTTCAAAAGCGAAAAGTGGCAGTTTCGCCTGCATATTACGTTTGCGGTGTCAATAACGCGCCCGAAGAAATCTGCCTGTTTTGGTATTTTGTTTGCAAAACGACGGTTTTTGAGCATGGGTGTATGCCAGGGCTGTGCGTTAGAAGAATTTCGGACTGCGTTAATCCGTTAATTCGTTACGTTAGATCAAAAATGGCCGTTACGCGTTAATGCGTTGCCCAGCCCTGATGTATGCCTTTTCCAATCCCTGCGCATTTTCCCGAGCTCTTTTTTCTGTCACGTCCTTACAACTAGCTTCGCCAACGAAATAGACTGTCAAAGAGTTGTGCCCTATCACTATGACGAGTACCGCATGTCCATCGAATTATATTTTCCTTAGACCAGCGTTCATGCTCAAATGCGCTAAATCATAGAATTGTAACGTTCTAGAGGCTCCAAACCCGCTCTAATCTTTATATGTTGTGTTACTATAATATGCATACAGAGAACTCCAAACGGACGCAGTCAAGAGTCAGGACCGCGGCGCGGCTCTCTTGGGCAGAGTCACGGGAGCTCAGCATAGTGTGCGCCTGCGTCTCTGCCCATGAGAGCCGCGCCGCGATCTCGACTCTTGTCTGCGTACGTTTGGAGTTTCCTATATGTACTTTTATATTGTTGTTTACTGTATTATGTGTTCTGTGAAAGGAAGGACTTCAGGTGGTTGTCAATCCACTACATGACAGACGCTGTAGCAGATCTTGTCGTGGAGATGATAGTAGCAGCTGCATTCGAGCATCCAGTTCTACCGCCACCACAGTGAGTTTACCGTTTGCCATTCTGTTTTGTTCATATTCTACCTATTTTGGCTCACCTCGTTGTCGGAGTTGCTTGTTTGACTACTCTACTTATCTATTCTGATGTTTTCATGTTTGATGAATATGTATACTTCAGAACACCCATAGCTGCTTTTCGTCGCGTTCTGCAACTGATAATTAGGCATAATTGGACAGCTCGTCCACTTTTTGTGGATTTCGACAGTGCATGGAATGGTGAGAGGTTGTGAATAAAGAATTACATGCGTTCTGTAAATGCCCACACATCAGGGCAGTTGAATAATCCCGATAGAAAATTTTGAAGGTTGTTTTTCTTCAATTTTTTATACAGTTCATAGTGATTAGTTGCAAAAGAAGGTTGGCTTTGCAGAGGAAGAAATTGCCAAACTCGAGTCGAACTTCGTTAAGATGCGGCCAGTTCTGCCACCAATGGTTATAATTACTAATGAGGATCCGGTAGGGTCTAGGTATGTTCAGCTACCATTCTCTTCAATTCTTTTGCCTTTATTGTTGTACTGGTTGCATTAAGATTTGTTTCGCTTCGCGTTGCAGGTGGACCAGAGATGGACCGACACCACTACTATTAAAGAGGATCGTAGCGCTAGCAAAATCAGTACTAAAAGTACTTGACATGAACTATGAAAATGAAAAGACAGTGGATATAAAGGTAACTAGCAAACACGCCCGGGGAACGATGCTACTGTATTAATAATTAAGGTTTTAGTCTGCATTGCTCAGCGTGGACATATCGATTTACGATGCCGTCATAGAAATCTTTCCGAAAATGGTTGTGAGGACTGGCATAAGTGAAAAGACACCCGTTGTTAAAAGTCCTGAGGTAGCTATTTTTTTTACTAACTTTGTAACATGAAGCCCTTACTATTTTAGTATCGTAAACCAGCATTTATATGTTTAGGCTCTTCCTGTCGTTAATTTCGACCCAGTTGATGAACTCGTTTACGCTTTGAATGCTCATTTCCAAAATGTGGCATTGTTTTTCTGGAATAAGTATGGTGGAGATCGCATTGGAGTAATATGGAAACCGTACGAGTTAGAAGTACCAGCAAAGGTGAGTGGCAAGCTGAGGTTTCTCTCTTTACATGATTTTTTATACATTTCTATGGATGTGTATCATCGTGAAGGAAAAGGGGGCGTACCCATGCGAATCTGATTGGCGCATTCGAGCAGCCTGCCACGACCACCTCTTTGAACTCGTTCCGCGTAAAACGTTACGTAAAACATGGTGTATTTATGCTGGATGTGGCGCGTTATACCTGGAAAGGGGTAAGGCCAGGCCCTACCACTGGTCAATCCACCCAATCGGCCAATTGCAGGGCCCTTCAGCGCCGCCTACTCCAGGTATAACGCTCCACACCCGTTTATGCTTGGCGCCGTACGAGTTCAAACAGGTGGGTATGACAGGCGGCTCGAATGCGCCAATCAGAGTCGCCAGTTACGCCCCTGTTTGGGGGGGCCCCCCCCCCCCGATGAGAAGCACCCCATTTCTATGGGTAAATATAGATCGTATCCATTCGGATTTTTATCCACGCATTCAGATTTAAGAAAATCCGCAACTATTAGACAGGTTACTCTTTGTTTGTCATTCGAATCCTGCAATTTATACTTTGCATTTGTACTACGCATTTATACTACATGCATGCTCCGCGCATGCGACTGTGTGGTGAGTGGTGAGGTATGCCCCAGGTTCCAGTCTGGCGCAGATGAGGCGCTCGCGACTGCGGCGCTGCGGCTGTTCGAGGCGGTCGCGAACGTTCCTATCCATGCTGTAGCCGAGTTCACCGATCTTCTTTTAAAAAAAAACCTTCCCGAATTTATGCGTCTAACGTATCTATTTAGTATGAATTGCCCTTATTTCTCCTGTTAGGTTTGAATACGCTATATTGATTTTTGTGCCTACTCATCACATTATAAACTAGTTATTGCCTTACGATTAATTTTTTTCAACTAAGCAGCTATTGGTTGCTAAAGAAATTCGAGAAACAACGGCTAATGATTCATGTGTTTCAGATTTCCCGATGCAGTACACACTATGCAAGCAAAACAGGAGCGTCCAGCCTACTTTTGAATAAAGACGAAATTCTGGAAGGAATACGGATCTTAGGTAGAGGAATAGTTAAAGATATACATTGTAAAGCTTAGTAGGTTTTTAGTGATATGTCATTCGTGTTGTTGTTATTTTTGAAGTTCATGGAAAGTTCTTGTATTTACTATTGAGGAAATCCTATGAGCTTTGGCTTTTTTCTCCTTGTTTATTCAGAATACCTTCACCTTGTTTTTACCCTGTTATTATTTAGTTATTTCCCTATAGTTTGTTGATTACCTCGTTGTTGATCTATTGATTGTTGATGATTTATTGTTGATACGTCATTTGGTTTATGGAAGAATAAATAAAATGTTGTTTGTCATTTCCACATCATGTGAGTTTCTTCTCAAGCCGATATCGATCCATGTTACTCCTTGTTTACGTAGGAGGTATATTGAGAATGTGCTGCGGTGATATTTACTCCCACATTTAGTGAAAGGGGTATTCTGCGCTTGCGGGCTTTCAGTTTGACGGCGACGAAGTGGTTTCGTGCCACTCTCTGTACATTTAATTTGCTATCTTATTGTTAGATATATCCGTTTTTCTCTTGTAAGTAATGGGTGATATTGACAGGACAATATGGACGACATAGATGCACTTGTTGGGCAGCTTACTGAAACACAGGTGGATCCTGCTGCGTTGGGTAGGGTATGGTTTCCGGAATGGCGTAAAACTGTTTCTTAAATGACGATTTTCTTGGCAATTTTAAAGGTGACCGCTGTTTAGAAAGATGCACTGTTCCAGGTGAACATCCGCGATTTAGCAAGTTCAAGAATGCTGGACGAGCTGCTGAACAGCAAGCGAAGAGGAGAGAGGATGTAAGTTATGGTACATAATTGTACGAGTTCTGTTGCAATGGGAAATTTAAGCCCTTTGTTAGGTGATTTTGCTTTTCAATAACTGTACTTCTTTGGAATAGTGATGAACGACTCGAACCAAAGTGGAAAGTCCGATTTAGGCGATGGAACGTCAACGGAACAGTCGTTTTGATCACTTCAATCATACACGAAAGCTAGCTGAGAACGAAGAAGATGATGAGGAGATTATTGATGCGGAACGAGATCATCAAGAGGAGCAGGAGAAACCACAGGATCTACGCAAGAAGCGCTACAAGTCTAGGTGGGTTGAAGTGAATTAACTGTAAGCTACATATTAACTGACAGTTAATCATCTATGCATCACGGAGAACTGCTCATTTGATATGCCGCGTTGCACCACACATGGCGCGGTAGACCACCTGGGCGCTGTTGTTGTCAGACATTGCAGGTATTGATGTTTTGCTTACATTTTACTGAAGCATATCAGAATTAGGGCAAAGAAACAAAGAAAATGGTGGAGAACACTGTCCGACAACAACAGCTGGTTTGCTGCGCCGCGTGTATGACGCGACGCGGCACACCAGACAGGAGGTATTCCGTGATGCAAAAATGATCGATCGACACCATAGTTTCTAACCTCTTGTGGAAAGACGTACAGTTCAGTTATTCTGGAAATTAAAGGACTGTCAGGAATAAATTTTATTTGGGGTTTTTAAACATTTTTAGGCCTAAGGTGGGGGGGGGAGGGGTCAAATTTCTCGCTGTGGTATGAGAATCTACAGAGGATTTCGATAGTCGAGGCCCATAGGTCTCGCTACACCACATGGAACACTGGACTCTGATTTTCTTTTTTACGCATCCACACATGCCACTGATATTAGTATCCTCAGTTTCGTTCGACTTTCCTGCTTTCCATGCTAAGCTGTTCAAATAGGTAAAAGACAAAAATAAAGGGAGGAGGAACTTGGGTACCCGCAGCCGCTGGCGACTGTCAATTATTGCCAGCTCGAGTGCTCGCTGCTAAAGCGACTGTAAATTACCACCGGCTCGCGCTGTAGTTTCTTAACCCCGCCCACCGCTGCAACCCAACCAACCACCGCGCGCGGCATTCGCGTTGCGACGAAGAAGTGTGAATGGCATCTAAGAGATCCGTGAAGCGGAAACTCTTGTGATTAATGGAAATTAGCGCTGATGATATTGTGATTGGTCAGATATGACAAGTAAATAGTGTGATAGTTCAGATATGACAAGTAAATAGGCTTTAATAGAAAAGATATTATCAGTGAACAACACATTTTCCATTCCATTCTTTCATTGTTCTTTCGTTCTATCTCGATTCTTACCCCGCCTAGTTCTGAACCTGCGTCCAACCTCATCCATCGTAACGCCATCATTCGTAATTAATCTTCTTTAAATGACCACGTCTTCTTTCACAGTTAAGGTACCTACAGAGTGGTGTAATTTTTTTTCCCAAAGCTACTTGGCGAAGAACTTGTATCTGTAAAGGATTAAATAAAGGGACTCTGAAGGACAACACTATTTTGAACGTTTTCACGAAGGAATTCCGAAAGCGTTGACGCGCTGAGGAATGATGTTTTTTTTTCTCTGAAAATAAATCTGCCTTAGCAAAGGTTGCTGAACTGCGTAGTGCTCTACTTTCATCAGAACCATAATTAGGAAGACTTCGATACAGACTAAAGTCAACTTTCTTGCGACACTTTAGAGTTTGCCAACGGCTTCTGATCCTTCAAATTTTTTAAACCTACTAAAGAGGACGTTATACTATTGCCTTTTCTTAAGAATATAGCTGAATTAAATCATTGAATTGAAATTGGATTTGAAACACACTTACACTTAGACTTCTGAGCAAAACGAAAAAATAACAGAGTCTACTCCTTATTTTATCAATGAAAAAATGAATATTTTAAACGAACACCAAGACGTTTCACATGTTTTTTGCCTTGGAATTGCAGTCCATTCGACTACTGCATTCTTGGTTCCATGAAATCAATATTACCAAAACAGTTATAGAGCGGCGATCTAATGGCATTGTATCCATGAGGTACGCCTGCAGGCACAGTACATATCTGCGAGACATTTCTTACACCTCATCTGGCGTGGAGTAGTAGTCGATTCGAATAACAACACACACGCTTAAAGGATAGTTGTCAAAAATGTTGAACGCTCAAGTTCTGGAGGAAAACCCCATGAAAAGGATCAAAAGAATTGAAATACATAAATTTTTGGGTCACACACAAGTTTCATTTCCATTACTCTTTTTTTTTTCGGCGAACTGACTATGTATGCAATCTGGCATTAGAATAGGTGTAATAATTAGGGGAATGCGCATATACATGAAGGATACGAGAGTACGGACAAAACGCAAAAGCAAACTGTACGCGAGATAAGCATGATAATTAAGAGGGAGTCCAAAAAATCCAAAAAAGATTCAAATTGTTGTGCAAATTTCAAGAATTTTTGACGTCCATGGCAGCTCTTCCTAAAGTGAACAGTATTGACGCACTGGTATTTCTGGAATCATTACGCTTTCAGAAGCTCAAAAGCTTCTACACACAAAATCAGTTAACTATCATGATCACAATGTAAAACCCATAACTCAACTAAAAGCCGATTTCTTTTGCGGCACTTCATCAGAATTACTTTACGATATCCTCTTTAACTCATTTCACCTTTTTTGTGGGCCCCTTCCATGTTTGCGTACGCGCGCGGCAGAATGGGCGGGGTAGCGACGATTTGGGCGGTGCTAGTGCTATGCGCAGCACAAGTCAGCCGCGGCGCTGGCAATTGCCTTGGAGCGCGCGAGCTGGCATTAAAGTACCAGCCGCCGCCGGCTGCGGGTACCCAAGTTCACTCACCCAAAAATAAATGATAAAAACTAGATTGTGCCTTGATCAGCCGTTGATCATTACTTCATTTTATTTAGACTGGGTTTTGTCTGTTTATATCAGTTGGGTGCTGAGGCGTGTGGTCGCAGGTCTTGGTCACTGCAGTTCCATCTATCAGATCTGTTACTGACATTACTTACAGGTACGCAGATGAGTTAATGCTAAGTGAATGGCTGGTGGATATACCCGAGCAGCTGTCATCAGAATGGATGATGGTGCCTTCACCAGTTGGAAAGCGAGTACTAGTAGTAGCTGCCAAGGTGACTCTATTTCGGTGCTTATTGACTCTTTTTTCAATAAAGCTATGTTAAGGGAGCTACAACGGCGTATAATAAAGCGGGCAAGACGATAACACAGTTCCGATCTCGTCTGCCAGGAGGACATCAGAAGTCAAGTACGCTTCATATAAGTGAAGAAGGAAAATAGTGATTACTGACGGCTGTCACTATAGGGAATTCAGGCGTGTACACCATTCTGGATTGTATTATGGATGCGAAGAAAACGTTCTACTGTTTGGATGTGCTTGCATGGAATGGAATGGATATGAGCGCGAATCCATTCGATTTTAGACAATATATGCTTTCATCAAAACTGAAGGAGTCTCCAGAGATATCATTGTCTTCCAAGCAATTCCCGTGAGTTTTTTTTTTGATGAATTCTTTTTGAATTTTGTATTTTTGGAAGTGGGTACTGAGTTCCGGGCGCCTCGGTTCTACATAGATTGAGATTCTTCTGGACCTTTTTCCTATTATCTTCTGGAATCTTAAATCAAATGCACTGACGAAATGAGGGAACTCTTTCAATGTATGCATTTTTAGTAATAATATTCTTATAAAACACTTTTCGACAGTCTCCACCAAGTTCGAAGCACTTATGTATTGCTCTAGTCTATTGAAACCAAGGGGTAAACTCTCGCTTTTTTTTTTACAATGTATTTGTCTTTGAAGGAAGGGGCTTTTTCAAAAAATTTGAAGGCTGAAAATTTCCCGAAATCCTGAGTTTTCCGGGTATCCACTGTTTTCGTAACGGCTCAATCTTCCTGTTAGATTTCACTGAGTATAGCGCGCTTGTCACTTGGAAGCTGACGGATAACTTTGTTGCAGTTACCGTTTCCTGCCACTGCCATGTTGTAAATGTGAAAGGGCTCTCATGGAAGAAATGATGAGGAATGGTTTCGAGTAAGTCTCCTTGAATCCTTAGCGATTTTCTTTGTGTTTTTGTTATTTTTAAATAATGTTTACATTACGGATGGAAATATTGCTCCAATTTCAGCTTCGAATTGGATGGACTATTATATTATCACTCCGGAGTTGTCTATGAAGCGGGCCAAAGCCCACTGGTTGGTTGGCTGAAACCGTGGATGCTGCCGGAAATCTTGAACGTCACCGTGCCAGAGAAGTTAGTTCATTAAATTGTGAAGACCAAAACGTAGTGTGATGAGTGTACTTCTTCAGTATTGCTTAGTAATTTTTCTAGAAATCGTACTGTTAATTCCAAACCTTTTTCATGTTGGACATAGGCCAATTTCAAAGAGGTAGGTCATTATGAGGCGTGGCCGCGGGAGAGGAGTCTTGTCTTTTTATTGGGCCATTCAGAGGAGGGGCCAGTCACAGAGATATGATAGAGCCCGACCCAGTTCGTCTGATGTCAGAGAGCCCGCCCTAATCCGCCTAATGGTAACCCATGCCCCAGGTCTAGAGCAGGCTTTCTATCACACTTCTTTCTTGTATGTGCCATGAGTTTGGTCCACGCCCAACACCGTAAAATTTCTCAAAATATTTCGTTGAGAAGAGCACTAGTTCTGCAGCTGCCTGAAATCGACTGTTGCTGAACTGTAGTACCTAAAAATATGGTCGTTCTCGTAGTCTACTGAAAAAAATCGACTGATTATTAGCTTTTGTGGGGTTAATCTGAGGTCTGAGATATTTGCCTTGCCAAAAATCAGTATTTTTCTCGCTTTAGGTTCTTGAATGAGAACGTGCTGCAACAATCCTCACAGCAGTTCATCGACGCCTTCAACATCGAACACCGACATGTGTCAAAAATCGATAGAAATATCGAAATGGAAGAAGCAACAACCAGTGCATAGTTATTCGTTAATCAATTTTGTTTTCAAAGTACAACTTATGATGTCAATTGGAGGCGGAGCTTTAATTTTGTTCCTACAGCGGGTTTTTCGTTCTTTGTGAAGCCACGCCCCCAAAGTATTGAGTTGTTGTAGCACATTGTTACGTTGTATACTGTTCACAATTTTATTCGCTTTGTTTTACCTTACTAGGGGTCAATGAAGAATACCACAAGGTTGTACATTGAGCACAAGAACATTGTAGAAAATGGGTGTGGCTTATTGTGCGAATATTGCGAGGTATCGCCGTTACCGCTGAAGAGGTGCGACAGGGTTGCGCATCCAGTTCGCCGCGGCTACTATCAATCGTGATCATCAGATCCGGTCCCGGTGATGGATATGGTGGCGGGACGCGGCTGACGTCGTCATCGTGCGCCGCGCGACACCACCCAGGTATCGCGCGATACCTAAGCCCGTTCTTCGAACCTAGCACTCTATGCGCATTGCTATTTCGATCTCACGACTGTTCCAGGTGCATGTTGAACTCGTTGGCAATCTGCCAGAACTTGATATTGTTTTGTGATCAGTTGCGAACCTATATTGTAACCTGAATAGTACTGTAAGGGCTAGTCATCGTCCATGGACGGCATGCATCATTGTGATTACTCTTGGTAGATGTGTCAGCGCTTCCAAATTGGGGGGGGGGGGATAAATATGGAGATATGAATGTTTACCCTCGGTAATCTCAGTGATGCATGTCGGCTCATATGCTGCACGCTCTCTACATCGTTGCTGTACCACGTCTGGAAAATTCTTTTTTTCCTGACGAGCTGTAAGGTGGTTTCGTCCTTCTGAAGAACACTTTCTTTACATCTTTCTCTTCTATTAAAGAGTGATTGAAAGCATCTCAGCTGGTATGTGTCATTGAGATTATCCAGGGTAAGCATGTTGATCCCTTCAAGTTTACTCCTAGGCCGGCATGCATCACGGAGACTACACATAGGGTAGACGGGTCAAAATCCCCAACTTTATCTATCGTTAACATAGGCGTTGATATGTTTAACCCTGGGTAATCCCAGTGATGCATGACAATCCTGAACGTCGTTAGCTTCTTTTTATAAATAGCTTAATCCATCACGTGATACTCGACAGCTAGTGAAAAAAAAATTGGGCAGCAAGCCCGACTCACAATGTTTCACCGGAACATGACGAATGACTTTTTTGTATGTTTTTTGTGCAGAGTTTCATGTATTGTATTTATTTTCTTTTATTTATTTTATTTTATTCATTTATTTTCAGTTTCATGTACGGAACCACGAAACTTGAAACGAGAAAAGAAAAACCTATGGAGAACCGCCAAAATTTTGCTTTGCTTTCCCTAAAATGTATAAGGATGTGCTGTGAAACTCAAAATTGTTCTAAATATCGAGGAAGTAAAAAAAGATGTTGATCAGGAAGTTTCCATAAACTTTCAAGTTCTTTTTTTTCTCGTCTTTTTGTCCTTGTGAATAACACAGTTTTTCCCGATTTCCATGTTATCTGAGAGCCAGCAGCAAACATCAGTTTGGGACCAGTTTTTGTAAAATTCGTGTTTGGGTGCAGAATATGAATTGTGCGGGACCTTCAAGGAGCAGAGATATTTATTGATTTGTGAATGAGCTTTTGGTTTGATTAATTTCTCTAGTAGATCGATAACATTCTCTCATATCCACTAAAATATAATAGTTTCGAATATTACATTATACTTTAGCTATAGTCTGTTTCGCCAGCGATGATAATTGAGTATTCCTGCACAGTGTCTGTTTTTCTCTGCACCCTCTCCAATCTCTGCGCACTTTCCCGCCCTCTTCTTCTCTGCAGCGTTTCCTCAACTATCTTCCCCGGTGGAACAGACTATAGTTGGGTTATCAATTTTTAGAGGAATTGATAATGTACTGATCAATTCCCTTGCGTAGTCTTTTTCAGTACATAGTTAAGGAATTGTAACTTCACTCACACCCACCATTCCGGGTTTTGCATATGTGGACGGATTAAAATGCCTAGATTTAGAAGAACAACGTAACCATTAGATGTCACAAAATCTTAAGGTTTTTTATTTAGTTTGGCGAGCACTGGCCTCTCCCCGCGGCACCACGGGAAATCCAATGTTGTTCGCCTATCATTTCAGCCAAGACCTTTCTTCATTTTCTCATTGGCTTGTGTATACCACACCTTTTCACAGTTTCCCTGTAGTTTGTGAGCCAGTAGCTGTGCACGATCAGCTGGGGACTAGTTCTCGCAAGAACTAATATTTGAAAATATCGGAAGATTTTCCGAAAAAAAAATCGAAAAGTGAAGAGGATAATTTCTTTGTGCTCTTTCTCTCCATTGTTGTTCTGCTCAGACCTGCATGCTCGTCTGAACCTCTGTAAGACATATGTGGCTTACTGTTTATTCATTTATTTAATACATTGACGTTATCAGTGTGTCCACGTGGAGGATGTGCCGTTTGTTCCAGCGGAATATACATTGAATTTGAACAAACGGGCAATAAGTACTTCTAATTCGTCTTTCTCCGACAATTCATATGGGAGAGTAGATCCTTCTTCGTGAGGTTAATGATGGAACCATTTGGCGCACTGTTTTCTTCAGTGTATTAAAAAAAGTAAATAAGTAAATAAATTTCTTAGCAAAGAGCTTGGTGCCTTCTACGGGTCTAAAATTATCGTTTGCCAGAACTATGAAGTCCAGGTAAGCATACAAGACCAAACAGATTCACTTTGGTGGAAAAAAAGTTCACTATCCTTACTAGCTGGCCATGTGCCCAGGGCCTGCAGGCACCACTGAGATTACCCAGGGTAAGCTTGTTATGTTAGCTTCGTATGTTAACGATGGATCATTCTGTTGGGTGTTAGCATGTTTACCCTGGATAAAGTCATGCTTCCGGCCCCATGACCCCTCTGCGCAACTTCAGCGCACAGATATGCCGACTGAACCTAGTGCTGTTGGTAACATCAGTGGCCGTATTGATGGACATTTTCGGGGAAGTTCATAGCTGTTAGCTCTTCCAGAGTGGATGAGTTTTTCATATAAAGTGGGGTGTAAGATGCTGCTTAGTGATGTAGCATGCTACTTGTCATGGTTGGCTGATGACTTGCTCGGACGAAAAGTACTAATTTTTGCTTTGAAAACTCATCCACTTTAGAACGACGAGTAGGTCACAATATTCCTGGAAATGCTCACGAATTCCACCACTAATGAAGGTAGGTATCAAGTTTTTTTTAATTTAACATATTGCTGACCGAGCACGGTTTCGCACGGCGAGTGCGCGTGGCCAATCGATTTTTTGGCCACGCGGTGTGATGCACCATGTGTATCACGTAGCCACGGGGGGAGCAGGTTTTTCAAATGTGACTGGTTAACTTCGCGCTTTTTTGCATCTTAGTGTTTTTTTTCGTTCCTGGCTTGAAAATGGTCTGGTGTTCTGCATTTCAGTGATACTTCTGTAACTGGTCATAACGTTGTAACATCAGTTTGTATTTCCAGGAAGTTTCTTCCTGTAAGAGTTCTGCTAAAGTGAGAGCTCAGCTAGGGTCCATCTGATATTTTGTTCTCTATGTTGAATACTGTAGTTATTCTAAAGGGCCGTTGAAAAAGTGCAGTTTTGAACGTATGGGAATGGCGTGATGCACCATGTGCAACACGTGGCCATGCGGGACGGAAGGGCGTGGTGCACCGTGTGCATCACATTGATCGCAATGTGTTAATAACTTTTTCCTCATCCTAGGTCTACAATTTGAGCGTTAGTGGATTTTGTCCATTCATTAGTTTGAAGCTTGTTATGTGTTTCAGGTAAACAAGTAAATAATCCGTAAACAAGTAGTAAGCTAGAAGTTGCATCCAGGCCACTTGCTATTTTTATACATCCGTTATCCTTGAACTTTGCGCTGGAATGCTTTGATATCGCTGGTCGACACGAAAAACTTCCGCAACAGATAGGTCGGGATCGAGAATCTCGACCACCGCACCGATTGTATTCCTTTTTTGGGCTGCATTAATCCAATGCTATTCCTGCCTGGTTTAAAGATGTTACGGTTACCTCGCTGTTCCTTCTCTTTAACCTCCATGTTTTATATCCAATTCGGCAATAAAAACGTCTGAAGGCCACAGCAACCGGAAACACGAGGACTTCCGGTCGTCATGGAGCGCTAACTGCTGGCGAAGTGCGCTGACTGTTCTGCAACCGAGTGCCCAACCAGTAGTAGTGCACTGTGACCGTACTACTCGCTCACTACCCCTAACTACTCTATAAACGATATAATTGCAGCTGGTTACCGCGTTCACCCAGACACTGCTGCTGCGTAAGTGTGTTTAGGCACTAACTCAATAAGCGTCGATTTATTACTGGCCTCGTCGCTTTTTGCCGCTTCCTCGACCGGTTCCGCGTGGCGGCGTCGGCGCCGACGGTGAAATCGGCATCGCGCCATCGTCACCGTCGACCAAGGCGCCGTCGATTGTCGCTGGCGTACCCGATGAAAGCAGATTAAGCATTGAATAGCGCTACAATGCGGCTTATTCGAGCCTTTTTTCCATGGTTGGCCGTGACTTTTCGTCCTTGCTCTATTCATGTTTTGCTGACGTCGCGGAGAGTTCAATGACATTGGCAGTCAAGGCAATGTCATGGCTCTATTACGGGGTTGACGCCGACCAGTAAGAACGTCTGTAGGGTAGGAAAATGATTTTTTTTCTGCTTTCTCTTCTAACTGCAATGAAATTCTACTAATTCTGAGCTGTTATTCTGAATAGACTGCCTCTACTTAACTACCCACTCTTAATTTTTTTCTCCTGGTAAAATTATTTCGAAGCGTTTTTTTTTCATCCATTTTTCCAAACTTGATCTAATTTCCATTGTTGAATGTGCATTTTTTTCGGTTTCTGTGGAATTGATGCACGCTTCTGGTCTAAGCTTCCACGCGCTCATATATAACCCCTTTTTTGTGGTATTCTAACGATTCCCGGCTTTCTTTTCACTCTCTTTACGAAGCACTTTATATCTCTCGAAAATACGAGCTTCTCATAGAACATGAAGGAAATGAATTTTTTTTTCTTGTCTTGTAATATGACCCTATGAATTTTTGCGATCTATTCTAATTGACTGTCATGGTCCGTTTAATTGAATGTATGCTTTGTTTCAACATATTGTCATCTTCTCCAGTAAAACTCCGTTCTGTTGTCAGCCTGCACGTTCTAGACAGATTAATATTTTACCAATTTACTAACCAACGAGAGCTCGTCCCGTCTCTCGCTCCCCCCCCCCCGCCCCCCCTAATCCCAACCATCTTCCTGCTGAACCGTCACTCAATTTACAGGGTGCGGCCTATGTTCCCGAACAAGACCTTTTCTTTATATCTCATGTGAAAATAGAGCGTTTTTTACTAACCTTAATTAGGAAACCTAAAAACATAATACTACTCATGCCCAAACTGATTAGTTTTAGAACCGTTATAAGCCTACAAGCACCTTGCCGAATTTCGTCGAAATGCCGCGATGTATTTGACAGCGACTATACCCGAGAACTGAATTAGCGGGAGTTTTGTAGGATAGAGAAATTCGGTAGGGTTTAGATAGGATATGTTTGGTGACTATACCTTCTTTCACTAAGAACTGGGGAACAGTTTTCTGCCCATGGTCAAAATTGGTTTTGTCTTCGTAGCCTGGCACTCCTGTCTCGAAACTTATAGAGACCTTAGGTGAAGGGAGTGCCAGAGATGCGAACCCCGATCCCGATTGTTGGGCCCAGTGGGCTTCGTGGTCCTTCGTTGAGGCAGGAATATGAAATTAAAATTTCTTGTCCGAGAACATAGCACCCCGAGCACCATGTATATATTCATTTATTTAAATGATGGCTTCATGTCTACCGAACGCAGTGTTATCATTCCATGCAACACTAGCAGATCAAAATGTAACCACATCCATCACCTTAGTAGTAGATAGGTATCTCAGAGATGGCAAGTCTTTTGAAGGTAACAAGAGCGTTTATTGGGGGGGGGGGTGCGCTCTTGCTCAGAATGCTCACTCAGTATGACGCACCCACTTTAACTATGAAACTCTTAGCCCCGATGATTCCCTGATGATGATGACTCTCTGATGCCGACCTTCAGCATCGATTGGCCCTAGCGATCCTTCACCAAGTTGGTCTGTATAGAGTTAAAGACCCTTTACTCATCCTGGATATCCATAAAATTCTCCCGAAACTCTTCCAAGACCATAAAATCGTTTGCTTGAGCAAATGGATTGTCTTTCAACTTATTGCATGCAGAGAACCCTAAGAAGGACCACTCCGCGCGCCCGCCGTGATTGGTCAGGGTTGAGGTTGAGTGTTAGATATCCGTAAATGCGGATAACCTTCACGAAAATGGCCAATGTGGCAAATTTAGATTCCAGATCGCTACAAATTGGGCGTGGCCAAGGTGCAAATTCTTTTTCGTATAGATATCCAAGATGAAGTGTGAGTGCAGTGGTGCACAATTGGGTACGCACCTGCATTGAGGGCTTACGCTCTAGTCTGTGAGTAGGTTAACTGGGCTCAGGTGCATCATTGAGATCACCCATGGAAAATATGTCAACATACCAGTGTTTACCCTCTACTTGGCATTCATCAACATGTTTACCCCTACGTGACGTTGTTTATACCCGCTCACTACCGATGGGTATGCGATTATCCATCCTCCCCTATGAGATATTCGAATCCTGGATTCAAGGATCAATGAACTTCCATCTTCTTCTGAGGCGCTCTAACGACTTTTTTTATAGACCAGAGGCGAGAAGCGTCTCTGATGGGCATACGGCGACGTATGCTAATTAATAGTTCCTATATGTATGACCACGGCTGCGCTTTCATATGCATCCTCAAGGCCTGCACGCATCGTTGAAGTTACCCAAGGTAAACGTGTGGAGGTCTGCGCTGGCGATGGGTAAATTGTGTGGTGTCAACAGGTTTACCCTGGGTAATCTAAATGATGCATGCAGCCCCAAGTCGTAAACGGCTTTGGCATTTATCGGAAATCGGAAGGTGATATTTCGGTGTACAACCAAAATTTCAGGCATTTCTGTCATTCTTGTTTTCGAGGCGACGCTTTTTTTCTGGATCTGCAATGCTAACACGTGCAGGACCGGAAGAAAATGAGAAATGCAATGATTTGCCGACTGTCCTTACTTTTGAGGTTAATGGTCATCAAACCTGCACTTTAATAGCATCTAACCGGCACGGAGGCTCACTCGAACTCTACTCGTTCTCGTGTACTTTTTCCTCAGATGACCTTCTTTGTGCACAGTTTCTACGTATTGCGAGCGGAAATTATGTTCTTACGGTCAACCTTGAAACGCCTCATAGAGGCTGCCGTCGGTCGCGAGGGCGTTCGCATGCTGCTCCACTTTATTGGCTCGTGGTAGTTGTCGACGAGCGACGAATTCAACTACTGTGACACCTCCGAATGAGTGTGCACTCGTTGCTGCTTCTAGCAGATGCCGCATGGTTCCTGCTACGCTCTGTATGACATTTTTTCCTGTTTTCGTGTGTCCCGACAACAGATCAATCAATATTTCATTTATCGATTCGTTCCGATTCGCTGCCAGGTGCAGTTAAGTGACGCCGACATCGCAATTGTTTTTTGCCATACATTCCAGTCAAATTGTCTGTTTACGGTCGGAATGTGCTCGCAGTTTTTCCTCACCGCACGGTCGTCACTACGCATCCAACCGAATACTCGACTATTCGATGTCACTGGCAAAGACAGGGGCTTTGGGGAAATATTTACAGCTGTACAGCAACTGTAAGAAATAGAGACAACAGAGATTACTTATTTATTTGCAAAAAAATCAATACTTGACTATCTGTACACAAAGTTGCAACTTACAACGCTGCTCCTAATCGTTGCAAAACGGACTCGCACGACGCATTAATTTGTCGCAATGTATCTTCACTTCGTGGTTTGCTTAAAAATTAAAATCCCCTTTTTTCGAATAGATAGCTTCTCTGTATTACAACACATCCAATGGTTAATGAACATTTCAATATTGTCTTTTATACCGGTCAAAAAGCACCCTGCAAATTTAATCAAACCTCCTTGAACCTGACCGCCTCAATCTATAATGATTAAGGAAGTAAGTTTTTAATGGTATTTTTTGCAATTGAAAAAGTCCGATGTTCAAAAGATTATATACATTCAGATTCGTCATGAAAAGCCCAATTTTACTTTTCAAGAAGAATTGAAATTGGTTCCCTTGTATAAGAGCCATCCATCATTATAATGAACGGTAGCCTGAAAATACATTGTCATTGGATTTGAGTTGCCTGGATGCATGATCCTGAGCTCCGATGAGTTTTTAATTTTTTCATGGAATTGTTGGAAATAAGTTTCATTATTTGGAAAGATTTATGATTCACTGTGGTATCTAAACCTTCTATGCAAAAAGTTACTACCTTTTAATATTAGAAAGAAAGCGCACTTCTTTTTTGCAAAGATTGGGAGCAGCATTATAATTCGCCCATAACATGTGAAGGTCCGGACACGAATTTCTCGAAAGCATAGTGGATTACTCATTGTGATCACCACTCAGGTCGTCCACCTTTCCTAATACGGAAACTTCTCACATGAAATCGCTATCCATTAGGGGATAGTATGCACTGCGAAATATCTTCTCTACGAATAAGTTAATTGTTTATATAGTACCTTCATATTAAAGTCTATCGTATAAAGTACTACAAATGTTGTTGGAATATTATCGTATGATTAACTCAGGTCCAAAAAAACCTCCCTAGCTCGCTACTCTGCTCATTTTCTTATTGGTCAACGTTGCAAAAGAACCAATGGGAACGCATGTCGATTTAGCCATTTTCCTACCCATGAATATCTGTTACATTTTGAGCATTGCTACAATTCTAGGATTGTATTATATTCATACACAATTCGAAATGCCTATCCTCTAATTGGCTGGGTTCACCGATGGACCAATCACGTGTTTACTACTACATATGGTCACTGTCTCCACTGTAGCTTTGCCATAGTTCAGACCGTTCAAGATTTGAAAACGTGGACATCCATAGAATAGGAAGCTCCTAGCTTCTCTTCCTTAGACACTGTTCCCTCTTTTTCCTAGCACTCGAATCATCTACTCCTTCGGAATCGAATATCTGGATTCGAATAAATGGTAATATTCAGAGTAGTTATAGCGTAATGTGTCGTTTTTTGCCAGTTATTTGTTTACAACACTCTATTAGAAACCGAAACTCCGTAAGGAATGATCGTCATGTGACCAAACAAGTTGTCGTACCAACCTTTTGCCGCTATTACGTCAGGAATTTCTCGTAGAAGAGCACTGGTTACCGCCACGTGTCAACAGCCACCACCATCCTGGTGATCGATCTCATGCGTGTATTGATTTACTCTGCTATCAAGGATTATTCAGGATTCGCATTTTTTACTTGAGTTTTTTCAAGCAATTAAAATTTCGGCCCCGGTTTCGAACGTATCCAGGATGTAATCTGATTCTTAATAGATTTTATATTAAACTTTAATTAATAATATTTGAGGCTTAGGCTAGGCCCCTGCCTTTCGAATACGCCTAAATTCGGCCATTATTTCTTACCGTTATCGCACCGTTAGCCACCGAACATGGCATCCACCCCAGCTTATGCCACCGTTTTCCCACTGCTGTCATCAATTCCTCGATTTGCCCACCATTTCCCATGGTAAGCCGAGCAAACTCGTCCATCCCACTGTGGGACCTGTGGTTGGTGACGTTTTGCCCTTCGCTATTGCACATTTTACCCCTCCCTCTTTTGTCTTCGATTTGCCTACTGTTGACCGACGTTTTGCCCACGTTGATCCCACGGTCACTCTACCCACACTGCTGTAAAGTCCATGATTGTCACTAACTTTCCCAATAGGTTGCCATAATCAGTAATGATTAAAGAGCGCTGTATCCAAGAACTTCATCAGATAATTCGCTTTGTGGTCCTTCTATTGTGATACTACCTCTATTTTCGAACAAAAAGAAAATCCCACTCATCATCACAGAATTGTATGCTGTATAATTTTTCATAATTAATGCAAACTTCAGTAACCATCAGGCATTCCTGCATCTTCTATGAAGATCCTTTGAGTTCTCACTTCAGGATTTAACCAATTTTTTATGAGAGCCTCTCCAAGAAAATATACAAGCTCCAGTTCTTGGGAAAAAATTAAAAATAAACGTCCACAACTCTTCAGGAGCCTTGGAAGTGTATTGAATATCTTTTCCTACCAAACGAAGGAGTATTCTTCAATGCAAAAAGTTTATAAAAATCGATATTCCTTTTGAGTAGCACAGCACTGTCAGATCGGATGACGACGGCAAAAATTAGAAGTTACCTGGGGAGTAATTAAAAACTTTTATACGTATTACGTTGTATAGGATCGCCCAGTTCTGCTCCAAAACTTCGAGGAAAAATGTTTCACCCGAACTTCGCTTAGATGGGTTATTTAAGGTGCTGAATTCGGATATCGTATCCATTTTGTAGCGTAACTTCGTTCTTGTAGGTTTGCGGCACGTATACTGTAGACACGTATCTCACAGAATGCCCTCAAATCTTGCATAGAGGGGTTGTTTCAAGCGCTGATTACGCAAGTCATGTCCATTTCGCACCGTAACCTCATTTTCGTAGGGATACGGTGGGTATACGGTGGAAAATTCAAAGAAAGTGCCGATTTCGAGAAGAAAACGAGAGTTTTATGCAAAGCATAACACTCTATGCAAAATTGGAAAGGATTCTGTAACATACCATGTCTACGGTATACCTAGCGCAAACCTACAAAAACAGAGTCATGCTACAAAAAGGATATGATTTTCGTGTCTAGTGCCCTCAAATGGCCCCCGTATGCTAAGTTTGGGTAAGAAATTTCTCGGCATTTTCAGGCAGAATTAGCCGAGTAGTGCCTGTATTCTAATCTAAATTTTTTTAGCTAGTATAGGTTAGGTTACGGGTCTGATTTGAATCTACATTCTAATCTATACGTGTTTTCCTCTGGACAGGGATTCATGAAACAGTACCCAAGCTAACCCATGTTAGCGTGTTGGCTATCGTACGGACTATTTGATGCTAAAAGACGCAGGACGTGAAGGTTGGTTTGCTAACCTGGTTTCTCCCGGTTATGCGTTCGTGAATCCTGGCCCTGCACTCATATTTTTCTATCATTCGGATTCTATATTCTACTTTTAGTCATTCACTGTCCTGTACAACTTCATCGCTCTTATCACACTTTACTGCTGTTTTTGACTTATTTCACTTTCCTTTTCTAATTGTTGCTATCCTCAATGAAATGGATCGATCTATCAATAATTTTCCTAGCATTGTCCTCGACTAAATCAATAATTGAATTTCAGATGCCGCGGTTGTTAGGCCTATTAGCTTTAATCTCCTTTGTACATTGCCAATTGGACTGTGATATTTTAGACCCAGAATGTAGAGCCTTATATAGGTAAGCTCTAAGGAAATGAGGTATGCCAGAAAAAAAAAGAAATATTCAAATTTCAGAAGTGGAGGAAGACATAATGATTTGCGACGAAGAGTGAAAAGTCATTGCAACTATCAAGATGTGTGGTTGATACCAGGTCGAGCAGACGCGTCATGCAGTGAGTCTCGGTATTTTTCTCGTTGAATATGCTAGAATATTCCTTGTGGTACGATGATGGCCAATCGTTATCGCACCGCACAGAACGTCGCGCCAGCTGCGCAATGCGGCAGACCAGCTGTGCGGTGTGATTGCCAGACGTCAGGATTACCGCTTTCCTACAGTTTCTACAGATAATCTCTTTGTGTGTGGGCATTCTGATATCAAATGACGTCCCGAACGTACTCAAAATTGATGCCCTGGTGGATTTTTGAGATTATAATCGCCATATTTACACAGGGTAAAGCGTGGACACACTTCAAACTTACCCAACGTTAACAGGCGCCCACACAGTTACACTGGATAGTCTCAAGATGCATCCAGGCACTGAGCCCATAAATATGAAGGCCAATCCATTTTCCTGTGACATCACACAAATGCTGTAATTCCACAATCCTTCCACGGTCTGCATGCATCGTTAAGATTAACTATGGTAAACGTGCCAATGCCCGTGTTGAGTATGGATGAAGCTGTGGGTTTCGAAACGTTAACCATGGGTAATCTCAATGATGCATGTGGGCCCAATGCTTAGATTCCTTTGTAACTGGAGAGAATTGTTCCTACCCGGTTCCCTAGCCCAATTCAAAACAATTCCAGCGCGGCCTGGCGCCAAGCGAGTGCTAGAGATCAATCCTGGACAGGTTCGAATCAGGCCAGAAGTGGTTCGGCTGCCTGGTTGTTTTACCCTGGAAATTAAGAATTTACGGGTGAGTTGCCTGACAATTCAGTCAGTTTTTCCTCTTTATATGTAGAGTTGTAATGTTTATGGTAACGCATGTTGTACAGTAAGCGTCGATGGCGGTGGCCTTTCCGCGAACTCGAAAAGGACGCCGCGCAACCGCGCCGCGTGCGCCGAAGCCGATGTCGTCTGCCGCCAGAACTCTATTTCTAGGCACTTTTCTTCCCGATTCAATAATCTTTCGCCGTATCGGGTAGAAAAGCTGCTAGAGATAGCATAACGGCAGCAGACGGAATAGATTCCGGCGCGCGCGGCGCGGTTGCGCGGCGTCCCCCTCGGGCCGCAGAAGGGCCACCGCCATCGGCGCCCATTGTACCTATTCGTGATTTTTGATATTTAAGGTGAAGGACGACCCTGATATTATTGGCAATTCTTTCTTCGCCAAGGCAGAGTATCAGTGGTGGAATGTGAAAGACTTCTCTAATTTAAAATGTCAGAACGCTTCAAATAACGGTTGTGGTGGTTATGGCAATAACTGGTCAGTTTTTTTTTTCTCAAGAACTATCACTATTTTCTGGCCAACTACCGATTTTGTAGTCTCGAATAGTGCCTCATTTAATATGAGCAGTAACTTTTCTTTTCAGTTACTACTGTGATGTGTGTCAATCGCTCTCCGAAATCGATAACGGTGACATTGACATGTCTGATTCCATAGCCAGTCAATTGCGAGGAATCAGTTGTCCAAAGCGACCAGGGTTCTACACGTTCAGAAAAGTGTGCATATCAACTCTTTTCTAAGGGATTTACAGAGACAGTCGGGTAGTTGAGGGAGTGGTTCTATGACTTTGTCCGCAATTACGGCTGCAGCGCAGTGCTGGCCAGGTGATCTGTTGGTTCATCAATGGTAGGAGCCCACAGCATACGTCTGATCGCAAGTTTTACTAAGTGACTCCACGAGAACATCTAAATGGAGGGATTCGCACCATATACATATTAGAACTCACAGAAGAAAGTGTAAAAATTAGAACCCGCTGATAAGCCGGCCGATATCACGCAGCGGCCGCAATCGCAGGCAAAGTCTTAGACGCACTCTCTAAGCCATCTGAGTGTAGTTCATTCCTTTTCTTCTCAATTTCTGGAGTTCAGGAATTCTGTTTCAATGACTGGAGTGCTTTTGACACCGATGGCGACTGTGAGATGGATTTCTTACAAGGGGACAGAGGCGACTACAAAGGTGCCTTGGCAAGCTTGCAGCAAGTTGGCTACGTGAGTAAATTTCGAGTGTTGTGAATCACGCGAGGAAATGGGGCGGGCCACCGCCACACCATTGGTGCAATCGTGCACTCCTTCGCACTCTTCAGTGTCAACTCGTCCATCATTAACCTATGTACACTGTACCTTCGAATACGAACTAATTCGAACTTGGATTAGTTGACACTGGAGGACGGGACGAGGTTGATAAATGCACCAATCGCATGAAAGTAGTAACGCCCCTCCTTCCCTCACAATGAACCAGACCTTTATTTTAGTGTTCACAACGGAAGATTTTAGCAATGCATTTAGGGATCAGTGATTGCTAAAATCCGCCTAGCATTCAATGCAACCGGAAATATCGAGAGAAAAAGAATACTGAAGGAGGCCCAGATCGAGGAAAGTGTGGCTAGGTACGTCGACGAAGTTTTTTTTCCTTCTATATTCACTTATTCCTATTTTTATTCTATTTGTTTGTTTTCCTATGACTTGGCAGCACTTTTAATTCTTAATTTCTTACAATGGGCAGATATTTTGTATGAGCGGCTATTTTTGAGCGCTTAACACCTATCCATCAATACCAGCTGGCAACTCAGGATGCATTCTTTCGGTCATCCGATAAATTTTCTCTTCTTAGGCAGCAAATTCCCGTGCTTCACCCTTGCCTCACTGTCTCCTCTTGTACTCTTATAATTAGCCCACTGTTTTACTCATTTATTACGGCTTTCTGGTGACTCTGCAATTCAAGTAGTGAAGGATAAAGTGGTCGGCGTTAGTCAGTCCCGTTCGTGTGATGTTCCACGCATTCGACTTCATCTGAACATCGTAGAGGCATTGAATGCGTATGTGCCCTGTACAGTGACTTACGGGGGCATCCAATAACCATGTCAGTGTCTCATCCTCCCAGACTCCTCTGGTACCAATTTACCGACCCCGGGGAATGGAAGGCTTCGTTGGCCTTCTGCGGGATCGAACCACCGATCGTGCGACTGAACAGCGGGCCTCTTACCAGTGCTCTACCCGCGCCCAACTCAAATAATACAAGATAATAATCTATTGAGTGAGACCCAGCAGTCGTATCCCGCGATGGTTTACCACCTCACAGGGGCGCGGGGGTGACACTGGGTGTCGGATTTCGATGCACAGCTGATCTACGTAACTGTTTAAATAGAGCATTCAACTCTAAACAAATTTGTTATTCAAGCTGGTGAATCAATTTAATTCTCCAACACCCCATTGACTTTAACACTAAAGCATAATTTCAGAGAACTAGAAGAGCGACGACGTACCTGGGACGTTAATAATGGCCAGTTTGACAAGTTCAGCCAGTGGTATATCGAATACCGAAAGAACATCTGGCACAAGTGCGTTCCTCTATCAGTATTTGAAAATTCATTTAATCCTTAGATATCCAATATTACTGAGGTTCAACTTGGTATTTCATTCTACAACTGCAGCAAAACTTCTTCCTGCTTTGAATTTTGAGAGACACAGAGACTGGGGAGGAAGGAGAGAGAGGGGAGAGAGAGGAAAAAAGAGAGAAGGAGAAAGAGAGAGGAATGAACACTGGAAGCTCCTTGATGCCTTTATTTGAGAGCATTTGGCACATATTGCGGCATACAGTGTTAAAAGTAGTCATTTAATAGGCTTTTTTTTTCAAATGTAGTAGGAAGGGAAGAGCTTGACCACCAGGACTTGAGACTCTAGAAAATTACTTACTGGTTTCCATGGAAAGTATTGTTCTGTTGTCTAAAACTAAGTGAATATGGATGTTTATCATAATTAGTAATCAGAATAGCTCACAACTATACAATAACCCTAGTTGATATTTTTGGTTGAAGTGAGATTAAGTCTTAAAAAATCTTTCAATGAAGACATGCAGATCACAGCTAACTAATGAACATTTAAGGGACGACTATTTACCATGGTTGCTGTACGAGAACGAGATCTCTTGTCTTAAGCTGACGTTTGACGTCTGCGAGAAGCCACCTCGTCGTATCAACTTCGGCGGACGTGTTAGATATACATGCGAGAACTAAGTTAAGCCGAGTTCAACCTTTAACACCTCTTCTAGGGCACAGGAAAGCAAAATTCTCAGTTGAACTCGACTTGGCACTAGTAAATGAAAGACATAACCAGTGAAAATATGTAGGTATATAAGTTGTAAACAGAATAATCTAGCCAAGTTTGCATTTTCATACCAATAATCAGGAAATGTAGCTGGCATTACGTACGCATACATTCTTCCTTCCTGATCTCAACGAGTCGTAGGATTTGCCTGAAGTTTTTTCGTTTTGTTATTGATACGTATTGATCGATAAACCATGTGTAAATGTGTTTCTGAAACTTCTGTTGAACCTACTTTATTGAAAAGGTTCGCTTCCTCGGCAGCGTCTCTTCTTAACCGAATAGCATCTGCTGCTTTCTTCCTTGCCGCAGCCCTTTCCGCGAGAAGACGTTCATGCGCACGGCGACCGCGCTCCAATGCCTTTTTTGCGTCCTCCTTCGTAAAAACATGGCGGTGACGGCGTGGAGTGCGCGATGGATGTGCCTATAGCAGATATTTGAAGCCGTGGGTGCTCATTCAAGGAAAAAAAAATAAGATGGTTTCGAAGTATTGGATGAACTCACTTTAGAAGCTGTCGTTGACGCAGACGTGGAGTCGGAAGGCAGTGGAATTCGCGGAGTATCTCTAACCACTGATGCCACTTCGGTTACTTTTTCCGAGATAGATCGACGCAACTCCTTTCTGAAAAAAATTCACACAATAGTTGGGAAGGGTAGCATCGAATTTCGCTTTAAATACGACGCTTGGCATCGTACGGTGTACAAAAGCCAGGCTCAATGCATCAGCTTTGTAAAGATGTCGTCGACCATACCTAAACTACTCCGCCATCGGCAAAAACGTGGAAATTTCTTTAGGCGCAATATTTTTGAGAATTTTTATGCCAGAGGTAGCATCATGCATGACAGCGAATAGAGTTTAAAACACAACAACCAGATTAGTACAGTGGACGTCGATGGCGGTGGCCCATCCGCGGCCTCGAGAAGGACGCCGCGCAGCCGCGCCGTGTGCTCCGCATGTCTTCTGCTGCTGTTATGCTATTTCTAGCAGCTTCCTTCTTGATTTGGTCGAAACTCCCTAAAATCCGATGGAAAGCCGGTAGAAATAGCATAACAGCAGCAGAAGATATCAGTTACGGCGCGCGCGGCGCGGCTGTGCAGCGTCCTTCTCATGGCCGTGGATGTACCACCGCCATCGACGTCCCTGTAAGCATATTTCGGACTTTCCCGATACACTAGGGTGTACGGGAAAAGCTTCAAAACAGCTGATAGCTATTAGCTTAGCCTAAGCTACTGCCATGATAGACAGCCAGCAACGCTATAAGCGGTCCGCCAAACTGCTCTCATAAATAGGCATTTCAATTCTTTGAAAAAAGGGGGCTATCGTCGGTGCTTGACTTCTGATGAATATCACTAGACCGAGCATGGCAAGTATGTTCGGAATCCGTCGATACCCTTAAACCAAAAACTCGGCACTGTCTTCTAGAGAATTCTAACATCACGAAACAATAACTCAGCTACTTCGAATTAATTTTTATCAGCCTCACTGCGAAATTTGAGTTGTCATCAAAAGAAACATGCCACGCTCCCTTTCTCGGTAATCTAGCTATGGTATCACAACATTTAACCTATTCTATTCTGAAGAACATAGAAAACGAATATAACGCTAAAGATGCAATAGAGGTAAGGAGATAAACACTCACCGAATCCTATCCACGTTACTTTTCTTTTCGTTGAGTAGTTGTTCTCGAATCAGCTGAGCATTTTCGGCTGTTTGTTGACGTACCTGAAAAAGCAGCACTGTGAATAATAGAAGAACTAGCTTAAAGAATGGTTTGTTAATGAAAACTTCACTTCCAGAGAGAGAAAAGCTAAATTTGGTAGTGAGGGCGCATCCGCTAACTTGTGTTGTGGCGAAAATTCGTAACTGACCAAAGAAAACCAGAAAATACTTGGCGTTAGGTACCTGAAGCAATCGTGCTATTCTTCTTCGTTGCCGTTCCTCGCGAATCAGTCTTTCACGTTCTCGAGGGGTTATGTGAACATTTATAACCATACCTCTACGAGGAAAACGATAAATACGTAAGTATCGCTGTAATTCACGAAGAATATGTTGAAATCCTCGATACAATACGGACACACGAAGCAAGAAAGAGAATTAGCGGTAACATCAGAGTTACTGGCGCTAAAATTCCACACAACAATACATAATTATCTGTGACTATTCCGGAAACATTCGTCAAGAAAAAAGTGGTATTAAGTCGAATCTTCAAGAAAAACCATGGTACGACCCAGTTAAGCAGGAACAATTCCAGAGATATTATTGAACAAACAATACGTAATCGAATTAGGAGAGCAACAGATAAAAAGATTCACAACTAAGCTAAAAACAGCTAGTGTTCACAAATTGTCTCCAGCGGAAGCCGAAAAATTTTAACCTCGCGCGGCTACGCTGGGGCGTAAATCGCTACTGGAGCACGGTGTACCTTTCGGCACCAATAGATTGCATAGGAGAGATATGCTACCGCTGCCTGAAGAATGTGTAAGTTTTAAGTGTACGTAGTCTCCATTATAGGTCAAACATCTCGATTTCGCTAATATATCGGCCACATATTCATTGAAAGAATTCCTAAAGAAAGACGCATCTGCAATGTCGTTTCCTATAGGCTGCTTCTCATAGATTGTTATATTCATAGCTTCGATACGGATAAGATGAAGGTCAAAGATTTATGAATCGCTTCGATAAAAATGAGACAGGTGAAGAGTGTAGTTTGTTTAGTACAAGATAGTGAAGGCCCTTTCCAGGATGGTTCGGACAGAAACAGTTTCAATATTGATCAAGAAATTTTAGAAAAAACCTTATAAAAAGTCGGAATAGTAAAGCAGAGATCTGCGCCGTCTTCTTGGTTTCATGTCAGGACTAACGCTCAGCTCAGCGTGGATAGTGTGGATAGTGTCCCAACTTGATTTTCGCTAAATATTTTGACAATCATGTGGATTTGTGACAGTGTGAAGGAAAAAAATATAAGCTACAACATATTCCATGACGTACATGAGTCAAGGCTCTAATAATCGTGAAAAAAAAATTTGAAAGAAAAAAAATCGCACAAGTTCATTGCCCGACCCAGTACAATCTTCTTTTTTAAATTTGATTTCTTTCACTGCGAAACCTGAAACATCAAGCAAATATTCAAGTTTTCATGTAGTCCATTTGTGTGATGTAGCGGGCGGTCGGACAAAAGATATATGTATATGTAATTTCAAAACTCAGTACATTTCTATGCGTACATTCACAGATTCGTTGCTTCTCACCTCTGGGAAGTTCACTGAGAACTGAGCTGTTTTTCAGTGAGTTGTTATGACAGTAATGGTGATTTATTCTTTTCCCTTCAAATTGTCAGTCTGATGCAGAGGTGTTCACTGATGCTGGGTAAAGGCTTGCAGCGTGCATACAGTGAGCGTCGATGGTGGTGGACCCTCCGCGCCCTCGAGAAGGACGCCGCGCAACCGCACCGCGCGAGCCGGAATTAATGTCCTCTGCTGCCATTGTGCTATTTCTGACAGCTTTTTCACCTGATACGGGGAAATATCATCCACCTACAGTAGCGAGCAAAAAGATTGCAACTTTTAGTTTTTCGTCTATAACTTCTTTCAAAGCAGAGCATGAAGGCTCAAATTTCTATGAGAGCTGTAGATACTCATGCGAGATAGGAAGAAGTTAGAACCTCCTCACCTCGCCGACTCTATTTTTTTTAAGAATTTTTTTCTCGAAGAGGTCGAAATCTGTAAATTGGCACCATAGGCAGTCTTTTGAAATATCGTCTATTGTTGGGATCTGGCTCCAAATTGATTGCTTGCATAAGAAACAACCCGTATTTGTTGGGAAATGTGCATGTGGTGACTACTGGTTGATATTTGCGAAGACTATGTGAAGTTAGTTCAACAGTGATGCTTTGTGGATGTTTTTGCCTCTCTGGCACCCTCTATCAGCTTTGTTTGAAGGGAGTAGATGCGGCTAATGGTTCTAATCGTTTAGTTACAGGTGCTAGAATTTAATACATTTCATTGCTTTCTCGGAATTCAAAAATATCCCAGCTAATTGCAACGCAACCAATTGTGCACATCACGGAAAAGAAGTTTTGAATTTTTTCTGTCTCGAGAATGAAGATGCCTCGGCGATCCCATGAGTGGTAAAGATGCTCCAGGATTCCTAGAATATTGCCATGTTTATGACGACTCATGTCGCCTTGGATTCGATGAGGTAGGCTTTGCTAAAATGCAATGAACTCTACGAAACATCACTGAAGCGGGATACTGTGACCTGGCACTATAAAAACTGGCTAATTTGGTATGAACTAGATGAAACAAACTGAACGAGACATTTTTAAATCAAAAGGTTCCAGGCGAAGGGAGAAAACTCGTAGATGGAGCAACAGGTCACACATGTTTGTGCAAGTGACCAGCACTCTTCACTTCGAGTAGTCCTGTTTCGATAAATCCAAGGCGCCATGAGTCGCCACGCACACTGCAATATTCTAGGGACCCTGGAGAATCTTTACCATTTATGGGATCCTCACTGCTGAACTAATCTCACATAGCTCTGTAGATGTCAATCAGTGGTCGGCGCATGCACATTTTCAAGCACATACGGGTTGGCTCTACTGCAAGGAACCAATTCGTAGTTAGAGCCTAACGAGAGACTTCATTTTATGAGACATTGCAGATGGTGCCAAATTACAAAATTAAGGCCTCTATGAGAAAAATTTTTCTTAAAAAAAGGGAAGTCAATGGAGTAAAGGGTTCATTCCTTTTTTCCATCTCTCATGAGTATCTACAACTCCCATAAAAATTTGAACTCCCACGCTTTGCTTTGGAAGAAGCTATAGTCGAAAAATCAAAAGTTGCAATCTTTTTGCTCGATACTGTATATCATCAAGAAAAGCGCATAGAAATAGCACTCCGGTAGCGGTGCCCTTCCACATCTCCGAGAAGGTCGCGCGCAGTTGCGCGGCGTCCTTCTCGAGGCCGCGCAAAGGCCACCACCATCGACGCTCACTGGATCAGGTGCGTTGTCGTCGACTTTCATATAAATAAATATTAGGTAACTCTGGACGTTGTTAGATTGCCGACCCTCTATCTTGGTCCTAGGAACCATTAAGTTGATTGTCGGATGTGCTTATTCCAATGGCTGGTGTCTTATTACGCAAAAAATTTCAGATTACATGTGATGTGTGTTGTCGAATTTTACAGTGAGGTAAATTACTATGAAACAATAAACCTTTTTTGACTGGAAAGCCTCTGGTATCGTGGTGGTATTCCCTCCACTGGTCGAGGTGATAAACCATTTACTGATATGTGTACAGTGGACGCCAATGAAGGTGGCCCATCCATGACCTCGAGAAGTACGCCGCGCAACCACGCCGCGCGCGCCGTAAACAATGTTTTCTGCTGCTATTACGCTATACCTAGCAGTTTTTCTACCCGATGTCAAGGATTTTTGACTGGATTAGGAAGGAAGCGACTGAATAAAGCACTCCGGCAGCAGACGACACCGACCTAGTGGTGCGCGGCGTGCTCCTCGAGGCTGTGGACGGGCCACCGCCATTGACGTCGGCTGTACGTGGTGTTCTGCGTTGTGCTGGCCTTCACAGCGCAAAAGTTTCGTGCACAATGAGGTGTGGGGTTTTCTTTATGTGTCGTTTCCTAGCTGGTGCTGGACCAAGATAACACTGATGTCGTCCAGAGGAGTCGCTAAAAAAGTGGATGATGTTTGCTAAGGGTGTCCTAGGTGACATTATTTGTCACTTTTTATTGGGATAGCATTTTTGAAGGTGAGCTGAAATACATGTGAACTCTAGGAACAGGATATAATCTTTATCTTCAAGGTAATAACTCATTTTGAAATCGTTTTCGAGATTTTCGCACAGAAAGATTCACCAGGAGTCACTGATCGCGACCAAGTACATAATTTTTCATAAAATTGCAGAAAAGCCCGTTCTCGAATCCTTCTTTTTGCGCAGAATTCGGGACGAGCATTGGGACATCTGCCACAAGTCTGCGCAGCCTGTGCTATCGACCGTGGGCACTTAGCGCCTTGTGGAGGATGTCCCAGTGGGCATTTTTAATTCTCCACAAAGTGAGTTGCCGTAAACGGGCCCTCCTTCGCTTTAGTGCAGAATCATGCATACCACAATGATCAGCGTCTTCCCAGGATTCTTCTCGTATAAAAATCTCGTAAACGACTCTGAGGTGACACTTTTTTTTAGTTCCCCCATGCTTTTTTGAGTTGTTCGAAGTATTGTTGGCCGGCATCCTCAGGCTCTCTGATATTTGTCACACGTTTTCCTTCGAGTACTGCACATTTCCGTGAACAAAACTGTCGAATAGCTGGAGGAAAGTGAACGTATATTCGCCGCCATTCTCCCATATGTACAGCAAAGGCAAGTGTAAGAAAAGTCATAGTCCTAAAAAAGTTTTAGTATAATACATAGTTAAGAAAATGTATGTGAAAGTAGTCAAATCCTTTATAATCACAACAAAGTATAGATCGATTGCTGATGATAACGAGTAAGTATCTTGATAATTACTCACAACCTGAAAATTAAACTCACAATGCAACAATTAGGTCATAAAATGCAAAGCATAATTGTGCTTTATCCGGAAATTCGTCAAATTCTATGAAGGCCAAAGCGAGTATTGACAAGGCGAAAACTATAACACCGGCCATGAGGCAGAATGTTGCTACAACGATCTGCAAGCATACGTATATGTGAATGTAAATCTGACAATGAGCTACAGACCAAGAATTTTAAAAATATTATGAATTTGCGCAGGTGCTTCGCATAGGTGGATCATTTGATATGGTGAACGCCCCGAATGCGAACCTCCAGTAGGCATGCCCTCGCTGTTTCCTGGACAAAATAGCGAAAGGCCAGTAAAATTGAAATAATCGATGAATCAATCGATATTTCCTTGTGAGGGGTTGTCTGGAATCCCTGCCTTCTCATAGGGGGGGGGGGGTATCTGAGCAAAGTTTGATCCCGATCGGTTAATCCTCCTCGATTTCTATAAGGAACATATACACATCAGGGGTGAGAGGATTTTCCATATCCGGTTATGCGTTTAGCCGTTGTCCATAGGCTTTCGCTCGTCCGCTGTCCGGACATTTACCTGGGCTTTTGGCAACGGACAGTAGTTCGAATAAATCAGGAGTAGACTGCTTTCAATCCGCACCTTTCTCGGAAAACTGGTAATTCCAAAGTCTCTTTCATCAATTTTCATCAGCGGTTCAAATTCTTGGAATGAGTTAGGAGAAGTTATTTCATACCGTTTGCTCATGGCTAGAGCGAAGAAAAAGATTCTCTTAGTTATCTTGTTGGCTGGTATCCTGTACCATGATAATGCTTGTCATTATCCGTTATCCTGTCATTTTTGGCTACTCCTTTATCTAGGTCTTGGAAAACCCCGCATTTACGGACATCTAATACCCAGCCTCATTTCTGACCAATCGGGGCGGGCGCACGAGTGGTCCTTCTTGGTATTTTCTGCATGCAGCAACGTTGAGAGATGATCGAGTTGTTAGCCGGAAGGTTTCAGATCTTCGAAAAGCCCCAGAAGCGTTCTATGGATATCCCAGAACTGTAAAGGACTTTTCACTACTTTTAGAACAGCCTGCTAAGGGAATGCTAGGCCTAATCGATGCAGACGGACTGCAATGAGTCGACAGATGGCCTTAACCAGAACTCCTTCTGGTGCAGGCACTCTGATTCGATCGACCTTGACTGTCCTGAAGGAAGCATCAAGCTTGTCTGAATAGAATTCTCTAATCAAGTGTTATGTAGTAGTCCATTATTCGTATTGCCTGCCGCTTAAAGCTGGCGCGACAGGCCTTTCTTTAAGTTGGGTATTAGATGTCCCGTAACCAAAATCCCGTATCCGCTCATCCCTGATACACCACCTCGAGAATGGCGCCACATTTTTGAAATTACTCCACAAAATAAATAAAAACTTCGTATCGTATTATGTATTTCTAACTGTTTCTTTTTACTATTATCTTTTCAACAATTTTTATTGATTGTATACTATTTAATCGATATTTCTAGTGATTTTGTTTCCTATCCTGGTCCCGAAACTGGCCGAGACCCCGCTTTTTCCCACTCCTCTCCCCTCCCCTCCCACCCCCTTTTGCGTCCGCCACTGATACACATGCAAACAGACATTCTATTATTCTATTTATAGAGACGATGAATGCGTAACGAATAAGTATGCTTGATAAAATTATTGATTAATATCTTATAAAAGTGGTTCGTGAAAGAATTCAGCATACTTACCCTCATCACGCGTATATTCTCCATTAGTTGAAACTTGATGCTCAGCGTGTATTCAATGGAAGCTTCGGTGCTTCCTTTATCCAAATTAAGTAGCTGTGAACGATTGCGACGATAAAGAATAGCCGAAACAGCTAGCGCGGCCAGCGCTGCTAAACTGCCTCCAGCAAGTGCAGCAACAACGGGGTACAACACTGTAATTAAGTCGAAACGCTGAAATACTTCACTAATTGGAGAAAGAGACTCACTGAACATGAAGCTGATGGTGAAGAGCAGTGTAGCCGATAACGTAAAGGCAATAATGCTGGTTGAAATCCATCGTCTTGCTTTATTCTCGTAATCGACTATGAAATAGGATGCACAAGCACGTTCGACAAGCACTGCTTCCAGAAAACCCGCTGCTGCTACGAAGAACCACATGCGAAGCAGTGATGCCAGAAGGAGCGGTAGTTTTGATGTCAGGTCATCTGTGGGAAGAAACTTCGGATGTCCCTTTGTGAGAATCCCTTTGTAGGTATTAATGCGTGGAATTGATAGGTTAATTTCTGGGAGTATGATTTCAAATTTCTTGCTCATCCCTGTTCAATTCAAAAGAATGGCGGAGAATTTGTTTAGGCTGTTCTCTTGTTACTAGTGCTCGAGAACAGCCTTTCTAGTGAGCCTCGGTGACCACAATATCACTTTTTATTTTTTCACTCAAACAAAAATCCTTATCACTATCAACTATTGGGTTGGGCAATAAGTTCGTGCGGTTTTCCATGGGCAACGAAATCACATTCACAAAGCGAATCAGCAGAACTTAGATTATGCAGAGATTTAGCATCCGTAATGATCGTTCTTTGGGTCTAGAGCAAAATCTAGAGGATAATCGGGTCATTATTTCACAGACAGTGCGTTAAGAATGAGGGCATCTCATAGGTAAAAATTGAGATCTCTGAAGCGGACATCCTTTTCCACGCTGCACTTTCAGCACTAAAGCTCTCTCCATAGACGTTGTTCATGTTCCAAGCCGCTTGCATTTGCTCAGCAAGTGAAGTTGTAAAGCAGGAGGTGTCGAGATTTTCGCTGTCGTCAAATTAGAGGGTCACATTCCCCGCTATAGAAAACAAGGTAGAGCGAGTATCTAAGGGATCGGTCATAATATTCGTAAAGAATAAAGCAAAAGCTACAAAACGAGCTATGACATGCAATCGAATGAAGCCTAAGACCCAGGAAAAAACCAAGCTGACAAAAAAAAAAGCCGCACGAACTTATTGTCCAACCAAATAGAATGACCTTGCCTAGGCTGGGTTTGAATTTTGGGTATGTTTCGAAAACATTGATGAGTTTACCCAGTTCTTCTACACATAGAGCGTTTTATTCCTTTTCTCGGTTGTGTTGGGCTCAATTGCTCACAGCCATCTTAGTCTATGTGGGTTTATTCTCGATATAAAAGATATTTTTAAACTAATACCACCGTGCTGGTCCTGAGATTCATTGAGCGATGATCACGCAAAACAACGATGGTTACTGCGATCGGCTAATCTGTGCATAGAGTACGCAGGCTTGATGATGAATCCTTGCCCCAATTTGGATATTTGTTCTCCAAATAGCGAAAAAACGTGTTTGGAGGTTTTTGAAGGTACTGGTCACAAATATGTATGACAAGCATTTTATAAGAAAAAGTCGATCTAGCGGTGAAAACTTTGTGAAATTCCAAATCTACACCGGCCCAAGGTACAAATTTGGAGGAAACCATTGGGCACCCTTTCCATCTTCACGTACCTAAGACCTTCAGAAATTTTTCTAGGTTAGGAAAGTTCTCATAGGGGGTCGGGGCGTTATGTGAGTTCCTGAACACAATATCATGTCCACTTCGTACCGTGACTTCATTTTTAGACAGTTACGGTATACTGTAAGTACGATATCTCACAGAATCTCTAATGTTGTACAGATGAGCTACTCCATACTTTCATGGCACTGCCGTTTTCCTTTCCCTTTCCGCTTTGAAATTTTCCTCCGCATTCGCACAGTTATCTTAAAGGGCCAGTAAAGGGCTACGGTACAAATTAGATACAGTATTCATGTTCAGCACTACAACCCGCCCCCCACCCTATGGGAAAATTCATCCAAAAATTTTTCTCGATTTTTTCTTCTTTGAAAGTAGAGTAGTGCCAACCAGTGATGCACAGGTGATTTTTTTAGTTAGGAGTATTAGGTTAGACTTACCACTATAGCGGAATATCCTGTTTTGATATAAATAAAGTATGACTCGGCTGACTGCACAAGCGTAATACAAAAATAAATGTACCTAAACTCAGTAGTTATTGGAAATACATCACTCAACCTGATATTCATAGGAGTGGTGAGCGTGGATGGTGGTGCATTTTTGCGTGCGCGCGAAGCATGCGGCGTGGTCGCGCCGCTCGCGCTGGAATCTTCGCCCATGGTGGTAAATTTGGGTCCCACTAGCAGTTTCTCATCATTTCTGATGTTAGCTATGAGAAAAAACCCTCCTTGGTTGCTATTATGACGAGGATTCCGGCGCAAGCGGCGCGGTTGCGTCACGTGCCTTCGGAGCCCACGAAAAACGCACCACCATTGGCGCTCAGTGTACCTGCGCAATCCGACATAAGTTGCGATGAAAAAGCGATGTTCTCGAGATAGCCCGTATTATCAAGTAATTTAGTAGAACTGATAAGCAGACAACGAACATTTCAAATAAATTTACGAGCCTAAGGGTAATACTAAGGGAAGATTCCGAAGCGCTATTATTAGGTACTATAAACACTGGGACATAAACAGAGATCGTCTCCGATAGCGTTAATATTGTACAGTCGAGCGCTGGTGACATCTGAAACAAAATTAAGAATACAGTGACGAATGCGAAAATACACCTGCCCAGCTCTTTCATCTACATATATTATTAGGCCGTTGCAAAATCGATGTTGGATTTTGCCAGTTGACTTTGAATTGTCATAACTCGATTGAAACTGAAGCTTTTTCCCAGATTAAGGTGTCATTTGAATTAGCATATTTCCACTATCTTCGTCCAAATTTTGGTTCTATTGGATTTGGGCCCAAGCTTTTTGAAGTCAGCAAAACCTGCAAAAGTGTTTTGAGCCGAGGTATTTTCACGGCCTACTCTTCTTCCCAGGGATGGACCCAACCACCTGGATTTATCGTCATCTGTAGGGGAACAGTCCATTAATTAAGATATTTGAAGGGGAGTCTCCATTTCCGCTTCCATCCTCTTCCAGTTCGTCTGGAGTGCGAAGTGGGGTGTTCGCTGTTGTGAAACACCAGAGGATAATTTGAGGAGAATTCACATGCCCATTTTTTTCACCGTGCCTATCTCTTCCACGGCGCCAAAAATGGGAAAATAATAAACGTTAAGGCTTCCTCCGAGACACTGAACACATCCTCTGGTGATAGCTTTCACCAGAGGACGTCATTGAATTTTAGTCCACAACTCCGACATATTTAATCTCCAAAACTGGATTACTTAGACCAACATTGGGCTATGGTTTTATTTGGCATTCCCTCCCGCATATGTTGTTAATATTCCACTTGCTAGCTGTTACGTTGTTACCGAGTTCGAATCCATGATATAGTTTGAGAAGAATTTTTACTAACGGCTACACTTCGATCCACCCCATGAGCAAGCCGGTAAAATTGGATAGGTCCGGATGGAATGAAAGGGCAGAAAGAGGAAGAAATAAGCTGTCAAATAAATACGAAACGTGCAACTGAAACATGAACTTTCCTTCCAGCTTACTAGTCCAAAGTTCGAGGTTCAAAAATCCGACATCGATTTTGCAACAACCTAATACACTTGCTTCTGCAGGTGGAAACTGCAAAGGACGTGGAAAAATGAGAGACATATATAGTGAGAAGGTATAGACGAAAAAGTTTGGGATAAGAAAAGCTATTTTTGCTTCCATTCACTCCTACCGATTGCGTATTCGCAGCAAAAATTCGTCCAAAAAACTAGGTAAGCTCGACGGATGATCGCAGGATGTGCAGTGTGAGGCAAAATTATGGAGATGTGCTGATTTTCCGGAGAAAGCGTTTTTCGCGTATATCTTTCGTGCGGTACATAAGTTTCGGTCGTCCGTTCGAACAGTAGTGGTACTCTCTTTTTTTCTCATGTCAGTGAAGATATCAAATCATTTGGCTGCGCTTAGACTGCGCAGGAATCCTTAGAATCCTACGGTGTCTGAAGAATATGTGCTTCAATCGAAGTACTTGGATCGGACAGTAGCCTGGCCACTCAAAGCACGAGAAGCCTCTCCGCGCTCAATGAATCGATCATATAGCTTATTTAACACCCCCATCTCCCCTGATGAACGTGATGCCTTCCCTGGTGGTAACAAAACCTCGTTTTTGTGGCTCCGTCCCGGACTCCAGTACGAAGCCCCGTTTGCTTCTTGACCCTTTTACGAAGCCCAGCTTGTCCCGGGAAGACCTTTGCTGGGGCCTGATGCTGAACAGAGATCAATTGTGCGATTAACGAAAGCATCATTACGAATGAAAACAATCCACAGAAACAGGATGTAATTCATCAATTGCAACGCTTCTGCATATCTGCATCTACAGTACCGGCCAAAATTATATAGCCTTTTGTAGTCTCTTCCATTTCCTTCATAATTTCATTTACAGTAAAGCTTCGAAGCTCATATTTTCATGGATGTTGTAGACATTCATAAGTAATAAAATGGAGTGACATCGTACCATTTTATCAGCTAATCTCCTCTAGGCAAAATAATTACCATAAAGGTCAAGATCTGGAATTTTGCGGCATCCACAAAAGATCACAGAATGGATTCTGTGGGCTGTATTCTCGCAACGTTTGGACTCCTTGTAAAAGATTCGACTCATATTTAAACGAAAACGTGTACTTTCAAATCATTGATCAAAGCATACGAAGCAAATTTCAGTTTATTTCAGCAGTAGACCAACGTAAGAATTTCTGCCAAATTAGCTCACTCTTCCTTGGTTACAATGTTAAGTCGGTCACGATGCAACCAGAAGTCCATAGCATAAAAGGGTGCTTTCATTTCTTTCCATGCAAAGCTTTAATCCACCAAAAGTTATGCGGGAAAATTCAAAAGGCTATATAATTTCGGCAGGTACTGTATATGCGATGGAGTAAGCAACATCCCAGGTGTTGTCACAGCTATCATACAGTCGCGGTCAAAAGGATATGATTAGCGCCATTTCGACAGGAGGATTTTTTGCTATAACTCGTCTTTGAGTTATCCAGATGAAGTTAGGATATGTATTGACGCTCTACGGTTGCTTCCTAAAAGCAGCTTATCTCGACAGATACTCAAATCTAGTGGCTTTATTAAGCCTAAACATCAATTTCCTCGGTTTCCTTGGATTTCCTCCAATGCCTTCACTACCACCTTTCGAGAAAATGTAGAGTTGACACAGATTAGTCACATAATTGACTACTCTGCTGTCAGATGTCATTGCTGCGCTTTTCTTTGCTACTCAAATGCGTGGACCAAAATAACTGATCGAATTTAACAAAAAAATCTTTTTTTATTGTATCCAAAGAATATTGACAGCGTTACAGTTCCTATTTCAATGTCAGAATAGTTGTTAATAGTGGTTATCATAGAAATATCGTTCGTCGGAATGGTTGTCTTTTGTTTGAGATTATTGAAAACTCTTTTTTCTCACTTTTTCTGGGCTTTTTGGTAATCCAACTTTCTCATATTAGGAGAGAAACTACAAAACAAGACTGTTACAGCAAATTACTTACTCAAAATAGGATTTAGAGTAACTTTTCTGCCTATCTAAATAAGGCGATACAAACGAGGAACCATCATATTGATGAAAGTGGTGAACTTGTGCTTGGAACGCTATAGTTCTGTTTGAAAGCAGTTAGCGTGAACGTTATGCAACACAAAGAATGAATATATGCTTCGACCCTCATCATGTCCTGAAATTTCGGCCAAACAGCTCAATCCCGAATCAAGTTATAACCAAAAGTTCCGCCTTCACCATGCCACTGATCATATCTTATTGACCATGATTGTATGATATTTATTATTAATTAAGGTGGTAAGGAAGTTTTGAGCCGTTCTACATTTTTCTACTTCACTTTATTATTACAGTGGAATTTACTCAACAATACAATCACCATAGTTAGTCACTGCAGTGTCCCACCTAATGGCCAAGTTAGCGGTCCCATTCTCCCAGAACTGGAGAGGCTGGGAGTCAAAGAAATTGCTGATCGCTTTTCTCAGCCAGAATGTCTCAAGAGGGCGGAATAGGTGAAAGCCAAAGATGCAATGCCACGGGAACATGGTGGGTGGAGATCGGCCCCTGCTCAGCTAGTCCAATTTTTCACAGGTCTATTTAGCCATATGGGACCTAGTGTCATCGTGGAGAAGCTGTACAGGATTTCGCCTCATCCGTTTCGCTCGAACAGCGCCCACGACTTTCTGGAGCTAATTGGTCTAAATGTCAGTGGTGACGGTGTGTCCTTGCGTGAGCAGCTCGTAATACAGCATTCCTCGCGAATCCCAGAAGTAGCAAAGGAGATAGATGTTTGGGTGAGGGTGGCCGATCTTCTCCTTGACGGAACCCCATGGCACGGTGCGTTTTAAAATCGTAGAGGACCCCACTCTCATCTCCAATAATTAGGTATTCTAGAAACTCCTTTCGATGTGGACAGAGCAGGAAAAACTGATTTTGGCTAGGGGGACCTCTCGTGGAACTGACGTCGTAATTGAAGTTGAGGAAGGCAATTTGGCTATATATGCCTATTATGGAGAAGTTCCTAGAGTGGTTTACAACTACCACATAATTGATCATGGTCGCCGATCAATAATTGAAGGTTCTGGAACTTTCGAAGAAATCGGCTCAAGACTTTCTTACCACCCAAATCCTCGGCAACGCTAACAGTGAAGTCATTCACAACTGAGCTTGATTTTCAAACCCCATGTCCTGTCTGATAGTACATAGTTGCAAATTTGATCTCAGTCTGTGGAGCAGAGCACAGCAGCAGAACACATGGTCATAAAGCAACTGCAGACACTCTTATTTCTTAAAGCAAAAATGTGCACTTGAGTCGGCCAAGTCCTGTTGGACTTGGGGTGCATACAGTGAGTGCCGAACGAAGTGCGTGTTTTGCGGTCTCGAAGACCGCGCGACGCGACCGCATCGCTGGCACTGGAATCGTCGCTATAATAGAGACCTATAGGGTTTTTGTGATAGTTTTTCATCGTATTTGATGTCAGCTGCCTAGAAAACTGGTTAACTATCAAGAAAACTCTACCATTTGCTATCTCACTGTAGAAATTAAGATTTCTTGAAACATCTTTTTTCTATAAAGTGTATCGAGTGTTCGAAAAGGCCTTTTGTGGTAGGCAAGCAGTTGCAAAAGGCACCAGAGGTGGCATTTTCTTTACGTCATTTTAAGCATCGAACTGAAGTTCGGAAAAGAAAACAATCAATGGTGACAGAAAAATTGGCAGGAAACATGCCAAGCCAACATTCAACATATTCAGATCGACGATCTTAAAGGCAGGGGTCCACCTCATTTTCGTAGTTCAGCTAACAGCAGATTCTGCATCTAGTCGGCGCGATGGTTCCAACGGTATACATAAATTGTCTCAGAATGGTCTACAAACCCGTCTTCCAGGACGGGGTCGGTAACAGTTTGCCAACCCGAGTTGACATGTGAAGCCGTTGATCTTATCGATTGGACACGCCAAGACTCGTTGACCGACGCGGCAGCCGTGGCAGGCAGCCAGCACAGCTTGGAGCGATCCGCCTCCGGGCTCCAAATTTTTATCCAGTTCGAGCCTTTCAAAAATGGGAATTTCATCGCTTCTGTGCCTGTTGATGTACATCCCAGGGATCAATATGATGAGAAGGTCTAGGATATGTTGGTAAATCCAACAGGCAGAATGAGGTGGCCCTCTGCCTTTAACGTACTATTCCTTCATTAGAAAGTATGAATCAGAGAGCTGCCGCGTCATTCACGCGTCAATGCGATAGGATATGGATAATAGATGTGAGACGGGAAATGGAGTTCCGGCTCAATTAACTCAACAGCTAGCTTTCAATACATTCCAAATAATGTGATGATCCTGACGCATATGATGCATCACGCGAAATTAACTCTTCGTATCCAGAAACCGATCCCTGTGGCAAATGGTGCACATGGTGCATTACTAGCATAGAAAAATGTCATTTGGCAAAGGGCGCCCGCTATTTTCGATCCTCCAATGCGTGACGCTATTACTCTGAAATAATAAGGGCACTTCATCCTGGATGCGTGCGAATGACGTGCGTGCGTCTATATGCTGAAGAATAGGGCCCATTCGCATTGCAGTCGCATCGCAGTCGCAGCTCAGACGCACGCATTTACGGCTTCACGGCTGCCGCGCGTTCTCTTCATAGCGCGTGGTCATTTCACATGACATCACTAGATATCAACTATAACTATAGGACCTATAGTCCTGCATGTAGCGGCATGTGAATCGGGTAATGTTACTGAAGTGACGTGACATACTATAGGACGACACTAGCATTAGGAAAATTATCGCGCTTGCTTTTGTTTCGAACTTTTAAGTTGTACGAAAATCTTCGGATTTCTTGCTTTATAACTCTTTATTATCGCCCATAATTACAGAATTCGAACATTGATAACGTCCATCAAAACGTAAAAATAATGAAATTGAAGAAAAAAAGCAGATTGTAATCGACACTTGGTTATAGCGTTACGGCGAAAATTCCTACTCAGATTTTACGTAAAACTTTGAGAAGAAGGGTTACAAAATCCTGTACACTGAAGAGAAGGCGTCTTGTTTCAAAGTGTCAAGAAGTAGAAATGTTTAAAAATGTTTGTGAAGTGTTCGTTTGCAATGGAGACAAGTAATCTTGTAATAGTTTTATCCCTTACTTCAGCCACGGGAAAATCCACGTTAGCGAATACACATGCAAAATATATACGTAATGCATAACACATAATACATACATACATACTCACATGGTACATACATACATACTCACATAGAGAGGGGTGAGAGAGAGGCTAGGGAATATTTGACCAGAGAAAAATCCCATTACTACAGAGCGTGCTACCTGGCTAGTACCATTTACAAAACGAAGGTCAACCTCAAGCCAAACACTTTACAAATCCGTGGAATATTTGAGCTTTCCCTGGATTCTTTAGTAGTGGACTCCTACTTCTACAGGATTTTGGAGGCTATACGTAGGGATTGAGGGGAATTACTGGAAGAGATCGACGTCAGTCGATGTCTCACCACCACTTTACCAAGTCTGTTTTCAAATGAGATGTGTGCAGATCTAAAGCAGTATTTGAGCTTATAATTATGGTGTAATTAGATGTTGATTCCAAGTCCGGTCTTCTTTAAACCTCGGCATGATACTCTAATATTTGTATGCTCCTGTTAGCGACGCACGAAGTTGTCAAACTTCTTTATTGGCCGACGTTTCGGCGACTTCGCCTTCGTCAGAGCCTGAAAGAGTCAAGTCGATCCGTGAAAGTACTCGGACAAACACCTCCTCAATCCAACTTCGATCCAGATTATACCCGAAAATCACGAATAACCCCAGCGGTAGCCCACTCACTTCTTCACAATTCCGCCGACCGTGTGATGACTTCGAGGACCGGCCGAACACTCTGGACTTGGAAACAGTATGAGACATTCTGCCATTAGTCATATCTCGAGTCAGATCTTACACAGTGCGAGATATGGATAGAGCTCACTGGTGATGGTGGGGCATTCCTCTTTGCGGTTCATTCTCGGGTTTTTGGCATGAATCCAAAAAGCCTCTAGCGTCTTGCGTGCTGATATCTCAGTTTCAAGTGCAAGAATCGTTGCTTCTACTTCGTAATCGACGCCGTCATGCACTCGCATTCGATGAGCACCCAAAGGGTTAGACGAGCGACAACTTAGTTTCCCTTCAAGATGCTCTTTAATTCTAACGCAGAGTGGCCGTGCAGTTTCACCAATGTATTCGTCCCCGCAGACTCTGCACTTGATCATGTACACAGTACAAGATTTCATGCAATCACCCTCTGTGCCAAATGGACAAATGACACAGTCGGGAGTTACGCAGAGGCGGTCGTATAAGCGGTTTCGAACCAATTGGTGTTTCAGATTGTTTGGTGGAATTTCAGTGATCGTCACCAAACTTTCCAGACCTGCTCTCCTCAGACAGAGTCGCGTGGCTCTGCTAACATCATCGGAGATGAACGGCATGCAAAACTGGATTGTATTGGATATATTGGCATGTTCTTCTCGCGTTTGTTTGTTGCGCCGCCAACCATAGGATCCTCTGAGGGCATAACCGTTAGAAATGGCGATATCTTGAGCCAAGTGGAGCGATTCACGCTTCTCTTCCCTCCCTGAACAGACCCTTGCTGCTGTCTTGAACATGTTGCCAACAACCGATCTCTTCGTCTGTTTAGGGTGGGCAGAGAGGTTGTGAACAATAATGTTCTTGTTACTTGGTTTACGATACCATTTTGTTCGTAGAGTACTGAATTTTCATTATCTGACGAATTTGCTACAGTTCTTCTCAACCATCTAGGCCTTGTTGAGCGGTCCCTCATTTTTCATTTATCTTTAATTCTGAATTGATATCACCATTCATGAGGTAATCAATAGAATTGTTAGGTCGTCAAGTATGAAATGTCCGATTTTGGATGAGAAGATTTCGAGTTCTGTTTCTAAAGCAAGATGCAGTATAAGATATCCGAATATGCTCCTGTACTATCCCCACAGCCTTGCCATCTTAACTGCAGCTTGATTGCGCCAACAGCTTGGAAACGTGGAAAGCTAGTAGCAATCAAGTGGCGAAGAGCGTTTTCAACATCATGTTGAAAATTGAACATTTTCTCCGGCAAGAACTGAGCTAATCCCTGAAAGGAGTTGTGGTCAAATAGAGCAAGGTTTGCCCAGTTAAGTGAGTGGCAGGTTGGTCCTCACCCCTGCTCCTCTGGCTTAAGCAGCGCGGATTTGTGAAAAATGGTCAAAAATTGGCACCCATTTTTGAGGGTCAAACTGGGAAAAATTTGTTTGCCGAACCACTTTTAATGGTCATATTGCCTTGAGTACCTAAATATTACTGGATTATAAAGGTCACACCTTGATGCTTACACTGACCTAGTTTGACTCCTACCCGTTTCGGCTACGGCTTCCAGCTCATCGATATCCAGGTCCATCGTAAGGCTTACTTTGGGGCTTCATGTCACCTGAGCGGAACTTCCCAAGCAAACGCTGTTCAGTGCATTTACTAGCCAAATGTCTCTTAACACTACCCTAATGTTCTCAGCTTTCTCAGCTCTAATGGCTGGAAAATGGGACCTATGTTCCAAAACGATACGATTTTTCGTCTTTCAGTAGTTCTACAAAAAATGCTTTCAAACAAAAATTTGAAAGCTGATCAAAAATCCAGTATGTGATTTTGAAAGGAAGAGGATGTACCTAAAAATAAAATAAAGATGAGAAGAGATCTTATAAATCTTCGAAGATAGAGACTGTCAAACTGACCGCTCATAAAATCAGACATTTCATACTTGACGACCTAATATCATAAAAAACGCCAGTTATTCTAACAATACATGGTTTACACCAACCCTAAGCGCCCTTACTATGTATGTGCAGGTGTATGTGCACACATTGACCTCTCCGTACTTGCGACTTCCGACTTCTTGCAATTCCGATATTCCGGTCATTTTTGGAGCTTCGGACTTCTGAGTTCCGAATTTTCGAATCTGACTTCCGCTCATCCTTGCTATGTATGTACACGCCTCGTCGGCCTATCCATCTGCCATGCGTTCATGTTTGCAATAGTTATTACTGTGCCACATGCAAAGATAATAAGCACCACAGTAGTATGAATAGTACTTATTGTTAGAACTAGTCGTATATGGCTTCGAAGGTGTTCCTTCTGGTCAGTATTTTTCTTGGAGTTATTAGAGATCAAGCAAAGTAAACAATATTTTGGAGCGGTCCGTATTTCCTCCATCTGATACAAAATTGTTGGGTTCGTGCATATCCAGCGTTTTCACTTCGTTTGGTGAAGTTCGAAGTTATTCGTACTCTTTCGACGACAGAATAGTTTCGAGTTTATTAGCATAACAGTCAATCCAGTAATTCTGCACAATGGGACAGTCCCTGCGAAAAACGCGCTAACTGAGATACCGATTTTTCCCTTATTCGGACCGTTATTCGGTGATAGAAGCCAGGACAACGGTCCGGATTACGGAAAGGTTAAACCTACGGATAACGGCTAAACGGATAACCAGTTACGGGTAATCCGCTCATTACCTGGTCGATACCTTCTCGAATTTGTATAGCATAGCGTAATGAACACTAATACGTTATCTGTGTGCCTTTTTTGCATTGAGAACCAAAAAATGTTTCTGAAAAAGAAACTCTAACGATATTTCAGTTTCTCAATAGGAAAACGATTAGGAAAAACGACCAAAACTAATAATTATGCATCAACCTAAACCTCTTCCGTCAACTTGTAATTTATAACTTGACACACATACCATCTCAAATTATGCATCAACCTAAACCTCTTCCGTCAACTTGTAATTTATAACTTGACACACATACCATCTCAATTCCACTCCTTTTCACGCTTCTGGAACATTGGTTCTCTTCTTACGTGAATGTGAGCGTAAACAAGAAGGCACCTAGCGATGACCCATAGGAAAAAAAACTGAGCTATAAATTGATTTCGGAAAATTTACTGGGATGAAGGGAGGGGGAGGGAGGCTGCGTTTGTCGCTCCCTTCTATATCGACTAGATGCATAAGTAATTGACTTTGTGAACTGCAAGTAGGAAACAAATTAGACATTTTCTTCCTAAAATGTGACTAGTTTACCCAAACGTAACTTCAGCTCACTGTCTGAGAGAATTATTCACTGTTTCTCTGGAAGGGGTAATTAATTTTTCCAGCCAATCATTTTTATTCAATCATTTAGCTCTTTTCTGTTGAATTTTCCTTGTTCTGCCTCTCACATGTTTCTTTTGTTGGAACTCTCCTCCTCCCTTCGACCCCCTCCTCCCTCAAATGTGTTTTTTCACAGATTTTTACACAACCGGAATCGACTAGAGGAGGCGAACGCAATGGCACATGCACTCAATACAAGAGGGTATACGTGATTCCCTGCAATTGACCAAAAAACTCGTTATTAAGCCTCTTATTGTTGGAAGGATTAGGGCTCAGTGGCGGGCTTACAGGTAAACAGATGGGCAATGTGGCAAACATCTTGCAGGACTACCATGGAACACCCTGCCGTCCCTCTGCTCGGAAAAATGATTGAGACGGGATTTGGGCAGTATCCAGCAATCCGTGCATGGCTTTGTTATCATAGCAGTGCCGAGGAGGTGTGTCGTAGTATTGGGTTGGGGAATAAGTTCGTTCGGTTTTTCATGAGCATAGAAACCACCATTTTCCACCATCATTGTAAACCACACTAAATGGGTAGCGTAGCGCATTTCCTCCTCTATTAGAGTATCCCCAGACTTCGCCAGCAATCGTGGCGATCGCCACGACAGCCGGCTGTCGTCGCGATCGCCACGACCGCCGGCGATCGCCACATGGACAAGGTGAATTAGGAGACCCCAGACGTAAGAGCGATGATAATAAATGGGGCGTGGCGATCGATAGGCATCGTTTCCACTATTGCTATCATTCACATCGCCAGTTCATTTTGAGCACATCTTGGAGAGTACGGGCGATGAGCTCCGTTTGGCAGCGATCCATGGCGATGTAACATGCAATCGATACGTATCATTTCCACGATCCTTATCTCTTACATCGCCTGTTCATTTCTATTCATTTTGCACTGGCGAAGTCTGGGGATACTCTTAATGCTGCCAGCACAAGGCTGCTTGTCAGCTCCAAGTCCACGAAAAATTTTTTGTTTGAGACGACTAAAATTGTAGCCCGCAACCGCAACTCTTGGTTGAAGTTTATCAAATTAATTGGGAACCGAACAAAATAAGCTATGTATGACTGAGCTAGACCAGAGGAGTCGGTAGTAGTAAAAATTCCCTACATTTCAGATTTTTGCTTGTCATTTTGGTGAAATTTGTACAGAGGAGTCGAGCATACCCAATGTGGACGATCACCACTTATCCAGCATTTTGAGGTTTTGCACGGAATGCGTTAGCTAAACTTATATACATTGTTGAGAGTTAGCATTAGCAGTGGTTCTTCCTTACATCTAAAGCAACCTTAGCGGATAATCGCCTTTATTTCCTACAAGCTGGGCGTCGAGAACAAGAAACAACTTTAAAGCCAAGTTTGCCCTGTCTGAAGTGGGTTCTCCACTTCTACGCTGTCCTTTCATCAGTAGAGATTCCTTTCCAAACACCATTGATTTCCCTAGCCAATTAAGCCACATTTGATCCACGATTGAATTGGGGAGGTTTAATTTTGTCGACTTGGGTCGTCACAATCCGTGCGGTAGAAAGCGAGGTAAAACGAGAATTCAGAAAGAGCAAATCAAGGGCTTCAAAATAGACTATGACTACCGGTCAAGGAAAGTTAAAGTCGCCGTGAAAAAACAAGTTGAAAAAAACCGAACGAACTTATTCCCCAACCCAATAGTAGGCAGGAATTGGTATCAGGGGGCGGGGGGGGGGGGGGTTGGGGCGGAGGGGGAAGAAGTGGCAACTCAGCCACTTCGCGGGCTCAGATGGAATAGTAAAATTACTAAAAATATTTATTTTAATAATAAATATGATAAATAATAATAAACACTCCAGAAATATGATAAATAATAATAAACACTCCAGAAATAATAATGAAAGTAAGCAATTAAAATTGAGCAGTTTTATCTCTCTTGTAAGGTTATTTCAAAATTCGGCGACCCATTCTCGAGGAGGCGGGGGGGGGGGGTGGAATCATGAAACGTTTCAACGTTTTTTTTGCCCATTTCATTGATTTCCTTGCTTTACTCTTTCTTGAAGTGTTTTTTCTTTTCCGATAACCGTTACATTACCTTCATTACATTCCTTTAGCCACTAGATTTGTTAGAGCTGTGGTGAGCATGTTTGTATAGTAAACAAATAACTGCATAATCTAGCCCAATAATCTTTTTGTCTCCATATTCTAATAATTAATTGGATCATTCGGCTTTCATTAGTTCCTGGATATAGTTGTCGGTCTAGGAATCGCAGAACAATTAGCATTGTGTGGGTTTCACTGAACAACCGCGAGTTGAACACCAGAGATCAACGAAAAAGGACACATATATAAAAGGCTAAGAGGTTATAAAAGGTTCCTATCCTGTCGGGTTCCATAACATGAATCCTTCTAAACCTTTTCGTTTAAAAAATGTCGCTGGTTCCGCATTTTAAGCACTTTAACACATTCCAGTTCACGTCAACCATCGATTCATACGTTTATGTTTTTGGGGTTCATTGACTGGAACCTATTAATTCAATCTTTGATTATGAAAAAAAAAACGTCTGTGGAGTGCCGTTAATCGCATCACTTTCGTTTTGTCTTCGGCTGTGGGCGACGGGCTGCGTTTACGTCTGGGGCCTTCTCGCGCATGATCAGTTCGATAATGATGAAACAAATTCATGCTGTAGGGAGGCCGTTTGTGGCTGTTCTGCAGACCAGTTGAACACAGTCTTGTTCCCACCTAAGTTCATCATTTTCTTGAACCTATTGAAAATGAAGCGAAAAGTTCCTGAAACAGTCACTAAAAGGGCTGCTCTTCCAATTTTCTCCTCCTGTTATTGTGGTTGTTCCGTGATATATTTGAAATCCCTTCCTCTCCAGCTACCGTGCTCCTTTCCCATTGTCACCGAAGCAAAACACCGTCTCCGCGTAAATACTGCCAGCGAATGTTCACAAAGAAACTGAATTATTGCAACTATCCAAATAAATTTACCTATGATTACCTATGATACCTATGATTACTAGAAATTGTTCAGATTTAAAAAGCCATCTTACATTGCACAACAGCTCAAAATTCTGAGTAACGCTATGATTTTCGTGTGTTGTCGTCGCTTGAGTCGTGAGGTGCATACGAATTTCAGTAGGAAACTAATGAATAAAGAGAATTAGAATTTCACTCGAGTATGTTCACATAGTTAAGATTCATCGTTGAAACAGTGTCGTTCGGCAAGTTTGAGCGTCATGATGCCAATTTCAAGCCTACAAAAATACACCAGGTACAGTACTTGCGTTATTTCAAAGAATATACGATAAAGTGTTCGTCGTTAATCAATCCCGTTTGTGGGATGGGCCGCGCATTCGAACTCATCTGAACATCGTAGAGACGTTGAATGCGCATCTGCCCTAAACAGTGACTGGTAGTGTGCATCAGCTGTACTAAGTCAGCGCTTCATCCTCCCAGACACCTCTGGTACCAATTTACCGACCACGGATGAGTGGATGGCTCGGTTGCGCTATCTTTGTTCGATTCTTATTAATTGGGTGAGGTGTGTCAAACGTCCAAGTACATAGATGCTGGGAATTGTAGATTGCAACTTTTGGTAGTTCGTCTGCAACTGTGTTCAAAGCAGAGTATGGAGGTCCAAATTTTTATGGGAGTTGTGAGTACTCATGCGGGACAGGAGAAAGTTAGAGCCTGCCAATTTCAGTGTTTTCCTGTTTTTTAAGAAAAATTTATTTCGCAGAAGTCGAAATCTGTAATTTGGCACCATCGATGATATCTCTTGAAATGACGTCTATCGTTGGTATCTGACCGCGTTTTGGTTCCTTGATGCAGAAGCAACCCGTATACGCTAGAAAATATGCATCCGTACACCGCTGGTTGACATCCGCAAGGTCCACTTGAGGTTGCTTCAGCAATGATCCTCTATGAATGTATCTGTCAGCCTTGCTCCTTCTATCAGCTCTGTTTAGAAGGAAAAGGTTCTGCTGACGGTTCCACATGTTTGTTTGCGAGTATTCGGTTTTGATGCAGTTCATTACTCTCTCGGAACTCCGAAATATTCTTGCTGATTTCAGTGCACCCAACTGTGCACATCACGGAAAATAAGTTCTGGAATCTTTTCTGTCTCTCGGGCAAGATGCCTCACCGATCCCATTAGTGATAAATATGCTCCAGGGTTCCAAGAATATTGCCGTGTACATGACGGTTAATGCGGCCCCGGATTTATCGGAACAGGACTGAGCAGTGCCGGTGACTGAGACGAGTGCACGTGCCCCCTTGCTCCACACACGAACTTTCTCAGTTGATCCGGAGCCTTTTGCTCTAGAAATGTCTCGTTTAGTTCACTTAACCCAAATCAGGCTGAATTAGCCAATTTGCAAAGCGCCAAGTTACAGTATCCCGCTTCGGTGGTGTCTCGTATATTTCATTGCACCTTTGTAAGACCTGCCTCATCAAATCCAAGGCAGCATGTATCCAAGTGTGCACGGCAATATTCTAGGAATCCTGTAGCATCTTTACCACTCATGAGACTTTTCAATTGTCTCCATCTTCGAGATACAAAAAATTCCAAAACTTATTTTCCGTGATGAGCACAATTGGGTGCACTGAAATCAGCAAGAATATTTCGGAATTCCGAGAAAGCAATGAACTGCATCAAAACCGAATACTCGCAAACAAACATGTGGAACCGTCAGCAGAACCTTTTCCTTCTAAACAGAGCTGATAGAAGGAGCAAGGCTGACAGATACATTCATAAAGGATCATTGCTGAAGCAACGTCAAGTGGATCTTGCGGATGTCAACCAGCGGTGTACGGATGCATATTTTCTAGCGTATACGGGTTGCTTCTGCATCAAGGAACCAAAGCGTGGTCAGATACCAACGATAGACGTCATTTCAAGAGATATCGTCGATGGTGCCAAATTACAGATTTCGACTTCCGCGAAATAAATTTTTCTTAAAAAAAACAGGAAAATAGTGAAATGGGCAGGCTCTAACTTTTTTCTGTCCCGCATGAGTATTCACAACCCCCACAACAATTTGGACCTCCATACTCTGCTTTGAACAGAGTTACAGACGAACAACCAAAAGTTGCAATCTTTTTGCTCGCTACTGTAGATGCTGGGAATTGTAACTGACTACTTTACGTAATCGTATAGATTCTGTAATTCTTACGTCAAGCTGTGAAACAAGTGCTTCTTAGCTGTAGAAATTTCGCTTCTTTGCTGTAGAAATTTCGCCGCGCTCCACGCTCACCTTTATGCGCGGCAAAGTAAGCGGATTTCACACTTCTGCCGCAAAAAAATCTGAGTATACCTCAGTGAGGGTGAAGAAGCATCAACCACGAGTCTTGCCATCGATTTTATTTCTCAGTGAGTTTCGTTTCATCTAATTTATGAAACGAAAAACGAAAATAACGAAAAGAGAATGCAACTTTGTGCAGCGAGTGTTGTTTGTAAAGAAGATAGGGCGAATTTAGTACATAGCGCGACTGAAAGGAGGATTGAGAGACTGGAACAGAAGAGCTCACCCAGCTTAGAACGTCTGTCGGAATTCGAAGTTATTGTTCTTCACCGCTTTTTTTCTTCTTTTTGTTGTACGTTTCAACTATGTATTAGAAAAGTTTGAGGGAAGACCTGCTCTGCCCATTGTGTGTGTAGAACGCTTGAATATTATTTAGTATACTACTATATAGGAGTTTACTAATTATGACTGCTTCGCAGTAATATAGCTGTGAAAAAGCGTGCTCTCCCGGTTGAGCACGCGGTCCCACACATCGCCCCAAGCGTTGAGCACATTGTCGTGAATGTTAAATTTTTCGAGCATGGTGTGAGTGCCAGCTGCTAGTGTCACCCACATTCTAAAAAACACCCCGCAAAGAAGGCAACATCAGTTGGCAATCTGTTAGGTTTTGAACGTTCTGAGTGCAGGCCATTCTCTAATCGTTTACTTGATGTTGGTTCTAGCTGAGGATGTTTATAATGTGGTTCGCGAAGTCTGTAGTTTGGAGAAATTACAAAAAAAAATGCAAAACCGGTGGAAAATTTGAACCGAGCTCCTGTACCAGTTAATATTTATGAGCAAACAACATCTGTGCCAAACAAAATGTGTGCCACTTCATCCTATTACTACTTCAAGCGAATTGAGCTGTCGCAACGAACAACGAAAACACCAGTGCTATCGCATATTCAACTCAGTTCGGTTTAGAACTGTAATTGCTTAATCCGGTACCACTTAATGACTTATCTAGAAAAGCTCCCCGATTCAACCTAAAAATAACCGGCCGTAGAACCAAGCCAATTCTTGCTTCAGCTCCTTTTTTTAAAGAAAGCTTACTGGTACATCTGTCCGAGAGTTGCTCTACTTTTAGGCTTTTAGACATTTTTTTGGCTGTTTCTCATGTTCGGCGCACCCTTTCGGTGTATCAAATAAATAAATAAATAAATAAAACAAAAAGACAATCCGAGAAGCAGTGAACTGTTTCAAATATGAAGTTCTTCATATTTGAAACAGTTCACTGCAAACATTCTTGAAGCGTGCCAGTTAAGGAATGATGCTTGACTGCCTGGGCTTTTTGATATGGGATATGTACTGTCACTATACCGAAGTAACACTGATATTGTATCTGTTCCGCCTTTGTCATACTTCATCGCAAATAGATATTCTTCAGTGTATCTATACTGTTTCCAAATCAATCTCACAGAAATGGAGTTATGATGCGAGACACGAAATTCCTGACTAGCTACCCAAGTAGTCTCCATAGACAAAATTCCAGCTGCTAACAATATCATGAGTCATGATAACCGAGGGGCTCCAACACTGTGCTCTCACTAAGATGTTATCGCTTTGACAATTTTCACATTTATTATCCAGCTGTGGATGTTTTTTCTCTATTGTTCTGCATACGTAGCCAAAAGAAAATGTCATTGAATTGAAAAAAAAAACACTCCATTGAGTAAGCAGAAGGCGAAAAGGTCGCACGTTAAAGACCATGCTCCGAAATATAGGTAGTCTCCAAGATTATGGTTTCTTCTGTAAATTGTCACTATACCGAAGTATTCTTTGCATTAGTGACGACTGTTCGCTTCAGCAGCGTTGTTACTGTGACAGGTTTCGGACTTTGTAAAGATGCTTGCTCCTTTGTGTCGTAAGCTGCCTTCGAATATCGAGTGCAGGCCTCGAATATTCGGACGTATTCGAATGATGAGACTTGTCGAATATTTGGATTTTCCGAATAGTTATTCGAATACGAATGTTCGGTCGTAACCGTAGTCGCTAGTAGCTTGGCTTCCTCTGTTGGTTCCTTGCAGGTTCTTCTGATTCGATGTTATTATGCGTTTAAACTACCTTCCCGAGGACCATTCGCTTGTGCCTTCGGTTTTCTATGCTATGCCAAACTCCCAGACGTTAAGCCGATAGGTTCATATTTTCTTAGTGTCTTGAAGGGCGTAGGGAACAAGAAGAATGGTTTTTGGAAACAGTCGACGAGTGTTTTTGACTGGAGTAAACCTTAATCAGTCCCTAACTGAGATAATCCCATATTATCCACGGATACCTCTGTGTACAAAAGTTCCGCGGTTGGTCTGTGACAGTTGGTGGAAAAACACGGTCGAGAAGAAGGAACCCGTTGCGAGAAAACGGCAGTTCCGATTGATTACATCGCTCTTGCGTACGTCATCCACAAAAACTGGCATTCGTTCCACCTCCGCGCTTTACCTTGTCGGTCGAACTCGTGACAATAGCGTTCAGAGATCGCTCTCTTGCGTTTTTCTTTCTTAGTTCTTTCTTTTCATTACCAGTTATTTTTTAGTATTCGCTTTTGCTCTTCCATCGATGGACAGTTTATCACAACCTTTTGACTAGTTACTCGGAAATTTCTAAAGCCTTCTTCTAAAGAAATCTAACCTTCGAAATATGCAACGGTCAATTCTCAAAGGATCATAACGAAATTAGATGAAGGTGAATGTAAATGGAAACACAACGGTTTGCCTTCTCACTATTCATGGGTTTTCATTAATTGTCCTCACATTTTCACGCATTCCAGACACATGTGATTTGTATATTGTAGTTGTCTTGCTACGATTATTGACGGTTCGGACAAGTTATGATCAAAATCACCAGCCTCGATATTGTAAATTGTGACACCTGTGAAAATGAGGGTGTATTATGATGGTATTCTGGTCTTTTAGTGCGCAAAATCCTAAACTTATCTCACAAACCAATTGTAGTAGTATTCTCCTTCGCTTTGTTAACTGCATGTCACGGTCCACGTTGTAAAAAATAACTTAAAATAAAAAAATAACGATAAAAGTTGGTAATTCTATATCTGTTTTCAGTGGATACAGCTACTTCGATGAGGCTATCAAACTTTTGTTGTCTCGGGAAATGTTTCTCGGAAGCGTGTAAGCCCGCATCAGACGGTCACATGCAGGGGAGGGAGAAGGGGGGAGAGTGGGATGGGTGTGCAAAAAAGTTGAGTCCGCACCCGAAAACGGGACTGATGCTTCAAAAAAGAGATCCAAAAGACTGATAAGAGCTGATTAGAAGTTTAGATCACGACGCAAATGATTGCAAATAATTACAAGGATGATGAATAAAAATAAACAGTTTCAAAGTTACTGTACATACATCTTTTAGAGCATTTTTTGAAAGTTTCACCTCCCACTCTTGGAGTGAAGGGGGGGGGGGGAAGGGGTGGTGGTGATGTATGTTGATGCTCCCTTGTATCCGCTGCACGGGTTGCATTTTTTGCAGTGAATTTTTTTCAGTCGTATTGGAGCACCCTGTTATAAGAAATTACATGTATTTCCTAATCATGATGCATAATTTTTTCGGATTGGTTGTACGCTTATTGCTGTTTCCATTTAGTACACCAGTTGTTAGCTCCGGGGCAAATGGTTAGATAACCCTCTCCTTTAAGATCTAAATATTTTGTGGGTGGATTCAAAAGGGTGTTCTTTTCTATACAGAAAGTTGCCCGTTTACCTTACAGTGGTGCTGGCTCTACTGTTCTTTTGCTCCCCTCTTCCCCTCCGAACCCCCCCCCCCCCCATCCCGCTGGCTTCTCAAGTAGTATATGTATGTAGCTGCAGGATGAACAGTGCAAACCAAGCTGGGATTATCCCCGTCGCTGCGCAGTTCCACACAATTTGCTCAAGTTGTACAGCCAAGCATTCTGTCAACCAACCCTTCGTCATATGTATGTTTCTATTTTTTTTTAGATTTTGTGCATAGTCCGTCTTAAAAACGACGATGGTTCGGTACTTGTGCCTATGATCTCCATTTCTCGCCTGTTTCTCCGTTTCTCGTGCTTCCTCCCTTTCTCCAATATCTTCGCAACTACATATATTCCCTGATGAAACACACTAAATTAGTCATTTTTGAAAAAATAGTTTTTTTTCTGAAGAATAGTTTTTTTTCAAGTTTGGTTTTTGTTTTGAAAGGTCATAGTAGGGAAGTTGCAAATGCACTGTGCCGCTTCTATGTACATAACTGTAGGCATGTAAAGGAAACAGGCAGCTTCTATACTTTCCGCCGTTGTTTTCCCATGAGTGGTTTCTCGCAAACGTCAACATGCCGTTTGCTCGTGCATAATAGTGCCAAAGTGGTCTGGCACTTTTGAGAACCTGTTCTTTAGTTGTTCGCTTTCAGGCCCCATTCATTCTGTTCATACGCCATTTCGATGCCACCGACAAACAAGCGGTCAAGCCTTGCATTCTGAGAAAGGTAAGGTTCAACATTGGGGACAAGGTGTTTGGAATTTTCGATGTTGCACACCAGGTATGCGCATGAATAATTCATAGAAGCACAGTGAAAATGAGCAGTGAAGAGGTCCACGGATATCAGAAGAAGTTGTGGATCAAATTACCTGGAATGCTACTGTAATTTGTGCTACTCGCGCCGAAGTACGGGCTGACCATGACCTATCTACACTGAGAAAAGCTTCGTTTTTACGGGCTAATCATCAGTGGAGAACTGAAACAGCGTCTAAGGATCTTTGCCATTCGGTTTACAATGAAGCTTGCAAACCAGGAATGCAAAAGGATTTCCAGTACTTCCAGTGTTATCAGTAGGACCCTTCTCAAGTGTTGAACTGTTCCCTCATAATTTCTGAGGCATGTATTGGTGTTTCTATCTTTCCGTGTATCTCGATGACATTTTCGCTATGCCGTCAAGTGTTGAGTGTGCGATAACCTTCAAAAAGTAATGCAGAGTAACACACTATTTACGCATTCCGATAACCTTCAAAAAGTAATGCAGAGTAACACACTATTTACGCATTCCCTTGTTCTTGTTCAAACTGTCTACCCTCCACTATAAAAAGTCGTTTTTTTTTCCTTGGAACGTCTGAAGGGAGTTTACTTGCTCTCGTTCTCTTGAAGCGACCTCCCACCAGCTGTTGAAAGCCTCCAAGGAAACATGAGTATCCTCTATCATACATATGACTACATATTAGGGTTGGTCCGAAAGTTCTGCACCAAGACATTTTAGGATTCGGAATTTAATAGACTTCGAATCAGGATGCCACTACACGTTAACTGTAGGATACACCTGGCTGCGGTCGTGCAACAATCGCCAGACATCTTAAAGCGCTGTGTTACAGAAAAGTGATGACGGCCTGAGTTTGCCCCAAATTGTGTGCCTTGCAGGAGTGAGTGTATGCCAGTCTCGTCCACACGGGAGGAACGTTCTCCACCAACTCATTACTGGAGATGAGAGTTGGAAGCTGTGTGTTGACCAAAAACGAGAGAAAAGTTAACTTCCGCGTGCCGAACGATCTCCAAAACAGCCGAAAGGATATTTCGGAGTCATGCTATGCTGTGAGCTGCTACGAGCTGTGCACACCCTGACCGCTCAAATCCACTCTCTCAATTACAGAAATTGCCGGACGCAATTCGTCTGAAGCACAGAAAATTTGCCCATTTTGCTCTACTCCATGACAATGCCCGACCTCACATGACAAATCTTACTTGCCAGAAAATTGCCGAACTAGGTTGGCAAGTTCTACCTCACCCTGCTTACTGTCCCAAATTGACCCAGTCTGATTTCCACTTGTTTGGAGCACTGAATCTGCAGATACGAGAAAATTAATTCGATGATCAGACCAGTCCGAAAAGTGAGATGTCAAGCTTCCTCAACTTGCAGCTGCCAGAGTTCTCGACTTCAGGAACTGATACTCTAGTGAAGCGTTGGTCATACCACGTGGATCATATATGATGATTGTTTTGCTGACTGAAATCTATGCACAATAAAGTTACAGTGGACGTCAATGACGGTGGCCCATCCGCGGCCATGAGAAGGACGCCGCGCAACCGCAGACACAGGGATCGGTGTCGTCTGTAGCCGCAATGCTATTCCTAGGGGTTTTTCTTCCCGATTCGGTCGGAAAACCTAAACAGATAGAAAAGCTGCTAGAAATAGCATAAAAGCAGCAGACGCCGTCGCTTATGGCGCGCGCGACGCGGCTGCGCGGCGTTCCTTTCGAAGCCGTGGATGGGCCACCGCCGTTGACGTCTACTGTAACATCCTTTGAGAAATGTATGAAATTTGGTGCAAAACGCTTGGACCAACCTAATACATTCTGCAATTCCTTGCACGTTTACCGATCACGGCATGAATCCTAGGCGTTTGCCTCTAAAGCAGAATAAGTAAGTGAATAAATAAATGAGTAAATGAAGAATTAAGTATGTAGTTAATGAAAACACGTACTCCTTGTACTAGGAGTACGTATTTTCATTAACTACATATTAAATGTATGAATGGGCGTTTGGATAATGTATGGTG